>CM057449.1:141977500-143177500 GCA_016271365.2 Neoceratodus forsteri | reverse complement strand
TCATCTGCAGTGAACATCTGGGAACAGATTAAGACTAAGTTAATGTGCCCTGCTTTGCAGAGATCTGTATTTGTGCCCTGCAGCTAGTTGTGTGCCCACATGCAGTGATCATTTTGGGAACACAAAAAGAGATGAAATAATGTGCCCTACTTTGCAGGAATTGGGGGAACCAGAACTTATATAATGTGCCCTGCTTGTGTGCCCTTTGTCTGCAGTGAACATTTGGGAACAGATAAAGACTAAGTAATTATGCCCTGCTTTGGCAGACATTATGGGGGAAGGAACCAGAACTTATTTAATGTGCCCTGCTTATGTTGTGTGGCCTGCATCTGCAGTGAACATTTGGGAAAAAGACTAAGTAATGTTTTGGAGAAATAAGGGGAACCAAGCACTTAAGAATTATGTGCCCACTGCTTATATTGTCGATGATGTGTGCCCTGCTCTTGCAGTGAACAATTTGGGAACAGAAAAAGACTAAGTTATGCCCTGCAGATTTGCAGAGAATCCAAGGGGACCAGAAAATGTGCCATGCTAAGTGTTGTGCCCTGCTGAGTCTTGCAGTGAACTTGGGAATACACAGAATAAGACTATGTGCCCTGCTTTGCAGAGATCCCATGAGGGAACTAAAAAGACTTGTGCCCTGCTTTGTAAGTGTTGGAAAAAAAATATATACTTCGTGGAGGACACAGGTTGGGACAGGAACCCCTCTAGAGGAGCATCAGATAAGGCATGTTCTCGGTTATTTAAAAATGTATGCACTGAATTAGGATTAGCAGACCCCTGGCGGAATTTGAACCCCTCATCCAGGGATTATACTTTGTATTCACCTGCAAACAATTCCTATTCGAGGCGCGACAGATTTTACACTCAAAAAGAGCTACTGCATACTTTCCAGGATGTCCATCTCTTTCTGGTAACAGTCTCTGACCATGCTATGATATGTGTGTACATTCGCTGGGGAGTGCATACCCGGGGTGGAGGTTGGAGATATGACCCAGGGTTGGTTAACGAGAAACAATATGTAAAATCCACCAAACAGGTTATTCAAAATTATCCAGCTGAGAATACAGAAGCAGATTCCCCACAAAAAAAAAATTTATCTGGGATGCTCTCAAGGTGGTGGTTCGTGGCCACACCATCTCCTACGCCTCCCATAAAAACAAACACCTAAAGCATCTCAGTGAGATCACTGATAAGACCAGGGAACTGGAAGCCGAACACAAGTGCACTAGGCTGGCATGCACCTTGGCTCTTTTGAGAGAAGCGTGTTCAACGTATGACTCGCTTACATTGAGATGCACTGAAAATTCTCTTAGGTATACCAGGCAATGTTACTATGAGAGGGGAGAGAGGGTTGGCAGATTGTTAGCTGTGAGATTAAGGAAACAGGAAGCGATTTGATATATCCCTAGCATTTGCTGTGAAAATCCTGACCTTCCCCCATGGACCCAACCTATAGATATAGCTGGAGAGTTTCTGAATTTTTATAAACAGTTATATTCCGAAGAACGGGGAGCACAGCACGCCCAAAGGATCCAGGAATTCCTTGATCAGACCAATATACCCTCTCTGTCCGATCCCCAAAAGGAGGTGGTGGAATCCCCCTTTGCTGAGGGCGAAGTGGTCAGAGTAATTAAGTCCCTTAACTCTGGAAAGGCCCCTGGCCCAGATGGTTTACCGTCGAATTTTATAAATGCTTTTCGGGGGACGTGGCCCCATTACTCACCCTGATCTGTAATTTAGCGCAGGAACCTGAAGCACTCCCGGATACTTGGGGTAAAGCCCTCATCTCGGTACTACCGAAGCTCGGGAAGGACTTGTCCCTTTGCTCATGTTATAGACCTAGCTCCTTACTAAACCAAGATGCTAACATTTTTACTAAAACTATTAGTATGCGGCTGCAAAAGATCATTCCTGACTTGGTCCATCCGGATCAGACGGGCTTCATCCTGGGTAGACATATACAAGATAATGTTCTCTCCTCGGCCAAGTCTCCCCCGGAGGGGCTCCCTCCAGGCGGTGATCTCTCTTGATGCAGAAAAGGCATTTGACCACCTGGACTGGGTATACTTAGACCTTACCCTAGGTAGATTTGGCTTTGGAGATAGGTTCAGGTGCTGGATCAGAAACATCTACAAAAATCCTACTGCACGGGTTCACCTCCCCCACCTTTGGGATCCGCAGAAGCACACGTCAAGGCTGCCCTCTCTCCCCTCTCCTTTTCGCCCTCAGTTTAGAACCCCTCATGGCCCACATTAGGCAAACAAATAAGTTCCAGGGGATCCGGGTACATGACACAGAGGTCAAAGTGTCGTTATATGCAGACAACACCCTCCTGTATGTCAAAGACCCTTTGTACACTCTCCCAGAGATCTTTAAACTTTTAACAGAATTTGGAGAACTTTCTGGGTATAAGGTTAATCAAAATAAAACAGAGATACTTCCAGTAGGAGTCCCTCAGAGAACACCACTACCAGACTTTGGGCAGATCAAGTGGTCGAAGCCTGGCTTCAGATATCTGGGGATCTGGATCCCCAGAGACCTGACGAAGTTATACCAGTTGAATTACTTAAAATTACTCCAAGAGGTTCAGGCTGACTGCAACTGTTGGAGGGAGTTGCCCCGTTCCCTCTCTGGCAGGGTAGAGTGTGAACGCATGAATATCCTTCCCAGATTTTTATTTATTTTTATAATCACTCCCACTCAGCTCACCCAAATCTTTTTGGAAGAACACACAGGTCATACTTCCAAATCTGTATGGTTGGGGAGGAAGCCACGTATTATGTAGAGGGCACTAATGGCCCCTAAAGAGGGAGGGGGCTTGGGACTTCCAGATCTCCAGAAATATTTCTGGGCAGCCAAGCTGCAGGCCCTGGTGCCACTGACAAATGACTCTCGCCCTCACTGGGCAGATGTAGAACTAGGCCCTCTCCCTCTGTCATGCATAGAAGACATACTGTACTGTTTTTTAGATGCAACTAGGCTAAAACTGGTACAATTTGATAATCCCTGGATGCAAGTGTTAAGCCACACTTGGAGGGAAGCTTCTCACAAGATACACCTGCCCCTTTGGCTGTGCCCCCGTACAGGGATTCTTAGTTGCTTATATTTTCAACCGCTTAAGTGGGACTTGACTTTTCGTCATTGGGCAAGGATGGGTCTTCGGACCCTGGGGCAATGTTATAATGGGGAGCAGTTGAAAATTTTTCAACAGCTGACAGTAGAATTTGGACTTCCCAAAACAAATTTTTATTGATATTTGCAGTTGAGACATTACTTGCATACAAAGGTCAGAGATCCCCCTTCATATTCCCACCCTAACCCATTACAAGAATGTCTCTCTACTTTGCTTATATCCACGGACTTAAAGGGATGGGTAACCAAAATCGTGCCATGTTTATCCATGGCAGAACCCGACCACCTCTCCCATGTTAAAGAGCAATGGAGGACAGAGGCCAAAATTACCCTAACAGAATCAGACTGGCAAGGGGTTTGGAAGGGCATTCATGCCACCTCAGTATCATTATTTTGGAGGGAATTTAGATGGCGACTAGCTGTCAGATACTTTCGCCCCCCTGTGGTAACCAAATACTATGGGAAGTGCCCCTCGAATCTTTGCTGGAGATGTAACCAAGACATAGGTACATACTTTCACATCCTTTGGGAGTGCAGGGATTTGTTGGGATATTGAGATTTACTCCGTGAAGTGGTTGGGAAGGTGTTTGATCAAGCCCTACCCCAGGATGCTCAATATTGGTTATTTGGACATCCCCGGATTCTCTGAAATCAAGACCACTACGTTATTTATTTTATATAATGATAGCTGTGACTCTTAGGGCAATCACCCTTTGCTGGCTCACCCCCAAGAAACTCTCGGTAACTTCCTGGTATAAAATCTGCCTAAGTATACAGGAAATAGAACACCTTACTGCCAAATTGAGGTTTAATTTAGAAAAATTCAAGGGTAGATTCCATTCTTCAACTATATGGCCTTCAAGGAGCAACGAGATGTTCTGGAAATTCTGGCAGAGCAGGCCTAATGAGCGAGCTTTGATATATTTTTTTTAAACCTCTGTTTGTCCTCCTCCCAAAAACAAACAAAAAAAAAAAAAAAAACATATTTACTAATTAAAGCAATTTCATTCTCATGGTAATAAAGATTTGGGAGATGGCCTCACAAGAAGGAATAGATTAATGTTTTTTAGATTCTGCCCCCCTCCCATAAACACTTTCTAGACAACTTTTCCCTTCACTCTTAGCCCTTCAGTGACTGCTCCGTGTTTGATGACTCTTCCCCCACTTTATCTTTCTTCCTGTCTTCTCCCTTTCTTCTGATATTTCCAGTTTCTCTTTCCACCTGATCCTCAGTGGCTCCGATTGGCTTTGATAGATGGATGTTCAGTGGATGCTCTTAAGAAATACTCAGTGGAACACTATACATCGTCACTGAATGTGTAACATTGATTAATTGGAGAAACGGTGGAACGTACTTTATAGTCTTTCTTTATGACTGTGTATATGTCAAAGTTTATAACTGAAACACTTTTAATAAACTACTATTTCAAATAAAAAAACTATACTTAACTGTCTACCCTTTTTCTGGGCAGAAAATGAAAAATTTAAGTGTTGTCACGTGCCCTGCAGCTGCAGAGATTTTAACTTGAACTCACTGTGTTGCCCCAGCTTTTTAGAGAAAGGAACTAACTGTGCCCTTGCACTTTGATTTGGACACACTACTTGTCTTACTGTCGCAGCAGGCCCACAAAAACGTAAGTAATGTGCCCTGCTATGCAGTGAGTTCACTACCTGCAGCACAGTCGCAATGGGAGGATCGCCCGCTTCAGAACAGGGTTTGGTCTGAGAAGCGTCAGTGACTGGGCCGGGGGGGGGGCTGGGGGTCACACATCTGCTGCCAGTTTCTTTTTTTCAGGACAAGCCTCATGTGTTAATTTAAGTAGTTGCACCCCGACACCTTGTTTTGCCAACTTCAAACTTTTTAATAATTACAGTCCGACATGGCTGGAGTTAAACTGGCAACTGCAGAGGGATGGCACCAAAAATATGATCCAGAAAAAAAATGGCTACAGAATAACAGTGAGGGAGACTGTGCCATGTGTGTTAGCTGCAAATTGTGCTGAGAGTACAGAGGTGAGCTACATGGGTTGAGAAACTTCAGTGAGGCATTAATTGTAACATGGCACAAAAAAGAAAACCGAAATGAAGCACTCAGGTGCAAACACACCAGGTGGTGCAGTACAAACCATGGTCTAATACCACAGTAGATCATGGTTAGCATCGGAAGCGCATGACTGAAAGAGCTCGACAATGGTTAGGAGCAGGGAGTTGGGGGGGGGGGCGCTTGCCACGGTTACAATGCTGGAGGAGCCGAACAGCGGTGGTGCGGACTGGCGAGATGAACCTCAAAATCTTAGATCGTACCTTAGCAGCTGCAGAGCATATGCAACACTTGTAGCATGAAACCCGTTTTACAGGGGATCCACAAGAATGCTGTCCTATCAGTACTGCAGCCTGGGTTAAGTGACTGTTGTCTAGCATCCTCCGCTACTGTTCCCCAGCCTTCATATCGAGTTTGTCCCCCTTTTGTTAGCCTTAGTCCCCACCCGAGTGTTGTCACTCAATCACTGTATGTCTAGAAACCGTAGTCCAACAGTACACTGCAGTATTCTTTCAAGTACATAATGATCTCGGATCCCCGTTATGCTGCTCTTCTGTTTTATGCTACTCTTTTATGAGAAATAACGCATTATAAAGAACGAGAAAGAAATAATATGTTATCATTGTATGATACATTTTACTCTTGTGGCATTTTCTGTATATTGTATTTTACACACTGTTCTGTGTATTGTCAGAAATGTTGTGGAATTTGGATTTGGCCGCTTTCTGTTGCCTGTAGCAACCCCTTTGTGTTCTGTGCAAAGAAACAACACACCCACAGACTGGGGTTGCTTGAGAAACTGTGTGCAAATCAGACACGCTCCGGGCTGGTAATGAGGATATGTTTGCTTGCAACATGGCATAGAAAGCAGAAGGAAATGTACCACATGTACAGAACGAGAGTGTCATTCAGTTGTATGAGGGACAGTACTGTACCGAGACGGATGGCATGCTCTGTATCTTGGTATTCAAATGAGCACAGATACCCACAGTGCAACAGCAGAGAGTGACAGAAACAGTTTGCAACAGAGCTCACACGCGGAAAGAGAAGCAGTAGGCAAAAAAAGTAAGAACACTCAGTATAATATATAGTCGAGCTGGATATTGTAGCCACTTCATCTAATTTGAGGAAAACAACATCAGTATCTCAATAGATGTGAAATGTGCAACATGCACGCACACGTTAGAAACTGAATACAAGATCATGCAGAGATTAGTAAGACATAGGAACATCATCTTTTCACTGCAGTTAAAAAATCATATTCATTTATTGTAGTAATAATGCAAAGTAAGCTGCCATACTCCTTGCCATGTTACAAGCAGATTAAGCCACGAGAAAGGATGGGTCTACTGTGGAATTAATCCATGGTTGGGTGGTTGGACCCACTCGGCCTTCGGCCTCGTGGTCCACCCCCCCCCAAACCATGGATTAATTCCACAGTAGACCCATCCTTTCTCGTTGCTTAATCCTTACGAATTACAGGCCCCCAGCTAAAAGTTGACACCATCCGGAAACATCTTCTGACAGAGCAGCACAAGAAAGCTGTTAACATTTTGAAATTTGGTAGAACAAAGTCGCCACTTGATATATATCGCCATACCACAATTGGTAAGTTTAAAATGGGGGGCAGTTAGGGGTTTGGACCGACACTTAAAACTTTTAATTTATTTGCAGGGAGAGCTTTCAGTAATGCAGAAGAACAGCATAGAATGATTCTAGGCAGGCTGATGGAGCTCCTGTATATGATGGCCAAAGAGGACATCCCTATTAAAAAGTTTGAAGCGATAGCAGAACAAGAGAAGTGCCATGGAGTTCATTTGGGCAATAAATACATTAACGCTGTTAGTGGGAAAGCACTCACAATGTGTATTGGCAAGAACTTAGAAGAAAACCTGCTGGCAACTGTCAAAAATGCAAATTATTTTTCGGTACTTATGGACGGTACTACGGACAGTGGTGTAATTGAAAAGTAACTGGTTTACGTAATTTATGTATATCCCATCGATGGTAACGGGGAGACTACGTTTTTATGAATGAAAGCTATATCAGATGGCACAAGTCAGGGATTGAAAAAATCTCCTTTTACACATTTTTACAGAGTGTGGCCGTAACATAAAAAACATGGTTGGGTTTGGGGCTGATGGGACATCTGTCAACATGGGTGTAAGACGGTGTCTTGCTGCACTTTTAAGGGAAGACATACAGTGGTTAGTTGGTGTTCATTGTTTCTCACACAGATTAGAACTGGCCATAAAAGACGCTTTGGATAACACTTATTTCAACGATGTTTCAAATTTTCTGACCCAACTATATTATCTCCATCAGAAAAGTCCGAAGAGACTCAGAGTTACGGTCCCTTGCTTCGGCCATGGAGATGTCAGTTGAAAAGCCCAAGAAGGCCCATGACACACGGGTGCAGCATAAACTTCTTGCCACCCGTGCTGTTACCAAATCATTCCCTGTAATCTGTGCCCATTTAGAATCTATGGCCACAGACCAGGTTGGGACAAATCAGTTTGTGAGCTGTTGGTCAATTTGGCCACTATTTTTCACAGTCTGGTAGCCAAACCAATATTTGTAGTGGTCCTCCATTTTAAGAGCTCAGAAATAACTTTGTAGGCAGGTAGCCAAGTTGGCCAATAACCTTCAAGTCTGGTAGCCAAACCCATTTTTTAAGTAGCCATTGGCCCACCTGGCTACCTGATTTGTCCCACCCTGCCACAGACCCAACTCATGACCAGGCTAAAGCCAATGGAGTGTTGCAAATTATGACTAAATTTCAAATGGTGGCACACCTTTTGTATTTTGAACAGCTGCTTCAGCCACTTGCCAGGTTCTCACTAGTACATCAAAAAGAAGTAGTTGTAATGCCAGAGCTACTTAGCTCTGTTGAAACTTTGAGAAACACTCTTGACCACGCTAAGCAGAGTGGTCCTATAGGTGGCAGTGAACTTGACATTCTCTTAAAAAAATGGGCCTGATGTTCTTTCAGGAGCATGTGCTGAAGTGACTTACAAGGGTATAAAATTAACACATTTTAGTAGCCAACTTGTTAAAACTGTTAAACAGCAAACTAAGAAATACATTACAAACATTGAGAACTGTTGTGAACAAAGGTTCGATTTGACTGATGAAAGTCACATCTATAACTGTGCAAAAGTATTAGATACCAGACTTTGGCCAGCTGCAGACAGAAAGGAACTGGAACTGTATGGTAACAATGACATTACTGCAGTAGCTGACCACTTTTCAGCACTTTTGCGGCCTGACTGTGACAGCACTCTGCTACTTGCAGAACGGCAAGAGTTTTCGATTTTTGCTCAAACCAATTTCATCAATCTTTCTGCCTCTGCTATCTGGTCAAAGCTGGCATGTGATTTCCAAAACTCTTATGCAAATCTGTTGAAGCTTGTTAATGTGTTGAGAGCATTTCCTGTGTCTAATGCAATTGTAGAAAGGTGTTTTTCAACTGTGAACAAGGTAAAAAATGGACTGGAGAGCAAGTATGGCAGAGGATGCTGTAGAAACATTGATTCGCATTAAAAAGCAGGGCCCCCCTCCAGCAGAATTCAACCCAGACAGGGCTGTAGACATATTTTTTTTTTCTTTATTTTTCCTCCAGAGCTCCGGCTGCAAGCCTGCTGTCTATTGTCCCCAAGCGCCCTCAAGATCAGATCTCTCCTATGCACCTCGTGACTTACCCTTCGCAGCAGGGTGGCGGGGAGCAACTCAACCCACCCCAGCGGATCCATGCCAGGGAGGTGCCTTCTCGGGGATGGCACTGCAGGGCACAACGTCATTCTGCCGGGCTCTCTCTCTTTTTTTTTTTTCCACTTTTCTCCCTGCAGGACATGGCGTGCAATGATGCCAGCGACTGGGTGCCGCCATCGCTCCGTCGTGCCCAGTCAGCGTCTGCCCGTCCGCCCCTTAACTTGCAGCTACGTTGCCACCAACCCCAGCCTCCGCCAGGGTCAGGCAAGCACCGGCCGCCGATCCCCTCCCGGAGATGGAGAGCAGTCCATTGGATGCTCAATCCATCTCCTCCCTGCCGACCCACGGCAACCCGTGCCGTTCCTGAACACAGGTGGCGATTGTGGCGTCAAGCGCCTCAACCCTCAGCGCCACCAGGCCGGCCTGTAGACATATTTTTAGTGCTAAACCAAGACGTCCTGGTGATTTGGCAGCTGCGGATGGTGGACCACCCCCAGGTCCCTCCCCCCAAAAACAGGCCAGAATTACTGGCTACATGCCTGGTGGAGAAGAGTAGCAAATAGATCGACCCAGTCCCGGTTGGTTACTTTATGGTCAATCATGGTCCCAGGTGGAATTTTTATGCTGGGTCAGGGGTTCATTTTAAATTTATGTGTAATCTGTCAGACATCCTTCTCGGCTCTTAAAATGTATGTGCTGCTGCACAATTGCTGTATTTCTCTGAAAGTGGCTAAATAAAACAGATCAGTCTCAGAAACTTGTGTACAGTGTGTATTTTATAAATATAGAGCACAATAAGTACAGTTTATGGGGTTTGGGGCAAAAATATCAATTTTTGATAATTGCTAATCAACTTCAGCCAATTGCTAATTATTTTTTACTTTAATTAGCGAAGGCCGCTAATCAAGTCTCCAACACTAATTTATGCCTTGTGATGTGGGGTATATGACACATTATTCCACTTAAACTTACACAGACCTTTACTTCAAAGGATGGACATAAATACTTTAGTTCTTCAGGGAACCTTTGATTTTTTTTAGTTTTATACTTACAGAATCCTCTTTATCTGGTTATCTACGTGTTGGCTTCTCACCTTAGCAGTGTGTGTGTGTGTGTGTGTGTGTGTGTGTGAGAGAATGTGTGTGTTGTGTGAGGATGTGTGTGTGCGTGTGTGTGCGCATGTATGTGGGGGGGAGTGTGGCATGGGACAATTTTTATGTGGGTGTTGGGGTGTTTTTTGTGGGTATAGTGGGTGTGGTTACTGTGGTGACATTGAAGTAGGCTTTTATTCAGGCACATGACATGATGGTGTTACAGTGGCTAGGACTATCAGTTCTCATATATAGTGAACATTCACTTCCTTCTACTAGTTGTCAGTGGATGGATTACATACTGTCACATTTTTAAATCTGTTCATATTAAGATGCATATCTCATTAAATCTGTTCATATTAAGATGCATATCTCATTTACTTGGGGGGTCATGAAAGGTTCAATTCCTTTGGGTAAATATTAGAAAGACTGGTGTGACTGATGGTGTATTAGGATTCTTGTACATATATCTCATTCCTACTAGTTATCTTTCCCAGGGAAAGGGGGGCTGGGGGATTTTATTCCTATGAGTTTTTATTCAGATTCCTTAGACTGATTCTGTGCATGTTTGTTATACACTGACACTGTATTGAAATCTGTACATATCAGGCTCATGGTCTCAATTTCTTGGGGGTCCTTGACAAGTATTTTTTTTTTTGTTGTTTTTTTATTTGGTAATTATACTTACAATTGATATTATCACGTATTAAATCCTGTTACAACACTGAAGGCCTTAAAGTTTATTGAATGTATTAACTGGCTGAGAGTATAGTTGGGAAAATGTCTCGAGCTAAGTTCTATATTACATTTTGTGTGAAACATTTGCCCACTTTGAGTAAACTTCACTTTAAACCCTCTGTATGCCATATATAATTTCTGTTTATTTTAATTTGGGGCTTGTTTTTAACTGGCAATTAGGCCTCATTTTAGCACGTATGTATTATCCACAGGTTTGCCTCTCATTGACTCTGCTCTTTAAAACACAAGGACACTTGCAATTAAAGTTGTGAGCTCCTCATCTTCCATGTAATTTGGGAGAGTAGTATCCTAAGGTTTTGTTATCAGTAGACTTTTCTTGAAACATATCGAGACATTTAAAATTTATATGAGGAGAACTCTCTGCTTGTTGCTGTTTCTTGATAACCTTTGACCTTCAGGGGCTTTCAGCTAAAAGCATACTGATGTTAATTAGCTTCTCTTATGTAATCTTCTGTTATGTTTCAAATGATTATGTTAAACCAATGAGAATTATTTCTGGTTTTTATGCATTAACTGGGTGTTAACAGTATGGGATTTTCTAAATAACTGTCATAAAGCTTCTGAAGAAGATATGGTTGGTCTGAAAGCTAGAGTACTTTGTTCTTTTGTTGCAACATCTATGTTGGTCCAATAAAAGGTATCAAACCATTTGCTTCTGGATCTGTTCATACAGTGTCAGGTGAGCCAGGAGCACATCTAGGATTTCTTTTTTTCTGGGGGGGGGGGGGCTACACAAACCTAAGGGGCTTGGGAAACAGAAAACTTTGACATTTTTATAAGAATTGATTTTAACATGCTATGCCCCAACAATAACAGATTTTTAACATTCTCCTTTAATCAGGCATGGGTAAACAGTACACAGGCATGATACTATACTACCCCTGTTTCTATACAGGATGATCTATGTACCCCAGGAATGCTTATTTTAACCTTTCAAATTATTAATTTTATTAAGAAATCCAGATTTAGTATTTGCTGTAGTGGTCCTTGTAAGAACAGGTCCAGAAGCAAATGATTTGATAACTTTAGTAAAAAGAACAAAGTGCTTTACTTTTGGACCAACAAGTCCTTCCTCGGAAGCTTAATGACCTTTAATAGTCATTAAGCTTCCGAGGAAGGACTTGGTCAGAAAGCTAAAGCACTTTGTTCTTTTTGTTACATCTATGTCGGTCCAATAAAAGGTATCAAATCATTTGCTTCTGGATCCGAATTTTATTAAAGGTATTTTGCGCCATACATGCTCCAAAGCTTTGTATTTTAGGACGAAAGGACATGCTGGGTAGGATAAGGGTGGGACTTTATGGATAGTGTTGGCTCACATGGTCCATTTAGAAGAGCTGGGGACCCCTACACTTGCCAGTAATGGCAGCTATGGGTCTACGGAAAGTCATTTCAGAGTATGGTCTGCAGTGGTGTCCAGGGAAAGTACAGAGTTCAGAGATTTGAACGGTAGAGGGAGCAGCTATGCCGAGGCTGGCATAAAACCCACTGCGTGCAGAGCAGATCCTGCATACCTCTTAGCTTTTTGTCACTGAAATGTTGGATACAGACACTCACAATGTAGGGAAATAAGGGGCACTGGTCTTAATACAGGACAGATTGTAAGACAGAGACACATTCAGAAAACTGGAAGCTAGTGACTTAACAGCTTCTACCCTTGATCACACCCTGGACACTATCTGAAAGTTCTAACAGTGCAGTGATGATAACTCACATTGAGCCTTTTGTGGGATCCCCCTCTTGAATTGCCACACAACTACAGCTCTTAATGAGGTGTATATCACACCAGGCCATCTGGAATGTTGAGACAGATTAGCACAAGGACTAGAGCCTGCTAAAGTAGGGACATTTTTAACTTCATCAACAGCCATGGAAAACCTGCACTAGTCAAGATGGACAAGTAGAGGGTTAGCTGCACTAACCCTGGCAATTTGCACTAGGTTTTGGGCTAGTAAAACAATGTTAAAATTGAACCCTGACCATGTGCTTCTTGGTTGCCCAGTGGTAAAAATTACTGTGT
Source organism: Neoceratodus forsteri (assembly GCA_016271365.2). Taxonomy (NCBI): domain Eukaryota; kingdom Metazoa; phylum Chordata; order Ceratodontiformes; family Ceratodontidae; genus Neoceratodus; species Neoceratodus forsteri. The sequence continues at coordinate 143,164,743 of CM057449.1, read as the reverse complement.
CTAACTATTTGAGAGAATATGTCTGGAAATGCAGGTCCCGTTATTTTCACACACCTGCGGTTCTCCTAAAAATGTATGCCACACAATAATGAGGCTTGCTGGAGGGGTTGTGGATATACCCCGGCAGATCAGGCTTATATGTTTGGTCCTGCCCTGTTATTGCTCCATATTGGCATGCCCTCCTGAAAGAGTTGGAGGACTTGTTGGGAAAATCGGTGGTCCACATCACTGCTTTTGGTATATTTACTAGCTGCGAAAAAGGCTATAACGAGGAAATGACTGACCTCTAAGGTCCCAGCTGTGGCAGAGTGACGTAAAATAGTTTTTGAAATTTATCGTTTTGAGAAACTCACAGCAGAACTACATGATAGGCTTGCTGAATTTAATCTGCAATGGCAAAGCTGAGTGTGGTATGCAGCTTCGGTGGATGCAGATTTTGCGAACATAAGAACATACGAAATTTGCCACCAGATAAAGTCCTAGAGGTCCATCAAGTCTGCTCGAATGTGCAGCTAGCAACCCTTATTCTGTAGCTGCCCCTCCCTTCCACCCTTCCCCTTCATTAACCCTCCCACTTGTCCTGTCCCATCCCCTTTTGAAGCAGTCCACTATTCTACTGCATACCACTTTTGCAGGTAACGCATTCCACCCAGCCACCACCCTCTCTGTAAAAAAGTATCTCTTCATCTCCCTCCTGAACCTTCCTCCCTCCAGTCTCATATCATGGCCCCTGGTGTCCCTCCCGTCCCTTACTTTGAACAGCCCCTCTGTACCTGTCTTGTTTATTCCTTTCATGTACTTAAAGGTTTCAATCATGTCCCCCCTGTCCCTCCTCTCCTCCAGTGAGTACATGTTCAACTCCCTCAGCCTCCTCTCATATGATAAGTCCCCCAGCCCCTTGATCATCTTTGTCACCCCGCTGCACCCCTCCAGTAACTTAATGTCCCTCTTCAGATCGGACACCAGTACTGCCGCCAGTATTCCAGGTGTGGTCTAACTAATGACCTATACAGTGGCAGAATCACCTCCTCCCTCCTTGAGGATATACCCCTTGCAATACAACCCAGCATTTTGTTGGCCTTTGCAGCTGCCTTCCTACATTGTGCAGAGTTGTTAATTGACCCGGTAATAAGCACCCCCACATCTTTCTCCTCCTCTGTCTGGCCTAGCTGCACTCCCCCCAGCTGGTAACTCTTCCTTAGGTTCTTCATCCCAAAATGCAGCACCTTGCACTTTTTGGCATTAAACCCCAGTTGCCAGGTGTCTGACCAGGTTTCAAGCTTTGCTAGATCATCCTGCCATCCCCTAGGTCACCCACCACCACTCCTACCTTGGTATCATTAGCAAATAGATTGATCTTGCTCTTGATGTCCCATGATATGTCTGCAATGAATATCCCAAACAATACTGGTCCCAACACCAAGTCCTGTGGAACACTGCTCATCATTACCCTTGGGTGTGAGAGCTCCCCACCCACCACCACCCTCTGTTGCCTTTCCTGAAGCCAGTTTCCTACCCATCTCACCAGCTTTGCACCCACCCCTGTGCCTGCTAACTTACTTCCAGGCCTTCCATGTGGCACCGAGTTGAATGCCTCACTGAAGTCCAGATACAAGACATCCACTGCATGGCCCCTGTCCAGTTGCCTAGTTACCCAGTCATAGAACTCCACCAGGTTGGTTTGGCAGGATCTGCCCTGTATGAAGCCATGCTGTCTGCTGTCCTGTAGTCCTTTGGCCTCTAGGAGGGCCACCAGCCTCTCCTTCAGGATAGTCTCCATTAGCTTACCCACGATGGATGTGGAGGCTCACTGGTCTGTAGTTTCCCTGTTCATCCTTGGGGCCACTCTTGTGGAGGGGCACCATGAGCCATCCTCCAGTCCTGAGGTACACACCCCGAATGTAGTGAGGCATTAAATACGTCTGCCAAAGGTCCTGCAAGGACCTCTGCCAGCTCCTTCAGTACCATGGGGTGGCTGCCTTCTGGGCCTGGCACCTTGTCCACCCTCAGTGCCTTCAAACCCTCCCGAACTCTGCCCTCCATGATTTCCCCATCTGTCACCCCTTCCCCCTGTTTCACCATTTCTCCCCCTTGGGTGTCACCCCTCTTTCTCTTGTAAATACTGAGCAGAGTACTCATTTAGTGCTTCTGCCTTATCTTCTCCTACTTCCCCAACCCCCTCCTTCCCTAATCCTTACTATGTGGTCCTTACAGCTCCTTTTCTCCCTGATGTACCTAAAAGTCCTTCTCCCCTTCTTAATTCCTTGTGCCAGCCTGAGTTCCGTGGGATCTTTGGCTCCCTTACTGCCCTTGTCCTTCCTTGATTATGTCAAGTACTCCTCCCTGTCCCTCCCCTCCCTGTTTTCTTGTACTTCCTAAAGGCAGCTCTTTTCCTCCTTACCTTTCCATGACCTCCTTGCTCAACCAGCTCGGTTTCTTAGCCCTAACCTTCTTGCTCTGGGCCTTGCAGCAGGTTTGGTTGCCTCCACTATCCCCAGCTTATGAGCTCCACCTCTGGTTAGTGTCCATACTAGATTGAATTCTAGCCAGGTACCCTTTTACCACTTCCCATCCTCCCAAAGTCGGCCCTCCTGAAGTCCAGCACTCTTGTGCCAGATTCCCTCCTTCCTTACCCATATCCAATGTGAGCCATATTGAGTGGTGGTCACTCCTAACAGCGGTCCTCCACTGTAAGTTCTCTCCACAGTCCCCATTTGCCAGCACAAGGTCAAGCGTATTCCCTAACCTGGTTGGTTCACAGACCATTGCAGCAGGAAGCTGTCCTGGAAGGCATCAGCAGTACCTGCTCCCCTTCTGTTCCTGATTGTTTAAAGTGCTCCAGTCCCTCCTGGCATGTTGAAGTCCCCCACAATCACCACACCACCCTTCTCGCATTTTGTCCCATGATAACTGCAAGGAGAAGCTTCTGCTGTGGGGGTGGGGGTGGAGGTGTAGGAGTGGGAGTGGGGACAGTCTCCAGTCCTCAACTGCAGGTACTGGATATTACTACTGTGCAACCTGTCTATGATGTTAAGAGGCTAATTCAAATATATATTGCCAGAAAGCAGGTACGTTCATATGTTTTAATTCCGGCAATACTTCTCCTCCCAAATCATGCTGGATGATTATATATAACGGAATTGTTTAGTGGCTATATGTAATCGGCAACAAGTTAACCTTGGAGACCCTATGAAATTCTGGGCATCCATCGGCTCCCTCTTAAACTCCCACTCCAGTAAGGCAGCCCTGCAACTAAACTCCCCGGACGGCCTCATTATGGACCCTCTGGAAGTGGCCAGGACTATCAATGACAAATTATCTTACCTAGCCATGTATCTAAGTAAACTCCCAAATGGCCAGCCAAATTGCTTCCCCCCATTCAAACCCCCGGTCGACTTCCACCAGGCCTACCACCCATCCCCAAATCCCCCCATTTTATTTCAAAGCTCTCTCAACTGCTGACACCACTAAGCTCCTCAAAAGCCTCCAAAATCATGGCTCCCCTGGGGCTGATGGACTATCGCCAGTCTTCCTCAGGCTCATCTCCCCATCCATCATCGAACCACTCACTTGTATCTTTAACCTCGCCCTTTCTACCTCCTCCTCCATGCTTGACCCCTGGAAGACTGCCAAGGTGATTCCCATCTTCAAAGCCAGTGACCCTCTATCCATGGACAATTACCATCCAATCTCCATCCTCCCCCACCTTAGCAAACTACTTGAGAAGGCCATCTACCATCAGCTTGCTGAGCACGTGGGCAAGCACAGCCTCCTGTGTAGTCAACAGCATGGCTTCCGCAAGAACCATTCCACCACCACCGCCCTCACACTACTGACCAACCACATACTCATAAACATGGACCATGGTAATGCCACTGGCGCGGTCTTCGTAGACCTCTCCAAAGCCTTCAACATGGACAACCAAACCCTCCTCCTCTCCAAACTACGTTGCTTTGGCTGTTCTCAGGAGATTACTACCTGGTTCAAGAGCTACCTCACGGATCGCTCCCAATTTGTGAGTATTGGCCCTGCCAGCTCCCCCACCCTGCCCATCTCGACAAGTGTGCCCCAAGGCTCCATTCTGGGCCCCCTTCTAGTCTCTTTATTTATTAACTCCCTTCCCTTGGACAGTATCAGATGCCACTCTCTCCTCTATGCTGATGACCTTGTACTTTTCTACAGCAATAAATCCCCCACCCGTATTTCCTCTGTTCTAACTCAGAACTATGCTGTGGCCCACAACTGGTTTGCTTATAACCTCCTCCTGGTTAATGCTAAAAAAACAAAATCTATGCTGTTCGGATCCAAGCCCTTCCTATCCAAATCCAAAACTCACCCACCTCTCAACATAGTCTCCCCTGATGGCCAAGCCCTTGAAGATGTCAATACTTTCAGATACATAGGAGTTCAACTCGACCCTTCCCTCTCTTTCTCTGAGCACATCAACTCATTATTTCGAAGGTTTCACCAAAAATTAGGTGCGGCCTATAGATTCCGACAATACCTCACCCCAGAGGCCCTGACTTTCCATCGTCCAGAGAAATCTACTCCCAACCCTGGACTACTGCTCCCCCATCTATGCTAGGACATCCACAACCCTTATGGCCAAGCTCTCTTCTGCCTACAATAGTGCCTGTCATTTTGCCTTGCTGGCCCCTTTCACTACACATCACTGTCCTTTACAATTCGCTAGGATGGCTTCCGCTGCAAGGCCGCTTCAACCTCGCCCTTTGCTGCATGGTGGATTCCACCATCCGTACTGGCCAGGAATCTCCCCTTACAGCCCTCCTCAAGGTCTGAACATCACACCGTGGCCTCTGCTCAAACAGCATTCCCCCTCTGAATATTCTCAGGGTATCCACCAATATGGGTGATACAGCCTTGTTAGTGGCAGCCCCTATGCTATGGAATAAACTGCCTGCCGAGCTCCGCTCCACTGACACCCACTGCCAGTTCAAATCTTGCCTCAAAGACTGGCTCCTGGTGACTTCCTGCTGCCACTGCTTTCCTGGGTAGTCCCTCATTCCCCACCTGCCCTTACCACATGAGTTTCGTACCTATACATCTCCCTTTGTAAATCCTCCAATTCTCCTTCCTCTCACACCCCTTCCCCTCTCCTTCCCTCTACTAGCCCCACTTTATCCTTTTCGTGCTACTAATGAGGAACACTGATTATCTCCTATGCAACTTGCCGTATATCGAGTTCATATTCATATATATATATATATATATATTTCTCTTTATGTATATGCACATCGGACTTATGTACTGTATCACCTTGTATCATGTGGATTTATGTATTTTGCTACCTTGTATCTTGTGTACTATTGTAACCTTTTATTATTTGTCAGACTGATACTGTTCTATGCATTGTTGTTTATGTTTAACTCTGTGCCGCTGTATGTGGCCCGGGTCGTGCCTGTAAACAGTCCCTGGGATCAGCGCACCTACCCAGTTATCAAAGTCATGAATAAATAAAAATAAAAGAAATAACAATGTATATGGCATTAGTTTGCTATGGTATCTCTGCTGTATCCAAATGAGTATGCACTGGAATGTGGTGCATAGAAACTACCAAACAGAGATATCCAAAACAGCTTCCTGCACACACAACAACAAAGCTGGGACGCACAAAAATTTCAAACCAATGGATAGGAAGTTAAATCCATATTTAATAAGTTAAAAGCTTCCAAGCACCAAGCATAAACTTCGTCTGACATGTTTCAGATTTCACAACCTTTCTCAAAGACTTTGAGAAAGGATGTGAAATCCGAAACATGTCAGATGAAGTTTATGCTCGGAGGTATCTCTGCTGTATTGATTTTTTATTGATAGCAACTGTTCTTGTATGTATACAGTGCTTCACTTAATAAAAACTTCAGTAAAAAAATAAATAAGGTTGATACAGATCATGATTCATGATCCTACAAGAGCTCACTAAGCTCAGGGTGGACAAGGCAATGGGACCCGATGGCATACATCCCAGGGTACTGAAGGAGCTAAGGGTGGAACTAGCAGAGCCATTATCAAAACTGTTTAGTGAGTCTCTGAGCACAGGAGAGGTCCCAGAAGACTGGAGAAGGGCTCAAGTGATCCCGCTCCACAAGAGTGGTAGCAGGGAGGAGGTTGGGAACTACAGACCAGTCAGTCTTACCTCAGTAGTGGGTAAGATTATGGAGACACAACTTAAGGAAAGGATAGTGCAACACCTGGAATCCATAGGGGCACAGGATCCAAGACAGAATGGGTTTACAAAAGGTAGGTCCTGTCAAACTAATCTCACAGATTTCTTTGACTGGGTAACCAGAGTGGTGGACCAAGGGGGAGCAGTTGATGTCGCCTACCTTGACTTCAGCAAAGCTTTCGATACTGTTCCACACAGAACATTGATTAATAAGCTGGGTAGGCTCGGGGGTTCAGAAGTTGGTCAACTGGGTGGCAAACTGGTTGACGGGCTGAAAACAGAGAGTGGTGGTAAATGGTATACAGTCAGAAGAGATGCAAGTCACAAGTGGGGTACCTCAGGGATCAGTCCTGGGGCCAGTCCTCTTCAATATCTTCATCAGTGACACTGCAGATGGACTGGAGGGGAAGGTGTGTCTGTCTGCAGATGACACCAAGATCTGCAACAGACTAGATAATCCAGATGGGGTGGGCAGAATGAGAAGAGATCTGGATAAACTAGCAAAATGGCCGGAAGAGTGGCAACTGGGGTTTAATGCAAAGAAGTGCAAAATCATGCACACAGGGAAGAGAAACCCTGAAGCCACCTATAGACTGGGAGGGAAGTTGCTGGCAGTCACAAGGGAAGAAAGAGACTTGGGCATCATCACCACCGATGACCTGAAATCATCCAAGCAGACCACTAAAGCAGTAGGTAAGGCTAGGGGCATGTTAGGGTGTATTAGTAGGGGTATCACAAGTCGGAAGAGGGAGGTAATAATCCCTCTTTTCAAGACACTGGTTAGGCTGCATCTGGAGTACTGCGTGCAGTACTAGAGGCCACACCTTCACAAGGAAATTAACCAAATTGAGGCAGTCCAGAGAAGGGCAACCAAAATGGTGCAGGGACTGCATCAGAAATCATATGATGACAGATTAACAGAGCTCAATATGTATACCCTAGAGCAAAGGAGGGAGAGAGGTGATATGATCAAAACATTCAAGCACCTTAAGGGCATTAACAAGGTGAAAGAGTATAACATGTTTCAATATAAGAAAAATAGCAGGACAAGAGGACACAGCATGAAATTAGAGGGAGGCAGATTAAGGGGTAATGTGAGGAAGTTCTTTTTCACAGGAAGGATAGTGGATGCATGGAACGGCCCACCTCAGGAAGTGGTGGATATGAATACAGTGCAGGGCTTCAAATAGGCATGGGATAGGCATAAGGGAGCAATACAGATGAGTATGAAAAGATAGGCCATTGACAGAGCAAAGGCCGATGGCACATTTATAAGGTAGAAAAAGAAATGGGCAGACTGGATGGGCCTTGCGGTCCTTATCTGCCGTCAACTTCTATGTTTCTATTAAGCTCACTCGAGCAAAACGCTGAGTATGATAGGTGGCCACATCAAATAAAGTCATTTTCCAGTAATAGCAGTGGCATCAATTTCTTCTTCCTGTATTATCTAAACAGAAACATGATCATAACCACTCCTGAGAAACACAGGCTACTCTTCTGCCTCCCGATCATGAAAAGCTGATCAATTTCACACACGCGCACACACACCTACACCTTGTTTGGATGCTTATAATTGTTTAAAAAAAGCTTTTACCTCCTTTGGTGGCCCCGCTCTGTACACAGTGGCCCACATTTTCAAAGGAGATGCACGGCCAAAAATGGAGATGCGCAGCGCATCCCAGAAACTGCGCGGAACCACGATATTTGAAAGAGAGATGCACTGCGCATTTCCAAATGCACAATCGTGCACATATAATGTATGCAGCGCAAAAAAAGGGGGCATGTACATGAATATGCCATACATCCATATATTCAGCCAAAATGTGAGATGCATCTGCCGTGCATCTCAAAAATGCTCTGCACAAAGTTAGGCATGTCAGGGGGATAGACTAAAATTGGCTGGCCGCTCACAGGCAGGTGACAGAACTGCAGACAAGCAATCCTGAGACAGCCCTCGGAAGTGCACCAGGATGTGCTCCAGGCACCCATACACAGCAGTCATGCCAGAACGGACGAACCCAAAGCCACAAGTGCCAGCACACCATGGGCACTGCCCACAGCACTATCCCCCACACCATTCTCAGGACGTGGACACACAGCTGCCACATGCCAGTGCAGTTGGGTGACCTCCAGGCACACCAGCAGAGAAGATGGCCAGACTGCAGCACATGTATCAGGGGCTATGGCCTGCAGGATGCCACCCAGTGGTGGCATGCACCCAGGGTGATGTCTGGGGCAACGATGCCCAGGTAGCCTGGTGGTACTAGTGGCAGCATGGCATAGGCGAGGGATTGACCTGTGTCACGCACCCACGGTGGTGCACCATAGGTGCACACAGGTGGGACCCACCCACTCAGGTACCTGGCCACCTTTTTGCACACTGCCATTCCTTACAGTTATCACCATGTTCCTGTCATACGGGTGGGGGGGGGCACTGCGGGTGACTGTATGCTGCATATGGAGCTGGTGCATCAGATGCGTGTGGTATACCGATCAGACTGTGTCATCCTGTGCCCTCTCCTGTTGCTTGTCCAGGTGGGCCCCTGTGGCCACTGTTTAGGAGGGCCCCCTGTACCCTAGTCTAACCCAGTACATGGCAATGGGTAATAGCACTGCACCCAGGCCAATGCAGTCTACCCACCCACACACAAACACTCCATCACACCTGCCTGATAGGAGCAGTACCGCCTGTTCACTTTTGTGGAGTGGTGGGGCAGCCATGCAAAGCTGGAACTGTGAAAGCCTTGGGTATGCAAATGGCATGACTACATTCCAGTAATGAGCTGCACATGTGAGAAATGGTCTTGGAATGTGCAATGAGGTCATTTGCATATCCCAACTGAATATTGCAATTTTGTGCACTATGCAAGTGGCTTTGCATCATGCATTTCCCTATGCTGTACACAGGTCTCAGGTCACCTGCCGTGCCGCGCATCTCCCACTGTGTGATTGTGAATGTTCGGGATATTCAGCTGGACATGCACAATCGCATCTTACAGCGCAAATTTTTAATATACTATTATTTTGTGTGGACGCATCTCAGTTGCGCGGCGAAGGCACTTGCGTGATGCAGCCTGGGATTTTTGAATACGGGTCCCAATGTTCTCACATTAAAGCTCGTACACCACACAAATTGTTGCGCTAAACCACTCACCGTACAGAAGTAGAGGAGTGGGGTTTACTCTATCTTTGTAAAAGTAAAACTAATTCAAATTTCAGTCTCTGACTGCTGCTTGACCAAAATCTGAGACGTCATGATTTATAACACCACAACAAGTCCTATCAGGAGTGTATTTTACTGCATAAGAGTGTTGTCACATGAGGTTTGGGTTGGCAGAATTGCTCAGGCTGGGGCGCTTTCACGCAAACCTCACACAATGTCCCCTTCCAGGCTACATGGCTTAAATGATTGAAGTTGCTTAAACCGTTTTTTTAAGCCACTCTAATCCTGCTCATAGTGCAGATGCGATCCGTGTTAAACATGGGTTCAAAAGCCACATGTAAGCCTTGACAGAACCTAGGCTTTAACATGGTTTTGAAATGGATTACAGCAAAGAACCATGCTGGCTGCATGTCTGCAAACACAGGCATGGTTCCATCTCTGCTTCAGCCCCCAAAAAGCGTGTTCAGCAAGTCCTACTGAGCACAATCAAGCAGCAAGTATGGACTCTGCAGCACGAATGTTTTATCTGTGCTAAAACACAAACAAACTCAATCTGGACCCAGCAACACGGTAAATGTTAAAACACTTTATTAAACATTAGAACTTGCCACTGTGTAGTCTGGGCATGGCCAATGACACTCGCATACAGTAAGAGACAACCCTTACAGGAGCTACTAACATATACACTTCAACAGCAATAGCCAAATGTTTGAAATGCACCATGTTTACAATACCTTAAATAGCTAACTATGGCTGCCTTTTTATTAACAGTGCTAGTGTAGACACTCCGTCCCAGCCAGGGCAGAAGGGAGAAGCAAGTGACATGGTGATATAGTCAAACAGTTCAACAATACATATGGAAATGTAGAGGGGCAACAATATCTGCACACTCTTATGGGCTAGAAGTTCAGGCTATACACTAGTGGAAAGCCAAGGCCCCTTCCACACTAGGGCATTTAATCTGTTAAAATGAGTGAAAAGGTCTGCATTCAGATTGTAACACAGTAAAAACCGTACTATAGTCTGTGCTCCAAAACTGTGCTCCAACTCTGCTCAGAGGTAGGCTAGCAACACGGTCAGCGGCACAGAGCATTAAAATCACTAGTAAACCAATAAAAAAATTGACAACCAATATTAGCAATGTACCTCAATAATTTCCCTTTCACTATACTCCCAATAAAATGAAAACTAAGCCGGTAAAGCTGCGTTACATTGGGAGTCTGTGCCAGCACTCTATGTACTGTACTGTAGTTGGCACAGGGATTACCAACTACATATGATGTCACACTTTAATCGGACCGTCAGTGGTTGACAAACAGAGGGAAAAAATAAAGGCAGTGAGGGTATCAGAAACCAAGCAGGCACAAATAGCTAAATACTCTGATTTCAAGCCAGCCAGTGGCGCGGAGGGTTGAGATGCTGGAAGCCATACCTCATGCCATGCCAGCAACCCGGGTTCAGTAACGAGCGCGGGCTGCCAGGAGTTGGCCGGGGGGGGTCAAGGTGGCAGTGCCAGGCCGGGAGGGCGGATGGGGCCGTCACTAGAGCTGCAGGGCGCGTGCACGCCTCTATGCACATGCCCGATCACATTCCGGGGCCCCGGGAACAAGGGGAGAAAATATAAATACCATGTCTCCCCCGTTGCTGTAAGGCGAGACGGGTAACGGGGGAGGACCAGGCTAAGTAAATAAAAAAAAAAAAAACTCAGATTGACTGAAACAATACAGGACTGAATAAAATAACATCAGAAATACCAGAATCTGCTACAGACATCAGACTTCGTCAGGGGCTCTTTAAATACCTCATGATTAAAATGCTTCAATAGCAACATTTAATGTAGTTAGAACATGTTGACATGTTTAAAAACACATCAGTGTTTCCTGGGCTTTGCCACAGTGCTTTCAATACATCAACATGTTCATTCTGAAGCCGAGTGTCGCACTGCGTAAAAGTTCCTTCTGTGAGTGCACACTAGCACGAAGCACAATGCTCAGCAAACTCTGATCAGGCAATGGAGATTGAAACACACCTCCCTGTGTGTGCAGCCCTATGAAGGCGCTACTTACACAGTAATCATACCACTAACGCCCCCTGCAGACCTGTTACTGGAAATGCAGCTTGGGACACTCAACAAGCAATACTGTACATATTCTCAGGGAGCAAAGTAGCTATTTGGGCAACCCAATAATTTTTGTATGGATTTTCCCCAGGGATACTAATCACTAATCCCACTAAGGAATGTCACACAGACAGTACCATCTCTGCTTTGCCATGCATTGACAGCCTCCATGTTCATTATTTGGGAGTTTCCTAATGTCGCCAATAGTTAGCGTTCAGTTAAAGCATGCCTTTTAAAAGTGTAAAGCTGCACAGTGCTATGTTTCAGTGAAAGCCTTCACATTACTTTGAATATGGCACTGTGCCGTGGTTTTCTTTTGCTGCCTTTTATCTGCATGGTTGCCATCCCTACCTCTATTATGCTGGGCAAACTACTTTGTGCTGCCCAATCTGAGGCTTCCAGCACAAAAAGTGCATTACAACAGCCCACAGCCTGCAACTTTGGACCCCCTTGCACTCGGCGGTGATCTAAAGAGCAGAAGGGAAAAATCGGGCTGGTCTCAGTGCCCCCCCCCCACACTTAATCCCTCACAGCACTCTACAAGCTTTCTCGGGGTGGACTGGTGAAGAGGGTCAAATGTCCATGGGAGCCTATCTGGCTCACCAGCAGTCATTATGTGCATGGCGTGTATGGTAACAGCCACTAGGCTGCAAATTGGGAACCCACATGCACACACACACACACTCGAGGTGACCTTTGGGGTGGGAGCAAGGGTCAAGCTGATCTCCACTTTCCCACTTAAGACCAACAGCACTGTGCAAGCTTCTCCAGGGGTAGATTGGTGACCTTAAGGGTTTTAAGACCGTGGGAGTAAATTGGACACACCATCGACCATATTTTGCATGCCTTGCATGGTACCAGTCACTGCACTGCAGCTCAGGAACCCCTTCAGTTGGTGGTGGTCTCAGGAGCAAGGGTCAAGCTGGTCTCTTTGGCCCTCCTTAACCCACCTCGCCAGTATCCTGCAAGCTTCTCCAAAGGTGAATCAGTTAAAAGGAGGGTCACGTGACCACAGGAGTAAATCAGGCTCAATGGCAGCTATTTTGTGTGTGGTGTGCATGGCAACAGCCGTCAAGCACACTGGTGGCCATTTTGGACTCTCACGACATCATCCAAACAGGTTCACAGGCCACTGTCCATTTGACTCTTTTCACTAGGTACCCAGTCAATATGCCATGTGGATTATAGTGTAGTATAATCCACATGGCAAAAATAGTGTCTGACAGAATAGCTACAGGGATAGCGTAGCACAAGTAAATTACTGCTAGCCCTGTAGCTGTCGTTACTCAGGAGGAAGAGGACAATATGCTAGCTGTGTGCCGCTTTGCCGAGCTTCTGCCGTGGTGCAGAGGTTATTGCCACAAGAAGTGAAGGGCAGCAGAATGTCCTGGAGACCAGGGTTCTATTCCTGGTCTCATGTCTCAGGTGGGTTTTACCCCCGCTCCTTCCAAGTTTTATTTTTCATTTGTTCTCCCCTCTGTGCTTTTGCCCCCCACAAAATACAATTCTCCCCCAAGTTCTTCCCCATCCCCAAGTTGCCACCCTCATGGAGGTGATTATTAATAGTTTGGGGTGTGTGGGATAGATCCCCGTAGACGCTCATTGCAGCCATTTTTTTTTGCGATTTCTTTGACTGGGTGACCAAAGTAGTGACCAGGGAGGGGCTGTGGACATGGCCTACCTAGACTTTAGCAAGGCATTTGACACAGTCCCACACAAAAGATTAATAGTCAAATTAACCAGCCTGGGAGTGGGTCCCAGGGTGGTAGCATGGGTAAAACATTGGCTAGACAACAGGATGCAGAGGGTAATAGTAAACAGAGTCCACAGTGAAGAAGGGGAGTTACTTGTGGGGGTACCGCAGGGTTCAGTACTGGGAACAGTCCTTTTAATGTCTTTATAAGTGACATTGCAGAGGGACTGGAAGGAAAATATGTCTCTTTGCAGATGACACGAAGATCTGCAACAGGGTTGATACACAAGGTGGGGTGGAAAGGATGAGAAGGGATTTGGCAAGGTTGGAGGAATGGTCAAATGTATGGCAGCTTAGATTCAACACAAAGAAGTGCAAAGTAATGCACCTGGGAAACAAAAACCAGGGGACAGTACACAATGGGGGAGTGAGATACTGACAACAACAAAAATGGAAAAGGACCTGGGGGTAGTTATATCAGATGACCTAAATGTGGGCAGGCAATGTGAGAAGGCAGTAAGGAAGGCTGGGGGGATACTGGGATGCATAGGGAGAGGCATCATCAGTAGAAAACAGGAAGTTGTTATCCCTCTGTACAAATAGTTGGTGAGACCCCATCTGGAGTACTGCATGCAGTTCTGGAGAACCCATCTCCACAAAGACATAGACAGGGTGGAGGCTGGTGGAGGCTGGCTAGAGGAGGGCAACAAAATGGTGCAGGGTCTGCACAAGACATACTGAAGAGAGACTAAAGGAGCTTAATATGTATACCCTCGAGGAAAGGAGGGAGGGAGGAGGGACATGATAGGAAACTTTCAAGTACCTCAGGGGAATCAACAAAGTCCAAGAGGGTAGCATCTTTCAGAAAGAGATGTGCAAAACACAGGGCACAATTTGAAGACAGAGGAAGGCGGCTCAGAGGTAATGTGAGAAGTAGTTTTCACGGAGAGGGTTGTGGATGCATGGAACAGCCTTCCTGAGGAGGTTGTGGAGTCAAAAATGGAGGAATTCAAGAATGCATGGGAGAGGCATAAGGCAATTCTAGTGGGGGGGGTAGGAGGAAGTAGGCTGTTGGGTAACTAGGATCTGCAGTTTATCCATTAGGTAGGGAAATGGGCAGACTAGGTGGGCCAAGCAGTCCTTATCTGCCATCAAATTCTATATTATGGTAGCACTCTGTGTGTTTCCTGAGCACTACCATTGGCTTCGCCATTTTTAATGCACAGTTTTTGACCGCGCTACCTTTGTTTTTAGTGTTATAACCTAGTGTCTTTTACCCACACTCTGCCATCTTCATCCTGAAGGTACTCTGCATTTGCTTTTGCTATTGACTGTCCTTGGCCACACTAACTGCTACTGCGGGCTTCACGTCCCCTGCTCTAAAATTCTGTCTCTGCTGCAAAGTATGGCCCTATCTAACATAAGCTCACCCCTTGCCTATGGTATAACTCTACTGCTATGCGAGTTCTTCCTGCCCAACTCCTTACGGTGTAATCTAAGCTATGATAATGTTGCTCATCAATCGGTGCACACCTCAACACAACTGTGGCCCCCCTCCCCTAATCGCTACCCTGGGTCCTGCTATTTTATACGAATCCAGCATAGTGCCTTAGGGATTGCTACTGGTCTGTGCTTTCATATGATTTCAAAACCTAAGCTGCATTGTTCCCCCTGCTAGCGGCTGCACCCCCAAGGGGTTACTATCTCTACACCTAGTTCTTATGAGAAACATTAAGCTCAACCCCAGCCCTAATTCTGGTAGTACTATTTTTGAAGTGGCTAGCTCCCCTACTTCTTGACATAACTATCAAGGCCTTAAAAGAATGCCTGTAGCATCCCTGCTAAACTGCCAGACACTGAGGCTTGAACAACCAGACGCCCTGGCTATCAGTGACTCCTGGTTAAACCCAACCACACTGGACCCTTAGATTAGGATTCCTAACTACAAGGTTTTCAGAAGGGGCCAGTTAATGAAAAGTGGCGGTGGTGTTATGTTTTACACTGGACACCACTTAAAGTCCGAGTTTGCCTCCCCTCCCCCAACTGCCCCTCTTGCGAATGGATCTTGGTACACATTTGCCTGGATCATACAAAAATGTTTAACTTATGCTGCATCTAGAATCCACCAGCTAGTGAGCGCAAGACCTAAATGACTGATTCGCTTGTGTCTGCTGAAATAATTCCACCTTGACCATTCTCAAAGACACATCACTACCTATGGTAACATACTCTAGGGAGCCTTGCCCCCTCCCCCCCAAAAGATCTACCCAGCATGGGTAAAGTATGATTGCTTGGTGTGCCCTTTAAGAGTTCTGAGTCAGCTGGCCACTAACTGAGGGATCTAGAGGTGGATCCAGCTGCTTGGGTCTAACCGGCCTATAAAGCTGTGGTTCAGTGGGATCCAGGGCAGATGAGCTAGCATCTCCATTGACAGTTCCTGCTGAGCAGTTCTTGAGAAAATCCTTGGGAATTGTGGTGGCAGTCATTCTGCTCCAGTGTCCCCCAAGGGCTGAATTTTCCCACTTGAGCAAATTCCTAACAAACCATTTTAGCAGTGAAGGAGATGAAAGAAAATAAACTGAAGACAATCTGGTAACATCATAGGAAACTGACTTGGAGACCTGAAACAACCCGATAACATAAGCTGCAAAACTGCGAATGGTGAACCACTACAATTAATTTTTAACTTCAATTTTTAGAAAAAGAAATGGGCAGACTGGATGGGCCTTGCGGTCCTTATCTGCCGTCAACTTCTATGTTTCTAAACTTGGAGCAAGGGTGCCGGAATATGAGAGAAAGTGGGGGTGCTGCAGTTTAAAAAGGGCACAGAGTAAAAAAAAAAAAAAGGTAGTTTTTGCAAGCAAAGAGGTACTTTGAATGCCCATGGAAAAAGTGTGGGTATGGGGCGGGTGGGGTGGGGCTGCAGCACCCATAGGTTCTGGCACTTATGACTTGGGAGTCAGGTCAGTAACAGTAAAGATATTAAAATGCTTAAAACACACCATTTACTTTCATTTTGCATCCACCACTCCAGTTAGTCACTCTTCGGTAACACCACATCTCATCGGGTATTGTGGAAAAACATCACAAGATTATGTCTGTGTCCCTAGAAATGCCCAAGACCATACTAACTCCAGTGATTGTTTTTTATTCAGGAGACAGAAGTTTGCCTTTGGTCTTCATTGTAGATCCTATTGCATTTTTTGGGGAAGTCACTGTGGCCAGGCCTTGGTGCTTCAAGCCTCTATTTGTATGCTAGGCTGTGTCTGGGTCAGGGTGTGCACAGAGTTCCTACATTAGTGTGAAAATATACAACAATAGCCAAACTGCAGTTGGTTTCCCCATCAGCCTACCTGGGACTCCCACAGAGCCAGTGGCTATACACAGAACATCAAAGGATATGGTAACCCCCCGTGGGTTACTGTTCCTTTAAGACTCCTTTTCTGCATTAAAGGCCTTTGCCACTGCTATAATCAACACAGCTGTGTTTGTGACAGGCTGAGAAATTACCCAATCTATGTGCTGATCAAAGCGGATGTGAGCTGGTGCAGAGTGTAAGCATGTCTTTTAGCTTTGTGTGAAACAGGACTTCTACGGAAACTGCCACTGGGACTACACATCTGCCATGTCTGCAGCCCTTTGACCCACCTTGCCTGACTGTGGATTTGGAGGGCATGGTGTCAACCAATCAGGACCCTCTGGCAACTTAAGGAGCCAAATGGGCTCGTGGATTACAGAGGAACTTAACTAATTCAGGTGCCTTCCGAACTACCAATCCCCCTCCCCCCCCCCGTGTGATAGGCCTCCAGGACTGCCTGTGCTGATTGACAGCTCAACTGACCAATTAGTGCTGCTGTGTTCTCCCTTGACTAGCAGGGGGTATTTTGGACCCCATGTAGTTCTGTCCAGACTCCTAAGGAGAGCAGACCTGCTGACTGCTGCTATGAGGTGTGTTGCAATAGACTGCGCGTCTGCTATTGACAAACTGAATAACTGCAAGTAAATTCCCTGCTTATAAAAAAGGGAGGCATTCTCATGCTTGCCAAGCATGCCTGCAACCTTAAATACTGTTGGTTACTGAAAGCGAGTGTCAGAGCTAAGTGACTGCCTAAAACGCTGCATGATCAACACAGTAGTTGCCATAATCCAGTGGTACCAGACTATCCTAAGCCCTCAGGACTGGACACCTTGACATTGCAGGTGTTACAGAGTCTCATTAAATCTAATAAATAGGGGGTCAGCAAAACCTCCAAGCTGCACTACCATTCCAACATGGGGTGGAAGGGGGGAGAGAGAGACAGAAGGAATGAATTTGGACACCAGAGAAGCCAACCATCTGGGTAATTCAGAACGCTGCAAGCTGCAACAGCGAGCCCCTGCATAGTAAGGGAAAACTGACTGCACCATAACCATGAGTAAAATCAGGGCTTGCCCCTGCATCTAAGACACAGTAACCTCATATCCAAGACATCTGACCTTTGATCCAAAATCCAAACTGGGTTGGATACAGCTCTGATTTGATGGCAGTTACGAGCAGCACTATTCATCAGAGGACATTAGGATCACTAGAAGTACTATCCAAGTACTACTACTGCACAGCAGTGCACGCCCAGCTCACGTATGATGGAGATGGAGTCGTGCTAGCTGGTAAAGGCACTCTTACTCTATCAGTGTTCTTTCTGTTGCCGTGACAGTCCTTCAGCCAATAAGACTGAGACTGATGCCCACAAAATGATGCTTCTGTTGCCATTACATGAGGCTTCCATTCAGGCCCTTCTCCGATGCCCCTGCAGTGACTCTTTACAAAAGGTCAAATGACTGAAACGGTGCCTTGCCCCATACTCTAGCCTGATTCTGCTGCCAGCCGTGCTGGCTGGTCTTCCTCATCCTGCTGCCTCGGCTGCCACCATTTCTGTCTGCAGCCTCGTCGGAAAATGGATTTTCAGCTGGCACTGCAGCGTCCAACCATACATTTCCTTGAGAAATAGTGCCTTTCCACGGAAATAGAGAAAAATGATATTTTAAGCCCTGCAGAATCAAGAGGTCCCACCCTCCTGAGTATTTTTGCTATGGTCCGTGCCACCTGGCCAGATACTTACACTCAGAGCTGGGCAGCAGGAGAAAAATACACCGTCTCTGGGCTTGAACTCGAGGATCTGGCCCCTTGGTTATATTGACCTGGCCATGTTGTGTTTTTAGTAAATTTTATTTGGCAAATCTGCTGACCGTGTCCAATCTTTCCTTCATCTGCAGTGTGTATTAGAGCATGTCAGTTGGACTACGTGCCTGTTCTTCCCACATCTCCATGAGATGGCCAACTGGGGGTGGGTGAGGCACCACTAGTCCACCAGGAATATTCAAGACAGCACAGGGGCGGGCATGGGGGGGCATGCATGCGAATAACCCCACAATGGGCATGCAAACGACCCTTAGCACCATACATGCCTAATGGGCTCACTGACATGTTAAAGCCGAGTATGACCCACAGGAACCCTGGCACTAGCCTCTTTGGGCTGCACTGTCTCCAGTGGGCTCCTGTGAACCATATTCAGTCTGGGTCAGAGCAGTGGAAGATTAACTATGTGCTATGCCAACAGGTCCCCGTATTCAGAGAGTTAGAGCACGTTAATTGTCTGAATATTGAGCCCAAGCTGGCCTTGCTCTAACTGCTGTGCAGCTCTCCTGCCAACGCAACACACACATCCAGCTCTGAATATGGGGGACTATAACCCTTACCTTAGTGAAGCCCAAAGTCCACAAGACAGTGGCTACTGGGGATGAGAAAGGTCTGTCAGTAGCCTCAAGATACTGTTGTCTTAACTTGTAGCAGCTTGCAAGCAAATATGTTTGGCACTGACAAATGTTTTTTTCCCCCTTGTACCTAAGTTTTTTTTTTCTTTTTTCTTTTCAGGATGTCCTATAGACCAACACCATACAGGGGAGTTCCTTTTCTGGGAAAGGCCCCAACACTGTCACTCTGCCCGTTTTGCAATGGTGAGCAACTCTGTTTGGCATGAAGGAATGGGAACAACCTACCCTTAAAAGGCGCAATAAGTCTTCCTGTAAACGGTTCCATCACTGTTAAAACACATTATGGATGTATTGGGGTGGTTCTGCATCTCACATCTAATTTCTAATGTTTTACCCAGTACATGATTGCCATCAAAGCATTTAAAAATATCTACAAAATAAACCATAGGTTCCCATGACTGTTCTGGGGTACATGGTAAGGCCTGATGCCTTGAAGGAAAAAAAAATAATCCGAAGTTGGTCAGATTGTTTCAGGTGTTAACATAAACGCAACAGAAAAAATTAAATAAAGACACTGTATTTATTAAGATTTTTTTCCACAAATGTAAAAATAATGTGTAAATTATTTAAACTTTGACATGTCACTTATTCTAGCATTTTAGTAAAGTTTAACATTTTACTACGCTTTTATGCATAAAATAATGGAAATTCCAAGTCATCTTCATAAAACATTTTTGTTAGATACAGAATATGGTTGCAAATCTAGCAAATGAAGGAACATGGGGTTTGCCATGCTGTTTTTAGGATGTATCTGCTTTTACAGTGGAAGGTGCAAAGCTGATCAAGCTAAACTAGGAGCCTGCTATCAGAGCAAGGAGGCAGCTGACTGAATACAAGAATCTCTACATTAGCGTTCCATTGCATTAGTGTCCTAGAGAGCGATTGCACTGCAGTAGGAGTGCTGCGCTGGTGTCTGCAGAGGCATCCGAAGAGAACGCAGGTCAGAGGATGCTCTACCTGTCGGGTAAGGTAAGCCACCAAGAATTGTTTCATGTAAACTGCCATTAGTGGAGTACTATTGATGATGTTTGTTGTAGACAGGGCAGCTTTCACAGGGCATAAGGCAGCAACGCGTAGGTCTCTGTGCGTAGTGGTGTAGCTGAGCAGGTAAATCACCAGACTGCACAAACATCATATTTAGGCTAAGATGATAAGGGACATTTCCAACTAGTAAAAAGGGACAGGACACTACAGCAGAAAGGATGGGCGGAACTGTCCAGTGTAACAACTGTTGGCTGCCCTCTTCAGAAAGACCCTCTGGAGAAGGCGATGCCGCACTGTCTTAGCATGTCCGGGGGCTCTCACTGCACAACTCCTCCTGAACAATGAGCTGGACTTCTGGAGAAGGAGGCAGCAGTTGAAGTCCATGGTGTCAGCAACCATTCCACATCTTCCTCCAGGGGCTCCAAAGGTAAGGGAAGGGAGGTGTTCTTTAGTCGGCACAGGGAGTGGAGGGGCTGGGCAGAAATGGAAAAAATCAATGATATTGCCACTGACCAACAAGCATGCTCCATTTGCAGAGCAGGAGGCTCAGATTGCCGCAACAGAGGAATCAGAACCAGTGTTAACTCAGTCGGCACAGGATGTCCAGAAGGAGACACCCAAGGGAGGCAGGGGGACCCAAGGGAAGGCAGCAAAGCATTAGTGGTAGGGAATTCTATAGTTAGGGCTGAGGGTGCAGACAGTGGTTGGGGGAGGAGGGGAGGGTGACAGAGTAGTAGTCCAGTGCTTGGACGGGGCTACTGCGAGAAGTGATCGATGGTGGACTGTTTGGATCATTAGGGCAGTGGGAGCAGGAGGGAGCTAGATATCACTGCCCAGCTGGAGTAAATGATCTAGCCAAGGGACCCACAAGAGAAGTGCAGGACCGTTTTGGGAGAGTGGAAGCAGCCTCAGGCAGCTGGCATCTTCCATGACCTTCTTGGAGGTGCTACCTGCTCGAGGCATGGGAGAGCACAGACTTCTACTCATCACAGACTTTAACAGCTGGCTGAGGCAGTGGTGCCAAGAAGAGGGAATTGGCTACATTGCGAATGGGGCCAGGCCTAGAGGAATGAAAGATAATACAAATGGGATGGCCTTCGCCCCTCCTGGGAGGGCACCAGGCTTCTAGGTGGAAGGCTTAAGAAGCTTATAGACTAGATTTTAAACTTGCCGAGGGAGAAGGTGGTACCAAAGAAGAAGCAGCCAACCCAGCCAAGCTGTGCAAAGATTGACTCGCCCCAGGACTAGATAGCACAAGTGAGGGTGACATGGGAGCATGGTGGAGGGAGTAAAGGCCAGCGAGAATATGGGGGGGGGGCAGCACAGAACCCATGAGGTGGTTTGAAACTACATTAAAATGACAGAGGAGAGGCCTCAGCTGGGAGGAGGCATCCGCTGACTCCTAACCCCTGTTCATGTCTTGCATGATTCTCCTAGCAAAACTCTCTCTCTCCCCTTCCCTCCTTCCCAAGACAAAAAAAAATGTAAATGTCTAAATGTATGTGAGGTTTTGTTGACTGTGCTTTAAATTGCTTATTTTGCATAACTGAATGTAATTAATGTACTCTTACTGTATGACTGCTCCTTGTCTAATTTCTTGTGTGAATGAATGCACTATCAATGTACTGCACTTCCCGGGTCGCCCCTGAAAAAGGGACAGTCTTGTCTCAGAGGGTCTACCCAGTTACCAAAATTCAATAAATAAATAAAACAAAATCAGGCAGAAAGGGGAAGGGAAGGGGGCTTGAGGGTTGTGTGTGCAAATGCCATGAGCCTCAAGAACAAAATTTGTGACCTGGAAGCTCTGACAGTGGAGGCACAACTGAACCTGGCAGTAACAAAAGAGCGACGTGGGTCACAAGGCACCAGGACTGGGACATGGCCATCCCAGGATACTCAGTGTTCAGCGGAGACGGAGATCAGAAGAAGGGGGGGGGGTGACACTGTATGTGAAAAAAAAAATAATTAAAGCCACAGTAATTAATACAGAAGATAATGGGAGGGAAGTGGAACTGCTGTGAGTAGAGCAAGAGACAAGTAGTGAAAAACATAAGGGTAGGGGTGGTGTACAGGCCACCATCAGAGGGAGAGGAGTCAGACAAGGAATTAGAGGAAAAATGGGGAGCAGGGCTAGAAATTAATGGTACTCCACAATGTTCTGACCACCAGTTTACCATAACTGTGCTTACTGTACCGGTACCGATCAAGCTGAAGAAGTTCGACTGATACTGGTACAGTAAGCACAGCTATGCCCTCTTTTACACAAACAACAATTACAACGGCTCACCAGCACATAGACATCCCCGCAGCTTAGCCCATCCCTCATACCATCAGAGGGCTGGGCACGAGAAATCCTGGGAACAATAGTTCACGGACATGGCAAGCCAGGAGTTGTAGGATTGACCACATAAAATCTACAATACTATTAAGTCACTATAAAAATGATTGCTCCTTGCATTTTGCTTAATTGGGACCTCACAGTCCTGCAGAATTTCTACAGGGACACCAAGAGTTCCCCTTTAAAGGATGCCAATCATGACTATAATTGTGAGAGCAAATTTCCTTAGCTTGTCCCCACAGCTACTGCTGTTTATGCCCCTACATCTTCGGTCAGCCCTTGCCTGTTCAGCCGTGCCAGCCCCGTCACCCTGGCTTACCTTCATCTCGAAAGTTCCCTGAGTTTGACCTCCTCTGGTGGGGGTGGCACCGATACCCCAAACACCACCGCAGAATGGATCCCATGTGTGAAGGTGCTGTCTGGGTAGACAGGTGTGAGACCTGTGGGCGGCTGACATCATCCTGCCATCCAGGGTATTCTCACCTGTTCTGCATTCCCCAAGGACGTCAGCAACGAGGGTGCACAAGCATGTACACACCCAAGCATGAGCATCACGCCACCAGTTGACATCCTCCCACCTACAAGCCACTCCCGACTGCACTGTTACCTGTGGTCACCCAGGTGGCAGCAGAGCTGACTGGCTGCCCTCCCTCCCCGCCCGGAGGAGGAGACCATCCCCTGGGACACTCGATCCTCCTCCTCCTCCTCCCCCCCCCCCAGCCCCTGACGACCCAAGCTTATTCTCCCAACTCGGGTCACCAGCATCGCAAGTGGTAGCACTACCTCTGCGCCGACAGGCCGGCTCTCATTTATTTTATTTCCATCCTTAATCTGGATGTCACGTAATAAGGTAAATCAGTAATCTAATAATAGTTCTGTACATCTGTACTTGTGCCTGTAAACAGCCTTGAAAAGGTTTCCAGTGCATCAGAAAAACAGCAATCTATGTCCAGCTCCATGGCACCAAGCAATGGGTGTTCGCTCGGCATGCTGGTGACCAAGGATCATGCCCCGCGCCCAGTCGCTGTGTGCAGAGACCGCAGGAGTGAGTTTAGAGCGCCCATGGACACTTCTCTCTCCTGGGGTGGGGGTGTGTGTGTGCAGGATTGCTGTTAGGCAGCTCCTGGTGGTGGTCTGTGGTCAACGTACTTGGCGGTGTGTGGCCTCGACACCCCGCTGAATGGCCCCATCCCAAGGATACTGCTGCAGCTGGACCAATATGTGGGACAGGGGTGGGTTGGGAAAGAAAATGGAAAATGCCCACTCGGTTAATCAGATGATGGCAGCTAGTCCCCCCACTCGCCATGCAGCCCAGACGTGTCAGAGTTGATCCTCCACTGTGCGCGCCCGGTGTTGAAGGAATGCCTCTGGGCAAAATCTCCCTTCCCAATATCCCGCGGGGGGGGGAGGGGCCCTCAAAGCGATACATTGTGTCAACCAGGGCCACAGATCTGAGGGACAGTGAGAATGGCAACGGGGTGACTGATGGGCTGGGGAAGTCCTAGGTGGCACAAAGGAGTGGCTGGCCAAGGGGGTAGAAGAGCATAAAGAAACAAAGCAAAAAAAAGAAATGAAAAATGACAATCTGAAGGAACATCTTAAAAAATTGCCATGCAAAACCTTGGCACGGCTCAGTATCTGTATGTCATGTCACTCTGTCGTACTTTGCACGGCTTTATCAAAATCCTCCATCACTTCCTAGTCTTATGGAGGAATATTATACTAAATTGAATGAACTTCCATAGATTTTATGAAGAATTTATGCAGCAAGCCTGAGTTTCCATTGAGGGGTCGAGATAACAGCAAACAGGCCTCGAGAATGAAGTTCGAGAAGTACATGATGTTATCTTGACCTACTCTCAAGGCCCGTTTGCTGTTGTCTCACCGCCAAGATGGAAACACAAGGTGAGTCGTTTATGGTCACTTGTATTTTGCTTATTAAAGTACAGGATTCTCGGCCTGTCAGTGCATCGGTTGGATTTCTGCTTGTGACGCCGGCGACCCGGGTACGGGAGTGGACTCAGGTCGCTGGAGGGCGGCTGGGGAGAAGGCTCAACCGTCCCGACGCAGCTCCCTTCTCCGGGGAGGGGGCCAAAGCCTGCAACTTGACCGGCGCGGAAGCTCGAGGTACAGCAAGCCCTGAATGCAGAAAGGCTGGCCATAACGCAGTGGTGGACGTCGGCGCGCTGCGCCTAGACTTCAGGGTGCACACCATACGTGGGGAGAAAAACCAGGAGGATAACAATCCTCCATCTCTGGGAAGTTGGGGCACCAGGAGCGTGCCCTCGATATGCCATCACCCACCCCGACCATCTTGCCTGACGAGACAAAGTAAGCATACAGTGTGCACGGGCCCCACCTTGTTACCCACCCGGGGGGTACAGCTGCGGCTCCATGGGGTGCAGGGTGGCTCGTGGGTAGAGGGATTGGCAGAGGGATGACTCCCAAGTGCCCCCGAAGAGTTGGAGACTGGGGGCGTAGGAGGAAAAATAGAAAGTAAAAAAAATTAAAAAATAAAGTACAGGATTCCACACAGGGAACTAGCAAGCAGTGCCAAGCAGCAGGAGAGAGAGAGAGAGAGATTGAAGAGTGGCTCTGCCGATGAAGTAGTAGATATACATCTCCATGTAAAACATTTAAAATCCGGTACAGAGTGAGTGAGTGAGTGCTGATACAGAGAGACTGAGCGAGCTGAGGAGCAGATCTGGCTAGTAAGCACTACCGTGCTCTGAGGGGAATCCCCGCACACACCGAGGGCAGGTGTCGCAAACCAATAGTGCGGTCGCGAAGCCTGGCTGTGGCCTGCACAAGTAGCACTCAGTGAAAACTAAAGGGGTGCCAGGCGGGAGTCGGTGTGGACAGAGTCCAGTGCACAACCTCTCCTCCCCCCAACATGGTAAATCTGAGATGTTAAACATTTTAACTGCTCGAACTGGGTATTTTCTTGCTTTTAACTCCATGGAAAAGGGTTCTCTTAGTTTTTAGATTGAACTCCAGTGTGAGCAAGCCAAACCACCAGACACCAAGGTTGAACCCCTTGGTTTGGTCCTAACTATGAAATGCCTTCTGTGGCTACTTGAGTGCAGTACCTGGCATGTGACTAACAAACAAACAGAGCCCAGTGCACTGCACCGCACCCCCCGCCACATCTGAGAAGTAGAACATTTTAAGTGCCTATTTAAGAGTAGCCACTATAGGCATTTCATAGTTCGGACCAAACCTTGGGGTTCCACCTTGGCATCTGGTGGTTTGGCTTGCTACCTGGAATTCCAGTCTGAAAACTAAGACAACCCTTTCTTATGGAATTAAAAGTAAGAAAACAGGCAGTTAAAATGTTTTAGTTCTAAGATTTACCATTGGGGGAGGGAGGACTGTGCACTAGATTCTGTCTGTTACATGCTACAACACCAGTAGCACCCTCGGCGTGAGCAGGGAGAAGTGTCCTTGATGACAGTTCACACACACACACCCCCCAACTTCTGAGTAGCCACCGACTTCCATACACAATAGACCTAACCATATACAATAAAACGATAAGGTACTGATTTTGGAGATTGTCTCCACTTTATACATACAACTGCTTTCAACTGTTTTAAAATTAAAGGACACACCTGTGCTTTCTAAATTTCAGGGGTTCAGACCCATGTCTTATGTTTAGTTTTTTAAGTTTTAATTTTATAATTAGTTATTTTTAAACATTATACCAGCTGCCATTGTATGAACATTATATATCATTTTAAGTAAAACTTACTGTCTCAGCTTTGCCTGTTGAACACATTTCAGCTTCCCTTACCTCCAGCTTCGTGATTCTGTTTCAGTTTCCAAGTGAAACTTGCATTCCTCAGATGCAGCTGCCCTTCCGCAGAGTTTGGTACTAGAACAACAAAGACTCCATAGAAAATATCACCTTCACCCCTTGTGTGCTTAGTCCAAAGCTCCTGTTATTCTCCATACTTCAAGTACAATTTCCTGTCTCCCTCTGTAATGTGTCCCCACATTATTCAAATCAGCTTATTAATATTCAAAACCAGAGCTGTATTAGGGGAGGAGCTACAGGAGAGGTTCCTAAACATGACACTCCATTACATGGGCCCTCCTAGACAAACGATTTTGCTCAGTGACAGGCAGGTTTTTGTGCCATTTTGAGTGCTCACATACTGTACTTATAAAACAGGTTTTGTCAGTACCTCTCAACTGGTATGAATTTGGCATAGCGCTGTGAATTTTACATAGGGTTACCACCTCTTATAAAAAGCCCAAAGTGGGACATTTCTTACTGAAACATGATATTTTGCAGGACAATATGTAGTCTTGACCAATGCAACAGACTTGTCTTCTCTAAATAATCAGAATTAAGACCAAGTGTTGTAGTGTTTTACCTGTTTTAGTGCGTCTTAGCATTTTAAGGTATTTTAGTTAAGGTATTACATTGTTTTGCAGCATTTAGAGGAAAGTCAGAAATATATTTTTCTGCTATAATGTCAGGACATGTGTAGTATTTTTCATGTTTTTTTCCAGGACACAGCTGCCCAAATCAGGACTGTCCTACAAAAATAGGGACAGATGGTAACCCTAATTTTACACTGAAATTTACCCTTGCTGTGCAAAGGTTTATGGGTGTTCCTCAGAATGTTTACAGCCATTTCTGGACACACAACTATTAAACCATTAAATTAAATTTACGGAATTGTTCCTTAACACTAAACATATCAGCATACGTCTCAACCTTTTTCTACTGCAACAAGGGGCACAATCACTCAAAATGAGGAACAATGAACCTCAGAAACACAGAAACGTAGAAATTGTCGGCAGATAAGGACCGCCAGGCCTATCCAGTCTGCCTGTAAACCCTATACTTATTTGCGTCCTTTGACCCTATCTGGTCAGTGGCTTATCACCACTCCTTCCCACCTCTAAGGTTTCCTTATGCCTGTTACAAGGCATGCTTAAATCCCTCCACTGAGCTCGCTCCCACCACCTCCTGTGGCAGACTATGCCATGTGTCTACCACCCTCTCTGTGAAGAAAAACTTCCTCACATTTCCCTTTAACCTGCCACCTTCCATTTTCATATCATGCCCCCTTGTTCTTGTACTCCTCCTATATTGGAAGATGTCTCCCTCCTGCACCTTGTTTATGCCCTTAAGGTACTTAAATGTTTCTATCATGTCCACCCAATCCCTCCTTTCCTCCAGCAAGTACATATGGAGGTCCTTTAATCTCTCCTCATATGTTTTCTGGTGCAAGCCCTGTACCACCTTAGTCGCCCTTCTCTGGATGCCTCCACCCGGTCAATGTCCTTGCGAAGGTGCAGCCTCCAGAATTGCATACAGTACTCTAGGTGAGGCCTCACTAGTGTTTTATACAATGGCATCACTACCTCCCATCTTCTGCTAGTGATACCTCTGCCTATGTACCCCAGCATGCCACTGGCCCTCCCTGCAGCCTTTATACTTTCCTTAGACAACTTTAGATCATCTGAAATGATAACCCCCAGATTTGTTTCTTCTCTGGTGAAAGTCAGCAGCTCCTTCCCCCATCCTGTAGCTCTCCCCAGGGTTCTCTTGTCCCAGGTGCATTATTTTGCACTTCTTTGAACTGAACCTCAGTTGCCACACCTCAGACCATTTTTCAAGCTTCCCCAGCTCCCTCCTCATCTTCTCCACCCTGTCTGGAGTAGCCACCATGTTGCAGATCTTGGTGTCATCTGCAAACAGGCAGACCTTTCCCTCTAGCCCTTCCACAATGTCACTAATGAAGACATTAAACAGGGCTGGTCTCTGAGGTACCCCGCTGGTCACCCCTCTCTCCCCAGTTTGGATCCCATTTACCATCATTCTCTGCTTCTTGTCCGTTATCCAGTTCCTAACCCAATTTATCACCTTGTGCCCCATGCCCAGGCTACTGATCTTGTTAACCAGCCTTTTATGTGGGATGGTGTTGAAGGCCTTACTAAAATCGAGGTAGGCGATGTCCACCCCTCGATTTTCTTACTTCATCACCCAGTATTAAAAATCTATTAGATTCTTCTGACTGACATGACCTTCCTGCTGTGAATTCATATTACCTCGGATCCTGGGGACCACTGGATTCCAAGCGTGCCACTATTCTTTCTTTAAGCAGTGCCTCCATGATCTTGTCCACTACTGAGGTGAGGCTGACTGGCCTATAGTTCCCTGCCACCTCCCTACTGCCACTTTTGTGCAGAGGGACTACAGTATATGTACCCCTTTCCAGTGCTCTGGAACCACTCCTGTATTGAGTCACATAGTGAGCATGGCTGCCAAAGGCACTGCTAGCTCTCTATGCAGCTACCTTAATATCCTCAGGTGTATGCCATCTGGTCCCATTGCTTTGTCCACCTTAAGTTTTGTAAGCTTCTCCAGGACTCTCTCCACTGTGAATAGAGTTACGTTTACCTCTCCCCCCCCCCCGCCTTGTATCTGTTACCCAGCTGTAGTCCCTGATCCTCCTCTTCCTTAGTGAATACTGAACAGAAGTATTTGTTCAGTATTTCTGCCTTTTCCATGTCTCCCTCCCTCCATTCCCCTGTATCCCCTCAGAGTCTTGCATGCCCTCACTGGTTTTCCTTCTTTCGATGATGTACCTATAGAATGTCTTGTCTCCTTTCTTTACTGTCTTCGCTAATCTTTCTTCAGTTTGTGCCTTGGCGCTCCTTACAGCCTTCCCTGCTTCTCTTAGATTCTTTGGGTGCACCTCCCTGTCATCCCCCCTTTGGGTCTCCTTATATTTCCTGAAACTCGCCCGTTTGGCCCTTACCTTGTCTGCCACCTCTCTCAAGAACCATGGTGGTTTCCTCCTTCTCTCGCCTTTGTTTATCATCTTGACACATTAGTTTGTCACCTCCTCCATGACTCTCTTCAGGTGTTCCCACTGCTCCTCGAGTCCCCCTCCTATCTCTCTCCTTGCCAGGGCCTCTTTGATATACCTCCCTATTTTAGCAAAATCTGCCCTCCTAAAATCTAAGACATTTGTCTTTGTGTGACTAGCGTGTGTTTCTATCTGCATGCTAAACCACACTATGTGGTGGTCGCTGGAACCCAGCTGCCTTCCACCTGGACGTCTGTGACTCTGTCCCCATTGGTCAATACGAGGTCCAGAATCGCTCTGCCCCTGGTGGGATCAATCACTAGCTGTCTGAGTCCTGCCCCTGTAGGGAATCCAGGATGTCATGGCTTCTGGATGAAGCAGCTGCTGGGATGGTCCAATCAACATCTGGGATATTGAAGTCACCCAGCAGTAATACCTCACCCTTTGTTGCCATCTCTTGAATTTGATCCACTAGATCCCTATCCCCCTCCTCCCTCTGCGCTGGAGGTCTATAGATCACCCCGTGCAGATTGCTGTGCCATTGCCTGGCTCAAGGGTGAACCACAGTGCCTCGACCTCCCTTGTCTACCCTGCACCTCAGTTGCTTCTATGCCTTCTCCTACATACAGGGCCACCCCCCCCCCCCTTTTTTCCTCTCCCTAGCTCTCCTGAATAGAGCATAATCTGGAACATTTGCATCCCAGTCATGACTGGTGGTGTACCAGGTCTCTGTTATTGCTACTATGTCCAGGTCTGCCTCTATTAAAAAGGCCTCCAGATCTGGGATTTTATTTCCACATGGCCTCCACGTCTGGGATTTTATTTCCACAAAGCCAAAATGGGGGACGCATCCTCAAACATAGAGATACAAGTGCAAAACACAGTGGAAACAAGTATCTTCACTTGTACAAAGTTTATTTTTGATTTTGCATCTTAGAATGTCATACACTTCTGCTGTAATGTCTGAATTTTCAGCACATTGTCTATGTGGGCAGCACCTTTTCTATGAGGGATGGCTAAGAGTGAGAGCAATTTTTAGGGGCAAAATGAGGGATGTCCCTCCTAATCAGGGACAGTTGAGAGGTATGCATATGGGGCCCAATATTTTTCAGTGTATACATAGTAACACAGTAGTTGATGGCAGAGAAGGCCCACTAGGCCTATCTAGTCTGCCCGTATTCACTGCCTGCATCAGTGGCTGCTGTCCCTACTTGGTCATTGGCGTTTGCCTTTCTTCACCCCATCTAGGATTCTCTTATGTCTATCCCGTGCATGTTTGAATCCCCCCACTGTGTTAGCACCCACCACTTCCGGGGGTCGGCTATTCCAAGCATCCACCACCCTCTTTGTGAAGAAAAACTTCCTCACATTTCCCCTTATCCTGCCCCCCCCTCCAATCTCATATCATGTGCCCTCATCCTTGTACAACTCTTGTACTGAAAGATGTCACCCACCGTGCACTTTGTTCAAGCCTTTAAGATACTTGAAGGTCTCTATCATATCCCCTGTTCCCGTCTCTCTTCAAGTACATATTGAGGTCTTTTAATATGTCCTCATAATGGGCAGACTAGGTGGGCCAAGCGGTCCTTATCTGCCGTCAAATTCTATATGTTTTCTGATGCAAACCACTCACCATCTTGGTCTCCCTTCTCTGGACCACCTCCACCCTATCTATGTCTTTGCAAATATACGACCTCCAGAACTGAACACACTATTCTAGATGAGGCCTCACCAGCATTTTGTACAATGGCATTACCACCTCCCATCTTCTGCTAGTGATACCCCTTCCTATGTGCCCCAACATCCCACTGGCCTTCCCCACAGCCTTTTTACATTGTTTAGCCACCCTTAGGTCATCTGAGATGATTATCCCTAAATCTCTCTCTTTTCTGGTGGCTGTCAGCAATCCCCCCCCCCCATTCTGTAGCTCTCCACAGGGTTTCTTCGCCCCAGGTACATGATTTTGCACTTTTTTACATTAAATTCCAACGCCACACCTTTGACCATTTTCCTTTCTAGATCCCTCCTCATTCTTTCAACCCTTCTGGAGTGTCTACTCTGTTGCAGATCTCCCCCATTTACCCTCTGGTCACCGGATTCTGACACATCACTCAGGAGATACCTACTTGTCCTGCCCTATCTGAGACCACCCCCTCAGCCCGGATCCCCCTGTAACCTCGACCTAGCACCCTGAGTTCCCCACCAGTAGCCCCCCTGACTTGTGCCCCCCAGGCAGCTGCCGTCACCTACCTTGGGCACTCCTACAATTTAGTCTGGTGGTAGACCACAGGTGCAGGCCAAAGGATATTGGGATCGAGCGAAGACGTAGTCCAGCAGTGGGAGTGGGGCAGGCACTCCATCGCCTCCTCAGGCACTGGGGTTTTTCCTTTTACATGATCGCGAGCAAGACCCCAGAGGTGCGGACGCATGTGATGTCCAAGCGCAATCAGGGCATGCTCACACACCCTTCTCGCAGATGTCTGCCGAGCACCTCCACCCCTCGTGCACGACCCCCAGCTGTTGCACCACAGTCTCCCCTGTGAGTCACTGTTTGGGAGTCATCAACCCACCCTCCCAGGAGAGGGAGGCTGTTCTACAGACACTCGATCCTCTCCTCCCCGCCAACCCTCAGCTACCTGAGTTCTTTCACAAGCCTGGGTAACCAGTGTGGTGCGAGGTGCGGCGTCCAGTGCCTCAACCCTCAGCATCACCGGGCCGGCTCTCTGTTGTAGATCTTGGTATCATTTGCAAATAGGCAAAACTTTCCTCCAGCCCTTCAGCAATGTCACTGATAAAGACATTAAAAAGGACTGGCCCAGGACTGATCCCTGAGGCATCCCACTGGTCACCCTCTTTTCCTCGTGTAACAGCCCTTTGACTCACCTAGGCTGCACTGGGGCCCTCAGGGTAATTCAGCTCACACCTCTGAGGGGAATAGCCTGGGTTCCGCAGTGGTAGCAAATGTGGAGCAGTGCCTCCACCTGGGGTAACGGCAGGGAACGCCTGTGGATAAAGAACAGGTTGCCACCCCCCCAGGAAATAAGTAAGCTGCCCCGGTAATACTTCTTCCCACACAGTAACAGTTTCCCACCCAGCAGCTGCCCACACCTCCAACAGCACTCTTTCAATAATACAGTGACAGTGAATAAAATGCAAACAGCAACCTTATTTATTTGGGAAGGGGAAACACAAGGAGGAGAAGGTCAACCACCATTTAGTTAGCAAGTCAATAACTTTCCCCATGGCAAACCCTCTTCCCACCCATGGGAGCACCCAGATTGTCCCTGTATGGTGGGTGCCTCACCGCTTGGTGATGCAGGCCTGGGGTCTTTCATCAGGGCCCAGATAAACACGGAACACAGTTTGGACTTGTAATCCTAGGCTTGCCAAACTGGTATGTCACTAAAAATCCTGTGCAGAGATTACCCCCAGAATTCTTACTGGCTAGCTAACTAATAGACTCCCCAGAGCTGCAACTCGGGGTACTCGCAGTTTTTGCTGTTTACACAGGGGGCTCACAGCCAGATGAGTTGCACAGTACCATGGAGGGTCTCCGTTGGTCATGCACCACAGGTAGGAAACTAGCACTGGACAAACTCGGGGGGTGATGATCTTCGCCTGCCTGGCCTTGCCAACTTCACCTATGGGCCTTTATAGACATACTTCACTCAGGCAGGCCTGTTCCATCCTTCAGCACGGGGTGTCATTGTCTTCAGTCCAAGGAATCACTATTGGCTATGTTCCTCAAACCCCTCAGTTGCACATCTAGTCACCCTACAGGACCTGTGCAGGGCAGCGGTGCTCCCACAGTCTCTCACCTCACAGCCCCTATCTCAGGGGATGCCTCCAGAAACAGTGCTGGGTCCTGTCACAGCAGCTTGCTTCTACACTTACAGTCTCTCTCCTGGCCGAATGTTCACTTCACCAACAAATTTCTCTGCCGAAGGGATCAGGGGCTCACTCAAGGTCCACAACCCAACTCTTTTCTCAATTCAAAAAGCTGTCCAACTGCTTGGGTTCCTATATAACAGTTTTTGTGCTTTAGTCACACAGAAACAGCTGCTATTCTTTCTGCACTCAGACTAGCAGTTTAAGGTAGCCGGGGTTCAGAAACAGTCAGGCAAACTTGATAGACTGGGGCAGTCTCTCTCCTCACTGCCACCCTGCAGCTCCTCTCGACAACTCTATTTCTGGTGGAAAAACAGTCTTGTGTCTTCCCCCTAGCAGCCTCCCTCTGATTGGCTGCAGCTTACCAGGTGATCTCAGGGCTGGTTCTGTATTTTACCCAGCAGCCCCATTCTGTAGTTTTTTATGGGGGCTGCCATTTTGTCTCCCTGTAGGATTCTCTGCAGTTCAGCCCTGATTTATGTGATCTAGCCTTCTAACAGGGTAAAGCTATGCCCTTCCTCTACCAGAGGCCCTCCTGTCACCATTGACATCGATCCCTGGCTCCTCTGCTCACCCCAGAGCTGGGGATATGGTCCCCTCCAACGGCCACATGACCAAGCCAAAACTGGATTGCAGCTCCTTTAAATCTTAACTCTGATGGACGTGCATGCTCAGAGGGAGTGCGGCTGCTATCTTCTTTATTTACTTTGCAATCTTGGCTTCCCAAAACACCAGGACCGCAAGACCCATACTGCAACCCTCAGACCATTTGTGCAGTGATCCCATGGGACTGAGGACAGTGAATGGTGTTGGTGGCTGCAGTCGCATGGCAAGGGGAGTAACCAGGGTCCAGATCCCACCCGGGACCCCTGTGAGCAGCATCAGCACCGGGTCATGGCCAGAGCCCCGGAAGGTAAGCCCAAATTGGGGGTCTTACACACTCCCCTGGCTGAATGCTTGGCACCCCAACAACCCATTTAAATGCAACAAACATTTCAACATGCACTCTTCTAACCAGACACCTGATTCCTAGGTAGCACCAACAATAATCACATGGACCATCCCACAGATAGTGTCTGTCTAAGCATCAAATGTTAACTACGCACAATATGCACATACACCTTCCAACCCCATCCATTGGGTAACACAATGGGGGATAAATGACAGGGACCACAGGTTTGTGAATGACATGGAGTGGCAGGTCGGATGAGGCTCCCAGGGTATCATACGTGAGCTTGACAATTGGCCTGGGCTGTCTTGCCGACCTCCTAGGCAAGGCTGTGTCCGGTATGGGAATCTCCCCAGGAATAAAGGGCACCCCTCCCTGGCTAAGCTCTACAGTCAACACCGGGGCATGGTCAGATAAAGCTACACTGCTTTGAATTTGCTTAGGGACTTGAACAAGGGCAGGGCAAGGGGTGGCCAATGCATTAACCTCAGTTTCCGTGGGGCCCGAAACATTTTCAGTGTCCATTTCAATGTCCAAATCGGGCTCAGGAATATGGATAACAGGCCTCTTCTCAGGAATGAAAGGCATTGCATCTGGGTTTAGTGAAAACAGAGAGTCTGGAGGGTTGGTACTGGTAGATGAAGGTGAATTTTGACAGCACCATTGCAACTGGGACTGGGTTAGCTCAGGATTGGGCTCACAAGGACAAAGTTCAGAATCCTCAACCTCGCTTTCTTCAGAAGAACTGCTGGCAGGCCACTTAGTGTTCAGGTTCAATGTGGTCCTCTCGGGGGGGGGGCATATCGTCAGCAGTATCTCTTCTGTGGGGTCTCTCAGAAAGTGCAGTTGAACCAGTATTCAGGTTCAATGTGTTCTTTTTGAGAGGCACGGATGGGCTCAGGCTTCATTGTCTTTTCTGAGCAGCTTAACTGCGTGTCATGGGCCTTCTTGCAACTGGAGTTTCAGGACCAGGGGCAGGGTCAGGCATGATCTTGTCGATGGGGAGTAAGTGGTTTTCATGAACAGTTTTTCCTAGACCCCTGGCCTTGCTCTTGTTTGATTCGGTACACTGGCAATTCTAGCTGTTTCTCAACCACAATGTAACTTTCTGGGGCCCATCGATCTTGAAGTTTGTATTTGCCTTGCAGCCCCAAGTTTTGAAGCAGAGCACAAGCCCCTACTTGCAACTCTTGATTACGAACTCAGTTATCATACCTCTGCTTGTTACTCTGGTTACTTTGGGCTACCACTTCAGATGCTAGCTGATATGCTTTTTTAAGTTGCTCTCTCAGCTAATGGGTGTACTCAAGGTAGGATCTGTGGGATGTACCATCAGAGGACACACCAAAGCAAAGATCAAATGGCAGCCGGGCTTCATGGCCAAACATGAGGTAGAAAGGGGAGCATTGGGTGGCATCATTTTTGGTGCAATTGTATGCTCCAGTTTGCTTTGTTGGCTGGGTCCAGGGCACCCAACATGTTCAGCAGAGTTCGACTGAAGTGCTCTGGTTGAGGATTTCCCTGGGGGTGGTACGGTGTGGTGTGAGATTTCTTTATATCGTACATGGCCAAAAACTCTTTCACTAGTCAACTTTCAGAATCTCAGTCTTGGTCAGAATGGACTCTCTTTGGAATGCCATAGTGCTGCACAAACTGCTGCAAGACTGACCACAGTGCTGGCCTTTTGATCTTTATTGGGGAATTTGTTTATTTATTGAGTCTAGAATTACAAATACCTTTGAGCCGGGGCTCTTTTACAAAGGTTCCATGTCGGTTAACATTTCCAGTACAGTTAGACAAAAGACAACAGTATGAGCAAAACTGGAACGATAATCTAAAAACTTGTAGTTACAAAAAATATAAAGAACAAGCCAGTTTCGAGGGTGGTAACGGGGATAGTGAAAGAGATGTGAGGAGGTGAGGAGGCACAGAGGGAGAAAGAGTAGGAGGAGAAGGGGAGGGGAACACAAGGAGGAGAAGAGAGTAAGAGAGGAGAGTGGGGGAGGGGGAACAAAGAAGGAGTCATAGCAGCCAAGGGCATTGTCAAGACAAACAGGGGAAGTGCAGGCAGGGGGGAGAGGGCATGTAGGGGGACCAAGTGCAATGTGGGAAAGAGAAAGGAATGATGCTAAAGCAATATTCAAGGGGAGTCAGCTAGTTGAGGCAGTCACAGGAGCTGAAGGCAATGAGAGAGATGGAGCCTTGATTTAAATGCACCAAGTGTGGGAGTGGAGGAGATGTCACTGGAGAGCCCATTTAGCCAGCTAAGTGCCCTATAAGCAAAAGCTCTTTGACCTTGTGTTATGCAAAAGTAGGGGACTTGCAGAAGCTGTGGTTTAGACTCCCTGGTATTGTGGGGGTTATTTCTAAGGTGCAGATGCCTGGGCATACCTGGTATAGTGGTCAGTGATAACCAGAACATTAGCTGTGTTTTTCCTGTTGGGCTCAAGGGACAAAAAATCCATACAGACTAGGTCGAGGAGCCCACTGGTACCAATGTTGACTAGGGGGCAGCCTCCCGTAGTAAGGTATTCCTCTGTATGGACTGCAGGCAGCTTTTGCAATATTTCTTTACATCAGTTCTTATTCGGGGCCAGTAAAACAATGCTCTACACAGATCTAGGATGCGTTATTAGCCCAGGTGACCCATGTCGTCATGCAGGGATTTGAGGACTGTATCACGGTACCCCTGTGGCAGTACCAGCTGGAGCTTGGGATGTTTAGGGCTGTCCTTGTCATGAACTTTCCACAGTAGCAGCCCGTCTAGTAGAACTAGCTTTCCCCATTCTCTCGACAGATGTTTGGTGTCAGGCTGAAGGCTACACACTTGATCGGCTGCCTAAATGTCTCTTCTCAAGGGCCCAAATTAGGTCTTGGATTGCTGGATCATCCCTCTGTTCCCGCTGTAGTTCGGGTTTACTAGGTTGGGGCAGCAAAGACAAGTACAGTCCAGTGAAATTCAAACTTCCTCTTGGCATTCTGCACATGATGCTTGGGGACCGCCCGGTGCAACAAGCTCTTTAACTTCCTCTGGGCATTCTGCACACGGAGCTTGGGGACAGCTCACTGCAACAAGCTCTGTAACTTCCCCTGGGCATTCTGCACATGATGCTTGGGGACCGCCCCCTGCAACAAGCTCTTGGGCATTCTGCACACGGAGCTTGGGGACAGCTCACTTTAAAAAGCTCTGTAACTTCCTCTGGGCATTCTGCACATAATGCTAGGGGACCGCCCACTGCAACAAGCTCTTTAACTTCCTCTGGGTACTCTGCACATGATGCTTGGGGACTCCTCACTGCAACAACCTCTGTAACTTCCTCTGGGCATTCTGCACATGATGCTTGGGGACTGCTCACTTCAGCAAGCTCTTTAACTTCCTCTGGGCATTCTGCACACGGAGCTTGGGGATCGCCCACTGCAACAAGCTTTTTAACTTCCTCTGGGCATTCTACATACGGAGCTTGGGGACAGCTCACTGCAGCAAGCTGTTTAACTTCCTCTGGGCATTCTACATATGGAGCTTGGGGACAGCTCACTGCAACAAGCTCTTTAACTTCCTCTGGGCATTCTACATTCGGAGCTTCGGGACAGCTCACTGCAACAAGCTCTGTCACTTCCTCTGGGCATTCTACATTCCGAGCTTGGGGACAGCTCACTGCAACAAGCTCTTTAACTTCCTCTGGGCATTCTGCACACAAAGCTTGGGGACCGCCCACTGCAACAAGCTCTTTAACTTCCTCTGGGCATTCTGCACATGATGCTTGGGGACTGCTCACTGCATCGAGTTCTTCAACTTCCTTTGGGCATTCTGCACTCGGAGTTTGGAGACTGCCCACTGCAACAAATTCTTTATCATTCTGTGGGCATTCTGCACACGGAGCTTGGGGACCACCCACCGCAACAGGCTCTTTAACTTCCTCTGGGCATTCTGCACACAAAGCTTGGGGACCGCCCACTGCAACAAGCTCTTTAACTTCCTCTGGGCATTCTACATACAGAGCTTGGGGACCTCCCTCCGCAACAAGCTCTTTAACTTCCTCTGGGCATTCTGCACATGATGCTTGGGGACTGCTCACTGCAGCAAGCTCTTTAACTTCCTCTGGGCATTCTGCACACGGAGCTTGGGGACAGCTCACTGCAACAAGCTCTGTAACTTCCTCTGGGCATTCTGCACATGATGCTTGGGGACAGCTCACTGCAACAAGCTCTGTAACTTCCTCTGGGCATTCTACATACGGAGCTTGGGGACCACCCACTGCAACAAGTTCTTTAACTTCCTCTGGGCATTCTGCACACAAAGCTTGGGGACTGCCCACTGCAACAAGGTATGGATCTAAGACTAAGTCTGAAACACCAGCTACCATCCTGATTTCAAACATGGTGCCTTTTTCTGAACGCCGTTTGGATACTCCCTCACTGAGCACGGAGCTAACTGTTGCCGTTTACATTTCTTAAATATGCACCAGATCAATTTAATTTCTGCTTTGGGATCCTTTGGGCTTTCTTATTTAGGATTTGCAGTATACATTGTTTTTTTGGACAGCAGAAGAGTTCAGGAGTTGATCTCCTAGGCAGGTTTAACCATTGCTGTAAACATATTCCTTAGTGTACTTGATTTGTTCCTCGTGGCTGATTAAATTAAAAATGAATTTCCTCATGCTTGTTTAAAGCATTCTAGATTTGTTCCTCCGGGGCCGATTAATTAATATTCAGGGCACATTTCTCTGTGCTTATTGTTTATGAAGCCCCACAGAGCAGGGACCATTTCTCTTTAAATTTAGTCTTTTCCTTAAATGCAGTAGACATTTTTCTTACACTTGTTCCGATTGTATTAATTTAAAGAGCATTTGAGAAGCTTGTTGTATTGTGTGGGCATGGTAACTCTTTTTTCCCTAAGCTCTAAGAGCTAACAGACTTCACCAGATCCACTGCTGTAATGTTTAACCTCTGCTCACAAGTGCATGAAATGTTCTAAAGTGCTAAGGAATTTATTTGTATACTTAGAGTAATCAAGGATCTGTCCTGCTTGTGGTAGCTACCTTCTGTATTAGGCTGTTGTTCACTGGTTTTATCGTTACTGCTGTTAACTCGGCCTTTACTAATCTCCCTAACATTTCCCTCTCTTTCTGCTGCTATCTTTTGTCTGTCCTGCTGGCCTTGTACCTCTGCTACTAGCCCTTCTGTTCCCTCAACTGAGCCTCCATTTTCCAACTGCTGTTTGCACCTTCTGCTTGCTACACTCTTCGCCTGGCCTTTTTCCTCCTTGCCCCCAGTGCCCCTGTAACCTGATTTACCATAAGCCTGTTCCCTCCCTAGGTACCTACCACAGCTTCATTACCTGACTCTCGCCTCCCTATGTATTTCTCCACAGCTCTTTAACTTCCTCTGGGCATTCTGCACACAGAGCTTGGGGCCGCCTGCCGCAACAAGTTACGGATGTAAAACTCAGTCTGAAATGCCAGTTACCATCCTGATTTCAAACTTGGCGCCTTTTTCTGAATGCCATTTGGATATTTCCTCACTGAACTCGGAGCTAACTGTTGTCGTTTACATTTCTTAAAGGGGCACTGTCAGCTTTGCCCTTCAGTTGGCAAGTAACTCTAATCATTGTGCCTTTGGCACATAAATGTGCAGCAGTTACCATAGAATGCTGCTGTGTAGTCGAAAAAATAAGTTAATGCTGTACATTTGCCTATAATATTCAGTGCACATTTCTCTGCGTTTATTGTTTATGAACCCCAAAGTGCAGGGGCCATTTCTCTTTAAATTTAGTCTTTTACTTAAATGCAGTACACATTTCTCTTACGCATGTTCCAATTGTATTAATTTAAAGGGCATTTGAAAAGCTTGTTGTATTGTGTGGGCACTGTGACTCTGTTTGCCTCAACTCTAAGTGCTAATAGACTTTTCCCCACAGCCACTAGGCGGCTGCTCCCCGCCCGCCCACCAATATCCTCCCACCCTTAGCTGGCCTTATTTACATAGGTATGGATCATCATGGGGTGGTAGGTGACACTGTGTCAGTTTTATTTTCTATCAGCCCTGTTTCCCACCTGCAGGTTATTCTGCTCCTCCACTGGATGTCGACATTTCATTACTCTGCTTACTACTCACTCTTTCTGTTAGCAGCTTAAATTTCCCGCTGCAACTCATTTTTTATCTGAGTGTTTCCTGACACCCTACATGCTCTGTATGCCGATCCTAATCCCTGACATAGATAACTATTGCACATTCCTCCGTTAAGTCTCTGCCCCAATTTCATCCATTCTCCTCCGACTCTCTATTTTAGCCAGTTTGTCCTTCCCCTGCATTAGCTCTCATTGTTTCTTCATTCCTATCGCAGTCCCTCCTTCAATACGATGTCACATCTGGCTATGTGCTACCTTCCTTGTGCACTCCTTGCCCTACTTGTCCTGGACTCGCTATCCCTTTTCGCGAGGACCTCCACACTCTGGTCTGAGGCTCCTTCAGGAAAGTTTTACTACTCCAACATACTGGCTGAGGATTCCTCCATGCCACTTCCTCATGTGCTACTTAGCTACAAATTTACTGGGCTACTTCTAAGATACATTGTACGTAGGAAACTTATCTCCACTGGGAATGTCTCTTGAGCCATTGTGCTTGCAATGATCTGGGTCATAATGTTATCCCTTTCCCTTGCCAGTGACTTTTGAACCCAACCCTGGCCCTATTTCTAATCCTGTACAACCTTATTCTTCAACAGCTCATATCCTGCCACAGTCCCAGGGCTTGAACCTGGTCCATCTAAACATCCTTAGTCTCATAGCCAATCTCCCTGAGCTGGAGGCCTGGGTGCAGTTCAACAACCCTGACATCCTTGCTCTATCTGAAACATGGTTGAAACCCTCTATCACTGATCTAAACTGCTCTCTTCCAGGCTATAACTTGCTCCAGATTGACCTTACCTCCTCCAAAAGGGGTGGCGGCTGGCACTATACTATAAGTCGCATGTTAATGTTTCTTTATTACCCACCCACCATCTGAATAACTGTGAGGTACTTCACTCACTCCTACTTTTTGGTGGGGCCAAGAAATTGCACGTGTTCTGTATATATATTCCACCTAGGTACAGCAAGCTCAGTCTAGA
Organism: Neoceratodus forsteri; assembly: GCA_016271365.2. NCBI lineage: Eukaryota > Metazoa > Chordata > Ceratodontiformes > Ceratodontidae > Neoceratodus > Neoceratodus forsteri. The sequence continues at coordinate 143,123,676 of CM057449.1, read as the reverse complement.
AGAGATTTCTAAGCTGATTCCTGCGGTGTCAAAGAAAAATGAGGTGATCTGCTTGGGGGATTTTAACCTCGACTGGCAGGGTCCTAACTCCTCTCTCCTTACTTCTGCTATCAGCAAGGCCAACCTTTTTCAACTTATTGTGTCCCCAACTAGGATCTCTCAGAATAGCTCAAGCCGTACTCTCATAGACTGGATCCTCAATAATCGGAAGGACTGTTACTATGTATACTCTTGACAAAAGGAGAGACGGGGGGACTTGATAGAAACTTTCAAGTACCTCAAGGGAATCAACAAAGTCCAGGAGGGTAGCATCTTTTAAAAAAAGAGATGTGCAAGAACAAGCAGACACAATTTAAAGATAGAGGGGGGACGGCTCAGGGGCAATGTGAGGACATTTTATTTCACAGAAAAAGTGGTGGACGCATGGAACCGCCTTCCTGGGGAGGTTGTGGGGTCTAAAACAGTGGGGGAATTCAAACATGCATGGGACAGACATAAGGCAATTATAGTGGCAGTTGGGAAGAAGTAGGCTATTGGTTAACTAGAATCTGCAGCTTATCCAATAGGTAGGGAAATGGGCAGACTGGGTGGGCCAAGCGGTCCTTATCTGCCATCAAAGTCTATGTTTGTATGTATTCTGCAGGTGTTTTACCAGACTCTATTAGTGATCACTGCCCAGTCTACTGCATGAGGGGCACCCCCCCTTCCTATCTGCCCAAAGTTCTACCCTTTGCTGACTTCTCCAGAATTGACCCGGTTAAGTTCCTCTCTGATCTTCAACACGTAGACTGGTCTCCCCTTTTTACTGCCACAGACATTAACCATGCCACGGACTATTTCAGTATGACTCTACTAGCCTTGCAGAGCAGGCACATCCCAATCTCAATGTGTAGAGTCAGAGGGAAGATGATCAGGTGGCTAAAGCGGCCTCTCTTGAAATTGCTCAAGTACTATGACAAACTGTGGTCAAAATGAAAATCCTCCTCTCTACAGGCTGACTTTGTTGCATATCGTACAAAATGCACAACACCTGCAAGAAGGAGGTTTGCACAGCCAAGAGGAACTACTACTGCAAACGCCTTAAATCCTCCACCTTCAACCCTAAGAACTATTGGACCCAAATTAATAAGATCCTGGGTAATACTAAACTGCAGACTCCCAATGACATGCTAATTAATTACATTCACTGTAATAATCCCTACACCATTGTCAATGCCTTCAACTTCCTTTTTACCAAGGTTCTTAATATTTCCCCTCTCACATCCTGCAGTTCTCAACCTCCTCATGTTCCTCTTGATGCACCTTCCTGCTTTGATTCTCTCTCCCATCACATGTCATGATGTCTTAAAGCTGCTGAGATACATTCCCTCTCATGGCAGTGCCGGGCTGGATGGGTTAGAACCCAGGATCCTGAGACTTGCTGCCCCTCTCCTAGCTACTCTGGTAGCTTGGCTTTTTAACCTATCCATTGGCACCTCCACGGTACCTTTGGTGTGGAAATCTGCTGGGACAATTCTGGTGTTCAAGAAAGGTGACCCCAAAATCCTGTCTAATTATCGACCAATTGCACTTCTATCTACGCTCAGCAAGATTTTTGAGAAACAAATCCACTGCCAGATAATTGGCTCACTTACTCCATTTCAAACTTCAGTCCCCCGTTCAGCATGGTTTCAGGGCTGGACATAGTACCACCACTGCTCTCTCCCATTTTACTAGCGAGGTCAAATCCAACATGGACAAAGGCCTTCTTATAGACACTGTGTTCATTGACCTCACCAAAGCCTTTGACTTGGTGAATAACCCCCTCTTGGATAAACTGCAAACCTTGTCCTGGATAGAAACACAGAAACATGGAAATTGTTGGCAGATAAGGACCACCATCCAGTCTGCCCATAGGCCCTATACATTGTATGTGGCCTCTGACCCTATGTGATCAATGGCTTGGTTCTGCAGCTACCTTGACAACAGGTCTCAAGTCTGTCTCCTTCATCAAGGTTCTCTCATCACCTGCCCCTATGTCCTGCGGCATCCCTCAAGGCTCCATTCTTGGACCCTTGCTCTTCTCTATATTTGTTAATGATATTCCCACCTCCATCCCCCACTGTCACTCCATTATGTATGCAGACGACCTGGTACTCCATGCTGCCTCTAGTTCCTTTGATGACCTCAATGCCCATTTGACATCAGCATTTACACAGCTCCAATCCTGGTTCTCTTCCAACTCCCTAATACTCAGTTTACCTAAGATCCAGGCTATGCTCTTTTGGTCCTCTAGAAAAGTTCATTCCGTGTACCCAAGCTTCGCGTACTTTGTTATGATGGGTCAGCAGTCTCAACTACCAACTCCTTTAAATACTTGGGGGTGACGCTTGATCCCGTACTTGACCTCCCCTCTCACATAAACGAGGTATGCAAATCTGTTAACTACAAGATTGGTGCCGCCTATCGTGTACGCCACTCCCTAACCCCTGCTGTCAGGATCTCTGTAGCTAGGGGGGTCCTGCTCCCCCAAGTTTCTAAATGAACATACATACCAACATATGAATGTGCCAGCAGAAACAGACCACTTGGTCTATCTAAGTCTGCTCGAGTGTGCAGCTAGCACCCGTAGTTTGCAGCTGCCCCACCCCCTCCCCTTTGTCATCTCACTGCCACCCCCCACCTCCCCGACTCTCACTCTCCCCTGTGCCCATGCCCTTTTAAAGCTGTTCTCAGATTTACACGATACCACCCATCCTGGTAGTGCATTCCATTTTGCTACCACCCTCTCTGTGAAATAGTGTCTCTTCATTTCCTCTTAAATCTTCCCCCCTCTATTCTTAGCCTGTGCCCCCGGTGTCCCTCCCCCTCCTTAGCTTAAAGACCCCATCTGCCTCATCCTTATTGATTCCCCTCAGATACTTGACTGTCTCTATCATGTCCCCCTTGTCCCTTCTATCCCCCAGGGTGTACATATTCAGGTCTCCCAGCCTGCTGTCATAGTCTTTCCCCTCCATTCCACATATCATCTTTGTTACCCTTCTCTGCATCCCCTCCAGTAGCCTGATATCACGCTTTAAGTATGGCCTCCAAAACTGCACACAATACTCTAAGTGTGGCCTTACCAGCAACCAATAGAGGGGCAAGATCACCTCTCTTTGCCTGGATAAAAAAAACCTCGCTCTGCACCCCAGCACTTTGTTCGCATTTGTAGCCACTCTCCTGCACTGGGCAGTTTTGTTTATGGTCCCTGTTATCATTACCCCTAGGTCCTTCTCCTCCTCAGTGATCCCCAGCTTAACCCCCCAGCCAGTATTCTCTCCTTATATGCGCCTATACATTTTCTCTATCCTTTCCTAGGTCATAGATACATAGATACATAGACAGTGTCGGCAGATAAGGGCCTATGGCCCACCCAGTCTGCCCATTTGAGCTTGTAAGTTCAGTTTGTTTTCCTAGAAGTCTAGGTCAGTGTCAGTGTTCTTCAAAAGTGGGACACCGCTTACAACAACATTTGCAGATTTGCCCTATCGGTCCCACGCCTGACACAGCACTATTTGCTCTACTCTGCCTTACACTGGCTATCACCCAGTTCCCATTGCTCCTACTCACTGGGATGTTTCATTGACTCTTTGACTAGATATCCTTGATCTGACTCTCTAGGGGTGATGCTTTCCCCTGTGCATCACTCCCACCCAGAGAGGTCCTCTGACACTCAGCTACTCTCTGTCCCATACTGCTCAACTAAAATGGGGGAACAAGCTTTCTCTCATTTCACTTCCAAATACTGGAATTCCCTGCCTCCTCACTTAAAGTGCTCCTTATCTCACTCCTCCTTTAAAACTACACTTTTTTCTCACCTCTATGCACTTGATACTTGTGACTATAACTAACCATGCTTGACCTTCTGCTCTTGCTTTTGCTTGCCTGGATTACTGCTTCTCAATGCTCCAAGTGTGTCAACAGGCTTGCCCACATTTGACTTTTTCATCCCTGCATAGACGGTTTAGCTTGTTATGTATAATCTTCCAACTATCCCTGCGTGGATACCTGTTCGGAAGCTGTCATGTTCTGACTGTATACTACCTGTGACTGTAACACTGTAATTTGTACTCTTCTGGGATGTACCTGAAAATAGGCAGGATTATTGCCTAATGTAATTACCTGGTCATGAAAAGCTAATAAATAAATATGTGGGTGGGATAGATTTGGGAGAGGCCCCCAGAATATCTATTGGTCTGGTAGGGTTCACAACTGGATTGTCTGCGGGCAAGGCAAACATGGAACAGAGCACTTGAACCAGGGCATTCTCCATTTGAACTGGGGGGGTTAAGTATCAACATGTGGGCATCATGACAAAGCATCAGCGTCTATGTTAGTTCACCCACTTTGATATTCAAGGCTGAAATTGTAGGTGGAAAGGGCAGATAGCCATTGGTGCCCTGCAGCATCCAGTTTAGCTGTTGTGATAACATAAGCCCAGGTATATCTCTCATCTTTGGAAAGGGAATTTGGGAGTCCTGAAACCTGTGAGGACCTCATGTGGAAGTTTAAAACCACTAGGCAGTGGGAGGGGGAACTGTTGTCTGCTTTCCTGGCCCAGGTGGAGAGGGCCTTGCAGAAGGCGTTTCGGAAAGGGGGGGGTAGCAGCCCAAGATCAAAATTGGATTAGGCTGGAGCATGTAGTGAAAGCCGCTTGTTATTCCCCTTTGTTAGTGTTACAGTTGCATTTAGCAGACAGGAAGAATAACACCCCTCCCTATTGGGTTTTGGTCCGGGAGGTCAAGGGGCTGAGGAGGAGGAGCAGGATCACTGGGAGATGTATAGGGCCTCCACAACTGCAATGTAGATGGAAAGAGGAGCACCCCCTGGAGAGGTACAGGAGTTAAGCACTCTGTTGAGGGGGTACAAGGATGTAGTCGCCTCAGCTAAACTAGCTGTAAGCTCAGGTTTGACTGAGACACCTGGGGTGAGTAGTATCATCCCTAATGTGGGCCTGATGATGTTTGGTAATGGGTCTCCCACACCAGTAACCTCCTCTGACACTGGAGTTAAGGCCCAAGTGGAGGAATTAGTTTGGAGGGTAGCTGAGTTGAAGAGGGGTGGGGTGTCAGTTGCTGCCCAGGGAGAAGAGTAGGTGGCAGACTGGAATCACGCCGCTCAGTGCATCAGTGGGAATGCCAGGGGCCCAACCAGTGCCACCAGATTGGCCACAGCCCTGGGAATCAGTCATATGTTATAGCTGCAGGGGTGAGGGTCATATACAGTGGGGGTGTAGGAAGCCTTTAGACTATTCATCTAACAGAGATAGGGCACCTACCAACACAGCTACGGAGGGGCCCGGTAAAGAAGCACACCGGGGCCCCTGGCAGACCCAGTTCCATGGCTCACACAAGAGTTTCATCTGGCAGAACTAACACGACAGCGCCAGTAGAGATGTGAAAGTTAGTGGGACTGACAACTGAGACTAATATCACCATCCACGGAGTCCCCACCCACGCTGTTCTGGACAGCAGCGCCTAGGTTACCATCATCTTTAAGCCCTGGTATGATCAGCATTTATCAGATGTCGAGATACAGCCACTTGAGGGACTGCACGTGTGGGGCCTCAGTGAGACAGCATACTCTTTTCTCAGCTATATCAAGGTATGGATGGCATTCCCTACTAAAGTGGCTGGAGTGAGTGAAGCTGTAGAGACCCTAGCTTTGATTTTCCCAGAAGCTAACATCTTCAATGGAGTACCAGTATTGGTGGGCACAGATGCCCATATGTTTGGACATCTTGCCCAGCTGTGTCATGCTCGAGTGGCTGAAAGAAGTGGCAAGAAGTACCTGTTACATCACCTGGTCTGGGAGGTTTACTGAAGGAAAGGGCAATCCCCTGTTGAGGAGTCTGACAATCCAGTGGGAGTAGTGTGGAGAAGGAACGGAGATGAAATTTTGCTCCCGCCAAACGTGAAATGCAACATTGCCGGTGTGGTGAGTCTAAAGAAGGATGACAAGAATCAGATCCTGATATTAGATGCTCCAGATGAGCATGGCTTGCCGGTGGATACAAGGTAGTGAACACGTATCAGGGTTGAGGTCCTGTATGTAGATCAGTTGGTAGTATGGGTTCAGTTGGTAGCATGAGTCAATGAAGACCTGTACATAGGTCGGTTGGTAATGGGGTTCAGCTGGTAGCACAGGTCAATTAGTCGTATTGTTTGTGTAAAGTAGGCAGGAAATGACAGGTAAACAGTGACCCACTCAGAGATCTGACTGTAAGGTGTGGAGGATTGGCTTCCTAAGGAGAGAAGGAACTTCTGAAGGAGGAGACGGGATGATTACATGACATCCACCAGACTCCATCCAACAGTGGAAACCTACCTAAGAAGTGAAAAACCTACCTAAGTGACCTAGGCACTACAAGGATACCTATCTAGTATTATAACCATTGGCACAGAGGAGAGGAAAAACCCCTTTTGAGGAGGAATCTTCTGGGGATCCAAGGCCTAGGTCACCTTCCTACAGGCTTTGGGACAGTTTTGATTAATGACAGCTCTGCTACTGCAATTTAGTAGACCAATTTAAGGGAACTGCAATTTCAGGGACCACTCTCACTCTATCCCTCTAATGGGAACACAGTGGAGGGTTGCGAGCACACTCTGCAGCAAGAGTCGACCAAGGCTGGAGGAGGAGAGTTACGATCACCAAGGCGCTCAGCTGGTCTACCGATCTATGAACAAACCACGTGAACCAGAGGCAGTCATAGGGAGAATAGCATGAAAGGGTGCCTCAAATCCGCTTGGACAGCTAAAGGGGCTCTTCCCATTGGTGCCCTACCCCTTCATCGCTGAAATCTTAAATGCTACATTGAGAGGTGTCGTCAGTACAGTTGACAACTGAAGGTCCACCTAGAGCGAGGACTTTCCCAACTATGGGCCAGGTGAGAAGGACCCTGCCCCAAGCTTCACATGCTCAAGATGTGGACTTCGGGGTGCAGAGAGAGACCATCAGCCACAGGGCTAGCCCTGAGTCCTGGAGTAATGGATATGGTCAGCATGTCTCCAAAATGTGGAAAAGTGAGTCGTAATGAGCATGAGACCTGCACATGGTAAGGAGCATAGGACCAGTACGTGGGTCATAATGGATGATAGTAGACATGGGGAGACCTGTACGTAGGTCATACTGAGCACTGTGGAGCCTCTTGTGGGTCTTGACTGGATAAGACCTGTATGTAGGTCAGGCTGAGCAACATGGACCCTCTTGTTGGTCTACGTAAGGCAAATAGCAGTTGTTAACCACAGGAATGCATGCTGACCAAGTCCATTAGAATGCCAAATCGGGAGTGAATTGAATAGTATATTATAAGTAAAAGAATGGTGAGGCCAGGTGAAGCCTGAGGCCGATGGTTGGAGAGGAGGAGGCTGTGAAGCTGGCTAGGTAGGAGGAGGCTGCAAAGCCAGTATGGTAGGTGGTGCGGTTCGAAGCAAGTAAACATGATATGCTCTCAGACTTGGAAGTGGATGCCAGTACTGAAAAGGGAGAGGTCCTGGAATGAACATGTAACCCTTAGGTGGCGCTATCCCAAGGGATACTACCCCTGCCTGCTTGGCTAGTAGCAGGTTAAGGAGCCTGGGTAATGAAATGGGTGCCTTCACCTGGAGGTCAGGGTTGTTAGTGGTCAAGCTAACCTGGGCACAGCCCTCCGGGACACTGTAACCCCCCCCTTCCCTTCTAGTGGCCGGAACAATATACAATAATTACTTTCACAATGACCCTTATTCACCAGGCAATTACCCACACTGTTTGCACTTACCACCAGGGCTGGTTCCTCTAGCTTGACCCTGGGTACCCCCTGTAAAACAAGGTTAAGTGCAGCAAATAGCAACAGCACAATACTCTTGGCACAAACTGGAACCACAGTCAGGTTAAATGCAAACAAAGTTAAATCTGATTTATTCAGGGGACTTGAACAAGGGGGAGCATAATCAGGTTGATTTGCTTAAAAGCTATATTAATCGGACAGTTATGCATGCAGTTCAGAGTCCCTACACAGTCACACACTCTGGGTACCCAGGTAGGAAAACAGTGGGCTAGCCAGGAATGTTGCAACTGGTTGGAGCCCTGTGATAGAAGAAAGCAACATGCACAACACACACTATTTGTAATCCGGAGCCGGAGGGCTCAGTTCGTGAAAGAAAAGGCAACAAGACAATCGGATGACAACACTTTTAGATTTAGCTGTTATTGCAGGGAGCTACCCTGATGTTTACTCATGATACTCAATACTGGACACAGGCAAGATGAAATCGAGACTGCAGGCTGTTGAGCTGGAGTGCCTGGAGAAGTAGGGCCCACATGAATCACTGAGATGTCATTCCTGTGTGAGGCGTTAGGCAGGGGGCTGATCCCCAGGCCGGTCTCTCGTCAATGACTTTCTCTGCATATCAGGTATTCTGGCTGGGCCAGTGTAGCAGGGCCCAGGCAAACGGAAATGGAAACGGATTCAGTCTGTTGAGCTGGATACAGCCTCCAGCAAGCAAAACACAGTTCAGACACACAGTGGGGAACCAACTCACGACCCACTATAAGCACACAGCACATTCACATGTAAGGAAATTCCACTGTACCAGACAAATGGCTCTCCGGTCGCAATTACAGAGTCTCTGCACAATCCAGGAGTTCAGAGGTAGCTGGAAGTCCTGACAGGCCGATCGCATTCAGCAAATCTTCAGTCTTCTTCAGGTTAATCCTGGTCACAATTCAGTGGCTTAATTCGCTCTCCAAATTCGGATTCAGTCCGAAAAAAGCACAAGTTCCCTCTCAGGGACAGCAGGCAGGCATGCAGACCAAACTCAGGCCTTTCCACAGTTCTCCCGCATGAATCCACTATGGATTGCTGCTCAAACTATCTCGAGCTGGTACTTCTTCACTTCCCAACTCGGATCTAACTGAAACTGCAAGCAGTGTGGAACTTTCCCCCAGATCCAAAAGGTTCGGTTGGCTGATCTGTCTGTCAGTCACAACAAGGGCTCCCCCTCCAGGTTATTTTAGGCACCAAAAGCCCAGAACTACAATTCCTACAAGTTTTGGCCCCACCTAGCCCCTGTAGGCAGGCTGCATTTTAGAGTCCCAAATGTACTGATTGGCCCATTCTGCAGTCCAGGACCAAGATGATGGAAACAAAACAGAACTGTCCATGCTGCAAAGAAGGCAGGTTAGAACAAACTGCAATATTATTACTACTCTACCAAATGATCAGCAAACAAGTACATTTTCTAACAGAGCTCCCTCTTAGATTAATTATGACTGCAATCTAGGCAGCTCCTAAAGAGACAGTAAACAGAGGCTATACAGGCACTCTCTGGCAATACATTTAAACTGCTAAAATGCAGAACACCAGCCTGGCAGTGAGCATTTAGGCAAGCTCAAGGAAGATTTTTCGGGAAACCTCATTTGTAGGGGGGTTACAAATGGAATCACGCAGCTCAGAGTGCCCCAGTGGGAATTCCTGGGGCTTGTCCGGCACCACCAGACTGGCTGTGGCCGTGGGAACCTGTTATTTGTTATAGGTGTGGGGGTGAGGGACATATACAGAGGGGGTGTAAGGCACCGTTAGACCATTCATCAAACAGAGATAGAGCACCCACCAATACAGCCCGCAAGCAGGGAAACTATGGAGGGGCCCGGTAAAGGAGCACACCGGGGCCCCTGGCAGGTCCAGCTCCATGACTCACACAAGAGTTTCATCAGGCAAAAGTCACACAACAGCACCAGTGGCTATGCGAAAGTTAGTGGCACCAACAGCTGGGACTAAGAGCACCATCAACGGTGTCCCCACTCACGCTGTTCTGGATAGCAGCTCCCAGATTATCATCATCTTTAAATCCTGGTATGATCAGCATTTATCCGATGTGGAAATACAGCCATTTGAGGGACCGCATATGTGGGGCCTCAGTGAAAAGGCATACCCCTTTCTGGGCTATGTCAAGGTATGGATGGCATTCCCTGCTAAAGTGGCTGGAGTGAGTGAAGCTGTAGAGACTTTGGGTTTAATTTCTCTGAAACTAACCTCTTCGATGGAGTGCCGGTATTGGTGGGCACAAATGCCCATATGTTTGTGCATCTGACCCAGCTATGTCATGCTTGAGTGGCCGAACAAAGAGAAGAGGAGAGGAGTACCCATTACACCCTCTGGTCCAGGAGGCCTATCGAAGGAAGGGGCAATGCCCTGTTGAGGAATCTGGTGATCCAATGGGAATAGTGTGGAGAAGGGGCAGAGATGAAATTGTGCTCCTGCCAAACACGGAATATAACATTGCTGGTGTAGTGAGACTGAAGAAGGATGTCAAGAACCAGCTATTGATGTTTGATACTCTGGATGAACATGGTTTGCCAGTAGGACTGTTAGTCAAACCTAGCATTCTGCTAGCCAGAGCACAAGCATATGTTCGAATAATGAATGTGCAAGTGAAGAAAGTTAAGGATAAGGAGGTAGTGGTGCGGAAAGGACGGACACTGGTAAGATATATTGTGCCGATATGGCAGTGCATACTGCTGCAGCGAGCAGAGGTGCCCCAGTGGGACTTGATCCAGGGTTGTTTGACCTGAGTGACTCCCCCATCCCGGAGGAATGGGAAGAGAGAGTGAGTGAAAAACTGGATGCTCGGATTAATATTTTCTCCCTGCACAAGTGGGATATTGGGTCAGGAGCCCTTACGCGTTGCCCATTGTGGTGGTGAGGAAGAAGAGTGAGGCCATATGAATGTGCGTGGATTACTGCACCCTGAACAAGCAGACAGTGCTGGATCAGTACACTATGCCCACAGTGCAGGATGCACTGGACTGTTTAAGTAGAAGCCAATGGTTCTCGATTTTGGATTTACGGAGTGGCTATTATCAGATCCCGATGGACCCTCAGGATTGAGAGAAGGCAGCTTTTATATGCCCCCTTGGGTTTTATGAGTGTCTGAGAATGCCCCAAGGGATATCTGGCACCCCTGCCACCTTTCAGCACCTGATGGAGAAGGCTGTTTATGCTGGAGCCTGACTCACACAATATCTCCAACGTTTTAGTTGTTACTGACCATTTCACTCGATATGCTCAAGTTTACCCCACCAAAGATCAGCGAGCTTCCACTGTGGCCAAAGTATTGGTGGAGAAGTTTTTCATGCACTATGGTGCCCCCAAGAGGATCCACTCAGATCAGTGCTGTGATTTTGAGGGCCAGCTCATCAAAGAACTATTGTCATTGTGGGGCATCAGGAAGTCCATGACCATGCCTTATCATCCCCAAGGTGACCCCAAACCTGAAGGATTCAACAGGACTGTCAGATATGCTGGGCACCTTGAATCCCCAGGACAAGCGCACATGGAGTCAGCAGGTGAGCACTCTGCTACACGCCTACAACTGTATATGAAGTGACGCTGTGGGATTCTCTCCCTACCAGCTCATGTTTGGGAGGGAAGCCCATCTGCCAGTGGTCCCATGTTATGTAGTCTCCTCAGATGGACTGAGAGCAGGAGACTATCTGCAGTATGTGAAAACCCTGAAACAACAACTAGATGATGCATACCGGCTCGCTTCAGAGATGGCCACTAAGAGGAACCAGGCGAATAAGGAATGCTATGATAAAAAAGCGCAAGCTTAAGACTTGGAAGCAGGAGACACAGTGCTACTCCACCAGTTGGGAATACCAGGAAAGCACAAGATATGTCTTCTTGGAGAAGCTTGCAGGCCTACCAATGTACAAGATTCAGCCTAAGGGAGAGACTCAAGGGCACCAGGTTATTCATCGTAACCATTTTCTGCCTATTAGTGACAAAACAGTGAATGCAGAGGAAGTTGTGGAAGATCCTTGATCACCACCCCCCCACTCAAGCTGTTGCATGCAGAAGACAGAGGCGAAGAGACAGTGATGCCATGGGGGCTGGGCCTGCCCAGGGAGGGCAGGTCTCACATGAGGGAGATACAGAAGATGAGTCTGAGGGGGAGGATGGCGAGACCCCATGCAGTCATTACCCTACCAGGGAGTTGGCCAGTTTATTCCAGGGTTCACCCCTGACAAGGGATATACCTAGGAGACAGGGTAGGATTGGAAAGTTTGTTCTGGCTGTCCCCCTCAGGGGGACCACCCCGGACTTGGTTACTGGTCCAGCTGAGCCGCTTGAGTAGTACCAGAGCAGCTCCCCGGCAGATACACCCAGAGAATGGTTGCAGGGTAACTCTGAGGATCAGGAGGATGAGGGGGAAGATGTGTCTTTTGAAGGGCCCACATTGGAACTGAATACTGATCCGACTGTGCCCTTTGAAGGAGCCCAGGTTAGTCCCCCCAGAGTTGTGCCTGATGTGGGCGAAGTGTCAAGAGTCATTCACCCCATTAGCTGAGGAACAAGAAGAGGGTGAAGATGAGGAAATCATCGCTGACCCAGGGGTAGGTAGGGGCACAGGTATTCAAGAGACCCCTCGAAGAACAGGGAGGACGATATGGCCTGTTCTTAAGTTGACGTATGATGCTCCTAGGGTTCCTACAGACTTACCTTTGTTTGTAGTGCAAAAGGGAGTGTACATTACTCCTAGGTCCCTACAGAAGGTGGTTATGTACCCTGTTGATGCTAAACCCCCAGGTCTGAGGGAAAAGTGACCAGAAGTAAAAGAGGAAGGTGAACAGGGTACCTAGCAGACTTGAGGAAAAGAAGTGTACTCTGTGGGGTTTTCGTACCCGATGTGTCAGTCTTATGGGCGCCACTTTCAATCTTGCCAAAGGGCTTAAACAGGGACCAGAATTTAAGATGTGTATAATGTTCTGTGTTTGACTGTTTTTATGGTTATTAGATAATAGGTAGGAACCAAGTGTATAGTTAGAAATGTTATTAATGTTAATATTTTCCTTGGGTGTTTTCCCTTACGCTTGCTGTGGAAGCCAAGCATTTCAAGGGGGGAGGGGAAATATAACCCTCCTCTGGGGGCTTACCTGTAATTACCCCGATTAGTTCCCTGGTTTGCTGGCACTTCTGGTCTCCCCATGTTTTCCCCCTGCCAGCATGCTGTTTTTCTGCCCCTCAGGGCATAATTAATTGGACATGAGCTGCCAGCATGTTGATTTGGCGGCTTTTCAGCGTGGCATAAAGGGGTGCTTGATGTGCGACCATTGTTGCAGTTAGCTGAGCGGGGAGTTTGTCTGTGGTCCCGGTGCCCCTCCTAGTGTGCTTGGGGACCAGAGACCTAAAGAGAATTGGGCAGGGGCCCTGTGGTTGCTGCATGAACATACGAATGTGCCAGCAGAAACAGACCACCTGGTCTAAGTCTGCTCAAGTGTGCAGCCAATACCCCTAGTTTGCAGCTGCTGCAACCCCCCCTCCCCTTTGTCATCCCACTGCCACCCCCCACCCTCACTCTCCCCTGTTGCCTGTCCCATGCCCTTTTGAAGCTGTTCACAGATTTACATGATACCACCCATTCTGGTAGGGTGTTCCATTTTGCTACCACCCTCTCTGTGAAATAGTGTCTCCACATTTCCTTCCTAAATCTTCCCCCCTCCATTCTTAGCCCATGCCCCCTGGTGACCCTCCCCTCCTTAATTTAAAGACCCCATCTTCCCCATCCTTATTGATTCCCCTCAGATACTTGAATGTCTCTATCATGTCCCCCTTGTCCCTTCTATCCTCCAGGGTGTACATATTGAGGTCTCCCAGCCTGCTGCCATAGTCTCTCCCCTCCATTCCACCTATCACTATTGTTACCCTCCTCTGCACCCCCTCCAGCAGCCTGATATCACGCTTTAGGTATAGCCTCCAAAACTGCACACAGTGCTCTAACTGTGGCCTTACCAGCAATCTGTAGAGGGGCAAGATCACCTCACTTCTCCTGGACGAAAACCCCCTTGCTAAGCACCCCAGCATTTTGTTCGCTTTTGCAGCCGCTCTCCTGCACTGGGCCATGTTGTTCATGGTCCCCGTTATCATTACCCCAAGATCCTTCTCCTCCTCTGTGATCCCCAGCTTAAACCCCCCCCCAGCCAGTATTCTCTCCTTGGGTTCTTCACCCCAAAGTGCATAACCTTACACTTCTTTGCACTGAACCCCAGCTGCCACCTCTCTGACCACTCCTCTAGCTTACTTAGGTCCCCCTGCAGCTGCTTCCACTCCTTCTCTCCATCCACCACTGCTCCGATTTTGGTGTCATCAGCAAACAGACTAATCTTGCTCACCACCCCATGTCCAATATCTGATATGAAGAGCCCACACAATACTGGCCCCAACACAGAGCCCTGTGGCACCCCACTTGTCACCGGCCTTGTAGTTGAGAGCTCCCCTCTCACCACCACCCGCTGCAGCCTCCCACTCAGCCAGCTTGTAATCTAGTTTATCATTTTTGCCCCTACTCCTGCACCAGTTAGCTTCCCCCCAAGCCGCCCATGAGGCACTGAATCAAAGGCCTTTCTGAAGTCCAAGTATAGAACATCCACCACATGACCTTTATCCAGCTCACCTGTCACCCAGTTATAATATTGTATCAGGTTGGTTTGACAAGACATCCCTGAAACAAACCCATGCTGCCTCACATCCTGGAGGCCATTGTCCTCCAGGTACAACACTAGTCTTTCCTTTAGTATCATTTCCATGAGTTTGCACACTATGGATGTGAGACTTACCAGATGATAATTACCCGGTTCATTCCTTGGCCCGCTCTTGTGTAATGGCACTACATGTGCCATCCTCCAGTCCATTGGCACACATCCCGACTCCAGGGAGGTGTTGTACAGATCCACCAGCGGCTCTGCCAACACCTCCACCATCTCCCTCAGCACCCTGGGGTGGATACCATCCAGCTCTGGTGCCTTGCCTACCTTCAGTGCTCTCAGCCCTCAGTGCACAGAGGGAATGGGACAGTGGGGCCACTTGGGGGGCTTATGCATATTAATGAGTGGCCCCATACTGAGCCACTGCCTACTGCCTGGGGAGACTGTGTTTCAGTGGCAGCAACAGATAAATGGCTAGGGGAAATGTACTGAGAGTGGGCTCATTTGGCAGAAAGCAGTTGGGGCTACTATCCGGTGGGGTCCCTGTGCTGATGAGGGGTTGTGTTGGGCTGCACTGGACTATTACAGGGGGGAAGTTGCATAAAACTGAATGGCACGCCATGAAAACAAATGGGAACTGACATGTCTGTGACATTTAACCCCAGAGTTGCAGCCAATCACTTATCTAGGTGCCCAAACTGGACACAGAGGGACTCCTGGGAAAAGGAGGAGATTAATTCTGGTGCCTAGATCATGCCTCAATAAACGAGCAGGAAAGAGTGATCACTATGGATATTGATTATTAAAAGGCCTCAACAGCCAATCGGAGTGCTGGATTTTTGGTTGCTACTGTGTGGACTTTCTGGGATTGAGTCAGTCTGTGGTTGGACTCTGTTTGAGTCAGGACTGTGCTGAGAGAGTGGACATTGCGCTTCAGGGGCTTCCTCAGGCCCCCATTTGGAGAGCTGTTGGTCAGCAGAAGTGGACTGGAAAGGGGACAGCAGAAAAAAAGATTGTGCTGAGGTTCTAATATTATAATAATCTTTATTTATATAGCGTAGTTCAGAGTTTCAAAGCACTTTATAATAATTGAACTAATAAATATTAAAACTATAAATAGATTACAATTCAGCAACAATATAAATCAGATCATGTTCAGGTGGTAGAGAATGCTTGGTTAAATAAAAATGTCTTTAGTGCTGTTTTAAAGCTCTCCACGTCAAGCACTTACGAACCCAATGAGGTAGAGAATTCCACACAGTAGGGACCACAAATGCAAATACTCATGCCCCTAATGTCTGCAACCAAACATTGGGAATCTCTAGCAATCCCTCATCAGCAGAGCGGTGTGGTCAGGATTTCCCCAGGTACTTGCTGCTGGACTGATCGAGAAGGGGAAAGAGAGAAAGAGACTGGACCGTGAATCCCCAGGTATAAAAAAGTTGCTTTTGGTTAATGAGAGAGACCAAGTGCTGCAGAAAACCTGCACTGGAAAGTTGAAATTTCATAAAAGGCTGTGCAAATTGGCAGAGTGTCACAGCCAGGACTGATAAGCCATTTTGCCCATGTTTGGGACTGTAATTTGAATTCTGAAGGGGCAGAGCATCTCCGGTCATCGAGGTGCTAGCAGAACGTGTGTGTGTCCTGTGTGAACTGATTAAAGAGGCTGAGAGCTGAGTCCCAGCTACAGCCAAAGAAAAGATGGGCACTGTTCGACTGGGAAAGTGTGGGCTGGTGTGCAGGGGGTTGTTATTCCTGAGCCCACCAGCTGAATTGCACTTGCACTTATTGAATCTGAGGCTGACACCCCTACTAATTGGCACTGGACTTTAGCGAAGAAACTCCCTAAGAACTTTTCTTTGCTGAGAGCTCAGTGCAGGGACTGCAGGAGGACCCCCACCACTTGGGAGTCCTCACTCAGAGCCAGGGAGGGAACATGCTAACCCCTTCCAAGTGGGACTCACTGTCTCAGGAGGTCACCAGTGCTTGCTGGGGTGCTAGGGCATCTGCGACCCAATGTTGGGAGCTGGGCTATGGAGCCACTTCTGGGTTTGGGCCTTCTGGGGCTGATGCTGTCCTGCCACAGTGCTCTGCAATGGGCCAGAAATGGCTGAAGGTGACAAGCGGCCAGAACTTCAATCAAGGTAACCAGCTGCAACATCCTCGAGCAAATTCCATCCAGACAGAGGGATCCTGGCTGGCCTGCTTCCTGCTTTGCCGCATTACTTCAAGAAGCTCCATTTCCCTTGGTGCCGAGATCATCAAACCGTGAGTACCCAGGACCTGGTTCATGGGAGGTGAAAGGGGAATTTATTTGTTTTTAAAACCCAAGTTTCTACAATTTCAGGGCCCCAACAGTCAGCCAACCCATGGCACCAATCAGCCCTGCACCTAGTGGGTACCCCTAGGGATAGTAAGGGGACACTGGTACCAGTGGGGGAGGGCTTGGCCTGCAGGTCCCATTTTGAAAGTTTGAATAATAATTCTTTAACTTGTTTTACTTTCGCAGCTACCCTATGTCCAGATATCCCTTCCCCAATTCCTTACCCACAAAATAAAGCTGTGAATTTGTTGTTTGAATCTGTGTTGCTAGTGAAATTCCTTGCATGTGTTCATTGCTGAAATATATGGTATGTGGTGGAACAAGGTATTGGGGGACATAGTGTGCAGAGTGGTTGGTTGGGGAGGTGGGTAGGCACAATATCCCAGGGGGGCTGTGCCAAGCAGATATCTGGCCCACTGATACTTTACTCTGAGTGGAGGCACTGCACTGTTTTCAATATTTCTGGGAACAAACCCTCGTCACTGGAGCAGGACCCAGGCCCCTTGCCTGGTATCAGAGACAGTTGGCAAGGGGGGTAGCCCATTGGCATATGGCGTTGGGGCTACAGAACAGTACAGTGAACAGAAGGCTGCAATAGTAGGTAAGAAATGGAGCCTGGGGATACAGGCACAAGGTAGCTTGAGGCAAGGAAACACAGAGTATAACCTGAAGCACAAGTAGCAATGTATAGACAGTGCACTAGAAAACTAGAAAGCCCAAAAGAAACAAACAAGGCAAACACAAGAACAGGAGCAGGAAGAGAACCAGCACACACAGAAGCACAGAGCAGCCGGAGGCCAGTAACACAAACTAAAAGCAGGAGAACAGAAAAACAGAAGTCCAGCACAAACCAATCAGAATCCAAGCATGCATGGGGGAGGCCCTAATAGGCCCCAAGACAGAAGACAGACTGACAGACACTCCTGCTGCAAGGAAAAATGCTTGTGAGTGGAGTGAGGAGAGCAGCCCTTAAATAGGCAAAAAGGGGTGTGTGGCCAGTTGCACATGTAACCTCTAGGTGGCGCTATCCCAAGGGCTACTACCCCTGCCTGCTTGGCTAGTAGCAGGTTAAGGGGGCCTGAGTTCTGAAATGGGTGCCTCCACCCAGAGGCCAGGGTTGGTAGTGGTCAAGCTAACCTGGGCACAGCCCTCCAGGACACTGTAACCCCCCCCCTTCCTTACTAGTGGCCGGAACAATACACAATAACCTCTTTAACAGTACCATGATACACCACACAAGTACCCACAATGTTTGCACTTACCACCAAGGCTTTCCTCTGGCTCGGCCCTGGGGGGCCCCTGTAAAACAAGGTTATACACAGCAAATAACAGCAGTACAGTACTCTTGCACAAACTGGAACCACAGTCACGGTAAATGCAAAAAAAAAAAAGTCAGATCTGATTTATTTAAGGGACTTGAACAAGGGAGAGGCGTAATCAGGTTAATCTTCTTAAAGGCTATATCAATCAAACAGTTATGCATGCACTTCAGGGTCCATAAACAGTCACACACTCTGGGTACCCAGATGGAGAACAGTGGGCTAACCAGGAACGTTGCAGCTGGTTGGGTCTTATTATGGAAGAAAACAACATGCACAACACACACTATTTGTAATCCAGTGCTGGAGGGCTCAGTTCATGAAAAGAAAACAAGACAATCAGATGACATACTTTTAGATTAGGCTGTTGTTGCAGGGAGCTACCCTGATGATTACTCACGATACCCAAGACTGGACACAGGCTGGATGAAAATCGAGACAGCAGGTGGTTAATCTGGAGTGCCAGGAGAAGCAGGGCCCACACGAATAGTTCCTGTTCAAGCATGGAGCAGGGGGCTGATCCCCAGGCAGGTCTCTCGTCGATGGCTTTCTCTGTGCAGCGGGTAGTCTGGCTGGGCCAGTGTGGCAAGGCCCAGCCCAAATGGAGACAAATTCAGATACAGTCCATTTTGGGCTGGATACAGCTTCCAGCAAGCAGAACACAGTTCACACAGAGGGGAACCAAATCACGACCCACTAACAACTCACAGCACATTTACATGTAAGGAAATTCTACTGTACCAGGCAAACCGCTTTCCAGTCACTGCACAAACCAGGTATTCAAAAGCAGCTGGAAATCCTTACAGGCCAATCGCATTCAGCAAAATCTTTGGTCTTCTTCAGGTATGAGCCTGGTAAAAAAAATATCAGTCGCTTACTTCATTCTCACAAACTCGGATTTAGTCCAAAATAATTCTCTTCTCTCCCTCTCAGGGGCAGCAGGCAGATATGAAGGCCACAACTCAGGCCTTTCCACAGTTCTCCTGAGCAAAACTACTCAGACGACTGCTGGACTGTCTCCAGCTATTGCTTCTTCAGCTCCCAACTTAGATCTGATTCAAACTGCAACAAGCCTGGGACTTTCCACAGAATCCAAAAGGTTTGGCTGGCTGATCTGTGTCAGTCAGAACAAAGGCTCCCCCTTCAGGTGTAAAAAGGCACCAAAAGCACAAAACTACATTTCCTACAGATTTTGACTCCAGACAGCTCCTGTAGTCCGGCTCCATTTTAGGTCCAATTCGCAGTCCAGGACCAAGAGTCAGTATAGCGCAGTAGTTTAAGGCTCTGAGCTGCAAATCTGGAGACCTGGGTTTGCATCCCACAGCCCCCACTTGCATACTGTGTGACCCTGAGCAAGTCACTTAACTTCCCTGTACTCCCAGGTTGCACCTGTAAGCAAGCTTGCAACTTAGTGTGCTACTCTTCGTTAAACAATTGGGGGAAAAAAAAAGAAAAGATAGTGGAGATAAACAAAACAGTCCTTGCTGCAAAGAAGGCAGGTTGGACAAACTACATTATCACTGTAAATGATTTTCAGCAAATAGTTACATCTTTCAACAGAGCTCCCTCTCAGATTACTTATGAATGCAATCCAGGCAGCTGTCAAAGAGACAGTACACAGAGGCTATACAGGCACTCTCTGGCAATCACATTTAAACTGCTAAAATGCATGACACCAGCCTAGCAGTGAGCATTTAGGCAAGCTCAAGGAAGACTTCTTGGGAACCTCCATTTGTGGGGGGGTTACATGTACAAAGTAAGGTATGGACTTAACAGGTCTATGCTATTGTCATGGTTTTATTTAAGTTGGTCCTAGTGTAATAACGTAAGACTGAAAATTGTATTAGGCTGTAGTGCAGGTTGAGCAAATATCACCATGCCTGATGTGCTGTGCCACCGCCTCTGGCAGTGGAAGCTGTGGTAGATAAGTGACTATTTATTTCTGTGTCCGACTGCAGCCATTTCATTAGCTAATGTATGATGTTAAAGCATTGATAACATCACATTCTGAGCATAGAATAGTTTTGCATATAAAAAGAGGGGAATGGAGCCAGGTTCTATGGATAAACGGAAATATTAATAAAGAATCACCAAGAACAGTGAATTCTGAGGCACTGCAGAAGTTCTGAGGCAGGTTGCATGTTCTGTGCAAAATTCTGCGGCTGCAGAATTCTAGAGGCCTTGGGTATAGCCTTCCAATTAAAGAAGGGGCTGCTGTACAGAATGACCCAAGACCAACAGGGGGCCCCTCAAGAGCAATTGGTACTCCTGGAGAAGCATGTTCAGACTGTGTTGAAGGCTCTGCATGATCATATGGAGTACTTGTGTGCTCAATGCACTTTGGACCTGGTTAAGAGTCAGTTTTATTGGCCAAAGATGGAGGCAGATGTAGGGACATGCGAAAACTGCACAGGATGTATAAAGAGGAAGGCACTTCCCCAGAGGGCTGCTCCATTAGTCAACATCAAAACTAGTGGCCCTATGGAATTGGTATGCATAGACTTCTTTATGTTGAATCCTGACAAATGCAGTACTTCCAACATACTCGTTGTTACTGATCATTTCACCCGCTATGCTGAAGCTTACCTCACCAAGGATCTGCGAGTGACCACTCTAGCCAGAATATTGGTGGAGAAGTTCTTAGTGCATTACGGTGCCCCCAGAGGATCCACTCAGATCAGGGCCATGATTTTGAGAGTCAGCTCATCAAAGAACTACTGTTGTGGGACATCAGGACGTCCCAGACCACGCCTTACCATCCCCAAGGTGACCCTCAGCCAGAAAGATTCAACGGGACCCTCCTAGATATGTTGGGCACCTTGGATCCTCGGGACAAGTGCACATGGAGTCGGCGGGTGAGCACCCTAGTCCACGTCTACAACTGCACACGAAATGACATTACCAGATTGTCTCCCTACTAGCTCATGTTTGAGAGGGAAACCCATCTACTGGTGGACCTGTGTTATGGAGTCTCCTCAGAGTGACTAGAGACTATTTGCAGTATGTGAAGGAGCTGAAACAACAACTAGATGATGCATACCATCTCAGTTCAGAAATGGCCACTAAGAGGAACCAAGTGAATAAGGAACACTATGATAAAAAGTGTGAGCCCAAGACTTGGAAGCAGGTGACAGAGTGCTACTATGCCAGCTGGGCATACCAGGAAAGCATAAGATAGCCAACAGATCAGGGGAAACACCACACATGTCATCTTGGAGAAGCTTGCAGGCCTACCATTTTACAACATTTGGCTTGATTGAGAGACAAGAGGGCACAAGGTTATTCATCGTAACCACCTGCTGCCTATTGGTGGCAAAGTAAATGCTGAAAAAATTGTGGAAGATCCTTCATCACACCCCACCACTTGAACTGCTGCACACAGAGACAGAGAGAAAGTGATGCCATGAGGGCTGAGCCTGTCCTGGGTGGGGAGGCCTCACATGAGGGATATACTGATGGTGAGTCTAAGGGGGAGAATGGTGAGACCCCACATAGTCATTACCCTTCCTGGGAACTAGCCGGGTTATTTCAGGGATCGTCCCTGAAAACGGACATGCCTAGGAGACAGGGCAGGATTGGGGAGCCTGTTCCAGCTGTTCCCCTCAGGAGGATCACCCCATACTTGAATACTGGTCCAGCTGAGCTGCTTGAGTGGTGCCAGAGCAGCTCCCCTGCAGATACACCCAGGGAGTGGTCACAGGGTGATTCTGAGGATCCAGAAGATGAGGGGAAAGATGTGTCTTTTGGAGGCCCCACATCAGAACTGAACACTGATCCAACTGTGCCCTTTGAAGGGGCCCAGGTTAGTTCTCCTAGAGCTCTGGAATATATTAGAGAGGTATTGGAATCATTCGCCCCCCCCCCACTAGCTGAGGAACAGGATGAGCAGGAAGAGGGTGAGGAGGAAGAGGAACTAACCATCGACCCAGGGGGTAGGTAGGAGTTCAGGTATTCAGGAGACCCACTCATAGGACAGGGAGAACAACAAGGTCTGTCCTTAAATTGATAAATGATGCCCCTGGGGTTCCTACAGACTTACCTTTATTTGTAGTGCATAGGGGAGTGTACATTACTCTGAGGTCCCTACAGAAGGTGGTTATGTGCCCTGTTGATGCTAAGCCCCCTATGTCTGAGAAGCAGGTGACCAGATGAAAGAGAGGGAGGTGAACAGGGTACCTAGCAGGGTTGAGGAACAGAAGTGTAGTCTGTGGGATTGTATCATCCTATGACTAATGGGTCAATCTTATGGGCGCCACTTTTCATGTGGCTACAAGTGTTCACTATGAACAAGCTTTGGCTAAGATGTATATAATGTCATGTGCTGAAATGTTATATGGTTATTACCTGTTAGATAGGAACCAGGTGTATAGCTAGCAGTTTTATTGATGTTGATGTTTCCTGGGGTATCTTTCCTTTGTGCTTGTCGTGGAAGCCAAGCATTTTAAGGGGGAGGAGTGTAACCCCCCTCTGGGGGCTTACCTGTAGTTGC
Organism: Neoceratodus forsteri; assembly: GCA_016271365.2. Lineage (NCBI taxonomy): Eukaryota > Metazoa > Chordata > Ceratodontiformes > Ceratodontidae > Neoceratodus > Neoceratodus forsteri. The sequence goes on along the minus strand of CM057449.1, from coordinate 143,101,058 downwards.
CCTGGTGTTTTCCTGCTTTGCTGGTGCTCCTGGGCTTCTTCATGTTCTTTTCCCCTGCCAGCATGCTGTTTTCTTCCCCCTCGGCCATAAGTCCATGGTCACGAGCTGCCGGCATGTCGTTTCGGCCAACACTTGCGTATGCGCCTGGGTGCTTTGATGTTGCCGACCGCCACTGCGGTCTGGAAACGGGGAGTTGGCCTGTGGTCCTAGTGCCCCTCCTGGTGTTCTTGGGGACCAGAGACCTGAAGGGGATTGGGCAGAAGCCCGTAATGTTAATGAAATAGTAGTTTGAACAACGGGTTCACTCAGGGGTTATGAATATTAATGAGTGGCTCTATGAGTAGTGATGAGTGCTGTCTGCCACCTGGGGGGCAGAGTTTTGGTGGCAGCGACAGCTAAACTGCTGGGAGCAACATAATTAGAGTGGGCTCGTTTGACAGGGAACAGTGGGAGCTACAATCCGCTGGGGTGATTCTGAAAGTGAGGGGTTGTGTTGGTCTGTACCAGCCTCTGGATGAGGAGAGGCTGTATAAAACTGAACGGGACTCCATGTAAACAAATGGGAGCTGACATTTGTGACAGTTAACCTCAGTACTTCAGCCAATCTGAGATCTAGGCACCCAAACTGGACTGAAAGGGACTCCGGGAGGAGGAGGGTACTGATTCAGGTGCCTATGTCATGCCCCAATAAATGAGCAGGAAATATTGATCACTATGGTTATTGATTATTGAAAGGCTTTAACAGACAATCGGGACTCTGGATTTTCAGCTGATACTCTGTGGAACTTCTGTGAGTTTTCAGTCTGTTAATGGGCTCTGTATGAGTCATGACTGTTCTGTGAGAGTGGACCTTGAACTTCAGGGGCTTCTTCAGGACCCCATTTGGAGATTTGCTTGTTAGCAGAAGTGGACTGGAAAGGGGAATGAAAGAAGAGAGCCAGAGCCGAGATTCTGATTACCCAGGTACTTGCTGCTGAACTGATTGAGAAGGGGAAAGAGAGAAAGGAACTGAACTGTGATTCCCCAGGTATGGAGAAGTTGCTTGCTATTAATAGGAGAGACTGAATGCTGCAGAAATCCCTGCACTGGGAGGTTGGGCTAGCTGAGAAGACTGTGTGGATTATCGGAGTGCTACAGTAAGGGCTGAGAAGTAGTTTGCTTGTGTGGAACTGTAATAGAAATTCTGAAGAGGCAGAGTGTCTCTGGTCGCTGGGTGCTAGCTAAAGGCTGTATGTGTCTTGTATTCTGTTTCTTAGCCTAATCTATTTTTTACAATTTCTGATCCATAAGGTTGGCCACCTATGCTATAGTGTCCTCTTTAATTTTCCTTTTCCTGCTCAGGTCCTCGTACAGGGAGGTTATTGTGGTGACCTCTGAGCTGATGTAAAACAACAGGCTGTGTTCCTCATTGTTGGATTTAGTATGCAATGGCATTATGTCATAAAATACATTGATGTATATGCCGTATGTGTATGAAACCTGTAAATGTTGACAATACCATGGCACTAGGTGTTTTTGATAAAGGTAAAAGTTAATAGGGGATTGTATTACAAAAATTAAGTTAGTTGTGCTATTTAAAATGCATGTAAATTGCTGTAAACAGAGCCGGTCTAAAATGTAATGGTGATTTGCATATATCCCATGATGCTTTGCATTATGGAAGTATGTGTGATGTTGTGTTTCTTTGAAACTTGGCTTATTGTCAGAGCCCTTTGGGGTAACCCTTGTTTCAGCGCTTCTGCACTGAGGTTCTTTGTCTTTAGCTTGTTTTTTTTTTTGAACCCCACTACCCAAGCAAACAACGCCCACATAGGGGAGGCTAAATCTCAGCTGCTAAGTAGATCAGAGATCAGTGTCAGTAGGTGCTGGTTAAAGTTCAGAGAAAGGACATACATAGTCTGTTGCTGCAAACTGAGGTACTGAAGAAGGAATATGCTATTGCTTAAGGTTATTTTTGGTATCTTGAATAAACATAACACAGAGACTGTGTGTCGAACTTGAAGTTTGGTGTCTGGTCCATCTGTTATCCCACAACCCCTCCACACTGGGCCTTGGGCCTTCTGCCTTCTGGAGCTGGTGCTGCCCTGCCACAGTGCTGAAGGTGAAAAGCAGCCAGATCTGCAGTCAAGGTGACCAGTTGCAAGATCCTCGAGCAGGTTCCATTCAGTCAGAGGGATCCTGGCCAACCTGTGTTTGTTGCTGCACTGACTCAAGGAGCTCCATTTTCCCTGGTGCTGAGACCAACCAACAGGGCCTGATTGCTGGAAGGGGAAAAGGGACTTTGTCTATGTTCAAAACCAAAGTTTCTACAATTTCAGAGCCCCAACAGCTGGCCAACCCACAGTACCAATCGGGCCTGCATCTAGTGGGTACCCCTAGGGACAGTACAGAGACACTGATACCAGTGGGGGAGGGTTTGACCTACCGGCCCACATGTTTTTGCATTATTTTACTAACTTTTTCTTTTTCTTCATAGCTACCTTATGTCCCGGTATCCCTTTCCCTACTCCTTACCCCCTAAATAAAGCTGTGATTTTTTTTTTGTTGAAACTGCTGTGTTAGTGAAATTCCTTGCATGAGTTTATTGCTGAGATATATGGTTTATGGTGGAATAAGGTATTGGGGGCACAGTGTGCAGAGTGGTCGGTTGGGGAGGTGGGGAGGTACAGTATCCCAGGGGGTTGTACCGAGCGGATACCTGGCCCACTAATACTTTGCTCTGGGTGGAGGTACCACACTATTATCAATATTTCTGGGAATGAACCCCAATTGTCACCATAACAGGACCCAGGCCTCTTGCCTGGTATCAGAGACAGCTGGCAGGGGGGGGGGAGCCCACTGGCGTACAGTGCCAGGGCTACACTTAACCTGATCTTTTCCACTCTGCATCTTAAAGCAGCACTCACAGAATCACAGAAGAGTCTGAGTCAGAAGCCATAGGCCATGTGGACTCTACCAATTTCTACCTTAAGAAGGCGAATTTTTTGTGTTCCATATAGTCGTCCAGGGACTTCTTAAAGCTGTCTAGCGTAGTGCTAGTAACTGAGTAGTCCATTCCATGAACTAATTACTCTCTGGCTTAGCCACTGACCTCTAATGTTTCTTTTGTAAAATTCACCTGTAAGCTGATATTGGTGGAATTTACTACATCTTTCTGTATTACAGGCTAAGCCTATCGCTTCCCATAGGTCTTTATTTATTAGAGCTTTATATACTAGGCACAAATCTCCCCTTAGTCTCCTGTATTCCATACAGTACAGTCAAAGTTGCCTCATCCTATCTTCATAATCGACATCTCTTAGAGTCTTAAGTTTTTTGGTCACCTTTCTCTGAACGCCCTCTATTAACTTTATGTCCTTTTTCTTGTGCGGTGCCCACAACTGTATGCTGTACTCTAAGTGTGGCTGTACAAGAGACAAATAGAAGGGTACCACAACACTACTGTCTCTGCTTTTAATGTTTCTGTAAATACATCCCTTTATTTTATTAGCCATGTTTGCTGCAGCCTTACATTGTTATGATGAGGAAAGATCTGCTGTGATTAGTACTCTTAAATATTTTTCCATGTTAGATTCTGGAATAGGGTTACCATAGAGATAATACTTTGCTTTTTTATTCTTATGACCCATATGCATGGTCTTACACTTCTCTAGGCTTAGGTTAAATGATTTTGCTTTACCCATTCCCCTACTTGGTTTATTTCCTTTTGGAGCTGGTGAATAGACTGATTTGTTATTTACTATGCAATGTATTTTAACGTCATCAATGAATTTAGTATTCCAAAAACTAGATGGCATCTGTAGAGGTGCTATGTATGTATTGAAGATTGGGCCTAAAACTGACCACTGAGGGTCCCCGCTAGTAATATCTGCCCACAGAGACAAGTGACCCACCAGGGACACGCTCTGTTTTCTTCCTTTTAGCCAGGATCTAACCCATTTAATAATGTTGATATCAAGTCCTATATCTATCAGTCTTTCAATAAGCTGTTTATGTGGCAAGGTATCAAATGCCTCACAGAAGTCTAAATAAAAGACATCCACAGGTAATCCTATGTGCTCAGTGGCAACGTGAGGAAGTAGTTTTTCATGGAGAGGGCAGTGGATGCATGAAACGGACTTCCTGAGGAGGTCATGGGTCAAAAACAGTGGGGGAATTCAAGAATGCATGGGACAGACATAAAGCAATTCTGGTGGGGGTTAGGAAGAAGTAGGCTGTTGGTTAACTAGGATCTGCAGCTTATCCAATACGTAGGGAAATGGGCAGACTGGGTGGTCCAAGCAGTCCTTATCTGCCATCAAAGTCTATGTTTCTATGTTTAACATATTGGTCTGTCATGACCGATCAGTTTGGAACCCATGTTGGTTTATGTCCACAATATGCTTCCTTATTAAATGTTCACTTATCTGTTCTTTTATAATGCCCTCCATTAACTTACTGACTATGGAAGTCAGACTGATAGGTCTAAAACTACTGCAATTACTTTTAGAACCTTTTTTACGATGGTGGGCAGAGCCAACAGGAGTATTGCATGTACTGTACAAAAGGAGTGATGTCATGTTTTCTGTCTGTGGAACTGACTGAAGGTGTAAATAGTCTCCTCCGCCTTACCCTCCTCCAAGTAATGTTTTCCGCCCTCAAATAAATACGTTTTCATGTTAGTCAATGGTTGCAGGGTACTATTTTCTTTCTTAAATGGGTGGTACAAGAACTGGAACCTGAGTAGTGGGAGGCAGCATTGTTTTTTGGGGGGAAGTAAGGTCCACCCCACCTCCACCCAAGAAGCTCCAAAAGGTCCATCCCACCTTTTTTTTATTCATGTGGGAGGGGCATGAGGTGGATCTCACTAGTTTGGGGTGTGGACCAAGGAACAACAAGTCTGTGGAGTCCCTGAATTTTGTTAAGGACTAGAACAGAAGATACTTAAAATGCCTTCAAACTGACTTAAAAACCCATGGAACAAAGATTATCAGAGTCACCTGGTGTCTCAAAAGGAAAGACTAAGAAGTGTCTAAAAACTAAGGAAAATAGACATCTTTCAGGTATTTCTTAAACATTTACAGTATATACTAAAAACATAGTTCAGCTTTTGGGATTAACAATATTTGTTTACCATATTCTATCTATATATATATATATATATATATATATAGTTTGTCTTTTTAGTAGTTTCAAAATCTTGAAAGCATTGATGTTAGTAATGCATTTAGAAATACATTTTTTATTGTCTTTACAGATAAATCATGCATGTTCATGTGATGGCATTTTTGGGGGGATGGGGTTCAAATTATTTTAATTATGGGCACAGTACTTGGTAAACACAGTCTGTGATGAAGTGTATTTTTCTTTTTAAGTTTGAGAAGCGGAGTTGACTTGCACAAATGGATAGTACAGACATCATAGAAAGCTATTAGAAGTAGAATGGGTTAAACACTTCCTGGAACTTTCTGCATAACAAGTTCCCCTAGGCACCTCACAGCATTTGACACCACTATCCTAAGAGCAGTCAGTGTGTTACTTTGCAGGACATTGCATAGCAAGAGACCCAGCCTCAACTTTTTCCAAATAATTTACCAACTTCATTCTCAGGCAGGCAGTTCTTGGTTACTGTTTATATTCTACTGAATCTTCTTAAAGGAAAATTGCATGTTAAAATCAGGAATATATGTATTACTACCAGTTTTCAGTTCTCACTTCAATCCAATGTTTTGTTTCTACCTAGGCTGTGAGAGGAGATTTTTCTAATTTTCCCTGGGTGTTTTATGATGTCTGGGGGCTGTCATTCAAGTTTGTTTTATTGCATCTTCTCCAAGTTAGTCTTCTCAGAGTACCCTTTGGTTTGAGGTCTAATAGCCCCTACAGCAGGCCAGTGTCTTGTTACACTGTCTTGCTTAGCCACAGCAGAGAAAGAACACTGCAGCCAGGATTCACAGTGCTATACAATATACTATAGAAATTTACATGTTTAAACACATACACACATACACACACACACACACACACACACACACACAAAGCAGAACACAGCTGGATAAGGTACTAGTATTTAGAAAACATGTCATACTTACCCAGAGTCTAGCAATGTGAATCCTAGCTGTGACTATAGGTGTTTACAACTAAATTATAATAACCACATTTGCTTCACTTGCAAATAGGTAGGCATTTGTGTCTAATTTCTGTTTGACTTACTGTAGGTTACACACAGAATCTGAAAAATTCATAACATGCTGTATTGTGATTCAGTGAACTGATAAATAGGGATTTTGGTTTCTTTTACAGATTCATTTTTCCTGACCATGGATATACTAAAACAAAAATTTCTCAACAAAATGTTTTTAAATAAAGAGTTTAACTCACAGCAGCAGCAGAAGCCCATTGGCATTATAAGCTTAGTGGCGTGGATGTAGGGGCACCAGTATTTAAGCATGGCTTTGGTAGAGGAGTAATTGTGACTGGGGGGGTGAGGGAGGGAGGGAGTGAGTCTTGATATTTGTAGCACAATGGTTTTCTGAAACTTCAACCTTCAATTGGTTAGACTCTGCAGCCATCTGTACAGTACAGTGGCGTGAAAAGTATTGGCCCCCTTCCTGATTTTCTCTATTATTGCATATTTGTAACACTGGATGTTTTCAGGTCTTTAGACAAAATATAATATTAGATAAAGGGAACCTGAGTGGACAAATAACACTTTTTTTTTTTTACTTATTTCATTTATTTAATGAAAAAAGTTAACCAACACCAACTGGCACTGTGTGAAAAAGTAATTGCCCCTAGTTAAATCAACCCAATTAAAGGGATAATTAGAGTCAGCTGATTGAACACAGCCAGGCTTGATTACAGCCAGCCCTGCTCAATATAAACCTCACTTATTTTGGCCCTACCATCAGAGTCACATTGCCAGCTCAAAGATTCAACAAGCACATTATGCCTTGATCAAAGGAAGTTCCTGAAAAGATCAGAAAAACATTTTGTTGCCCTCTATCAGTCTGGAAAGGGTTACAAAGCTATTTCTAAGGCTCTGGGACTCCATCGAACCACAATGAGAGCCATAATCTCCAAATGGAGAACACTTGGAACAGTAGTGACCCTTCCCAGGAGTGGGCAGCCTGCCAAAATTACTCTAAGGGCGCAGTGTAAAATCATCCAAGAAGTCTCAAAGGATCCTAAAACAACATCCAAAGAACTGCAGGCTTCTCTTGCCTCAGCTACGGTCAGTGTTCATGACTCCATAATCAGAAAGAGCAGAAAGAGACTGGGCAAAAATGGGCTTCATGTGAGAGTAGCAAGGCGGAAACCACTGCTAACCAAGAAGAACATAAATGCTCGTCTCTCATTTGCCAAGAAGCACCTGGATGATCCACAAGCCTTTTGGGAAAATGTTCTATGGACAGATGAGTCCAAAGTGGAACTTTTTGGACAACAAGGATCCCATAATGTCTCGCGTAAAAGCAAACACAGCATTCCACAGTAAGAACACATACCAACAGTCAAACATGGTAGTGGTAGTGTGATGGTGTGGGATGCTTTGCTGCTAAGGACCTGGATGACTTGCCATAATTAAAGGAACCATGAATTCTGCTCTGTACCAGAAAATTCTTAAGGAGAATGTCCAGTCATCCTTCCGTCAGCTGAAGCTGAAGCGTAGTTGGGTCATGCAGCAAGACAATGATCCAAAACACAAAAGCAAGTCCACATCAGAATGGCTAAAAGAAGTAAAATTAATGTTTTAGAGTGGCTCTGTCAAAGTCCAGACTTAAACCCAATAGAGATGCTGTGGCAGGACTTGAAATGAGCAGTTCATGTCGAAAACCCACCAAATGTTACTGAATTAAAGCAGTTCTGCGAGGAAGAGTGGGTTAAAATTCCTCCACAGCGATGTGAAAGACTGATATTGAATTATAGGAAGTGTTTGGTTGCAGTCATTGCAGCTAAATGTGGCTAACAGTTATTAAGTGTAAGGGCAATTACTTTTCACACAGTGCCAATTGGTGTTGGTTAACTTTTTTCATTAAATAAGTGAAATAAAAAAAAAAACAAGTGTTATTTGTTCACTCAGGTTCCCTTTATCTAATATTACATTTTGTCTAAAGACCTGAAAACATCCAGTGTGACAAATATGCAATAATAGAGAAAATCAGGAAGGGGGCAAATACTTTTTCACGCCACTGTATATCACTAAGCCATATGCAGTGTGGTATGGGTAAAACCCAGATCACCAGACCAGGACCAGTGCTATAAAATCTGCACTGTGCAAATATTGCTGATCCAGTGGATCAAATAAATACGTGCAAATAAATAAATACTCGGCTTCGCCTTGTGCTTCAACCCACCCCAGGAGTGATATTATTACATGATAACTCACACCTCCTGTCATGCCTTATTGCTTAAATATGCCCTTTCTCAATGTACTATATTTTGATTCAGTTAGTGTATGCAACAGCCTTCATGTGAACACTCTGGGCTTCTCTTTGACTCCTGATGTCTATTTGCTTTAGCTATTGTATATTGTTTGAAATGCTTTGGTCTTCTTGATGTGGTGCCTGTGTGCCTAAAGTATGTAATCTGTTTATCTACTGCTACCCATGTATCTCCAGTGATTGACTGTTATAACTGCCTGCTCTCCGGGCCATTGTTTTTTGACTTGTTAACTGTGCTGTCTTTGTATTAGTTTGGATGAGGTGCCTTTGTAAATGAGTCTCTGACTCAAAGGTTTGTAAATCTAATATTTTTAAAATAAATAAATAAATGTTTATGTTTAAGCCTGTGAAACACCCTTATCTAGTTAATGCAATCACAGTTGTACTGGCTCTGCCAGATCTTGTTATAAATTGGGTTATGATGGCACTTTTCCAGTCCTGAACTGCAGTGCCCTCAGTCAGCAAAGTGTTTAATATGTCAGTTAAGGGTCCTGCCAGGACTCCCGTGATTCTTTTTAGTAGGGCTGGGTGTAGGTTATCTGGGCCTGGTGATTTGTTAGTGTCCAGATTTTGTAGCTTGGTAGTCCCATCCTTTTCGTCAATTCTGTGCACATTGTTTGGTAGTTCCTCACACAATCGTTCCCATTTGTAATTCGAGAAGTCAGTTTTAGGTTTGTATGTATGTACTTACAAAATACCTATTGAATGCTGTTGCTTTGTCTTTTTCTCCTTTTAGTTCCTGATTTTCAACAAGGGGTTCTGAAACAAACTGATCTTTTCTTGAACTGTTGATATAACTGTAAAATGACTTTTTATTATCCTTTGCTGTAGTTGCTAAATTTAGCTCAAAAGCCCTCTTTGATTTGCTCATAGATGTCTTACACATTTTGCATATCTTTTCATATTTTTAGCAGAAGGATTGCTCTTAACTTTTCTGAAAGCTTTCCTACATTGATTCAAAAGTTGTGTGATGTTTTTGGTAAACCAGTTTGGTATCTTGCCCTTTTTTTGTTGTATTTGGTGATGACTGGGATAAACTTATCTAGGCAATCCTCTGTTTTATCAGTGAATTTTTGCCATTTCACTTCCAGCATCTGATCTTTTAACTCCTCTTTCCAGTTCTATTGGCCAAAATATTGACCTACCGTGGTGTAATCAGCCTTTCCATAACATCTCACCCTATTGTTTCCAAAGAGTAGTTTCCAGTTTTGTGTGATTACTGTTTTAATCATATTATTTTCACTGCTGTATAGCGGTTCTCTCACCCTACAGTCTATCATTCCAGTACCAATGTTACTAAGTATCAAATCTAGGATGTTCTCACCCCTCATAGCTTTGCTAACTAATTGATGCATATTATTTACTTCTGCATATTCTAGGAGTCTCTTTCTACTTGGTGATTTGGCTTTGTTTAGTTTCCCATCTATGTTGAGGAGGTTAAAATCATCCATAATCATGGTATCAGATCCTGGATCAACATGTTCTAACTTGTCAAAAAATGTACAGGTTTCCCCAGCTGTTAGATTTGGAGCTCTATAGCCCACACCCAACAGTACTTTGTTTCTTATTTGAGGGCAGACTGACACCCATGCGTGTTCCCCGTGCTCATATTGTGGTAATGTGTTCCTGACCTCACTGGATTCCAAATTATTTGAGATATAAAGTGCCACTCCCCCACGTGTATCATGTCTGTTTACATGATAAACTTTGTAACTTGCTATATCCATGCCCCAGTTTTCATTAGTCCACCAAGTCTCCATCACGCCACATATATGTATGTTTTCAGATTTCATAATATATTCTAGCTCATCCTTTTTGCCAGTTAAGCTTTTTGCATTTAGTGAGTGGATGTTTAATTCCTGATGTCTTCTTGATTCCCCCCCCATTTGTCAGTTTTTTGCTTGCGTTTTTGCTGCACTGCAGCAAAGCTGGACATAAAATCTGACCCTACCTTTTGTAACAGTAAAAATTCAGTTATCTTTCATTTGTTGGCAAACATTTCTAACAGAATTTAAGCATGTTTAAATGTTTTAAATTAGTTTTTTCCCCTCTAGAAAAAAGTATGATCACTTCTTTTGGTTTCGCAATAATACTGGGGATATGAAAAAGAATTGGATCCACAATACATATATGAAGCACACATTATAGGAAACAAACCATTTGTTTATTATATATTATATTGTAGAAACATAGACGCTGTCGGCAGAAAATTACCTTTTAGCCCACCTATTCTGCCCTAAAATCCCTACCCATTGTGCTACTATAGACCTTATTCAATCTCTGGCCTCCCCCCCAGCCCTGTTACTAAGGTTCCCCTTTCTCTGTCCCATGCATGATTGAATCCTACTACTATTTCCATACCCACTACCTCTGCTGGGAGGCTGTTCCAGATGTCCACCACCCTCTCCGTGAAGACATATTTCCTCATGTAAGCATCTCGGGGCTGACTTTCTAAACCGGTTGGCTAGGGTCTTGACTTGGGGCATCCGTGTGTCCCACCCCTGTTTAGGTATGGGGGGTTGCTCCAGGTTCCAGGTATAAAAGGGTGAGGAGTCCTTTTTGGCGGGGAGTCACTGGGCACTATGTAGGGCAAGTAGGGTTGGGGGGGCTAACATCTCCTTGGCCTGGGAGGTTCCAGTCTGTGCTAGCATTGAGGCTGTGCATTTTCATTTTTTTTCCAAAGGGACAGGTGGCAGGAGTGTGGCAACCGAGGGGTCCAGGAGCTGGGACCTCACCGGAGGGAAAGACAACAGCGTAAGGAAGGTCAGAAGGTGGCTGAGTTCAGGATGCCTGGTTCTCTAGCATTGCAAGGTATGGCAGTGGGGCTGCCGTGGTGCTGGCAGGGCCATGGTAGTGCTTCACTGGTGGTGGCAGCTCCAGGGGGCCATTACCTGGCATGGCACGCTGCTTCAGGATGGTTGGAGGGTGCATTTTGGGGATTTGTATTATTGAATGAACTCCTTGTTTTCTTCTGAAATGAAGCAGGCTTTTTACACCTTGAGTCCCCCTTCCCCTGGCTCAGCCATGTGTTGCAGCAGTGGTGAGAGGTGGGTTGGTGGAGGAGCTGTACTCTGCACTGTGCTGTCAGAACCAAGTTAAGGTAAGGTCTTGTATTTTTGTATTTATGGCTTTATCTCCCTGGAAGGTTTTTGATCTGGACAACCCATTGCTACCATCAGGACGCCTAGATACAAAAGAGGGTTGGGGGTTACACTCACATCCCCTCTAAGTCTCCCCCCCTTCCAGCTTCATATCATGTCCCCTTCTCCTGGAGCATCTTTTCTATGTAAAAGTGCCACCCTCCTGAACATTATTAATACCTTTGAGGTATTTGACCATTGCTATCATGACTCCCCTTTCTCTACTAGAGGAAGTTGGGAATTTAAACTAGGAGTTGGGGGTGGCAGTTGGGGAAGAGATATGCAGAGACCACAGGTTGGGAAACCATAGGAGCTAACCCCCCATAACAGTGACAAAGGACAAATGGCAAGTACTACTGGTGATGCTAGGAAAGGAGGGCAGGATGGGGGGGAAGGGTGGAAGGTGGTTACCCTTAATGCTAGGAGCCTTGGGAGGAAAACTGCAGAGTTACAGGTTCTCATAGCAGAGGGAGAGGTAGATATTGCAGCCATCACGGAAACATGGGCCACCCAGTACAGTGACTGGGACCTGTCTGTACCAGGGTACAGGTTATTTCGTAGGGACAGGGTGATTGGGAAAGGAGGGGGGGTGGCACTATATGTGAAGGAAGGACTGAAGTGTGTAAGGGAGGAAGGGGAGGAGGGTAGTACGGAGTCACTTTGGATGCAAATCCAGGATTCCAAGAATTGGATTCTTAGAATGGGAGTGGTGTACAGGCCACCATCTCAGATGGAGGAGTTAGACAGGGAACTAGCGGGACAGATCAGGAGGACCTGTGAGAAGGGTAGTGTGGTGATTGTGGGAGACTTCAACATGCCAGGAGTGGACTGGAGCACCCCAACAACCAGGAACAGAAGGGAGCAGGTACTGCTGGATGCCTTCCAGGACAGCTTCCTGCTGCAAATGGTCAGTGAACCAACCAGGTTAGGGAATACCCTTGACCTTGTGCTGGCAAATGGGGACTTTGTAAGAGAACTTACAGTGGAGGAACCGCTGTCAGGGAGTGACCACCACTCAGTATGGCTCACATTGGATATGGGCAAGGGAAGGAGTGGAATCTGGCACAATAGTGCTGGACTTCAGGAGGGACAACTTTGGGAGGATGGGGGAAGTGGTAAAAGGGTACCTGGCCAGAATTCAATCTAGTATGGACACTAACCAGAGGTGGGAGCTCATAAAGCTGGGGATAGTGGAGGCAACCAAAACCTGCTGCAAAGCCCAGAGCAAGAAGGCTAGGGCTAAGAAACCGATCTGGTTGAGCAAGGAGGTCATGGAAAAGGTAAGGAGGAAAAGAGCTGCCTTTAGGAAGTACAAGAAAACAGGGAGGGGGGAGGACAGGGAGGAGTACTTGACAGAATCAAAGGAGGTGGCAAGGGCAGTAAGGGGAGCCAAAGCATCTACGGAACTCAGGCTGGCACAAGGCATTAAGAAGGGGAGAAGGACTTTTAAGTACACATCAGGGAGAAAAAGGAGCTGTAAGGATCACATAGTAGGATTAGGAAGGAGGGGGTTGGGTGAAGCTAGGCGAAGGCGGAAGACTAAATGAGTACTCTGCTCAGTATTTACTAAAGAGAAGAGGGGTGACACCCAAAGTGGGAGAAATGGCAGAAGCAGAGGTGGGAAGTGGTGACAGATGGGGAATCATGGAGAGCAGAGTTCGAGAGGGTTTGAAGGCACTGAGGGTGGACAAGGTGCCAGCCCAGATGGCATCCACCCCAGGGTACTGAAGGAGTTGGCAGAGGTCCTTGCAGGACCTTTGGCAGACCTATTTAATGCTTCACTACATTCAGGGTGTGTACTCTCAGAACTGGAGGATGGCTCATGTGGTGCCCTCCACAAGAGTGGCCCCAAGGATGAACCGGGAAACTACAGACCAGTGAGCCTCACATCTATCGTGGGTAAGCTAATGGAGACTATCCTGAAGGAGGCTGGTGGCCCTCCTAGAAACCAAAGGACTACAGGACAGCAGACAGCATGGCTTCATATGTGCAGATCCTGCCAAACCAACCTGGTCGAGTTCTTGACTGGGTAACTAGGCAACTGGACAGGGGCCATGCAGTGGATGTCCTGTATCTGGACTTCAGTAAGGCATTCGACTCAGTGCCACATGGAAGGCTGGGAAGGAAGTTAGTAGGCACAGGGCGGGTGCAAAACTGGTGAGATGGGTAGAAACTGGCTGCAGGGAAGGCAACAGAGGGTGGTGGTGGGTGGGAGCTCTCACCCAAGGGCAGTGACGGCGGTTCCACAGGGCTCGGTGTTGGGACCAGTGTTGTTTGGGATATTCATTGCAGACATATCATGGGACATCAAGAGCAAGATCAGTCTGCTTGCTGATGATACCAAGGTAGGTGCAGTGGTGGATAACCTAGGGGGATGGCAGGGGTTGCAGGATGACCTGGCAAAGCTTGAAACCTGGTCAGACACCTGGCAACTGGGCTTTAATGCCAAAAAGTGCAAGGTGCTGCATTTTGGGATGAAGAACCCAAGGAGGAGTTACCAGCTGGGGCGAGTGCAGCTAGCCCAGACAGAGAAGGAGAAGGATCTGGGTGTGCTCATTACAGGGTCAATGAACAACCGGCACAATGTAGGAAGGCAGCTGCAAAGGCCAACAAAATGCTAGGTTGTATTGCAAGGGGTATATCCTCGAGGAGGAGGAGGTGATTCTGCCACTGTATAGGTCATTAGTTAGACCACACCTGGAGTACTACGTGCAGTACTGGCGTCCGTGATCTGAAGAGGGATATTAAGTTACTGAGGGGGCAAGAGAGCCACAAAGATGATCAAGGGGCTGGGACTTATCATAACAGAGGCGGTTGAAGGAGTTGAACATGCTCACTGGAGGAGAGGAGACAGGGTGACATGATTGAAACCTTTAAATACATGAAAGGAGTAAACAAGACAGGTACAGAGGGGCTGTTCAAAGTAAGGAGGGAGGGACTCAGGGCCATGGTATGAGACTGGAGTGAGGAAGGTTCAGGAGGAGATGAGGAGACACTTTTTTACAGAGAGGGTGGTGGCTTGGTGGAATGCGTTACTTGCAGAAGTGGTATCCAGTAGAACAATGGACTGCTTCTAAAGGGGATGGGACAGGACAAGGGGAAGGGTCAATGAAGGGGAAGGGTGGAAGGAAGGGGCAGCTGCAGAATAAGGGGTGCTAGCTGCACATTCAAGCAGACTTGACAGACCTCTAGGCCTTTATCTGCTGGCAAATTTCGTATGTTGGTATTTTATTTATTTATGACTTTGATAACCAGGTAAGTGCACTGGTCTGAAGGACTGTTTACAGGCACAACCTCCAGAGAGTACATGTTTAATTTCCTCATAGGGCTTTTGATGCAGGCCATGCACCATTTTGGTTGCCCTTCTCTGCACTGCCTCCACCCGATCTATGTCTTTCCTGAGATGGGGCCTCCAGAGCTGGAAGTATTCCAGGTCAGGCCTCACCATTGATCTATTGTATACTATTTACAGTATTTCATTTGCCACCCCAACCCCCCAGACTGTATTTATAAATTAGATTTTCTTTATCTCTATGTGTTTACCTGATAAAACAATTTCAATAAATGTGTTTGTTTGTTGACTGGGTGGGTGCACTGACCCAAGGGACCATTTTCAGGCACGACCCGGAGGGAAGAGAGGGTAAGGCGCAGATCAACTAGGGTCTGCAGTATTGCATTAGGTAGAGAAAATGGGCAAACTAGGTGGGTCACATGGTCCTTATCTGCCATCATCTTCTATGTTTCTATGTTTATATGATCCGGGCCATGAAGATGGCACAGAAACATGGTACAAAGGAAACAGGTATAAAAGGTAAAGTGACAGTAAGTAGTTAAAATACACAGATGATACATTGAGTAATACAATACAAATGGAATAGATTTGTGCAAAATTGTGCATAAAGTGAAGACAGTATAAACAAGTCAAGTGCACAGAAGTTCAGTGCCAGCATGGCGCCCAACATAATACAATTTAATAGCAGCAATTTCCAGATACAATATGCCAAAAGCAACAATTTTCAGAGGTGACTGGGGCAGTCCAGCTTTCCTTTGACAGGGTCTGTCAGTCAAATGGGAGGGGGCAATTACAGGTGCCTGTCACCACAAAGGAAGTCTTGTAGTGGGACTTGAACAGAGGGTGTGAGCCAAGAGTCTGTAGGGGCAGCTGAAGAGAAAACCTTCCTGCCCATGCATGTGGTGACCTGTGGGCACTCTGATGTGAGGTTGCTGGAGGAGTTCCAGAGGCCTCAATTGCAGGGCTTTGGCTTGAATAGGGGGTATATCTCTTTTTCCCTAATGGATTTATCAACAAGGCAGCCTAGTAGGTAGTTCTGGTGGGCCTAAGGAGGGGAGCTGTTTTAGGCCTGGTAGGGGGAGCAGTGATGTGTGGAGTAAGGTGCCATCAGGACAAACCTACAGATATTGTTGTAGGTTGTGTTTAGTTTGGAGAGTTCTAAGGGTTGAGGAGGTTTGTGTGTAGCTGGAACAGCAGTAGTCTAGCAGGGGGAGTAAAGTGCCCTGGGTAATGGTGAGTCTGACTTCTGGGGTCAAACAATGCTTGAGTCGGGCCAGCCCGGTGGTGCTGAGGGTTGAGGCGCTGGACACCACACCTCACGCCATGCCGGCAACCCGGGTTCGGGAATGAGGCCGGACCGCTGGGGGTCAGCAGGGGAGCGAGAGGATCGAGCGTCCGGAGGACTGCTCTCCTCTCTCGGGGAGGGATCCAGGGGTAGCCTGGCACAGCAGCAGCCCCCAGTGGAGACTGGCGGCACTGCGGCGCACAGGGGCTCACAAAAACATGGAAGATGCTGGGCAGCTGCCTTCCAGACGTGAGTGGGAGCACCCACATTGCGAGCTGGACAGCATTGTATGTCCCACGTCTGGGCCGTAAATTCTACGTAAAAAAGACCCACCGGCTTGGATAGGCGAAGGCCATCCCAGTGCCGAAGCACCACATGCCCAGTACTGGAGCCCTGCCACTGCCCTTTCAGACTCCTCAGGCCCTTCATCCCCCTTGGGGCTCAGGGAGAAAGTAACACCCTTGAAGATGACAGGGTTCACAGTGGGTGGTAGAGTGGCATAGGCGAGCAGAGAGCCTGAGAGAGTTCCGGTGCCCGGGGGAGATAAACAGAATTGAAAAAAATAAAAATAAAAAAATAATCCTTGAGTATGTATCCAACTCTTAGTTTCTGGTTTACTCACTGGATGGTGTGTCTGATGTGATCAGCGAAAGTCAGTGTGGGGTCAAGGGTGGCTCCAAGGTATTTGAAGTAAGTCACTGGCTCAAGGGGTGAGACATCAGGAGATAGGATATGAAGAGGGGTAGTGTCCTCAGCCACCCTAGCTAGCTGGATTTTGATTTGAGGAGTATGCCTTAGTCTTCTTGGCATTGACCAGGAGTCTCTTTGTAAGGAACCATTGCTGGGTGGCACCAAAGATGTCCATGAGTGTGGCTGAAAGTACTGCTGGGGTTTTAGCACTTGGCTGTAGTATAAGATCATCATCATACAGAAGCAAGTTGCACAGGATACTATGTTTGGGAAGGGAACTTACAAACAGGGAAAACAGGATGGGTCCAAGAATAAATCTGTGTTGGGACCCCAGTATTGACCTCTCGGGCACTGGAGGTTGCACCCCCTGTGCAGACCACCTGGCTTTGATGAAAGAGGTAGTTTTGAAACTAGGCAGTGCACATGGTGGAGCACTCAGTGCTGCTCAACTTACTTAGCAGGATGCTGTGGTCCACCAAGTTGAAGGCCTTGGTGAGATCCACAAAGATGGCACCAGTGAGTTTGCCTTCATCCATGTAATGGAAAATGTGGTTTGTGAAGCAAGCCAGGGCTGTGGTGGTGCTGTGGCCCTTCCTAAAACTGCGTTGTTTGGGACAGAGGAGATTGTACTTAGACACATGGTCAGAGGTGTGCTGGTCCATGACCTTTTCAAGAATATTACTGAGGTGGAAGATGATGAAGATGGGGTGGTAGTTGTCAACTAGTAGAGGATCACCAGACTTAAAGATAGGGATGACTCTGGCTTGCTTCCAGATAGGGAGCATGGTTGAGGAGGAAAGGGAAAGGTTAAAAACTATGGTCACGGGTTTAGCAATAGCATGAGTTATGAGTTTCAGGAATCTTGGGCAGAGGCCATCGCTGCCGGCTCTACCCCAGTTAGGGAAGCTCATAAGGAGCTTGCAGCTTTCTTGAGAATGGATGGCCTTCAAGTAAAAGGGTGGAATGCCAGAGTTATCCACAACCTGGCCAGGAGGACACGTCAGGGTTGTAAGGGGGGAGTTTAGTAAGGTAGTCAGACAGGTCTGTGAATTTGGCATTGAGGGCTTCTGCAACCTTTGAAGGGTTGGTCAAGGATCCTGCCCCTGTTGCATGTTTAATAGCAGCCTACCTCATCCTGGGTGAGATATGGGAGTTAACCACCAACCAGAACATTTTGAGATTGCCAAGGCTGTGAGATTGGAGGTTACAGAGGTACTCGGCCCTGCATGATTTTATTTCTTTTTTGCAGAGGTGACACAGGCATCTGCACTCATTCCAGAGGGAAGGGAAGGAGGAGGCTTCATGTGCTGCTCATTTGGCATCTCTCTCCTGCATCATTTTAAGGAGGTTCTTGGAGAGCCATCTCATGCTACCACCATGTACTCTCTGGGTGGTTAGGAGGACATGCCTTTCCTGTATTGTGGTCAGGGCTGATGTGAGGAAACCCAGGGCTGAGCTGATGTCTGACTTTGTGAGTAGGACTGGTCAGTTAACGGCCCTAATATCCGAGAACAGGAGAGGGGCATCATATTTAGAGAAGTCTCTAAAGGTCAGGTATTTGGGGGGTTGGAGAACCAGATGGAAAAGATAGGTGAGTGCTCACAGATGGAATCAGGATTCCTGCTTGGTCAGTATCCAGTCCAGGAGGGAGTGGTTCATAGACTGGCTATTTGAGAGGGTGAGGGTGGTAGTGAGCTGGGTGAGATTTAGTTGATTTAACAATTCACAGCAATCCATTTTGGAGCTGTTTAGCTAGTTTTATTTATGATCTCTTTACGGGGGGGGAGGTGACCAATGCTGTCCCGCATTTGGGTTAGGCCCGTTATACCACCCTTGCGGGGATTATAGCAACAGCCAACGTAAATCTTTTTTGCAGATGCAAGAGACATTTCAGTAATGAGCCATTCACTATCAGAGCTATCAGGTGATCATATTTATTGAAATGTTTCACCAGGATGGCACACTGAGCGACAAGTCGCTCATGTCCCAGTGTGACCTTGAGGGAAGGGGTAAAATAGGAGTGAAACATTAAACATTCAAGTTACAAGATCAACATTAATGTACAGTGGCGCAGGAAGTATAGTAGGAGTTAAATACCGCTGCTATGACTGGTAGGTCAGACACTAGTGAGCTATTTACTTTAAGTATCGGGGGAGATGGGCAAGATGACAGGGTAAATAGGGTGTTGACCACCTTCCAGAACTTAGAAGGGGAATTTATGTTGGTGATGAAGACAGATTTGAAATATTCAGACTTGGCTAACCTTGTAGCACTGGTGCAAGCGTTTCTGAGCATGTGGTAGTTTGCAAGGTCACTAGGATGTTGGGTGGCTCTATGATGCTTCCAGGCCCGATCTGTAGCCCTGAGGCAGGTCAGAAGTTCAGGGGTTATCCAAGGTAAGTGGTTACCTCTGACTCTAGTTTGTTTTAGTGGGGCAAAGGTATTCCAGTTTACAAGAAAGATTTCTTTGAAGTAGGCAAGGGCCTTATCAACCGAGAGAAAGGAGGTTATGGGGGACCAGTCAGAACTGACAAGGTTACTCAGGAGAGGTTCAAGATTAAGAGACTTAAAAGAGCGTAGTTGTATGGTTTTGTGTGGTGATTTAGTTCTGTGGACTTTCCTAACTATGAATATTGGGTTATGGTCACTGACAGCATCGTGGAGGACACCAGAGGTGATAACACGGTGGGGGTGGGAGGTAAAGGCCCAGTCGAATAATGAGTGTTGTTGCTGTGTCTTGTGGTTTGGGCGGGTGGGTTCAGAGATCAGTTGAGAGAGATCTCTAATTTCATTTTTAGTTTTTGTAGTTTTGGGTGACAACCAATTTATACTGAACTCACCTAGGATGAATAATTCCCCAGAGTGAGCAAGGTAAGTGATGGAGGTTAGGAGGTCTAGCGTGACTGAAGGATGGACATTTGGGTGGCAGTAAGCTACGAAGATTGAAGGAGTGAAGGGGAGGGTCACATGAATAGCTAAGGCATCATGGGTCTCAGGATTGAAGGATGAGTAAATGATAGAATATTGGATGGAGGCTAGGACATAAACGGTCACACCACCACCCCTGCCTGCATGGTCTTGCCTTAGCAGTGAGTTTCCAGGAATGGAGACTGAGTGGTCAGGTACAGTGCTCTTTAGCCAGGTTACTGAGATGATTAGAAGGTTTAGTTTTAGAGTGCACACCATGGTCTGAATCTGGTCTATGTTTTTACAACAAGCTGCGGATGTTAAGATGTAGAATCTTTGAGCCCTTTGGGAGGGCTGAGAAAAGAAAGTGGGGGGAGGTAGTAGGGGAAGCACCAGAGGAGCAAGGGGCAATAGGGCCTGCATTGGGGTGGATATCCCTGGTGGAGAGCAAGAGGAGGGTGAGTATGAGAAAGTGAAGATTTGGGGATTATGAAGGGGCTGGCGAGGAGGTTTGGAAATTTGAGGAGAATGGAGTGGATGAGTGAGGAAAAAGAAGGTGGAGAATGGCAGTGAAAGTGGACACCATTATCAAAGCTGCATGAGGAAGAGTGGTAGAGTGAGACCATATTTCAAATGGGGAGGAGGGAGTGATAGCATGGATGTGGGTAGGGGGGTTGGAGATAGTAGCTGATGGAGCTGGGAGAGCTTTTAGAAATAGATGAGTAGTGATCAAGTGGTGGTGGTAAGGAGAGGCATATGAGCATAATAAGGGCGAGGGAAGAGGAGAGTAGGGGATGCATTGTTCATAAAGGCAGAGAAAATTGGTGAACAATTGATTTCTGAACAGGAGGAATATGTAAGCAGGGAGCGTGGAGGGCGGCTGATCAGATAGTGGGTGTAGCCGTAGTTTAGGAAGGTATCTATAAGGTATCTATAAGATCAGGCAGAGATCCCTTTAGATCAATAGTTCTCAAACTTTGTCACAGTGAGCCTCCCCAAATCCCTGGAAAAGATTTTGAGCCTCCCCCAAAATCTGAAATAATCTTGGGCCTCCCCCCAAAAAAATAACATACTGTACTCTGCACAGTACACCATGAATAAATTGCAACCCCCTTTGAGTACTTGGCTCACATTCAGTTCTTTATCTTATACTGATGTGGAACCTTTGAAAAGAACTCCTGTGCTCAAAGGTGTTATCTGAATAACAAATAAAGAAAATAAACAAATATTATTCAGTTTATTGTTACTCTCCCCCAAGTCCAGCCTACTTGCTCCGCTATTTTCATTCTTGAACCATTGTCACTCCTTGTTGCAGTACCGTCATGGGTCAGACTACTTTCTCTGTTTCCTCTCTATATGTGAAATAACCTCCCCTCCATCCCTGTTCCTAAGCAACTTCTTGCAGATTGCTTTGCTTCTTCCTGCTATTGCTCTTAGCTCTTCTATGCTCAACCCTTGTATTTGGGTTGTTCTGCCATCAGTCTACAAATTGATTAACCACTCATTATTAGTTTATTGTTCACATTTATTTACATTATCGTTCACTGTGTATTTCTTGATTGTTTTGCAGTTAGTTTTTGAAATATATTCACGTCCTACCCTTCCCTGGGTACACCTGAAATGAGCCTTGGCTCATTCACCTTCCCTTGTCACCTATTAGTAAATAAATACATAAAATTAATCTACTATTATCCTCTTTTAGTTTGCTTAATCTCTTCACACAAAATATATAAAACTCAAAATTTAAATACAGTACTTTTTCAGACCTGCTTGAGCCTCCCCAGGGAGGCTGGCCTCACCATTTGAGAACCCCTGCTTTAGATAAATATTATGTCCCTCTAGTGGCAGTACGGTATAACTTGCTAATGGGGAAAAAAAAAATCCAGAAAAGCAGGCTCAGAGAAGGGATAAAACACAGAGAGCAGCCAATCCTGGAGAAGTCTTGCAAGTGCTCAACTCAAATCTCAGAGGCTTGTAGAAAGACTGTACCTTGCTATGCTGGCAGCGTGATAGTTGGACAAGGTGAGGCTGGCAGCAGTAAGCTGGTGACTTTGCTGCAACACTGGAAGGACAGCACCCATGTCAGGGGGTCTCTGAACTATAGGGGAAAAGAGAGGTTTAGCAGTATATATATCAAAGATGGGGGGGGGGCTGTTAGCCAGTGAAGAAGTCAAGACGCTCAGCAGGGTGCAGGAGGAGGCAGTAAAAAAACAGTTTGGTCAGAGGGCAGGAATTAACACCAAAGAAAGAGTAGAATCATAAGAAGACAGGGGGTAGGGTGTGGGTACGGCAATGCCAGGTCTGAATGGGGTGTTTAGAGAGAGCGAGAGAACAGAGGAGAACTAAATTACAAAGGTAAATTATTAATTTCTGAGAATTAACAAAGAACGGCAATGCACAGACAAGCAGGGTATATTGCTGGACAGTGCCAGGTTGGGGTTATTACAGAAAGTGAAAGAATGAAAAGAAAACAATTTAAATTGCTAATTATTAACTTGGCACATTAAAAAAATTAATTGGCCACAGTAGCCAAATAAGCACCACAGTAACATTAGCTAAGCACAGTTCAATCAGCTAAGCAGTTTAGAACACAATTTTATGTTAATAATGATGGCAACAACATAAAAAAAAATGTTATGTGTTGTATGTATTTGCTATTTTTTTAAATTCCAGTATACCTTCTGGTTTCCTTAATGCTGCTTGAGTCTTTTATTTTGCATGTGGAGGCTGAAACAGTATTGGGTAATTCTGGCAAAAACTGTTAAGGGCTTAAACGTGCTGCTATCTTGCTAAAGTAAGAATATACCTAGGTCTCAAATTCAGTCATAAGGGTAGACTTGTGAACCAGGCCGGTGCCCACTGGGTGAAGTATTGTACTGCATCCCCCAAAGAGGGTACATATCTGAGCCTGTTAACTGGGTGTGCTAGCAGAAAGGTTCTCATTCGACCCCAGGATTCGAGGCTAGTAGGTGATTCGGACCCAAAACAGACGGGAGGGTTACCCTGTTTGTCTCCTGTTCACATATTGCACTTCGAGGTTTGAAACTGTGGGAGCAGAGGTCCTGACCTGCGGGGTGCGTTTGTGACAGATCTGTGACAGATTATGACAGAAATGAGCTGCAGGAGGCGAGGCTGGTGCTAAGTGGGTCTTGGAAGTATGAGTATCCCACCTCACTTCTTGGTCCCTGGTCAGTCTAGCCTTAGCAGGATGAAACCATTCAGGCAGCAGCTAGAGTCAAGAGTGGCAGGCTTCAGCCAGGTTTTAGTGATTCATATGATGTCAGAGTTATATATGGAGACTCACACCTCCAGCTTTGCATACTTGGACAGGAAGCTGCAAATACTGAGGTGCACAATTCTTAGGTCATGTTTGTTCAACCATGTGGAGTCACTGAGTAAGAGGGGAGGTGACTGGGACTGGGTTGCACTCAACTTCCTCTGCAAGAAGTAGCAATAGTATGGGAATGAGATGCCTGACACTACAAGAGGCAGGGAGAGGGAACCCAGAGGGTTCACCACAGAAGAGTGGAGATCACAGCAGGAAAGGGTTCTCATGCTCTCAGCCTGCACCTCTAAAGAACTGGTGCCCTAGGACACAAGGGAAAGCAGGAAGAGTGGAGCTAGAAGCTCCAAGAAGGCTCCCTGAAAGGAGCAAATCAGGAGGCACACCCCGCCTCCCCTCCACTGCTCCAACCAATCCCAGGCACTGCCTGGGAAACCAGGAAGAAGGAAGGGCTTTTGTTCTGTTTTGGGACCAACTCTTTTTAACATTTTCATCAGTGATATGAAAATTTATTCTTCCAACATTATAAAGAAATTCGCTGATGACACAAAATTAGGGGGTATTGTAAATAATGCAGTTAACAGAAAAACCTTACTAACTGACCTTGCAATAATCGAACACTGGGCACACATAAATAAAATGCACTTTAATGTTACAAAATGTACGGTTTTACACATGGGAAAAATAACCCCAAACAAATATACACTTTGAACAATAATATTATTAGGGCATCTAGTTTAGAAAAGGATCTTGGGATACTAGTAAACAATAAGCTTTCTCCATCTTCTCATTGTAATAAAATTGTCAATCAAGCTAATGCTCTTCTTCGCACGATAAATAGTATATTCGTCACTAAGTCAGAACAATGTATCATGACCTTGTATAGGTCTCATGTTAGACCTCTTATGGATTATGGCTCCCTGTTTTGGAGTCCTTATCTGGTTTCAGATATAAACAGAGTCAAACAAATCCAGCGTAGGGCTACAAAACTTATTCCATATCTTGATCATTTTGATTATGATACTAGGCTACAGAAAACAGGTTTATATTCACTTAAACAGAGAAGAATTAGAGGCGATCTCTTACAACTATTCAAAATTATGAAATCACCTGTTCTGATGGAACAATGTGGTATAACTCTATCCACCAGAACAATTGTGGCTAGGTTACACAATAGACAACTGGACATTAAAAAAGCTAATACAAATAAAAGACACATTTTTTTTACTATCAGAGCTCCTAGGTTGTGGAATACATTGCCCCAATATATTATTGATTCACAAACTATTATGATTTTCAAAAATAAACTTGATAAATGGTTACTGAATTAGAATTATGACAAATGGTCCACACTTGAGGAAGACAATCTCGATAGGCAATGGCTTTCTTTTGTCCATCAAACCTAGTAAGCCTAGTAAATAGCCTAGCTACCAGGCCATTTCAAAGGTGAGTGGAGATCGTGGTGGGAAAGGGCTCTCACATCCTCAGCTTGCACGTCTGTCGAACCACTACCCCAGGACACCGGGGAAAGCAGGAAGAGCAGAGCTAGAAGCTTTGAGAAGGCTCCTTGCAAGGAGCCAAACAGGAGGCAAGCTGTGTCTCCCTTCCACTGCTCCAGCCAATCCAGGGTACTGCTCGGGAAACCAAGACAAGGGCAGGGCTTTTAAATAGTCCAGCCACTGGTCTGCCTCACAGAAGAGCAGAGATTGTGGCAGGAAAGGACTCACCTGCCCTCAGCCCTCACCTCTGAAGAACCGCTGCCCTAGGACACTGGGAAAAGCAGGAAGAGCAGAGCTTGAAGCTTCGAAAAAACTTCTTGGATGGAGCCAATCAGGAGTCAAGCTGTGCCTCTCTTCCACCACTTCAGCCAATCCCGGGTGCTGGATGGGAAACCAGGAAGAAGGCAGGGGCCTACTTATGGGCTAGCCCGCCAAGCAGCCCCCTGCACTGTAGCCCCTTACATGAAGGACCCATGCAAAATAGACAGTGGAGTCTGCCCACCGGAGTCAGCCCAACGAGGCAGCCAGCAGACAGACACTGTGCACCTCAGCTGACCTAAGAAGACCAGGTGGACCCTACTACTTGGACCCTAGGTATACCAGAGTAGGAAGGAAGTGCTTAGTGTTGAGAAGCTGATGCAAACTATAGGTGGCATTGAGGTAAAAAGAAATTAAGTTATTGCAAGGCTGCACAGTGAAGGAGGGTTATATTACAAGTGATCTGTTTAAGCCTAGTAGAGTAGTCCCATGGCTAGGTAGTTGATTTCGAAAGGGCACATCTCTAGGGTTCAGTGGTTTAAAACTGTGGTATTGTAGTTTGGGCAGCTGTTTCTTGGTGCGAAGGGATTCTGCAGGGTTGTTGGTCCCTTGTCTGCAGCTGGAGTTTAGCCTGAGTACCGAACAATTTGTTATAATAGAATTGTGGTATTGTAGTGCTTAAAGAGCAGCTGACGCCATTAGGACAGCTTTAACAAAACTTAATATTTAGACACAGTTCTGCTAGTATTTTACACTAATTCTGTATTTCTCCTCCCCATTATTTATTACTGAGGCTAGCTGCATAAAAACGGGCTGTTTGCACCGGAAGAGTTCATCTAGTCCTGTTGCTTTCTCCCTACCTAAGGTATAATGCTCCTTTTGTGACATCACAATTACTCCCATGGCAACAGATTGTGTTGTCACAACAGAGGACTATGACATGAAGCAGGGAGTAAGCTAAAGAGGCAGATGAACTCTAAAGGATATAGGGCATGTTTCCATGCACATTTCTCAATAATTTATTTATTTATTAGCTTTTGTTGACCAGGTAGGTGCAATAGGCAAAACCCTGCTTATTTTCAAGCACGACCTGGAAGAGTACATTATACAGTTAGCAAAACAAAACAAGGCAGTAGCGAAGTACAAAGCAGCAAATAATAAAAAACCAGCAGATATCCTCACAGGGATAGTTATGAAAACAAATCATACATTTAGCTGTGGCCATCCTGGCAGGGATGGTAGGAAGTAGGTATGGGGAAAAAGACAAAGTATACAATACTTACAGTGACAATGGTAAGCTAGTAATAATGAGTAATGGGGAGGAGAAATTTGTCAAATATATATATATATATATATATATAGAATGCAAGCTAGATTGTACCTAAATATTGTGTTTTTCAAAGTTTTTTTTGAGGTGACAGCAGCTCTTTTAAACACCCTGCTGTTTGGGAGGCTGTTTCTGGGTGTGAAGGGATTCTGCAAGGTTGTTGGTCTCTTGTCTGCAGCTGGGGTTTAGCCTGAGTACCTAACAACTCTGGGACACACTTGTGTGCTGTCACCATACAGCTGAACTAGCCGATGTTACTAGATTCTTCCACCTGGGTGGGGAGTGCATTCTAATCATAGTCAGTACTACTTAAATTACATTCTCAGCAATATAGTTGGAGTCTTGGTAAGATATGGTACATGAGGGAGGCACTCAGTTGTAGGGACTGTGGGGCACTCTTCTCTAGGGAAGCGCTCTGGAGCAGGGGCACTGCCCCTTCTGCAGGACCACAGCGGAGCTCCATGCTCAGCTGGTAGCAGCCAGGATAGAAATTATCTGGTTGCGCACTCAGCTCAGCAGGGGCCTACCTCTCTCACCCCCACTCCCCCAGAGACTCACTGGTCTAGAAGGGTGGAGGGTGGCGGGGCACTGGAGGGTTCGAAGGGGCAGTCTCAAAGAAGTTGTCCAGCCCAGCTGCATCCAGATGGCGAATTGCTTCACACCCCTGGAGGAGGCTCAAGCTACTTACTCTGCAAGGGGGAACTCTGAGTCAGTCTCAGATGATGGGCCAGACAGCACCTTGGCACCCAGGGAGAGTAAGGCTGTGTAACCCCAGCACCATTATACGAAGGGCTACTACCCCCGCCTGCTTCCCTGACTGCAGGTTGAGGGGCCTGGGTTCGCTATCATGGGTCACTATGGTGTCACAACCAGCAGTAAAACAACAAATATGGTGCCTCCACCAAGATTAATAATTTCATAGGTTCGAACATGAAATGATATAGCCCTCTGGGAAGCTATACCTACCCACCGCCCCACCTAGTGGCTCCAAACTTGAAATTACAATAAACACCTTGCTTTGCATTCAATGACCCAATTCATGGAGAGTGCTAATAATATGCTCACAGTGACCACACTTACCAACAGCGTCTGGAACACTGCATTTGCCCTGTGCACCTGGAAAGAATAGTTACCAGCAATAATAACACAAAACCTTTCAGTTGCTTGCACTAAACCAGCACTTAGTAATAATATGCTCATGGACACGGTTAACATTTAAACAACAGACAGATTTATTTAGGGGTTAAACAAGGGGGCAGGGGATGCAAATTAAAAAGAGATGAATTGGTACTTTTTGTTTTGGCAGTATCTTGGCTTTGTATAACATTCAGCCAAATGCATTAATCCCTTTGGACTGTCCAGGTAACCTCACCAGGTACCCAGGATAAGCTATGTTGCAGGCCTGAAGTGGTGCCATGGGTTGGCCGGCGTCACAGCTAGTTGGGCCTTTAAATAAAGAAATGGTTAAGGCTTTACTTTGTACATGGCTATAGCAATATAAATCACTTTTTGAACACCCAGAAAT
This sequence comes from Neoceratodus forsteri, assembly GCA_016271365.2. NCBI lineage: Eukaryota > Metazoa > Chordata > Ceratodontiformes > Ceratodontidae > Neoceratodus > Neoceratodus forsteri. The sequence goes on along the minus strand of CM057449.1, from coordinate 143,073,435 downwards.
TGCAATCCTCAGGCCCAATGGCCTGCAAAGAACAGTCTAAACCACCAAGCAAACTTGAAAGGCAAATCAGTTGGAAAAACAGGTTAATTGGTGTTGCAGGGTAGAACCCTGAGGTATTCACTGAACCTTGAGCCTTGGGATCTGAGCTGATTTCCAGAATTGCTCTCCTCGATGCAGGATGTGGCTGCAGGCTGCAGGATTCTGTCCTTTCTGGCAAGAACCAAGATACAGGGAAAGGAACTGACACAACTCACCCCCTCATCAAGGCGTAGCCCCCAAGGATGGCCACAACCCACGATGAACTTCTCTGCAGGAGCTGATTCCTTTCTGTGGTCACCTGGCAGCTTGTCTTTTACAGGCAGCAACAGTCTCTTAGGCACATTACTTTGCATCACCAGTTCAGCTTAGACACAGTTCGGTAATAGGCTGCACAGCTTACTCACTTGCAAAATGCAGTCCTGGAAATGTATTTATTTATTTAAAAGTTGATAACTGGGAAAGGCACACTGAGCCAAGGCTCATTTCCAGGTGTGACCCAGGGCAGGGGGTAAGGGTGCAATGGATACATAGAATATATACATGTTTATAAAAACAAGAAAGATGTAGGAATACATAAAAATAATCATTAGTTACATCTCAGTCGAGTAGTAAGGCCTAACAGCTCCCCTAACTTTGTACAATAACAACCTTGGAAATACCTGTCATTGCAGGTATTGTGGACAGAGTCAAGGTGCAGTGAGAAGTCCAATTTAGGATCAAACCAAATGCCCAAGCATTTAAATGAGTCAACTGCTGTAATTTTGGAGCTGTCAAGGGTGTAAAAGGAGTGGGGAAATGCCATTTTGGCAAGTTTCTGGGTGGAGCCAAAAGCCATTGTGACCGTTTTCTTAGTGGTGCATTTGAGTGATTTGTCCTCAAGCCATTTTAAGGTGTTCAAGAAGTCTGTTTGAAGGATGGATTCGACCTGGGCTAGGGAGGGACCGGAAGCAAAAATAATGATATCGTCTGTGTACATTTGGACATGTGAGTCAGAGCAAGCAGAAGAAAGGTTGTTTATGAAAATGGAGAATAGAGTTGGTCCAAGGATAGACCCTTGAGGTACGCCAGCCATAATGGATAGGGGAAAAGATCTGGTTTCTCCAAGCTGGCCGAATTGATACCTATCTGTTAAGTAAGCCTTGAAGCATTTCGTTGAGGATGTGGACCATCCAATAGTAGAGAGGCCATTTAGGAGTAGTTTATGAGCTACTGAATCAAAAGCCTTGGCTAAGTCTATAAATATAGCCAGTGTGAGATGACCCTTATCTATGACCGAGTGGATGTGGTTGGTGAGCTGGAGAAGGGAGGGGGAAGTGGTGTGGAGATGACAGAAACCTGATTGGTATGGCATCAGAATTTCTTTGGATGCAAGGAAAGCATTTAGTTTTTATGGCGATAAGGGATTCCAAGACTTTGGAGAGGGAGGGGAGGAGGGAGATTGGTCTGTAATGGCTGGGGATGGAGGGGTCACCCCCTTTGTGTAGAGGTATGACTTTGGCTAATTTCCAGGTCTTTGGCAGAGCACAGGTGGAAAAGGAGAGATTGAAGATGTGAGTAATTGCTGAAACAATGGCAGGAGCAGAGATTTTCAAGAGGGTAGGGTTGATATCATCCAGACTTTGTTTAGAGGAGTTCAGAGATTTGAGGGCACGAAGTACCTCTGAGGGTGTAATGGGAGAGAATGTGTAGTTGGGAAGGGGAGCTCTAGAGCGAGGGGAGGGAGGGGGTTCAGGCAGATGGCTGGACCCAGGAGGGAAGGGGACATATTTGTATCTGCGAGGAGGGGAGAGAGGGAGAGGTGGTTTCCCCATAGGGTAGGGCACAGGTTGTAAAGAACTGATTTATAGAGGAGGTGATGACACTGGAGCTGTTGTCAGTGGGGTCTGAGCATGGGAAGGAGCTTGATGAGTGGAGCTGAGTAGGGAGTGGAGAGTCTTCCAGAAAGCAGCTTGGGTGGGGTGACAGTCTTCAAGCTGAGACTTAAAGAAGCCAGCTTTGATGTAGCACACAGCCTTGGTGCATGCATTTCTCAGAGATCTGTACATTTGGAGGTCAGCAGCATTGGAGGAGGTCTTAAATGCTTTCCACATTTTATCCCTGGCTTTGAAAAGCTTTACCAGGTAAGGGAATATCCAGGGGAGGTGCCTGTGCTGGAGATGCAGCTTTTTCAGGGGGGCATGGGAGTTCCAGATGCCTAGGAAGGTAGAGTTAAATGTTGCCAATGCAGAGTCAATGTCCGGGGCCATGAAAACTCTGGACCAGTCCACTAGGTAGAGGTTGGCTAGTAGTGCCTGCTGGTTGAGGGTCCTCAGGGGCCTGATCCACATATATTTTGGTCTGAGGTGGGCTGGGGGGGGACAGTGCTTCCTATGACAGAACATAATGCAGTGGTCGCTGAATGCATCGGGGAGTGTGCCAGCTGATGAGAATTTTAGAGGGTGGGTGGTTAGGATCCAGTCCAGGAGTGAGTGGTTAGAGGAGCGGGAGTTGAGTCTGGTAGGGTCAGAGATGAGTTACATGAGGTTGAGTGCCTCAATCTGTTGAATGATAGCCTTGGAGTGCTGGGCAAGCCAGTTAAAGTCTCCCAGAATTAAAAGCTCCCTCGAAGCAGCTAAGGAAGTAAGGATGGCAAGTTTGGAGACCAAGGAGAAACATGAGGTGCTTGGAGAGAAGTAGCAGACAGTGATGAAAAGGAGAAATGAGGCAGGGGAAGACAAACTTGGAGAAGTAGGATCTCATGTGATTTTGGGGCTACCTCCTGGGCTAAAGGCCGAGGAGCCAGGCCCGGGGTTGGATTCAATGTCCCTGGCCAATTAAAGCAGGGAGAGCAGGAGGCAACAGGGGCATTGTAAGTGGGAGGGGGGGGAGGAGGGATTGGGTGAAGCAGAGTGAGAAAACTAGCTGGCAGTGGCCTTGGTTAGTTAGGAAGCTGTGTGTGAGGGTACCAAGCGGAGTTTGAGTTCACCTAGTTGGAAAAAAGGGGGAGGGGAGATTTTCTCTTCTTTGAAATGGAGGAGGATCATCTGGTCAAGGGATAGAAGTGAGGAAGAGAAGTCAATTAGTAGAAAGGAGCTTCTCAGAAGGGCAACCACAGTCAATGGATGGGAATATGAACTTCATTATACTGTACTATATGTGGGTGTACAGAGAAGGGAAGAATCCAAGTTGCTGGCTAGAGGCTACCTGACTATCAGACGGGCCCCAGCGGGGATTAGATCAGACAGCTGATGTGGGATAGGAGCAGGGATAAAGCAGAAACAAAGGGGGGGCGCTGTAGGAAGAGATGCAGGAACAAAAGTTTAGCCTATATGCAGAGAAAGATCTAGGGGCAGCAGTATAGTATATATGTAGGAAGGTAGCTGTGCTCCGACCGTCTTGTTAGGAGGAATATTAGAGTGGTAGGCACTGGAAGAGGGAAAGAGTGGGAGGTGGTGCTTAGAAAGTGTATTTAATAGAGGTCGAGGTCAGGGCCAAGGAGGGTGGGCAGAAGAAAATATTAGTTTCTACAGTGGTAGAAATCAGTTTAAAATAAGTGCCAAGTGCCTAGAGTTCAGCAGAGGGAGAAGTATAAGCAGTCCAATCAGGAGGGGCCTGCAAGTGTGTTCAGCCAATGAGGGAGTAAGGTAGGGACCGAGCAGCCAATCGGGTGAAAGGTCCAGGAGCTGGGGCTTCCCGGTGTCTCTACGGGCATACCTGATCCTGTGCAGTGGCTGGAAGTCAAGAAGCGGCTGGCTTGGGTTCGGGGCCGATGCTGCTAGTTGCGAGGTACCCAACTAGGGGTGGCGAATCCTGATCCCGTGCGGTGGTTGGAGGTCAAGGAACAGCCGACTCGGGTTCAGGCTGGTGCTGCTAGTTGTGAGGCATCTGACCAGGGGTGGCGAATCCTGATCCTGTGTGGCAGCTGGAGGTCGAGGAGCAGCTGGCTCGAGTTCAGGGCCAGTGCCGCTAGTTGCGAGGCGCCTGACCAGGGGAGACGAATCCTGGAAATGTAAGCTGGCACACAGCAGTTCAGGTCTCCTTCTGGTGAATTGGCCGGAGACAATTCTGGTGACCACAGGCAAAAGCTGCTTCTCGCACTGGAATGCAGATTTGGGATCTCTCAGCAACTCTGACCCCAATTTCAATCTGGCAATTTATTCTGGGGAGAATCTCTCCTTTCTCCCTTTTACTGGAGAATCTCAGCTTGTTCTGCAGACTTGGCAGTCCCAGCACTTATACAGCAGAGGTTTCGGTCAAGGAAAGGTAAAGCAGGCCTCTCCCCAAATTCCTGGAGCTGCAGGGAGCCTCCTGACAGTCCTAAGGCTCGACCCAGACTGATCCGAACTGCTCCTCGGACTAACCCAGTTCAAACTGTCCCTCCGTTTGTAAAGAGCAAAGCTCCTGTAATCCAATTGGCTGCCCAAGCTGTCAGAATTAGTTTAAGTATTTTAATCGGACAGCATTTGGGAGTACAAACTCTCCTTTTTTCCACTCAGGTCTTTGGCACTGTCCCAGGAGTCACTTGGTTTAATCCAGGCTTCTGATTGGCTGATAACTGAAAATATGGTGGCTGCATATACAGTTTGTAGCTGTCTATTTAGTGTCCCTATATATAAAGTCCTGGTGCAGCCAGCAATATTGCTTTTTACATCGATATTTAGACACCGTTGGCAGAAAAGGGCCTATGGCCCACACAGTCTGCCCATTTGAGCTTGTAAGGTCCCTTTATGTTTTTCTAGAAGTCTGTTGCTCCTTACCCCTGACCTCCAGAATTGCCTTATGTCTATGCCATGCATTCTTAAATCCTGTGATTGTTTCAGCCCCCACCACTTACTATGGCAGGGTGTTCCACTTGTCCACTACCCTTTCTGTGAAAAAATTCTTCCTCACGTTTCCTTTGGATCGCCCACCCTCCAACTTCACCCCATGCCGTCTAGTCCTGGAACATCTTTTTTGTTGAAAATAGTGTATTCCTGCATCCTATTCCTCCCTGTAAGGTACTTGTATGTCTATCATATCCCCTGTCTCCCTTCTCACCTCCAGGGAGTATATATCCAGGTCCTTCAGCCTGTCTTCATAGGACTTGTGATGCATTCCCTGTACCATCTCTGTGGCCCTCCTCTGAACCTTCTCTACCCTGTCTATGTCCTTACGTAGGTATGGTCTCCAGAACTGTACACTGTACTCCAGGTAGGGCTCACTAGTGTTTTGTATAGTGGAATTATGACCTCCTTTTTCCTGCTGGTGATGCCCCTGCCTAAGCATCCCAGCATTCTATTTGCTTTACCTGCTGCCTTGTCACACTGTTTCCCTACCTTGAGGTCATCAGAGATGATAACCCCAAGGTCCCTTTTCTGCTTGGTGCATGCTGTATTCTCACCCCCCAACTGGTATGTTGTTCCAGGGTTTTTGTGCCCCATATGCATTATTTTGCACTTCTTTGCATTGAATTTCAACTGCCAAATCCTTGACCATTCTGCAAGCTTCTGCAGGTCCCTCCTCATTCTGTTTACACCCTCTGGCATGTCCACTCTGTTACAGAGCTTCTTGTCTTCAGTGAACAGGGAAATTCTGCCTTCTAGGTCCTGCGCAATGTCACTGATGAAGACGTTGAATAGGACCGGTCCCAGCACTGATCTCTGTGGTACCCCACTGGTCACTCTTCCCTCTGTGGAGTGATAGCCACTTGCCACCACCCTCTGTGTCCTGCCGCCCAGCCAGTTACCCACCCATCACACTACTGTTCTGCCCACTCCCATATTCCCCATTTTATTTAATAGCCTTCTGTGTAGCACAGTGTCAAAGACCTTGCTGAAGTCCAGATCGGCCATGTCCACTGCCTTCCCCGATCCATCTCCCTTGTCGCCCAGTCAAAAAATTCAATGAGGCTGGTCTGGCATGACCTCCCTCCCAGTGAAACCATGCTGCCTTGGGTCCTGTAGTCCGTTGACAACCACATGTTCCACCAATCTCTCCTTTAGTAGTGCTTTCATGATCTTCCCCACTACTGTTTATTAAACCCCCCTTGTCATATAACCCCGACAGTTCTCTTACAAATGCATTTATTTATTTATAATTTTTTCCCACACATTTTCTTGTCACTGCCACCGCCATACTGTGCCCCTAGGTGGCAGGCAGCTCCTCATTAATATGTATGTGGGGTTCATTAATATTCGTGAGCCCGGCTTTATACACCGCACTTAGTGCTTCATAGCGCTTTTGTTATTTATACTTTAAAAGGCCACTCTGTGGCCTTGCTGAGGTCCCCAGTCCCTGCTTAACATAGCTGGGGCACAGGGACCACGAAAAACTCCTCCATTTTGACTGCACACCGAACAGTCGTCAGCAAAGTGCTCAAAATGCGCATGCATGAGTACCAGCCAGGCAAGGGACATGCCGGCAGCTCATGGTTCGTTTTTTAAGCCTGAACTGGGCTAAAACAAAGTACTGGGCTGTTTTGGGGGATGAAGGGAACACCAGGGGGGATAAATGGACTTGGGCCAGGTGACAAGAGGTGAGTAAAGAAACAGGTGGACGCCGGAGGCAGCAGGAGCAACCGGGAGGCATTAAGGTAAGCCCCACATTGGGGGGGGCATTACAACTGTAAAGAAGGTCCTAGTGATCAGGGACTCAATGGTTAGAGGCATGGACAGGATGTTTGGGGGCAGATGGAGGAGGGCTGGTTCAATTCCTCCTGCCTAGAGCATCAGCCAGCTGGGACTTGAATAGAATAGGGAGGATGTGGAGAGGGAAGGGGGGCTGGGGGTACTGGGGCACCTAGGTAGTAACGATCTGGCACCCAGTCAGTAGAGGCAGTGAAGCAGTGTTTTTGGTAGAATGGGGTGCAGGTCGGTGGTGCACTTAACTTCCCTGGCCTTCTCCGAAGTTCTCCCTGTGTGGGGCCGGGCAGGGAGACAGGACAGGATTAGAGGTGCTAAGGTAGCAGAATTCAATAGTTGGCTGAAGGGGTGGTGTTGTGACATGGGGTACCGCTTTGCTGGGGACTGGGTGGATTTCTGGGACAGATGGGCTTCACCTGACAAGAGAGGGGGCCGACGCACTATGGCAGAAGTTTGATATCTATATCAGGCATTTAAACTGACTGCAGGGAAGTCCAGGTCTACAGGATCCACAATGGAGCGTGAGTACAGAAAGGGATCTAAGATAGTACTCCCCCACACCTGGGGAGGGGAGGTTGTAGGATATGGGCTGTCGTCGAGGCACAGGTCAGGAGCTATGTTCCCCCTAAGGTGTGCGCACGTGCACCCGCACAGCAGTCAGAAATAACCCACACACGGCTTCAGTAGTAGCGCACAAAGCAGCTGACAGGGATCCTCATGTTCATGAAGAGGTGACTACAGTCATCACTCAGATTTAAGACTCAGACAGCAGGACATGAAAGTGAATGGGAAAGAAACATTGTATGCCCACCCCTAAGGCCACAGTCCATTAACTTTAACAAGCCAGCAGTTAACAAGCCAGACGTTTAGCTCTTGCTCCACTTATTGAACAAAGGAAACAAAGGAACCAATCGGCAAAATTCTAACCAATCGGCTTTGCAGTTACAGCAATGTTTTCAGCTTGACACCTCTTTTCAGTAAGACAGTTCTTGACAATGAACAGTATTCCCCTGCTGTTCACAGAAATCACATGTTTTATTTGTTTGGTAGATTCCCCCCAACAAAGCAATGCAAGAGATTCTCTGACATAGGGTGTATATTATATTATTTCAGTTTTAAAGTTGCACAACTTCAGTGTAATCTGCCTCCTCCCCAAGCAGCGTCTCACATACAAAATGTGTTTATAATGGATTTAAAGCCTCACCGTTGAAAGCGTGTTCATTTTTTTTTTCAGTACAAGAAAATGGGAAAACTATAGTTTTGTTTACAATAAAAGCATCAAAGCAACCTACTGTCTGTTTCGTGCTTTTTTTTTATGTATTTGTTGGGGCTGAATGTGTATAATCTTCTCAATTAGCAGGCTGAGACACTGACTGTACATATGTCTAGAGAGATGAGATTGCGCTTCTCTTTAAAACAGGGTCTCACATTATACACACATTTGAGATTCAGTGAATCAGTGCTTGTAAAAGGTTGCCCATGTTGACTACATGGGGATAGTAATTCTAAAATGGATAACAAGAAATAGCAGCGCAAAAAATATCCTTTTCATTTAATTTCATAAATTCAGACTGCACTTAGTATGGATCCAGAATGGAAGAGAAATATAGTCTCCTAAATGCATCTCCTCTCTCATATCACACTGACTCACTCACTACATTGCAAAAATACATTTTAAAACCCTCACTGAGCTTGACAACACCCAGCATAGTTATTGTAAACCATACCTAGGGTAAATGACATCACATACAATTATGCATGCATCCATCAAAGAGCCAATTGCTAAGTACTGCTTTAAGAAGCTGTCCAACCCTGAATACCACATTGCCATAACAGTATTAAATGATACATTTTTGGAGTTGGCAGAGTTGTCTAAAATGTTTCAGAAAGTGGTCTAACAACCGTTGAAGCTGTACAGATTGCTAGGGCAAAATTAAAAAAAGTTCAGAATCCAGTACCTGGGTGAAACTGTCTACTGGAGCCCAACAGTAAAACTGCTTTTGGCTAACTGCACAGCTGAAGGAACAGCAATTTTGCAATTCATTGGCCTGTTATGTGACCATCTGGACAGCTGATTTCCTGCAGGTGAACTTTCTGACTGATCTGCCTTTGATTTTGCAGCAATGGCACATTGTAGCTTTGAGTTTGGCTTATCAAATATTGAAAGACTGTACAGCAACTATCAGGACTATTTATTTTCATCAGTGGACCAGGCAGAAATTGTTAGCCAGTACAATGACTTCAGATTTATAGTTGCTGAAAAAATAAAGGGAGGATCATTAAAATCATTTACTGACATGATCCACTTTGCTTTGACTAACGTTCAGTACAGCATGGTGGCTAAACTTATTGATGTATGTGCTACATTCTAAGCTAAACATGAAGCTATCATAAATAGAAGTTCCACACAGTCTTATCCTTCCCAGAAAGAATTTTACATAGGGAGGTGCAGAGTGAGAAGTTTTACGATAGCCCAGAGAAAAATCTTGGGAGTGATAGAGGATCACGTACTGAAGCAGAGAGAAGTATGGCTGAGAAGGACCATAACTATCTTTGGGTGGAAGGTTTCACTCAAGGATTCTCATAGGAAAGTTAGGAAAGATTTGTTGCTGCTCTTGGAAAGAGCATTAGGATTTTATATCTCCAGAAACATGGTGGAGTCCATAAAGATATATGGAGATCATAAGCCCACAACACAGATTGATATTATATTTAAAAATCCTCATACAGCTAGCAGCTTGCTTTCTCTGGCCAGCAAGCTGGACTGTTTGGGAACACCTTTAGTTAACACGTTAGACTTGCGTGAAGTCTTTTCATGGTTTAAACAGACTAAGGATATTCCAGAATCAATCTTAGAGGCAGATAACCCCCTGATTGACTTTGGAAACCTAATTGACCCTAATACCTACTCACTGCTGACAGTTATTGATTCAGCCTGACAAATGCAGCCTGTAGATAATATCAAACAAATGAACTCTGCATGCCACCTGGATTTGGATAAGGGAGCTGGGGATCGAGATGTGGATGCCCTTTCTATACTTTCATGGAATATTGAGGGCATCCTTCTTAAAATAATTGACCATGAAGTAGTGATAATTTTGATATTATCGGACTGCAAGAGACATGGTGTACAGAAAATGTAAGTCCCAAATTGGCTGGATATTCTGTCTTTACTCTGCCAGCAACTAAAGATAAAAAGTTTGGATGGTTTAAAGGGGGTATTTCCTTTTTTATCAAAACTTTGCTAAATTTTCAGATCACTAACATTTCTACTAAGTCAGAGGGTATTTTGGCTCTAATGATTAGCAAAGGACAAGAGGAGATCATTCTCTGCAATATATACTTGCCCCCTCACAATAGAGCTACTGATCCCATTGACCTTTTCATATAGGATCTGAAAATGGCACTTGACAAATTGTCAAATAAGAGTATATCTTGTCCTATAATTATTTTGGGAGACTTTAATGCCAGAATTCCTTCTCATTTCTTGGAGGCTGTATATTCAGATATGATCCATACAATATCTATAATTAATCCAAATATCTCATATACTAGGACTGCTCAGGATCTAAAATCTAACCTCAGAAGTAGGGAATTGCTAGCGGGCTTGGCCAGTAGAAATCTATGTATTTTAAATGGTAGAACTCAGGTCAATCTAGTCGGATCCTTAACGTGTAGAGGACCTACTGGATCTTCAACCCTTGATCAGGTTTGGACCAATTTGGAAGCAGTAAAGCTGATCCAAAAGTTAGAGGTCATGGATAGATTGGAATCAGTACACTGGGCTATTGTAATTAACATCAAATGTCCTTTTGGAACTTTAGGAAGTGAGGCACAACAGAAGAGAGTCTGGAAGTCATAAACAACAGAAGGATTGGATGGGAGCCAATTCATCAAGCTAGTTTCAAAGAAATTCTTAGTACAGGAGTCTTAGGTGATATTCACTAGTTGGTCCTGGACAAAAGTAAGTTCTTTAATATTTTGGAGAATTGGGAAACTATTCATTCTTCACTTGGACCTAGATGTAAAACAACATACCATCCTAGGTCCCTTTATAAAAATTCTTAGTTTAATTTGGCATGCCTACAGGCAAAGAAAGAGTTTGGAGGAAAACTAAGACAGCATAAAATAAAAGAAATAAGTCAGCAGCAGATTTTAAATTGCTAAAGACTGAAAGAGAAAAATATAGGAAAATTCTCGAACAGGAGAGACATAAACATGCTCAGGGACTTTAGGGAAAAACTGAGGCAGGCTGTTTTGGATAGGGATGGAAGGCGATTTTGGAATATTGTTGCTCAGGATATAATAGATATGCCAATAGAATTGAAGCCTATATTACACCTGAAGTTTGGCATCTCATTTCTCCAAGCTCTATTATTCTCATGAAGTAGGAGACACATGATGCTTTCAAAATACAGGAGGATGAAATTTTTCCAAGACCTATCTTGATCACAGAGGATGAAACCGAATGGCAATGATTGACCTTAAGGCAAATAAAGCACCAGGGCCGGATGGGGTCCTAGGTGAGCTCTATAAGGTTTTACCAACTGATGGATTCCTTTTCTTCTTTTGCTGTTTAATTGCCTGATTCAGAGTACTCTTACCCTGCCAGACTTTCTACGATAATTTTGGGCAGATTGCTGTCATGGGTCAAGGAAAACTCAGTATTGAATGAGGCACAGAACGGTTTCAGATGGACATTTCTACAGTAATCTCTATTATGTGCTTCAGCACCTGATCTGGAAGTATACTAAAGTGAGAAAAACAGATTATATTGCTGTTTTGTGGACTTCTCCTTGGCCTTCAACAGCATTAGTAGAAAAATTATGTGGGCTACATTAAGGGATCTGAGTTGGAGGCTTCACTTCTTGATGTTATTAATAGACTCTATGAAAAATATGTGGGCAAGGGTCCAGTATAATCAATATGGTCATCTAACTGATAGATTTGAGACACATGTGGGGGGCAGACAGGGGTGTATTTTGCCCCCCACTCTATTTAACATCTACATTAAAACAGTCTTGGATCAGCTAGGTAACCCAGATTTTCATACTCCAAAAATTAATGATCAAAGGATTTGATGTTTAGCATATGCAGACAATTTAGTCTTGCTCTCTACTTCAGTCCTAGGTCTTAAAAGAAAATTGGCTCACTTTGAATCTCTCTGTTCTCAAAGGAAACTAAAAGTTAATCTCAGCAAGACCAACACTGTAGTTTTCGGCTCTCAAACCAAGAATACAGTATGCTTTAGGTTAAATGGCAACCATATAGACACTGTTAAGTGTTATGACTATTCAGGTGCCCATTTTGCTTATAGCTTATCTTGGACTAAACATTTGGAAGCTATTCAATTTAAAATGGGATCTTCTGTAAATGCCCTAAAAATATTTAACAGCAAGATGGGGAAGTCATCGGTGAGGGGTAGTAAGAGGTTAGAGAATTAGAAATAATTCTGAATAAACTCTATAGATACATCTTAATATTTTAAATGGAACTCCAAGCTGTATTCTTGCCTTGGAGGTAGGACAACGTCCTTGACTTCTCTCATCTGTGAATGACAGATTCCATTTCTGTTGAAACTTTTTATCTTTTGCCCCAAAAAGATATCCCAGAATGTGTGTAGTGGAAGCCATCAAATTGGCCAGCATGGGATATGTACATCCCTTTATTCAACTTATTAAGGAAACAATAATGCTGGCTGGATTGGGCCACCTCTTATCTACAATTTATATGAGACCATTTGAGCAGATTAGGCAGGCTGTCAAATTGAGGTTTATTGACTTAAGACATACATTCTTTCTATGTTCAACTCTCCAAGCTTAAGCTATGTGGATTTTATAAAAAAGTAAAGATTTCATGGGGATATGAGCCATATCTCTCTTTTTTAACCTGTCCTAAACAAAGAAGAATCTATACAAGATTCAGAACTGAAAACTATAATGCTCAATGCATTCATTTTAGACAAAAGAGAGGGGGTATTTTTTCCATATTGTAAATGTGGAGTGGGGACTATGGATGATCTCAAACATGTGGTACTCTTGTGTCCTAAGTTCGAATCAACTAGGAAAAAAACTGCTGGGGGGATCTTTTGGAATATTTGTTCACTATATAAGAGAAGAATATGGAAGAGATCTTTGCAAGATTTTTAATCTCAGCTCATTTGTAGAGTTTATTAGGGGGACTTCAAGTCCTGTGGAGGTTTTTTATGTGAAAAGGTACTCTGTTAAACTGAATTGCACTGTAAAGATATTTAAGTTCCTTGCTGATTTGTCTATTTATATTTACTATGTATTTTGTCCTGATTTTAGTATATTTCAACTGCTTTATGCTGAACAATAAATTGTACTACTACTACATTCCAAGCTTCTAGTGCTGACTGTGAAAGAATGGCTTCAGCCTCACAAACTACATTAAGAGCAAACAAAGAAACCACTTGGAAGAAAGCCATTTAGATATGCTGATGTGAACAAAATTGTTTTAACATCTGGTGGAAAAATGGATCTTAACAAAATATAAGTCCACTGGAAGAATGGGAAAGACGGGAGAGAAAAATAGTAAATGTTGATTTCTTAGCAATGCATCATCAGCAGCACCCCTTTTAGATGCAAGCAAGACTCTTTAAAATGTACATAGTTTACACGTTTCCAGTTCATACTGTTATGGCGCAAAATGCATATCAAAGCTTCGGACTGTGTCAGAATGTATATTTATACTTTGCATTGAGTATTTGAGTGTTTGGTTATATTTTCTACTGTTTACTGGCAATAAAATATATCACTTGTTTGGGCCACCCAATTTGCGCACATGAATCAATTGTTTTGCACAAAGTGCCGCACACACATAGCAGTCACCCACCCACAGAGACTAAAAATTAGAGGGAACATTGGTCAGGAGGCATAGGATAACTGTCAAATTCAGACACTTGATTAAGTTTCCTAAAATGAAGGCAGATTCTTACACCCCCTTCTTTTTTATTTACAATCACCATTGGTGCTCACCAAGCACTTCTCGACTCTTCTATGATACCCAGCTGTTTCATTTTTTATATTTCCTTAACCACATCAGCTCTTAACCACTCTGGTAATCTGTATGTCTTTTGTCTAAAAGGGTGAGAATTTCTTGTCACTATTACATGCTTGATCCTTTTGCTCAGCCTGGTACTGTGGTAAAAGTACTGTTAAATGTCTTTACCAAGTTATGAATTTCTTCGGTTTGTTCGGAGGTTAAGCAAACATTCACCTTTATAGCATCTGCAGTTACAATTTGTTCCAGTCCGTCATAAACTACATCAATATTTTTTTTATCAGTTTCTGGTAATACTAACAAAGTAGCCTTCAGTGTTTTTTCAATCCATTTCTTCAAGAGGTTAGCATGTTATATCTTGGTAGGATTTTTCCTATCAGGGGTCTCAATCTCATAGTTAACAGTGCCAGTATGTCTAAATGTAACCCCACTGCAAATGGGGGTTCCAAAAAGTCTCCCAATAGTTTGCCTAGAGGCCTCAGCCTGGGTGGGGTTCGGCACTTAAGCTGCCTATTTGTGAGTGCTTCTAGAGCCTCTAGTACTGTCTCTTTAAGAGCTGTCTGCTTACAGGCTGGGCTGGAACCTGGGGGCTGTGTGGTTCCTTGCTCAAGTCCCGCTCGAGCTGCTGACAAATTGATGCATTTTTGCCATCGCTAAGTGGGCAGAGCGAGCACTATGTAGGGATGTAACTGTTTGCTAGCGATCTATTAGAGTGATAGTGAAAATGTAATTTGTCTAACCTGCCTTTCTTGCAGCTGGGACTTTGTGTGCTTTGCCCCTCCATTTTGGATCTGAACTGCAGACTGGATCCAATCAGGAAGGAGGGGCACCTAAAAATGGAGTATTGAGCAACCAACCAGCATTAGGACTCTATCGGGAGCCAGCTAGTAATGGGGGGATATAGCCAGTAATTCTGGGAAGTGAAGTTTCAGACTGTGGCGCCTTTTCGCACCAATGGGGGAAGTTTTGAGCGACTGGCAACTGAAGTCCACCAATTGGACCAGGTGGCACCCAACTGTAATTCACTGCCTAGTGGCTGAGAAGGCAGATCTGTTGTGGCCATGACTGGGGAAGGAGCTGCGGGCTTCTGTGCTGCAGAGTTTTCAACAGGAAGTGCCTGTGGAGGCCAAAAAGTCGGGCGGCGTGTTTTACTGTGGCGATTTAGACTGAATCTGCTATGAGGAGGAGAAGAGAGGCTGAGTAGCCAAGAACCAGGCTTACCCTGTAAAGGACTGGAGAAACTGCTGCATCGTGCTCGGTCTGGCAGGAGAGTGAAGCTGCATCGCGAATTCCTGGGTTGGCAGTAAGTGCGATCGGGATATGAAAGCAGCTGCCTGGTATGGTAACTTTCTTTTACATATGAATGTGTGGGGACGTATACTGGTCACAGAACCTTGTTCTGCTGTATGAAAGGCGTCCAGAAGTCCACGCCACTCTCGGGGACAGCGTCCAGCCAATAAAGGTAGTGAGTGAAAATCAGGGTAACTCCCTGCCAGCTGTATCATTAAATTGCAAGTGTTCCATCTGATTTTCTTTCTTGATACATGAACTAAGCCAACCGGCTCTGGATTACAAATTGGGTGCTGTGCAAGTGTTTTCCTTCTCAGGGCCCCAACCAGCTGCACCGATCCTGCCTAGCCCCCCCCCCCATCCTGGGTACCCAGTGAAAGCGATAATTAGGGACTCTGACATTGTGCACAGTGCTATGCATATTAATGTGATTGATCTAATTAACCTGATTTTCCCCCTGTCCTTGTTGCTATCCCCTAAATAAATCAGATCTGGTGGTTTCAGCAAAGTTACACTGACTAAGATATGTGTTTGTGTTAAAACATTGTACAGTGGTTATTGCTTTACATCATCTTGCTTTACAAGGAGTCCCCCGAGCCCAGCTGACCGAATCAGTCCTGGGGGTAAATGTACACAGTGAAGTTACTCCTAGTGTATTATGTTGTGCCAATAGTGGGAAGAAAAGGGGGTTACAGTGTCCCAGAGGGCTGTGACCAAGTCGTACCAGACAGTTCTAACCCTGACCTCTGGGTGGAGGCACCTGCCATTGGACCTAGGCCTCTCAACCTGTTAGTAGTTAAGCAGGCAGGGGTAGTAGCTCTTGGGATAGCGCCACCTGGGGGTTACATAAACACTTTATAAGGCCCTTGCCACTTCATTAATAGCTTATTTTCTGTAGTGGACAACAGCAGCAAGACCCTTTCACCTGGATGAAAAACTTTCTTTTTGGTCATAATACATCTTCTGCTGGTTTTGGGCCTCTTCCTGATTATATTTTGCCAGCGTCTTTCTCATGGCACACATATAAGATGTAATAAATTGTTTTTTGAGTGGAGTGATCTTCCTGTGTTTCTTTTATTACATCTAGTGGCCCTCTAGGTTGTTTACCACACAACACTTCAAATGGTGAAAAACCTGTTGAGGCTTGTGGTATTTCTCTGTGAGCAAAAAGTAGCTAAGGTAAATATTGGTCCCAGTCTTTCCTTTCCCTTTTTACAAACCTTTTTAACATGTATTTATTTTTTGTATTATATATTTATTGAATTTTTTGCAAGAAAACTTACAAAAACATTGATCCACAGGTGAATCCAGCTTACAAATCTGACCCATAAAGATGAATACATTTATCCACAGTACATGAGGAACACCCTAATGAATACAGCATAGGGGGAAGTAACCATCAGATTATAATAAAGCATGCCAAAAGCATTGCAACCCAGGGAAAAACTCAGGGGGATTACTCCAAACCAGCGAGCTCAAGAACAGAGCCAGCTAGCATGTAGGCCCAACAGCCTACAAATCCCCTTTAGGAACTCAGTCACAGTTTTTATGAGCTTCTCCAGAAACATTCCCATGAAAACAAGTTAAACAGAAGTAGAAGCACAGGGAAATTTACCCCACTTCATAGTGCTGTATATTTTATAAATCACAGTGCTAAGCAGGTCTCTGAAACCTCCAGAAAGTATTTGGTTAAACAAAGCATGGCAGCACTTATGTTGCAAAGCTTCAACAGATGTACATAAGGGAGAAAAATAAAATAAACATCTCATGTAGTCCCAACTTTCAGTCTGTTTGCAGACTCCAGAGCACATAAGATCGTGATGTCTAGGATGTATGTCCCACAGATATAAACTAGAAGCATTCCATCAACATGATAGAAGAACAGAAAATGTCTCAGACCACCCCTGCTGATGGTATTGGGCGCCCATAACCAAACGTGGTTAAAAGATGTGCTGGGAAAGTACGTTGAGGTTTAACAAATACAGTCCAGTAGGGAAATTATTCTCCCTCTGAATTATCCGCTCCACTGTCCTGATCCAGCTCTTGCTCAACCACGGTAAGCATCTCTGCCACATCCTTTGGGTCGTTGAACATGTAAGTCTTGCCCTTCCATGAGAGCCTCAATCTGGCTGGGAACAACAACTGATGGGGAACCTTCAACTGCCGTAGACGGCTCTGTGCCCCCTCGAAACACTTGTGGAGCTGATGAGTCCCATATCAGAGGTCAGGGAAAAGAGAAATGTCTGAGTCCCCATATTTAGTATGGCGACGCCTCCTGGCTGCCGCCAATACTCAGTCCCTGTCTCCTACTCCAGTGCATACCACAGTAAAAGCTTGAGGTGTTGATGTCTCCACTGTTGCTCTACGGGGGTAACCCGATAGGCCTTTTCAAAGTATAAGGAAGGCTTGTCCTCTGCAAATCCAAGTATACCAGGCAGGATAGTATGGGCGAACTCAAAAGGATCTTCACCCTCGGCAGATTCTGGCAAACCCAGCACTCTGATATTCTTTTCACGGGCTTGGCTGTCCACCAGTTCCAGGTGTTGGCATAGCAAAATATTGCCCCTGATCAGTTTAGTGGCAATGTCCATTGTTTTATTAAGATTAATTTCCACCTTGGAGATCGTCTGGTCCGTGGTGTCCATTTTTGCCTCCAAAGCCACAACACGAGGGGTTAAACTATCAAATTTATGGTCCAGATCTTGGACCGACCGGACCAAATGTTCAAGTGTAGCATTGACAGTGGCTAAAGACACCTCCTCTGTAGTGCCTGAGGTCCCAGTTGCAGTTTTCTGTGAGGGCCTCTCGTCTTGGTTCCCTTTAGGGTGAAAGAAATTGGCTGAAGCAGCAGCAGATCCTTTCATCTTCCCCATGTTAGCCACCAAGCAGGATCTCTAATCATAGATAAAGCCACTGGTGCAGGAAAAAATACTCCAAATATAGCTTAAATAAGGATTTTATAAAAGTTTGCTCTGGAACTCCCAGAATATGCTGCTTCCCGCGTGGCTACTCAGCAGCGCCACCCCAACATGCATTTTAAAACTTTCAACAAGACTGTCTGAGGGTGATAAGGGGAGGGTCTTAAGGCAGTGATACCTAATAGTCGGTACAGCTCTTTCAGTAATGCAGCACCAGAATTACTACCCTGATCAGTAATAATCTCTTTAGGTATGCCCACCCTGCTGAAAATTTTGCCAAGCTCTGCTGCCACTTTTGAGGCTGTGACAGTATGCTCTGGAACTGCCTCTGGGTATCGTGTAGCATAGTCACATACTACCAAGTTAATCAACTTCCCTTTTTATTTTTGTCTAAGGGGCAAACCACATCCATAGCAATTATCTCAAAAGACGCATCTCTCAAGGGTAGGAGCACCAGGGACACCCTATCTTTCTTAGTCACTGAGGCTACTTTCTGACATTCGGCACTAGAACTGCAATAGGTAGCAACATCTTCATGAATCCCAGGTCAGTAAAATCTGTACAGCAGTCTGGCAAGGGTGCAGTCCCTCCTTTAGTGAGCAGTCATAGGACTATCATGTGCTATCTGTAACAACTCAGTTCTATGCTTTTTTGGTACAACCAATTGTTCTATCTGTTCCCACTTCTGCGGATTAACACAAACTCTGTGCAGTAGCCCAATACATTTTTTAAACATTGGTTCACCCTCTTTTTGTTCACCCCCAGCTGCTTAAAATAACCTTGGTGAGAAACATTGTTAGTTTGCTCTGAAACAAAACCACAATTAGTTATCCATTTAGTTTCAACTTTTTCATATATTAACCCCTTATGTCCATCAGTCTTTTGTTGCCACTGTTTTTTCATGCATCTTCTCTCTTTTCTGGATTTTTTTTTTTTATTCTTTTTATCCCTCCTGGACGCCCTCTTAGTTCCACTCCTTCAGGCCCTGCTCAATGTCACCCAACCCTCCCCAAGTCTGCCCCTAGAGTGCTCTGGTGTGCCCTACCTCCTTTCTCTTTCTCCTCGGAGCACCACCTTTGCACAGTGGGGTCTGCCTGTGATTACAGGCTGGGTGGCTGGAGCGGCCGTCATCCGGAACGCCGAGGGAGGTTTTCCGGTTTTCTTGTCCCTCCCCTCCATCCCAGAGAGGACACCTGGCTCGGGTGGAACATGCGTACGCACGCCTGCCAAGTGCCTGGTGGCATCCTCCCCTCCCTGGCTTCCCCCACTGGAAGCCGCCATTGTCCCAAGAGTCGGTGCTTCCACTGGCTCTCCTGAGCATCGGGTGTATTAAACACCCCTGGTGTCCCTCCCCAAAGGAGGAGAGCATCCGTGGGGACGCTCAATCCTCCTTCCCCCTGCCGACCCACCTTTCCTGGATTTTTGGATCTTGGAGCTGGGCTCAAACAAGTCCACATCAAAGTTGCCAAAAGGAAAAGTTTCCCCACCATCTAAAATTTTTTTTGCCTGTGCTTTTGTAATCACAGCTGCTGACACAGCAGGATTTATTCCGTCTGTGATTATGTACCCCCCATGCCCCTGTCTAGGGGTATAACTTTCTTTCGCAGGTGTTCTGGGACAATAGAAAAGGGTCACTCTCAAGCGCTAACATTGAGACAAATGCACTACCAAATTAAGGCAGGGAAAATAATATTCCTACCTCTCAGGTGTCTTTAGCACTTGTGCACTTACCCTTCTCCCTCAATATTTGATTTTCTTCTTCCAAAGCTGCCCACCGGACCAGGACCTCCGCGCTGCACCTCGACTGTCTCAGGAGCCCTTGAGGTCCAAATCAGGCTGGATGTATACTACAACTAGAATGCAACTCATGGAAAATTAATCAAACTGAAGATAAAGAGGAAAATAAGCATTTCATTTTATTTGCTTTCCCCCCTTAGTTAAATAATGCACATAACCACTATTTTCTCCCCAAACTGGATTTTATTCTGCACCTGTAATGCAAATGAATCCAAGCAATACAGGGGTCATGTACCTCATTTTAAACAAATAAGCAGCTCCATGGGGCTATTCAACTGTAACCCCCTTACATATGGGGGTTCCTGGAAGCCTTCTCGAAGCTTGTCTAAATGTTCCCTGCCCAACTGGTGTTTGGCTCAATGCTGCCTAAATGTGGGTGTTGTGAGTGCTTCCAAAGCCTCCAGTACTGTCTCTTTAAGAGCTGCCTACTCACAGGCTCCAGCGGGTTGGTATGGGGGGAACTGGTGTTTCCTTGTTCAAATCCCGCCTGAGCTGCGGTGAAATCGCTCCCCTTTGGCAGTCGCTATATGTGCAGAGGGAGCCCTTTTGACTGATGTAACTGTTTGGCCATAATTAGCTAGCATGTTGGTGGAATTACAGTTTGTCTAACCTGCTTCTTCTGCAGCTGAGACTGTGTGCGCTTTGCCCCTCCATTTTGGACCTGGACTATTGCGCTGAGCCAATAGTAATCGGGGGAACGTTGAAATGGAGATTTTTCTGACCAACCAGGATTAGGACTCATGTGGGAGCCAGCTGACCAATGAGACACAGCCAGTGGTTCTGGGAAGTAAAACCTGAAGAATGGCACCTTGTTTGCACCAATAGGGGCAGCAATAAGTGACTGGCATCTGCAGCCCACCTATGGGATCAGGTGACGCCTGAGTGGGGAGCTTTGCCCTAACTGCCGAGGGGCAGAGACGTTGTGGCTGTGAGCGAAGAAGGAGCTCTGAGGCTCCTGCACCATTGAGTTTTCACGCGGGAAGCGCGTGTGTGGAAGGCCAGATTCAGGCGGCTCTGTCACCGGCAAGTATCGGACTAAATCCGCTGGGCAGCGGTCAGAGGAGGCTGCGCAAGAGCACGGCTACCTACCAGGCTCACCCTGTAGAGGACTGGAAAATCTGCTGAATCGCACTCAGTCTGTCAGGAAAAAGTGAAGTTGCATTGACTCCGCGATTAGCTATGAGTTCGGTCGGGCCCTAAAAGCAGCTGCCTGGTATGGTACCCCTCTGTTGCTTTCTATATAAATGTGTGGAGATGTGTCTGAAGTTCAGGCTCAACCTTGCGAGTGGTGTGAGAGCATGTTTCTGCTGGAGTCATGAGTACAAAATCAGGGTAGCTCCCTGTTAAATGTCTTTAGCAAGGGCAAGATCTTCAGGTTACTTTGCTGATTACACTAACTGAGCCTGCCGGCTCCATCAACTCTTCGTAGGAATTAAATGCTCATTTGTGTCAGGGCCCCAACTAGTTGCACCAAAGAACTAGCCTTTGGGGCTTGGTTACCCATAGACAGTAACTCATAGGTTAGGCCTGTACACAGAGCCCTAGGTAGATACTTATATATTGTAGCGGTAAGCCAATCACCCTGATTCCCCCCAGTCCTTGTTATCCCCACTTAAATAAATCAGATTTCTTGGTTTGCAAAAGTACACTGGCTAGTTTGTCTATTAATGGTGAAATACTGCACAGTAAATATTGTGTAACTGTACCTTACTTTCAAGGGGGTCCCCGGAGTGAGCTGAGTGGTGCGAGCGGGGGTAAGTGTATATAGTAAGGACACTGTAACTGACTTGTGGGCCACTAATGGAAGAAAGGGGGTTGCAGCAACCCAGAGGGCTGTGACCGAGTCAACCTCGACTGTTCTATCCCCAACCTCTGGGTGGAGGCACCCGCCAACGGATCTAGGCCCCTCACCCTGTCACAGTTGGGGCAGGCAGGGGTAGTAGCCCCTAGGACAGCGCCCCCTGGGGGTTACACAACTTTTTACAAATACTAACTGGACAACTTAAGGCAGCAAAAAAGTACAGTTACGTAAGAACTTACCGTAACAGTAGATCTTCGAGAACAGCTCTTGCAGCAGGTTACACCATAAGGACTGAAGCTGGCAGGTGGCAGGACTCCACAGAAAAATTCTAGCTCGTTATATACAGCAGGGGACTGCCCCCCTGATGTCGGTCTTGCCCCTGACGTCCCACACATAATAAAAGGGGCGGTCCCTCAGTTCTCCAGCCGGAGACTCCGGCATAGCGGTACAAATTTCTGAAGGGAGACTGAGGATTCGCTTCAGAAAGGAAGATTAGTAACAATGTTGCCAATGCAAATGACACTCCTGAGGGGAAGGTGGGTGGGAAAGTACCTGCTGCAAGAGCTGTTCTCAAAGATCTACTGTTACATTAAGTTCTTACATAACTGTACTATCTTACTTCAAGATATAGCTCTTGCAGCAGGTTACATCATAAGGACTGAGTCCCAAGCAGTATGTGATAGCCTCTAAAATGGGAGGAGGTCTGAAGAAAGGGAACCCCTCATTATAGAAGCCCCTGCAGGACGGCAAGGCCAAAGCCTGCTCTGCGCCTGGAGGCAATGTCCAGACTGTAGTGTCTGATGAATGTGTGCACAGTGCTCCAAGTAGCTGCTGCACAAATGTCTGAGGCTGATACTTCCTCAGGGAGGCAAATGAAGCTGCTATCCCCCTGGTGGATTGACTCTTTACCGGTCCCGGTAAGGGTGTGTTGTGCTTCTGATAACAGAACACAATGCAGTTTACCAGCCATTTTGAAAGTGTTTGTTTGGACACAGGTGCCCCTAGCATCCTGGTGGTAAATGAAACAAATAACTGACCTGACTTTCTGTGCTGTCTGGTTCTAGTCAGATAGTACCTGAGTATCCTGTGCACATCCAAGGTGTACAGGAGAGTCTCTCCTCTATTGGAATTGTCTGGGCAATAAACAGGATGGTTAATCTCTTGGTTGAGAGTAAGCTCTGACACTACCTTAGGTAAAAATTTAGGATTAGTTCTTAAGGCCACCATGTCCTTATGAAAAAACAAATATGGCTCTTTACACATAAGTGCCCGGAGCTCTGAAATCCTTTGGGCAGAAGTAGCTGCAACGAAAAATAATGCCTTCCAAGCATGGGTGTGGCCAGGCATACTCCAAGTACTCCATGGTGTGCAATTTTATTTAAGTGGGGTAGCAAATAGGCTCTGAACTGCTTCCTTTTTCCTTGAAAACTAACAAAGAAAATGCTGAACCTTTCTGTAATTTGATTCATAGGAATTGAAACTAGGACTGGTCACTAATACTGTCTTTGCATCCCAAGGACAATACAACTTTACAGGCTCTGGGCTGGTATGTGGGTGTCTTAGGGAACAATGCATGGCATTTGTATTTACCCATGCATGGCACCAACCATTGTCATGGAATACAAAAGTTGTATTTATTGTGCCAAATGAGACAACAAACACGGTCCTGGTGTACCTTTGTATATTGTCTGGCTTCACCCCGGTGGGGGGCGGTAGCAGTGAGTCCACTTGGTGTGCAGATCTGAAATTCCTGGCTACACCCCTGCTTCCAAGAGAGAAGGTGTAGCTCACAATCCATGGCTGGTTAAAAAGGAGGTAGTGTGAGCTGTTCCAAAATGAAAAGAAGGTTCCAAGGAAGGATTGGGTCCCTAATGGGTGGTTTCAGGTGGAGAATGCCACACAAAAAGGTGCACGATAGATCCAATTGGGCTAAAGATTTATCTCCAAAAAGTGTGTGGTATGCTGATAATGCTAAGAGATACACCTTTATAGAGGAGTAACTGAACCCTGGGTCTGACAGGGAGAGGAGATACTCTAGGACTGAGTTCACCTGGCAAGTCAAAGAGTCCAGACCAGGGCTGAGGACCAAAGGCAAAAACTTCACCATTTCATAATGTACATGTGTAACCCCTAGGTGGCGCTATCCCAAGGTGATTTACCCCTGCCTGTTTGACTACGGACAGGTTGAGGGGCCTAGGTCCTATGGCGGTGCCTCCACCCAGAGGTCAGGGTTTGTAGTGGTTAGACTAGCTTGGTCACAGCCCTCTGGGATACTGAGACCCCCTTTTATTCTCTCTAGTGGCTCACACAGTACCTCGGAGTTACAGCCCCAATACCTCACGTATACACACTGTTCACTCATATAAATACCACTTATCCTCAAGACTGATTCTGCAGCACATCTCTGAGGATCCCCTGTAAAATAAGGTTAAACAACATACACAGCAAAACACAATACTGTTTCCATAAGTACCAAACCACAGACAGTATATAGTAAAACAACAACAAATCTGATTTATTTAGGGGGCAGTAACACGGGAGGAGAAAATCAGGTTAATTGGTGGCATTAAATCACAATACTGTGCACACATACAGGGTCTGAAAAGTCACACTCTGGGTACCCAGGTTGGGGGCTAGCCAGGTCCATTGCCTGGGGTTGGCTGGCAGGTGCAGGTGGACGCATTCCTGTAGAAGAAAATATATGAACAACACCCAATTGTAATCTGGAGCTGGATGGCTCAGTCCATGAAGCAGGGAAACAACAAGAATTAGATGACACACTTGTGGCTGAAAACAGACTGCAGGGGAATACCCTGATTTGTACTCACAATACCCAAGCTGAGGACTGTATGGTAGATGTTCTTCTGGATTGCCAGAACAGCAGGGCATGGAGACAAGGACCTTGTGACTGGGCCCCACTGCAGTTGATAGCAAATGTATTTAGTCCAGGCTAACCTGGGGTTTGCTTCCAGCTTCAGCACACAGCACGGGGGATTGGATATAGCGATTCCCCACAAGCACTACGCACATTCATATGTAAAAGGAAAGTACTATACCAGGCAGGATGCTCCTCGATACCAATCACAATTACTGCAAAATACCTGGGAGCACACACAGCAACTTTAGTTCCTGACAGGCCGAGCGCAATTCAGCAATTACTCCAGCCTTCTACAGGGTGAGCTTGGTTTCCACACTTCTAGTGCTTCTTTCTCCTCACAACTCAGATTCAGTCCAAACTGGCACTCACAAAGGCTGCAGACCGAAACTCAAGGCCTCACACACGCTTCCCGCACAAAACTTTACACCACAGAAGCACAGAGCTCCTTCTCTCTTCACAGTCACAACTGATCGGATCTTTCCAGTCACAGAGCAGGGCATTTCATTTAGCTCCACACCATTCTGTTGGCTGGTCCGGCTGTCACTCACAATAAGACTCCCTCTGTTGGTGGAAAAAGGCGCCAAGATTAAAACTACATTTCCCAGAGTCACTGCCCATACAATCCCCTTGTGACTGGCTCAAAACTGAGAGTCTAAGTTCTGTTCGTCCACAGGCTCCATTTTAGGGTCTCCCTATCATCCTGATTGGTCCAAGTCAGCTATTCAGGACCAAAATGAAGGAGTTACACTGAAACAGTTCGTGCTGAAATGAAGACAGGTTCGACAAACTACAATTCCTCAGTCACTCTAAATCATTTCTGGCAAACGGCTATATCTTTCAAAAAGACTCACTCTGCACATGTAGCAACGGCAGAAGCGGAGCGAACTGATGGCAGCCCAGGTAAGATTCGAGCATTAAATACATAGTCCCCCCATACAAACTAATTAAGTATGCAAGCAGACAGCTCTTAAAGAGACAGTACGTGGAGGCTCAAATAGCACTCACTTGGAACCACATTTAAACAGCTCAGATGCCGAACACTGCCCAGACTTGGAGCATTCAGGCAAGTTCCTGGAAGACTTTTGGGATCCCCCATTTGCAGAGGGGGTTACACTAAAATTCCTAGGGAGTCCTGGAGCTTCCAGCTATCCCCACTACTTACCTGGAAAGCTCGGGATGTATTTGGTCAAATGGACAATGAGGACAGTGATGATTACAGCAAACGTAAAGCTGCACTGTTAAAGAAATTTGAATTAACTGCTGAATCATACAGAGCTAAATTCTGTAAGCTCAGGAGAAGTCCTGACATGAGCTACGAGGAGCTAGCCACAAAACAACGCCAGTTTTTAAAACGTTGGTGGGAAGGAATTGGAGCAAACTCTGTTGATAAAATTGAAAATGTGATTTTGTTAGAACAGCTTTTCTGGGCATGCCCAGCAGAGCTGAAAACCTGGCTGGAGGACTGAGATCCAAAAACAGTGCAAGAGGCTGCTGAACTCTCGGACCGCTATGCCAAGAGTAGACCTGCTCTGAGAGTGAATGGGGTGGGCGTGGCAGTGCAGAAAGGGAAAAGCGCGCGCCTTCAGGGCAGCTATAACCCTCAGTGCCTCCACCAAAACCAGTTAGCCCCAGGTTTCAGAGAAAAGATTTCTCTGAGAGAAGAAATGAATGTTGGTAGTGTAAAGAAACTGGGCACATTGTCAGACAGTGTCCTAAAAAGGTGAGCAATACACAACAGAGTGCTAGGAAAGAAATGGGTTGTTTGTGTGTCCCTGGAAGCATGCCTGTGAACATGAGGGAACACATGCACCCAGTCATGGTAAATGGTGTACTAACGCAAGGGTTAAGGGACACAGGGGCATCTCTGACATTGGTAAAAAGGGGATCTAGTAAAGCCGGGTCAGCTTATACCCAATAAATACTTCACTGTACAGGATTTTACTGGTAAAGAGAAAACATTGCCACTGGCTAGTGTTCTCCTAGACTGGGGTGAAACAGGGGGAACTGTGCAACAGGTGGCAGTTGCCAAAACATTAGCAGTGGATGTGATCCTGGGACAACAATCTCAAACAGGGGATGGTATGTGCAGTTACCCATAGCCAACCAGCAAGGGAAAATTGTAGTCCCCTGAGCCCCACAGAAGCCATTGTGGAAACCACTGAGAGGCTGGTTCCCCAGCCTATTTCTCCAGATGGGGAGACTAATGAAAAGGGAGTAGAAATTTCCCCAGTAGCAAGTAACCACACAGCTACAGAGGGTTACTCTAAAGAGGGAGGAGAGACTCATTGTCAGAGGGTTGGGATTGACAGTGATCCTGAGTGCCCTGATGCTAGTGCTAGGGACCCTAGTTTACCGACTGAAGGGGACCTGTCCCATGCCTTGGGAATGTGTGAGGGGTTTGCAGCTGCTCAGAGAAGTGACCCTAGTTTAGAGAAGCTGAGGGCTTGGGCAGACTTGGATGGCACACAGGGAGGTGATGGCAGACATAAGGTTTATTGGGAAAATGGACTTATGTTTACTCAGGCAGTACAGACAGAGGGAGGTGTGCTAGGCAGGCAGCTTGTCATTCCCAAGGGGTATCGTGAGCAGTTGCTCAAGATTGCACATGATATTCCCTTGTCTTGTCATCTGGGAATCACATGCACTATGAAGCAGTTGGCCTAGAATTTCTATTGGCCTAACTTCACCCAGCAGGTGAAGGAGTATTGCAGGTCTTGTCACTGGAGCCAAGAAATAGGGACGGTGGGCAAGAAAACCCAAGCCACCCTGATTTCCTTGCCCATTGTGAAGGAGCCATTCCAGAGGGTGGGAATGGATATTGTGGGGCCTTTAAATACCCCCAGCTCCTCAGGGAAGAGATTCATCCTGACTGTGGTGGATTATGCCACCCGGTACCCAGAGGCAGTCGCCCTATCCTCACTGAGGACAGACAAAGTGGCAGATGCCTTATTTGGGATTTTCTCTCGTGTTGGGTTTCCGCAGGAGGTTATCACTGATTGAGGGGGTTCCTTCATGTCAGACCTGATGAAATGTTTATGGGAGAAGTGTGGGGTGGTGCACAGATGCACAACACTGTATCACCCACAAGCCAATGGGCTTGTGGAAAGATTCAATGGAACCCTGAAGTCAATGCTCCGGGCGTTTGCTGAACAGCATGGGAGGGACTTGGAGAAATACCATCCCCTCCTGTTGTTTGCATACAGGGAGGTGCCCCAAAAGTCGACAGGATTTTCTCCCTTTGAGCTTTTATATGGACACTGGGTACATGGGCCCCTAGACTTGATACGGGAGGACTGGGAAGGCAAGCACACCACCCAGGGAACTCCCATTGTGGATTACGTCCTTAGGTTTAGGAAAAGGCTGAAGGAGCTTATGGGGACAGCCCAGAGCAATCTGGCAGCTGCCCAACAGAAACCAAAAGTGTGGTATGACCGCAGAGCCAGAGCTCGCTTGTACATGGTGGGTCAGGAAGTCATGGTCCTTATTCCGGTCCAGAAAGATAAGCTGCAGGCTGAGTGGGCAGGACCATACAAAGTGGTTGGGAAGAAAAATGACATGAACTACAGTATATTGTGGAGTTACCTGACTGAAGACTGACAAAAAGGATGTACCATGTCAACATGATGAAGCCATATGTAAATAGGGTGGACATTGTGTTTGCAATGTGTAGTCCTGAGGAGGGGATGGACGTAGGAGACCCCCTTCTGGACTTGCTGGAAGAAAGCAAGTGGGAGTCCTCTGTGGAAGCAGTTAAATTGTCTCCCCAGCTGGCCCCGGACCAGATCCCGGAAGTAAGGGAGGTTTTAGCAGATTTGGCCCCATTATTTAGTGCCAAGCCTGGACTAACCCCCTTAGCAACACACAATGTGGAGACAGGGACACAAACTCCCATACGTCGGACAGCATACTCGGTGTTAGAGGCTGTCCAAAAGGACATTAGTAGGGAAGTGGAGGAGATGCTGAATTTAGGGATAATCCAGAGATCCCACAGCCCCTGGGCCTCACCCGTAATCCTTGTGCCCAAACCAGATGGCTCTACTCATTCTGTGTGGACTATCATGGACTGAATGCAGTCACGAAGTCAGATGCCCACCCAATGCCCCAGACGGATGAACTCCTGGATAAGTTGGTAGGGGCGACCTACCTTACGACCACTGACCTGACAAAGGGGTATTGGCAGGTAGAGTTGACAGACAGAGCTAGGGAGAGGTCGGCCTTCATCACTCCGATAGGCTTATTTTAATTTAAAATAATGCCTTTTGGAATGAAGAACACCCAAGCCACTTTCCAAAGGTTGGTGAACCAGGTGTTAAATGGTGCTGAGGAGTATGCCATGGCGTACCTGGATGACATTGCCATCTTTAGTGCCAGCTGGGAGGAACACCTATCCCACCTTAGGGAAGTGCTGGGCAGGATACAGAGGGCCGGGCTTACTGTTAAAGCCGAGAAGTGCCAAGTGGCCATGGGAGAAGTGGCATACCTCAGGCTTGTGGTAGGCTGAGGACAGCTCCGTCCTAACCAAATAAAGATAGAGGTAATCCGAGTGTGGCCCAGACCAGAAATGCAGAAGCAGGTCAGGAGTTTTCTTGGAACAGCAGGGTACTATATAAAATTTTTACCCAATTACAGTGCCCTGGCTGCTCCCCTATTGGACCTGATAAAGAAAAGGATGCCAAAGAAAATTACCTGGGGACCAGCCTGTAAAAAAGCCTTTACCAAACTGAAGGAGGTACTGTGCAGTGCTCCTGTTTTGACAAGTCCTGACTATAGCAAACCCTTTATAGTTCAGACTGATGCCTCAGATGTGGGTATTGGGGCAGTACTGAGTCAGACATCCAGCCAAGGGGGAGATCACCCAGTAGTGTACCTGAGTAGGAAGTTGCTTCCCAGGGAGCAGGCATACTCCACTGTGGAAAAAGAGTGTATTGCTATAATGTGGGCCCTAAAGAAATTAGAGCCATACTTGTATGGGCAGTATTTTGTGGTACAGACTGACCACAACCCCCTGGTTTGGCTGATGCAGATGGGGAAAAATAATGGTAGATTGCTAAGATGGAGTCTTGCTTTGCAAGGGTATGATATGACAATGCTACATAGGGCTGGAGCCAAAAATCAGAACTCCAATGGGCTGTCTCGTGGGTACGAGGAGTGAACTTATTTGGGAAGCTCATCCCATGCAGGAGACAGAGCCCCCAAATTCAGTCTAGGTGGGGAGGAATTGTGACACTCAGACAACTAGTTCTGATTAATCTATGATTTTTGTAATATAAAAATGTGTTATTGAGTGTCTCTCAAGATACATGCTGAATCAGCCTGTGGAATGACACCCCCCTTCCCAGGTTTTAGCTACAATGTGTTACCTGGAAGGCCAAGAGATACTTAAAGGTTAGAAGAGACTTAAAATGTAGGATCTCCTGTTTATGTGACTAATTGCAGCTTGCCAACTGCCAAGATAGATCATAAACTTTTATGATGTTCAGAGGAAACACAGTTAATATTCACATGGAGATACAAAGCATGTTTCATCTCCGTGAGATCTGGCAGAGAGACATAACAGGTCCTTTGATGTCCTGGAAAGGGGAAGCTGCTCATAAGATCAAAGAAAGTCATATGAGAAAATTAGTTGTGCTGAGTTCACAGAATGTAATACTTTGATAAGACATCCTGTTTTGCATAGATATATTTTTTTATATTCTGACAGGGAGGAGCTAGGTGACCTCATGCAAAGAGGTTGGCAAAGCCAGTTTTTTTTTTAAACTTTCAATCTTTATTTTTATAATAAGGAACATACTCTTAAGAAAGCAAAGAAAATTTCCATTTAACTATACAATAAAAGAAGCTTACAAAAAAAAGAAAAACATAAATAATTAAAAAGAGTAAACATAAAGTGCACATACAGATTATATTTCATCATTTTTCATGTTGTTGTCGTAAATGTTACTTAAAGGGTACACAAAGTAAATCAATTAATTATGGATCAGAGGGCTCAGTTTAGGGTACAAACTCTGGTCGAATAGGTATAATGGGCCGGATATTCAAAAGGGTTGCGCAATGCTCAATAGGGTTGCGTCAGCGCAAGTCAGAAAATGCGCCATTCTGCGATTTTCAGCAGGAGGCAGTTGCGCCACTGAAAACATGCTGAGCAACAGCGCAATGATAATGAAGGCAAGCGCAACCGAAGGGGGTGGAACCATGCATAAAGTGCGCAGTGCGATGTTCAAAGACTTGCGCAATGCGCAACAGTGGAGCAGGCGGAAGTTGCGCCATAGCGGAAGTGAGCCAAAATAAAAAGGAGCAAGGAAGAGGCTCAAGAACGCTACAGGGAAGCCACATGAGGCAGGAAGAGAGACAGAGAAAGAGGGCAGGCCAGGGAAACAAAACCACGGAATAGGGGCAAGGGAAGGTGTGTGGGGCCACAGAGTGCAGAGGCCAGTAGGTGTACCTGGTGCAGTGGAGGTAGCAGTCAGGACAGCGGGGGGAACAAAGCAACAACAGCTGGGGGGGGAACACAAGCCAGGGACATGGACAGTGCCACCTTCCACATGGAAGCTGTAATGAGGGGGTGAGAAGGCATGCTGCAGGGGGACGTGGCCGTGGAAGGGCCCGTCGGCGGTACGCCCCCAACAGCCAGTACCGAGCCTGCACCAGCTTTGAGCTGTACACAGATGTCGAGCTTGTGGGCCGGTACCGCCTGAACAGGGCAATACTGAGGCAGCTCTGTGAGCTGTGCAGTGATGTGATGCAGGCACCCACACGACGGAGTCATGCTCTGTCAGTGGAGACAAAGGTAACAGCCTGCATGTGCTTGCTCACCACGGGTACCTTCCAGAGACCAACAGGGGACACCACAGGCATAACACAGTCGGCCACGTCACGCATCCTCACCCAATTCCTCAGCGCACTGCTGCCACATGCTGCGGAGTACATCCATTTCCCCAGCACCGCGACAGAGCGCACAGCAAACATACAGGAATTCCACAGGGTAGCATGTATGCCTGGCATGCTAGGGGTGATAGACTGCACCCATGTGGCCATTCGCACGCCACCTGGCCCCGATGGGGCCGCCTACATGAATCAGAAGGGATATGCCAGTGTCAACTGCCAGGTGGTGTGTGATGCCAGTGGGCGCATCATCAATGTCTGCGCCACGCACCCTGGGGGAGCACATGATTCCTTCATCTGGTACCAGTCGGCACTGTGCCATTGATTTGAGAGTGGGGACATCCCCACAGGTCATCTAGTGGGTGAGTATGCATGTAGAACTGACAAATTGTGGGCAAGGGGGGGTAAGCCAGATGTGTCATGGGTGTGGCATACAGGGTTTGGGGTAGTCTGAGCCTGAACAAGACACTAGCCTCCACTATCTCCACACAGGTGACAGTGGATACCCACTCCGTCCCTGGCTACTCACACCCTACTGGCGGCCCACGATCCCATCGCAGCAATGCTTCAATGAGGCACATGCCACCACGCAACATCATTGAGTGGGTGTGTGGGATGCTGAAGGTGCATTTCTGTTGCCTGGACACCTCTGGTGGTGCCCTACAGTATAGCCCCTCAAAGGCTTGTGGGATATTCCTGACCTGTTGTATCCTGCACAACATGGCCAATGACTGTGGGATAGCCGTACAGGTCGAAGAGGGGGACAGCGATGGGGACGATGGTGACGCCGGTGATGATGGGGATGGGCAGCCCCCCCCTTGGCCGATGGGACCCCCAACTGATCCGGCTGGCCCAGCTGCATTGGGACACCATCACAGAGGAGCACTTCAGCCAACACAGGTAAGTCATGGGGCCATGTGCAGCCACCAGTGGCTAGGGCACAGCCCCCATATACACATGGAAACACACCAGGGGTGCATGCTGGCAAGGGATGTGGCAGGGCACAGAAGCACACACATACAACCAGGGAGGGGTGAAGAGTAACACGCCACATGGATGGACACACACACACACACGCACACACAATAGGCACAAAGTGCACAGGGGTCAGGTGCAAAACAGAGCCGGAAGACAAACACTATCAATACACATGTCCACAGGCCACCACATCCACTGACTGTCTATGTGCGTAGGCCAGATGCTGGGCACCATCGCACTTTGGTGTACAGCGAATGCAGGCATCATCATGCACATGTACCTGTGGACAGCAGTCGGGAGGGTGTGCAGGTGGACCGTGTGTCTGCGTGTAGGGCTGGGCACCCACCGGTGCACTGCCCACCAAAACACACAGTGCACACAGGGCAGCACCAGACAGGGCCCGCACTGGGAGACAGGTCAGTCTTGTGGCACAGTGCCACGTCTGCCTCGGATGCGTGGGTGGCCCCGCCGAGACCCAGCAGCACTGGCAGGCTGAGCACAGGCCTGATGGGGTGGCACCGATGGTCCACCAGGGGTTCCACTGCGCGAACGCGACCGTGCTTGCACAGGTGTCTGCAGCACACCGAACATACCTGCACCAGGAGTGCTCGGGATGCCCACAGCTGAACCCGACGTCGACAGGGTGGGTGTCGCCTGACGCCGGGAACAGGGAGTGGATAGTGAACTGCGCGGTGTGAGCGACACATGGGCACCTGACTGTGTGCCCATTGTGGCCATGACAGCGACCAACGCCTGTGTTTGCCTGTCAATGGCAGCGGTCACATCCTCCCGCAAATGATCAATCCGTGACAGGATCCTATCAGTGTCCCTGATGTGTCGCTCCTCGACCCACTCCAGAGCCACACACAGTGCCTCCACGGACGTTGCAAGCCACATCTGCTGCTGTACTGATGCCTGCAGTAGGTGGGTGTGCTCGTCAAAGAGGTCGTCTGCCACCTTGGCAAGCTGTCCCTCACGGTATGGAAGGGCCTGATGTTCAGCACCCCTTCAGGGTGGATGCTGCTCACTAGGACCAGGTATGGGCAAGTCCACAGGCATTGCACAGACGCCACCGCTGAACCCTGAACCCCCAGTCCCGGTAGGTGACTGCTGCTGCTGCCCCTCCGCCTGCTGTGCCCAAGGGATCGGTTGTTCGGCCGCTGTGGCCGCAACAGTGCCACTGACCTGACCAGCCACTGGTGCTGCCCCACCGGTGCTGACAGGCACAGCCTGGGACTGTGCTGACATGCTGGGACACACGTCGGAACCAGCCAGGTCCATGGGCGTGAGCTGGCCTGCTGTGTGTCCATTCCGTGACACACACATGTCACTGCCCATAATGGTCATTGCATCATCAATTGTGCAGGTCTGTGCCACAGCCACAGCCACAGCGTGCTGGCATTCTTGGATGCCAGACCGCTGAGACACAGGAAGGGCCTCCCCCACACCTGTCTCAATTACATCAGTGTTGGCAGCCAGGCGGACCCACTGTTGCAATGCTCGCCGGCTACCTGTGGAGGTGGATGGTCCCTCCCCCAACTCCAGATGACTGTCTGCAGTGGACAGGCCCTCCACCGCTGACCCCTGCAGATGCGCAGGATCTGTAACAGAAAGTAAGGACACGTTAGTGCATGTGATCTACCCTTCCCCCCCCCGACAGACAATGACGTACCATGCAGTGATGGGCTACCACCTGTCTGGAAGCCACCTCCTGGAATGCCCTCAATGGCACTGCGCTGCATGCTTGCAACGAGCCTGTCCTCTGCCGGAGTCAGCTGCACCACCTCTGTCTGGCTCCTGCCTGTTGCAGCACATGCTGCCCTGATGGCAGCCACCTTCTCCTTCACCCTCCTCCTGTCGGTACCCATCTTCTTCTTACACTCCTGCACAGAGCACTGGTGGCTGCTGTGCAGGTTGACAGCACGTGCCACCCCCTCCCATGCAGCACCACAGGCCTGAGGGGTGCCCTGCCGTCCACTGAGCAATGGCTCCTGATCGATGTAGGCCTCGAAGAGTGCCTCCGTCTTGGCCTTGGTGAAATTGGGCCTCCTCTTCAGCCCACCATCATTGTCTTCCTCACCCAGTCCTCACTCGGTCATTATTCAGCCTGTATGTGCTGTGCTTGGGGTGTGGGGGTGCATTGTCATTTCTGCAGTGTGTTCCTGTGCCCATCTGTGGCATGGGTGGTGGGCCCCTACCTACCTCCCTGGTTGTGCAGTTACATTGCTCTGCTGCTGAGGGGCTCCCTGCTTGCGCTATGGCGCCTCTGGAGGCTCTGCTCAGCTGGGCAGCCCTTGGCTGTATCATAAGCGCATCATATCTCACTCAGCTTCCCCTTCCTAGTTGCGCTATGGCGCAAATTGTGTGATATTCAGATGTTGGCTGTTGGCGCAATTTGGCTTGCTCCTTTTTTGAATATCGCGTCTATTGCGCATGGGCGCAATGGACTTGTGCTTGCTCCTGCTATTGTGCACTTTTTGGGCGCAGTTTGAATATTCAGCCCAATATATATTACCCATCTTCTCCATATCCTTTCAAAGCCAGTCTGGGACTTATTTAGTGTGGCAGTAATTTTTTTCCATCCCATAAATATCGATCATTAATTGGTGTCGTTGATCCACAGTGGGAGGCGAGGGGGACAGCCACTTTTTAGTAATAGCTTTTTTGGTGGCAAGAGAAGCCAGGTTGATAAAGTTCCTTGTTGGGATATCTATATGACCCGGGGGGTACTCTCCAAAAAGAAAAAACAGGGGGTCCCGAGTTATATCTGAGGCCATTATTTTTTGAATGGCCTCGTGAAAACTTATAAGAAAGGGTTGTAAAACCTGGCAGGACCAAAAGATGTGGCCTAAGTTGGCTTGGGTACATCCACATCGCCTCCAGCAATCTGCATTCAGGTGAACACTGTACTTCTGAATCACAACTGGAGCTCTAAAGTACCTTACCGTTAGTTTCCAGGCAAACTCCTTCCATCGTCCAGAACCAGTGCCCCTCTGCATTGTCCTTATATGCTTCCCCCAAAGGGGAATGGGTGAACCGACTCCCAAATCCCTTTCCCATGCTAGTCTGTTTTTGTTTAAGGGATTTTCTTTTAGGGAATGTAAACCTTTATACAGAATTGAAATTATATGAGGTGGAACCGGTCTCCCATCTATCGCTCCCAGAAGGGTCTCTAGGCGTCCAGGGAGAGGGCTATCCTTCCACATGATCTCCTTTAATGAACTAAGGTAATTCTGGGTTTGAAAATATCTAAACCTGTCTGAGTAAGGGACAGCATATTTTTGGACTAAGTCTTTAAATGCTAAAATTATTCCCTGTGGCATAAAATGGTATACCAGATGCAGGCCCCTTTTCTGCCATTTAAGGTATCCCTTACCCAGCTTGGCCGGAGCAAAGGTGCCTATGTAAGGTAAGGAGAGCATGGCAGGTTTCCATTTTTTAAATTCCTGAGAGGATAGCACCTTTTGCCAGGAGCTCAGTGTGGATCGAGTAAATGGGTTGCTTATGTTCTCTACTTTTAGGTCAGGGGGAAGGAGAGGAGAGTGCGAAGAACATCTCGGAGCTCCACCTCCTGAGTCTCCACTGATTTCCACGTGGAGCAAAGCCAGTTTTTAAACAGTATTCTGTTTTCCATTTACACACAAATGTTTGGACTCTGAAAGCTGCAACATGCTAGCAGCACTGTAAGAGATACATTAGATAAATCAAGTCTAATTGTCTGGTGGTAGGAAATTGCACTTTTAAAATCTTGATTTTTTTTAAGTGATTGTATGTTTTTGTGATATATGGTTCTGCATTTACATTTTACATATTTTTTTCTATTTTGAAGTAAACCTCTACTTTAGAGACTATTTGGTGTGCCTTTGAAATTCTTTTTCTTGACAAGGGAAGCATACATGGTTAAAGCGGACACTGTACAAAGCTTACTGGTTTTACCAAACTGGGAAAAGGTAAGAATTTATTCTGAGGTCTTTAATAGAGTTGTAAGGGTTCATTTTGTATGCTTGGTTAGGTGCCCATAGGCAAAAGATAACTGTCCCCCCCGAAGAGCGGAATTATCTGAGCCTGTACATTGGGTACGCTAACAAGAGGTTCACAGTTTGAATCCGTTCAAGACTTGAGACTAAAGGTTGATTCGAACCCACAAAACAGACAGGAGGGTTACCCTGTTTCTGTTTCCTGTTCACAAGACTGCGCCCGGAGGTTGGCACTGTGGGAGCAGAGGGCCTGACCTGCTGAGTGGGTTTGTGACACTGGATACCACACCTTGCACCATGCCAGCGATCCAGGTTCGGGAATGAGCCCAGGTCATTGGAGGTCGGCGGGGGGAGGGAGAGGATGTGACCGGCTGCCGGCCCTCTGACTCAGGAGGGAGTACATGGTCTCCTCAGAGCTTGGCTGCCCCCTGGTGGAGGCTGGGTGGCTACGCCACTTCTGAGACGTGCTGGTATTAGGCCGAGGGAGGGCGGAAGGGGCTAATACTGGAGCTGGGTGCACATGTATGCCTCCACGCGCATATGTCATCGCTTCTGGAGCCTCAGGATAGGACTGAATGTAGGGGTGAAAATGGAGGAAAAGTTGAAGTCACCTAGGATGAAGCCTCTGGGCTGGCTCTGGGGCCCTGCTGGGGCACGCATAGCCCCTTAAGCCCTCGAATGACCCAGAGTCCAGTAGGTTGGCAAACAAGCTGGTGGCCTGCCAAGGAGGATAAACAGAATTGTAAAAAAATAAAAGATAAAAAAAAGATAAAAAAAATTTAGAGAACATTACTGTGATTCCACATGGCACCCCTATGGGATACATGAGATCATATAGATCTCAGTGCTCAGCAGTAGCAGTAAAGTGCAATAGATGTAGGGCATTCACAGTGTGGCCCAACCCCCAGTGCTTTGCACTTACTCAGACTTCTTCAGGGCAGAATATATTTAGATAAGCCTGTCGTTATGTTAGGTGACATCATCCACACATTTAAATTAAGTTAAAGAAGCCCTTACTCATTCAGTGAGGAGAAGCAGGATGGGTCAGAGCAGGCCTGGATTGTCTAGAAGCCAGTGAATTTTCTTCAGGAGGCTAAGTAATTACTGCTTATAGACAGAAATCTGATTGATAGACTGTGCAAGCCAATTGCTAGTCCACTGATTTAAATTTTTAACTGTAATTCAGAAGGGAACCAGGACATGAAGTGATGCTGTTACTTTCTGGTTCATAGAAACATCAAAATATAGACAATGACAGCAGAAAAAGACGTCTGGGGTGGACTTAGTTAGCCAGGTTTCTACTAGGGCTAAGATGTCTGGTTGGTGTAAGAGAACCCAGAACTGAACGGCAGCAAATTTTTTAAGCAGGCTGCATACGTTCATGGGAGGCAATGCGGAGTCCGTTGGACTTATTTGGTGGATTGGTGGGGGGGCAGGGCCTGGGTTTGGATGGATATGACCAGAGAGGAATAATAGTATGACTAAGGCTCTAGCCCTGGGATGGCAGTTAGTTAGTTTCCTGTGGGTACGTTGAGGTGCCGGGCAGGCAGTAGGTGAACAGGGAATGGACAGGGTTTGGAGGGTCCGGAAGATACAGAGGTGGTGGAGCCAGCGGGAGCCAGGGTCAGAGGTGGGGTTGGGGGGCAGCAAGGAGGTGGATGCAGGGTCTGGGGTGCATTGACATGGTGGTGGGTGGGTGGGCTACAGTGGTAAGGTATGTGGGTACAATTGACCATGGGCAAGGGCTGAAGTTTGGCTGATGGGAGGTAGGTTCCAGGAAGTGTAAGAAGATTATGCATATAAGGTGGAGATTAGCACTCATAATGCCAGGTAGCCTTGGTGTTAGAGCACAGTGGCTGGGGGGGAGGGGGCCAAAGCTTTAGGAGCTGTAGGAATCAAGTCAAGATTATCTTGGCTTGCTAGCTTGGTGAATAGAGCTGCTATCTTTAGTCACAAGGGTGCTGGGTTTGAGACCTGGGGAGGGGCAGTGGAGTGCCTTTTGTTTTTGGATTAAGGAGCAAAAACTTTGAGAGCTTTAAGATCCAGTAGAATTACATCTTTGCTTGGTGGCCTGGTGGTAGAGCTGTAGACTTCAGTCCCAAAAATACTGGGTTTGAGACCTGTGGTTGGACAGTAGAGTATCTT
This sequence comes from Neoceratodus forsteri, assembly GCA_016271365.2. NCBI lineage: Eukaryota > Metazoa > Chordata > Ceratodontiformes > Ceratodontidae > Neoceratodus > Neoceratodus forsteri. The sequence goes on along the minus strand of CM057449.1, from coordinate 143,035,108 downwards.
GGTAGATTTAAGAAGCAAAAGCTTTAGGATCCAAGAGTACTTGTTTGCTGATCATTTGTTAGAGTAGTAATAATACTGCAGTTTGTTCTAACCTGCCTTCTTTGCAGTATGGACAGTTCTGTTTGTTTCCATCATCTTGGTCCTGGACTGTCAAAATGGGCCAATCTGTATGTAACCCCCCTGCAAATGGGGGTTCCCAAAAGACTTCCAGGAGCTTGCTTGAATGCTCCAAGCCTGAATGGTGTTTGGCATTTAAGCCATTTATCAGTGAGTGTTTTTAGAGCCTCTGGTACTGTCTCTTTAAGAGCTGTCTGCTTGCAGACATAATTAGTTTGTATGGGGGACTGTGTGCTCTCTGAGTACCACTCGAGCTGCTGCCAATTCACTTCATTTTGCAGTCACTAGGAGTGCAAAGGAACCTATCTGAAAGATGTAACTGTTTGCCAGAAATTATTTAGAGTAATAATGAAATTACAGTTTGTCTAACCTGCTTTCTTTGCAGTCAGAACTGTGTCTGCTAGTTCCCATTCTAGTTTTGAACTGCTGAACTGGACCAATCAGTGTGGGGTAAGCTAGCTCTAAAATGGTGCCTTGGACGAATCAGAACTTGACTCATAATCTGAGCCAGCCACAAGAGGATTGTATGGGCAGTGACTCTGGGAGATGTAGTTTAGACTTCAGTGCCTTTTGGACCAACAGCAGCAGTCTATTGTGAGTGACAGCCAATCCAGTCAAGAACTGGAAGGAACTCAAAGGAAGTGCCCGTTTTGTCTGTTGGAGTTCAGTTGAGCTTGGCAGTGAAGAAGGAAGGAGCCCTGTGCTTTTCAGTAGTGCAGTTTTAGTCAAAAACGTGTAAGGCCCAGAGTTCCGGTCTGCAGCTTGTGTAACAGCTTGTTAGGACTGAATCATCCTGTGAAAAGAATCAAAGGATCTCGAAGAGTAGAAACCAGGCTCACCCTGTAGAAGACTGGAGGAATTGCTGAAAATTGCACTCGGTCTGTCAGGAACTGAATCTGCTGTGTGTTCTCCGGTATTGTGCAGTAATTGCGATCGGGATACAGATGCAGCCTGCCTGGTATAGTGCTTTCTTTTATATGGATGTGTGAAGAGGTTTGTGTACCTCAAGTGAGCCCTGCTGACATTGAAGGACCCTATCTTATTTGGAGGTCGGAGTACTAATTCAGGGTCGCTTCCCTGTTGAATTGCCACATTAAATCCAAATGGAATTACTGTACTGCTGACTGTTTAATTCTCCTTTCTCTGTGTGAAAGGGCCCCTACCAGCTGCCACGGTTTGGACTAGCCACTAGGGCTTGGGTACCCAGGACAGTAACTGATAGGGATAGGCCTGTGCACAGAGCCATAGGTAGATTATTAGAGTGATAAGCTAATTAACCTGATTTCCGTCCTTGTTATATCCCCTAAATAAATCAGAGCTGCTTGTTTCAGCAAAGTTATACTGCCTGAGGTATTTGTCTATGTTAAAGTACTGTACTGTGATTGTTGCACTGTATCTCATTTCACAGGAGGTCCCAGTGCCGGAACCAGACCTGGGGGTAAGTGTATACTGTGAAGGTAATTTGATATATTGTGTGGGCCACTAGTGGGAAGAAAGGGGGGTTGCAGTGTCCCAGAGGGCTGTGACCAAGTTAGTTTAACTATTGCAAACCCTGACCTCTGGGTGGAGGCACCCGCCATTGGATCCAGGCCCCTCAACCTGTTAGTGGCAAATCAGGCAGGGGTAGTAGCACCCGGGATAGCGCCATCTAGGGGTTACATGTACATTTGGGACTCTAAAATGGAGCCTGCCTACAGGGGCTTGGTGGGGCCGAAACTTGTAGGAATTATAGTTTGGGGCTTTTGGTGCCTAAAATAACCTGAAGGGAGAGCCCTTGTTGTGACTGACAGACAGATCAGCCAACCAAACCTTTTGGATCTTGGAGAAAGTCCTACACTGCTTGCAGTTTCAGTTAGATCTGAGTTGGGAAGTGAAGAAGTAACAGCTCGAGATAGTTCGAGCAGCAACCCATAGTGGATTCAAGCGGGAGAACTGTGAAAAGGCCTGAATTTGGCCTGCATGCCTGCCTGCTGTCCCTGAGAGGGAACTTGTGCTTTTTTCAGACTGAATCCAAATTTGGAGAGCAAATTAAGCCACTGAATTGTGACCAGGCTTTAATCTGAAGAAGACCAAAGATTTGCTGAATGCGATCGGCCTGTCAGGACTTCCAGCTACCTCTGAACTCCCGGATTGTGCAGAGACTCTGAAATTGTGACTGGAGAGCCATTTGCCTGGTACAGTGGAATTTCCTTACATGTGAATGTGCTGTGTGCTTATAGTGGGTCGCGATTTGGTTCCCCACTGTGTGTCTGAACTATGTTTTGCATGCTGGAGGCTGTATCCAACTCCACGGACTGAATCCATATCCATTTCATTCGCCTGGGCCCTGCTACACTGGCCCAGCCAGAATACCTGCTATGCAGAGACAGACATCGACGAGAGACCGGCCTGGGGATCGGCCCCCTGCTCAACGCCTTGAACAGGAACAATGCCTTGGTGATTCGTGTGGGTCCTCCTTCTCCAGGCACTCCAGCTCAACAGCCTGCAGTCTCGATTTCGTCCTGCCTGTGTCCAGTATTGAGTATCGTGAGTAAACATCAGGGTAGCTCCCTGCAGCAACAGCTTAATCTAAAAGTGCTGTCATCTGATTGTCTTTTCTTTCACAAACTGAGCCCTCCGGCTCCAGATTACAAATAACATATGTTGTGCATGTTACTTTCTTCTATCACAGGGCCCCAACCAGCTGCAATGTTCTTGGCTAGCCCACTGTTTGCCTACTTGGGGACCCAGAGTGTGTGACTGTGCAGGAACTGCATGCATAACTGTCTCATTAACATAGCTTTAGTTTCCACTTTTCCATTTGCAGCTTATACATTCTGACCACTAGGGGTTGCTGCTGTGCCCCTCCAAGCTCCACTCTATTCACGCTCCTCATTTCTACTCCCTATATGCATCTAATACTGATCTGTGGCCACTAGGAGCCACTATAGCACCTTTTTTTCTGCCATTTTCTCCCCACTCTGGAAACCTCCTAACTTCTACTCCTCTTCTTATTTGCTACTGTTCCCCCGTAGGTCTCAAACCTTGTATCACTGACACCAAAGTCAACTGGTCTACTACTAAGCCAATGACCCAGTCTGTTTACCCCCTCTGTTCTACAGCTCTTAAAGCTTTTGGCTCCATAGTCAGCTAAAAATATTTTCCATTGTTCCATTACAGGTCTCAAACCCTGAACACTTGTCATCTAAGTCAGCAGCTCTACATTTAGACCATCAAGCCAAGATAACTTTATCTTGGTTTTGAAAGCTCTTAAAGCTGTTAACCCCACAATCAACTAAAAATATTTGTCTACTGGTCTATTGCAGGTCTTAAACCCAGTATGCTTGACACCAGAGTCAGCAGCTCTACCACCAGGCCAGCTAGTCAAGACAAATATCTCTTGGTATAACCCCTAGGTGGTGCTATCCCAAAGGCTACTACCCCTGCCTGCTTGGCAAGTAGTAGGTTAAGGGGCTAGGTTCGTTGACGGGTGCCTCCACCCAGAGGTCAGGGTTGGTAGTGGTCAAACTAGCTTGGGCACAGCCCTCTGGAACACTGTGATCCCCCAATTTCCACTAGTTGCTCACACAGTACACAATGAGTACCTTCACAATTGACACTTACCACCAGGGTCGATTTCTCCTGTTCCTCTGTAAAACGAGGTTAGGCAGCACAAATGATAACAGTACAGTACCCCCAATACAAACAGAAACCACAATCAGTTTAAATGCAGAAACAGTAAGATCTGATTTATTCAAGGTGGGGTTTAACAAGGATGGGGGCAATCAGGTTAATTAGCTTACTGTCTATAATAATCACACTGTTATGCATGCAGTACAGAATTCCCCCACACTGTCACACACAGACTGGGTACCCAGGTAAAAGGCAGATGGGCTAGCCAGGATCGTTGCCCAGGGTAGGCCGGCATCGCAGCCGGGTGGGGCTCTGTGATGGAAAAAACAACATGCACACACAACCAATTTGTAATCTGAAGCCAGATGGCTCAGTTCATGAACAAAAGAAACAACAAACAATTAGGTGACACACTTTTGATTTAAAGAATGGTTGTGGGGAGCTACCCTGATAGTTTCTCACTGTACCCAAAGCTGACCACAGGTTGGAAGAAGGTTGCGGCGGTGGATGGGTGTTCTGGTTTGCCAGAAGAAGCAGGGCCCTCGTCGACGAATCTTCTCCGTACAGCAGGGCAGGAGGATAAGACCCTCGTGGCAGAGTCTAACTGCATTAGCCAGAAACAGATTCAGTCCGTTTGGAGCTGGGTATGACTTCCAGCCCTCAACACACAACTCAGTCTGGGGGAAAACCAGACTGCGACCCCCCCTCCAGTTCACAACACATTTATATGTAAAAGCCAGCAGCTCACAGTTCAGGCTGGGGGAAAAACAGATCAAGACCCCCTTCCAGTTACTGTACCAGGCAGGCTGCTCCTCGATCCCGATCGCAAAGTCACTGCTAACACCCGGGAGCACAGAGGTAGCTGAAGTTCCTGACAGGTCGATTGCGTTTAGCAAAATCTTCGGTCTTCTACAGGTTGAGCCTGGTTTCTAAATCAGTAGCTTAATTCAGTTCTGCACACTGGATTTAGTCCAATAAACCAAGCACTTTTCTCCTCTCAGGGCAGAAAACAGCAAGCAGGCCAGAAGTCAGGCCTTCCACGATTCTCCCGCATGAACTACGACGCAAAACAGCTGCCCGAGTTCTATAAGCTGCTTCTCTCTCAGCTTCCCACACAGATCTGGCTTGCCAGCAGACAGCCCAGGGGCTTTCACTTAGATTCAAAAGATTTGGTTGGTCAGCTCAGGTGTCAGTCACAACAGGCTCCCTCTACAGGTGCAAAAGGGCGCCAACAGTCCAAAAACTACAATTCCCAGTCTCACTCCACACAGCCCCATTTCAGCAGGCTTTATTTGAGAGTCTCAAGTACTGATTGGTCCCATTCGGCAATCCAGGACCAAAATGGTGGAGCAACACTGAACAGTCCTTGCTGCAAGAAAAGCAAGTTAGAACAAACTACATTTTTACTACTATTTTAACAATCTACCTGCAATCAGTTACATCTTTCAACCGGGCTCACTCTGCACATTTAGCAAAGGCAGAAACGGAGCAATTATTCAGCAGCCCAGGCAGAAGTCATCATAGAAACACACAGTCCACCCAGTTAAACTAATTCTGATTGCAGGCAGCCCTTAAAGAGACAGTACAGGGAGGCTTTAAGAACACTCAAAGGCAACACCATTTAAACAGTTTTAACGCCGAACACCATCCAGACAGTGAGCAATTAGGCAAGCTCTGAGAAGACTTTTTGGGAACCCCCGTTTATGGGAGGTTATATTGGTTTTTAAAGCTCTTAAAGCTTTTTGGCCCCATAGTTGACAAATAATACTTTTTGATGTTTCATTATAGGTCTTAAACCCTGAATGCTTGACACCGCAGTCAGCAGCTCTACCACCAGGCCAACTAGCCAAGATAATCTTCTCTTGGTTTTAAGATCTTAAAGCTTTAGCTCCCCCCCCAACCACTTTGTTCTGCCTCCAAGACTACTAGGCACCATGAATGCTCACTTCCACTTTATGTGTCTCATCTTCATAAACATCCTAGGGCTCACCTCCCACCAGCCAGGCTCTACTCCCTGCCCTTTGTCAACTGCACCCTCATACCTTCCCAGAGTTACCCACTCACCCCCTACCATGTCAATGCATCCTGGATCACTGCATCTATCCCCTAGCTGTCCCCCCAACTCCACCACCCACCCTGGCTCCCCTTGGCTCCACCACCTTTGTGTCTTCCAGACCATCCAAACCCTGCCCACCCTTGCTCCCCTATTGCCTGCCCTGCCTCTCAACGTAACCCCAAAAAGTTAACAAACTGCCACCCCATGGCTAAAACCTTGGTCATGCTATTACTCCTCTCTGGTAATATCCACCCTAACCCAGACTCTGCCCCCACCAGTCCACCAACTAGGTCCAATGGACTCCGCATTGCCTCCATGAACATATGCAGCCTGCTGAAAAAAATTTGCTACTGTTCAGTGTTGGGTCATGCTACACCAACCAGACATCACAGCCCTTGTGGAAACCTAACTAACTAAGTCCACCCCAGACTCCTTTGTCTCTCTTCTGGGCTACACCCTATATCGCGAGGATTGAGCAGGTAAATGCGGAGGTGTTTGAGCATTCTACACTCGTGACACCATCATATGCCATGCTCTCCCTGCCCCAAGCTTGAAAATGGTGCCCATGCCCTTACCCTCAATCTTACGCCAGACCCCTCCAAGAGCCCACTCCATCTCACAGTCTCCTACGTACCTCCACGAAATCAGACTCCAGTGATATCGTGTGTCAATGAATATCTCTCCTCCCTCCCCCATAAAGCACAACAAGTCCTAGTCAGAGACCTAAACGTGAACTGGCTCAGTTCCGCTGCCTCACCAATAAGAGACACCTTCGCTGCATTAGACCTGACCCAACTCATCTCCCATCCCACCAGACATAACCAAACAACAGAGACCTGCACCCTCCTAGACGTCATTGTCTCCAACCGCCCCCAAAAGATTCAGGATATCCAAATCCTCCCAGAATCCTTAAGCAACTACTCAAATCTCTTATTTCTCTAGTCTGCCCCATCCCCAAACATGTAGCCCAAACCACACGTCACAAACATCTCCACCCAGGCAGACTGAAAAAACTCAAACAGTTCCTTGCCCAGACTGATTGGTCTCCCATCCACCATGCAGCCAACACTGATGCTGCCCTCGACCTCTTCTCACAAACGTTTAACAAGGCCTGAGATCTTTTTGCACTCTTCACCTCGATCTGCTCCAAAAGGCATAATGCACCTTGGGTCACCTCTGCCGTACTCCAAATGCTTAGGGATAGGGATAACCTCTGGCATCTAGCTACTGAGACTGGCCTTTCGGCTGACAGTCATACAATGCCACACGTAACAGGTGCACATGGGCCATCCGAAAAGCCTAGGCAGACCACTACCAGGCCACCCTCACCTCCTCGTGGGGGGCTGTGCCTGGAACTTCTGGAACAATATAAAAGAAATAAATGGGAAATCATGCTCTCCCCCAGCCCAGCTTATGGTCGATGGTTCCACCTTTACTGACCCTACTGACATTGCCAACTGCCTTAACTCCTCCTTTACTGATCTTAGCCTTGTCCTCCCCAGTAACTTTTCTAACCCAGCCCCTGACCCAGTGCCCTTTGATCCCCAGTGCCCCTGGTTCTACCTATGCAAAGTGTCAGTCCAGGAAGCCAGACCGCTCCTACTTAAGGCACTGAACAGCAACAGCCTTAGCAGTGACTCCCTGGATTCAAAAATACTCTGGCTGGTCCTGGATGATGTCCTGGTCCCACTCACTGGCCTACTAAAATGGTCCCTCTGTCTGGGGCAATTCCCCACATCCTGGAAAACAGTTGTAGTCATACCTATTCACAAAGGGGGTGACAGGTCCATTCCCAGCAACTATCGTCCAATCTCCATCCTTCTCACCTCTCCAAAGCCTTAGAAAAAGTGGTGGCCACTCAAATCACTGAATATCTAGCAAAATATAACATTCTATGCCCAGAACAGCATGGCTTCTGCACTGGTCACAGTATAAGTACAGCGTTAATGGAGTTCTCCAACTTCCTGCACTCCTTCCTGGACTCTGGTTCCCTTGCTGGAGCAATGTTCATTGACCTCTCCAAGGCTTTTGACACTGTCTCCCACCCCCTCCTACTAAATGCCCTCTACCACACAAGTTTCTCTGCTGGCTCCCTTGCCTGGTGCACAAGTTACCTATCAGCCCACTCCCAGTGTGTCAAAAACAATGTGATACTCTCTGAAACCCATCCCATCCCCTCGGGGCTCCCCAGGGCTCTATCCTGGGCCCACTACTATTTAGTCTCTACCTAAACACCCTGCCAGTGCCTGTTCTGGCAATATTCTCCTGTATGCCGATGACGCCATTATTTATGCCACCCACAGAAATCCCACCTTCCTCCAAGACCCCCTCCAACACTCCTTCAATAATGCAGAGAACTGGTTTAAGGGAAGCAGATTAGTCATTAACCTCAAAAAACTGAGGCAATGCTCTTTGCCCACCACCAGAACAAAGCTAGCAACAACCCCCTCCAAATCCTTCCTAGCACTCACCAACCACTTGAACAAGTTTACTCTTACAAATACCTGGGGATCACCTTTGACTCGGCACTTACCTTTCATGCCCACATTACAGTCCTCGCATCCATCGCTAACTCACGTCTTGGCATCCTCTACCATCACAAGGACTGCCTCCCACCTGATGCCCTCAGGCTTGCCATTACATCCTCAGTAATGTCCCTTATGGATTATGGCCTTCTGGTCTATGGTACTGCTGACTCCACAGCCCTCAACATGATTTGACTCACCCTAAACAAGGCTTGCAGACTAGTGACCAGTGCCTCTAGGCTCACCCACACTTGTCAGCTTTATGACATGGCCAAACACCTTAGCCTTGATGAACGCCTCCGCTACCAAACTTGCCAACTAACTATGAAGATTCTACTTGGTTTGTCCCCCCCCCCGGGGTTTCTGCCTCCGTCCAGCTTACACCTTCCACAGTCACTACCTGAACTGCTGACAAGGTCACCCTATTAGTGCCCAGAACTAGGACCACCTGGGCACAGAGGTCATCCAGCTACAGAGACTCATCCTGGTTTAACTCGCTCCCCGCATCCATTTCTAACACCTCCAACATTTGCCCCCTTCAAAACTGCCCTACGGAACCTACTGTTTAACACCCACTGCTGCACCTGTCACTAACAGGTGCTTTGCTGCTCTCAAGACTCTAATGACGTAGCCTTCTGGGCTGAACTCCAACTCACCCACCCACCCCCACTCCCCATGGCCTCCCTTTCCTCTGTTGGTACTATATCTGTCAATTCTGAAATGCTTGTTAAGTATTCTCTGTGGTGTAGCAACTATGTAAAACTATGTTATTCTGTATGATTGTATTCTGTACTATGTAAAAGTATGTTATTCTGTATGATTGTACTCCGTAATTATGTTGACTCTGTATGTCCTGTCTATGATGAGGTACCTTTGCAAACGAGCCTCTGGCTCAAAGGTTGTAAATCTGACTATAACATAAATAAATAAATAAAATTACACTGCTCCCTTGTTCAAGTCCCCTGAATAAATGAGATTTAACTTTGTTTGCATTTAACCAGACAGTGGTTCCAGTTTGTGCCAAAAGTAGTGTACTGTTGCTATTTGCTGTGCTTAACCTTGTTTTACAGGGGGTCCCCAGGGTCAAGCTAGAGGAACCAGCCTTTGTGGTAAGTGCAAACAGTGTGGGTAATTGCCTGGTGAATAAGGGTCATTCTGAAAGTAATTATTGTATATTGTTCAGGCCACTAGAAGGGAAAGAGGGGGGTTACAGTGTCCCGGAGGGCTGTGCCCAGGTTAGTGTGACCACTAACAACCCTGACCTCTGGGTGGAGGCACCCGCTTCATTACCCAGGCCCCTTAACCTGCTACTAGCCAAGTAGGCAAGGGTAGTAGCCCTTGGGATAGCATCACCTAGAAGTTACATCTTGGAGGCTCACCACTGGCATTTTCTGCCTTCTAGTGGCCAAAAATTAAAAATTATTGTTAAAAATTAATGGCTACTCCAGTAGAAATGGCTGTATACCAGTTGGTGGGATTGTGCACCGGGCAGGAGATCGACCCCAAAAATGCTTTGCTTATACTGGATATTCCCCTGGGTACCAGTAAGGACACTGTAGAGGGAGTACTCTCCAAAGTTGAATGTTTAAAATACCCTGTGGTGGTGGGTCGACAGACTGATTTGATCACTCAGACTTTCATAACCTTGGTAGAGTGTAGTGACCTCGTGGACAGCTCTAAAGTGCCACAGACTATTGCCTCAGAAGGGGTCCTAGCCACCTGGAGGGTGATAACAAAAGACAGTAAAGACCCTGGGGAAGATGAGCTCCCATCATTATCTGAGACTTTTGAGGAGAAATTTGCTAAGTTGTTGCTGGAGGAAGGGAAAACCGTAGAGGACTTTAAGAAACTATTCCGGCCACCTGAGGTTGTTCCTTCCCCAACACCCCCTCCCACCCCAGCACCTGTTACTGCCCCACCTTCTGTGCCCATGCCAATGCTGGCCCCTATATCTGTACCCACCATTTGTCATGACTCCTATCGAAGGCTGAGAATCTTCTCAGGCACCCTCCCAACCCCCCAGGGAGAGGATGACTGGGAAACCTGGATTGACTGTGTTGCCCCCTGGGTACCCAAGTGGCAGTGTGGGGAGGCTGAGAAGCGGAAAAGAATCACAGAAAGTTTGAGGGGCCCCGCCCTTGAAGCCATTACATTTTTGAGGTCCACGAACCCTGATGCATCTGCTCAGAAGAACCTATCTGTACTTGAAGGCAATTTTGGGAGCACTGAGTCAGGGGAGACTTTGATGTGGAAATTTCAAGGTAGCAAACAGTGGAAGGGGGAAAGTTTATCTGTGTATGTTACTCATCTAGAAACAGCTCTGCAGAAAGCTTACTGGAAAGGTGGGGTAGCCACCAGTGATTTGAACCGTGTGAGACTGGGGCACATACTGCAACATGCCAAGCATTCTAAACTGCAGATCATCCAGTTAAGGCTCCAGGATAAGATAGGTAACCCACCTGACTACTGTGACTTGATAAAAGAATTGTGGGAGGTAGAAGGTGAAGAGGGAGATTGTAATTATGGCGTGAGTGCAGCACAAGTGATCGTGGCACTGGAAGGCCCTTCTGAAATGGAGACCACTGCACTGTCCCACCTTGCGCTAAACGGTGGTGGTGGTGGGGAGTTGCTGAAGGAAGTCAGAAAAGTACAACCGGGTGCGTTCGCTGAGGTATCCCCTGCTGACAGAGGCCCTGTCCCCTGTGAGGACGTGACTGTTATAGGGTTGGGGGTTCACCCTCACGCATCCCCTACTGAGGGCAGCTTCTCGGCTGAGCTCAAGGAATTAACTGCCACCCTAAAAGAACTTTTGAGACATGGTACACTACCAGCAGAAGTCAGATCACAATCTCCCGGCGATGCTCTAGCATCCCCTGCTATGTTTTCCCCAAGAATGCCCTGAGAGCCTGTCATTTGTCACAACTACGGCAAAGATGGCCATATAAAGAGGGAACGCCAGTCCCAGAAGGACATAGAGAAAGTGGTGAACTTGCTTCAAGTAGAGTTTCAGAAAACGAGTCAGTGATCAAGGGGTGCACGAAATGACCACAGTGAAGGCTTCAGCCACCCTAACTCAAACCCCTCTGTGACTAAATCGTCTGTCCAGGCCACTGCTGCTGTCCCTCCAGATTGGTCCAAAAATAGTGGGCCCTTCAATGAAGACTACTGTGGCTGTGAATGGTATCCCTACTCAGGCTGTGCATGAAAGTGGGTCGCAAGTGACCATTGTATTTCATGACCGGTATGACAAACACTTATCTGATGTGCCATTACAATCCCTGAAAGGCCTACATGTGTGGGGGCTGAGTGACAAGTCTTATCCCTACCTAGGATATGTCCACCTCTGGTTGTCTTTTCCAGCAACTGTAACTGGTGTAGAGGAGCAAGAAGAGACACTAGCCCTAGTGTGTCCCCCCACCAGACTATATGATGGGGCTCCCCTGTTAATTGGAACAAACATCTACATGTTTGGGAGACTAGCACAACTCTGCCATGAGAAACAAGGGCAACTGACTGGACGGGCGCCCTAAGAATTCCAGCCTTAGTAAAAAGGGCATATAACTTACAACAGAAACCTAATGAAGAGGACCCAGAGGAGCCAGTGGGGACCGTGTGGAAGAAGAAACCTGACTCCTTGGTATTGACCCCCAACGCCCAGTGCACAATCCATGGAGAAGTCCATCTAAAGAGAAATATAAAGAATAAAATATTAATGTTGGATGCACCAGGTGATGGAAAGCTGCCAGAAGGATTGCTGGTTAAACCCAGCATCTTGCCTGCCTGTGCCCATGCCTGTGCACGACGAGATCGGGAGGTCCGGGTGAACAAAGGGTGCGCTCTAGCTACAGTACACTGTGCAGACACTGCAGTAATACCCAATAACAAGTAATCTGGCCAAAAGGAGAGAGTGACCCTGGACTTATTTGACTTTGGTGATTCCTCACTGCCGGCTGAATGGAAGTCTAGGTTTAGCAAGAAACTTGCCCAGAGAGACCAAGTGTTTTCATTAAAGGAATGGAACTTGGGGTGTGTCCAGGGTGCAGACCATCATATACACCTGCATGATAACCGGCCATTTCGAGAGAGATCCTGATGCCTCACCCCAGCAGACATAGATGATGTGAGGAGACACCTGCAGGAAATGCTCACTGCTGGCATGATACAGGAATCAAGGAGCCCATATGCCTCTCCCATTGTGGTTGTGCGGAACAAGAATGGGTCGGTGAGGATGTGTGTTGATTATCGAACCCTGAACTGGCAGACCATCCCAGATCAATACACCATGTCCTATATTCAAGTTGCCCTGGATTGCTTGAATGGGAGCAGATTGTTCTCAGTATTGGATCTTCGCAGTGGATATTACCAGATTCCGATGGCCTTGGAGGACCGTGAGAAAACAGCCTTCATCTGTCCTTTGAGGTTCTACGAATTTCTGAGAATGCCACAGGGGATTTCGGGCACCCTGGCCACCTTTCAGCGACTGATGGAATCTGCAATGGGAGATATGAACTTGCTGGAATGTCTAGTGTACCTAGATGATGTCATTGTGTTTGGACGCACATTAGAGGAGCATGAGACCTGACTGTTTAAAGTGCTGGACCGATTGGAAGGCTTCGGCCTCAAGCTGTCCATTGACAAGTGCCAGTTTTTTCAAACCTCTGTGAAGTATGTGGGGCACATAGTATCTGCTGAAGGAATAGAGACTGATCCCAGTAAGGTTGAGTCACTGACTATTTGGCCTCAGCCCCATAACTTGAAAGAACTACATTTTCTGGAGTTCTGTGGCTACTACCGCAGGTTCATAAAAGACTATTCAAAGGTGATTCATCTGCTCCTGAATCTTACCCAGAGTTACCCCCCTACCAACCGTAAATACAAGAAAGGGGCTGTCAAAAAACATGAGAAAGTGTACTTCCACACAGGTGAACCTTTTGGGCCCCATTGGACACCTGAATGTGAAGCAGTCTTCCACAAAGTCGTATACCAGCTCACCCATGCCCCTATCCTCGCCTGTGCTGACCCTATCAAGCCCTATGTGCTGCATATAGATGCTAGTCTGCAGGGCCTAGGAGCTGTGCTGTATCAAGACCATGAGGATGGTTTGAGACTGGTAGCTTTCACTAGCAGGAGTTTGACGCCGTCGGAGCGAAACTATCCTGTGCACAAGCTGGAGTTCCTGGCCCTAAAATGGGCCATTGTTGATCAGTTTCATGAGTACCTCTATGGGGCAAAGATATTGGTGAAGACTGACAATAACCCATTGACCTATGTACAGACTTCAGCTAAGTTAGGCACCACTGGGCACCGGTGGCTCTCTGCCTTATCAACCTATGATTATGCTGTTGAATACAGACCGGGAGTGAACCATATTGATGCTAATGCCCTATCACAAAGGCCCACTTCCAAGAGTGATTGGGTCATGCTGTCTGAACCTGACATCCGAGCATTATGCCAAAAGTTTGACAGAGATGAACAGATGTCTGCGGACACAGTGAACTGTCTAATAGATTGCTTGGGCCCTCCTGATACCTGCATTAACTGTGCCAGAACCTTCTCTAAATGAGCTGAGTGTTGTGGAAACAGAGCCTACAGAGCAAGGAGCTGACAGTGCTCTCAGTTTGGACGTTCCCATTCATGCAGAGGCACCCTTCATGAATGATGAAAGCTCCAAAGTTAGTGCTGAAAGTACAGAGACTGTGGCTGTTCCCCCCAGAAAGACTGGCTGAGCTGTCAAGCCAGTATTGTGCTTCAGTTATGATTCTCCTGGGAGGCCAGTGTATTTGCCTCTCAATGTGGTTCACAAAGGTGTTTATATTTCTCAGAGCTCACTACCCAAACGGAGCTCAATGGGCAATTCCAGGTTGATTGTTCTTCCTTCTCAGTATGGTGCCCCTGCCCCATCCAGCCTCAGGTTATCTGATAGGGAAGGGCCCCCTCCTACATTGTTTAATGTATGGGAAGTTATTACCTGAAGCAGTATTGTGATGTCACTAATGTGTTAATCATAGTGGAATCAGCATTACCTGTATGAAACATGCATAAGTATTGTCAATATGGACATAGTAATGTAAAGTATATTGAAAGGTATAGTGGTGTAACAAGCTAATGATATATATGTCTCATTTATATTGCATTTTTGATATTGTGATGGTCCAGACTTGATGCAGATGCCAAGTTTTCTCTAGGCAGGGAAAGGTGTAACCCCCCTACAAATGGGGTTCCCAAAAAGTCTTCCTTGAGCTTGTTTAAATGCTCACTGCCAGGCTGGTGTCCTGCGTTTTAGCAGTTTAAATGTATTGCCAGAGAGTACCTGTATAGCCTCTGTGTACTGTCTCTTTAAGAGCTGCCTGGATTGCAGTCATAAGTAATCTGAGAGGGAGCTCTGTTAGAAGATGTACTTGTTTGCTGATCATTTGTTGGAGTAGTAATAATATTGCAGTTTGTTCTAACCTGCCTTCTTTGCAGCATGGACAGTTCTGTTTGTTTCCATCATCTTGGTCCTGGACTGTCAGAATGGGCCAATCAGTACATTTGGGACTTTAAAATGGAGCCTGCCTATAGGAGCTTGGTGGGGCCAAAACATGTAAGATTGTAGTTCTGGGCTTTTGGTGCCTAAAATTACCTGGAGGGGGAGTCCTTGTGACTGACAGACAGATCAGCCAACCAAACCTTTTGGATCTTGGGAAAAGTCCCACACTGCTTGCAGTTTCAGTTAGATCTGAGTTGGGAAGTGAAAAAGTAACAGCTCGAGATAGTTCGAGCAGCAATCCATAGTGGATTCGCATGGGAGAACTGTGGAAAGGCCTGAGTTTGGCCTGCATGCCTGCTTGCTGTTCCTGAGAGGGAACGTGTCCTTTTTTCGGACTGAATCCAAATTTGGAGAGTGAATTAAGCCATTGAATTGTGACCAGGCTTTAACCTGAAGAAGACCGAAGGTTTGCTGAATGCGATCAGTCTGTCAGGACTTCCAGCTACCTCTGAACTCCCGGATTGTGCAGAGAATCTGTAATTGTGACCAGAGAGCCATTTGCCTGGTACAGTGAAATTTCCTTACATGTGAATGTGCTGCGTGCTTGTAGTGGGTTGTGATTTGGTTCCCCACTGTGTGTCTGAACTGTGTTTTGCATGCTGGAGGCTGTATCCAGCTCCATGGACTGAATCTGTATCCATTTCCGTTTGCCCGGGCCCTGCTACACTGGCCCAGCCAGAATGCCTGCTGCGCAGAGAAAGTCATTGACGAGAGACCAGACTAGGAGTCAGCCCCCTGCTCAATGCCTTGAACAGGAACAATGCCTCGGTGGTTCATCTGGGCCCTGCTTCTCCAGGCACTCCAGCACAACAGCCAGCAGTCTCGATTTCATCCTGCCTGTGTCCAGTATTGAGTATCGTGAGTAAACATCAGGGTAGCTCCCTGCAACAACAGCTAAATTTAAAAGTGTTGTCATCTAGTTGTCTTGTTGCCTTTTCTTTCATGAACTGAGCCCTCCGGCTCTGGATTACAAATAGTGTGTGTCGTGCATGTTGCTTTCTTCCATCACAGGGCTCCAACCAGCTGCAATGTTCCTAGCTAGCCCACCATTTTTCTACCTGGGTACCCAGAGTGTGTGACTGTGTAGGGACTCTGAACCGCATGCATAACTGTTTGATTAATATAACTTTTAAGTAAATCGACCTGATTACACCCCTCCCTTGTTCAAGTCCCCTGAATAAATCAGATTTAACTTTGTTTGCATTTAACCTGACTGCGGTTCCGGTTTGTGCCAAAAGTATTGTACTGTTGCTATTTGCTGTGCTTAATCTTGTTTTACAGGGGGTCCCCAGGGTCAAGCTAGAGGAACCAGCCCTGGTGGTAAGTGCAAACAGTGTGGGTAATTGCCTGGTGAATAAGGATCATTGTGAAAGTAATTATTGTATATTGTTCAGGCCACTAGAAGGGAAAGAGAGGGGTTACAGTTTCCCAGAGGGCTGTGCCCAGGTCAGCATGACCACTAACAACCCTGACCTCTGGGTGGAGGCACCCGTTTCATTACCCAGTCCCCTTAACCTACTACTAGCCAAGCAGGCAGGGGTAGTAGCCCTTGGGATAGCACCACCTAGGGGTTACACTCGCTGGAGGCTTTTCCTGCAAAAGATCACAAACTATTGCAGAACTGTCAGTCCTGCTTGGGCCCTGCCATCTCAGCCTAAACCGCTGCCCCCAGTTCTGAAATTATCTTGGTGAAAGGCCCACTTGGGGATTCAGCACCCTGCTCAAAACTATTAAACAGGTAGCGACCACCAGGAGGTAAGTCGTGTAGGCCCTGCTTCTCCGTTCGCACCAGATCAATGCCATGAGGTCTTCATCTTGCCTGTCCTACACCCTGGTCTGGGTAGTGTGAGTACAAATCAGTGTACTACCTGCAACATCAGCTGCAAATCATTGTGTGTCATCTGACTGTCTTGTTCTGGGTTATTGCAAATGGACTGAGCCCTCCGGCTCGGTATTACAATTATTGGGTTGTGCACATGCTAACTGTCTTCCTTCCTAAGGGCTCCAACTACAGCTGCAACGCCGGCCACACCTGGCAACGCTTCAGGATAGCCTGCATAGCACACTGGGTACACAGGTTTGTGGGACTGTTAAAAGAGGACTTACAGAACATGCTGAGCAAACCTAGATTAAATCAAGGTGTCAGTCATTCTATCAGATTAATTACCCTCCCTTGTTCATTCCCCCTAAATAAATCAGATTACTTTGTTTCACGTTTAACCTGGCTAGTATGCATATTATTAGTTGGGTTACAATGGAGATATTGTATTGTTGCATTGCTGCCCTTATTTTCAAGGGGGTTTCCAGGGAATTTACAGCTGATCCAGCCCTGGTGGTAAGTGTAGGGGGTGTGAGCATATCATTACTGTTATTTGGTGAATGAGAATGTTCTATGGTATTACGGTTTAGGCAACTAGAAGGGTTGGTGGGTGGTTATAGTATTCCGGAGGGCTATACCAAGGCAGTTAAGCTACCCCAGTACCATTCCTCCAGGTGGAGGCACCCGTTCACAGAACTCACGCCCCTCAACCTGCACATAGCCACACAGGCAGGGGTAGTAGCCCACCTAGGGGTTACACAGGCCTTTACGGGCTAGATTGGGGGTCACTTATGAAGATTCTAGGTCCCTTTCCTCAGAAGTGGTGTCCAGCTTAACTCTTCCCATCCAATGCGCCATCCTGGAGTTATTATTCCCTCCGTGCATCACCTTGCACTTTTTGGCATTGAATTTCAGCTGTTAAACCCTGGACCATCTCTCCAACCTTTGCAGGTCCCTCTGCATCTCCCTTACTCCTTCCTCACTGTCTACTCTATCACAGAGCTCAGTGTCTTCTAAAAAGAGACACATCTTACCCTGTATTCCTTCTCCTATTGGGTCCCTTTGTTGTACACTCTGCTGAGCACATTGAAACCATGCAACAGGAACAGCGCAGTAGGGTAGAGCAAGAGGGTGCAAAACCATGAAAGGATGTATACGGTGTAGTGCACCCTCTCACTCTTTTCAAGTAGGGGATGAGACCAGTGCTGGGAGGAGGTGCTGGTGAGCAGTTGCTGTGGCTCGACTAGATGAGCCACAGGCAGCAAGGGAGGGAGGCGGTGCGTTTGGGACTGGGTTTCGATTCCTGGTCCCAGATGCAAGGAATTTTTTTTTATTTTTTGCACTTTGTGCGCTGTTAAGCGTAAACCCCCCACCCCCTCCCGCAAGTTGGTTATTTTAGTTGGGAGGGTGCAGGGGCAGAGCCCCCTACAAAAGAAAGACATATGCCGCTTGCAATATATTATGCTGTATTGGCAGTGCAGTATATTGCTGTGGCATAATGTATTGCGACATTATAATCCCGTGCCATTCCTTCTCCTGTGCCACTGACACACATTTTGAAAAGGACTGCACCCAAGACTGACCCCTAAGACACTTAAATGCGGACTTTCCTCTCCTCAGATCTGACTCCTTTTCCCCTTTATACTTTGCTGTCTCCCTTTCCACCAACTTTCACCCGTCTAACTATGTTAGTTGCTGCACACGGATCCTCCAGCTTTTTCAGCAACCTTCTGCGTGGCACCAAGATGAATGCCTTGCTGAAGTTAAAGTAGAGTAAATCCACTGCATGACCCTTATCCACTGTCTCAGTTACTCAGTCAAAGAATGCAATCTCCCTGCCATGAGAGGAGTAGTACTGTTCACGAGTGTAAATGTGCAACCTCCATGAATGGCAGTGAGCTGAGTGACTGTGTGTTGCACCACAAGGTGCAGTGCCACGTACAGGGACATAACAGAAGAGGGACTGGAAGGAAGAGGGGCAGGAGACCAGGGTCTGCCCAATGTTGAGACCAGGCTTTGTGCCTCAATCCATTTGTATCCCAGGCTGTAAGTGCTGAGTTGCCCTAAAACCCTATCTGGGGTCGGGTGAATTTTTACATTGCAGAAGGATATCTTGGAAGCAGGTGGAGTTGTGTGCAGGGGCATTCTATCAAGATGAGATGGTCTGTAGTAGGTAAGCTGAAGTGCACCATAGGTAAGGAATAGTTTTAGGCAAGCAATGTTAGAGGGAAGGAAATTAACGATTCTAGCACATTAGGAGGTTGTGAGAAAAAACAGAAGTTAGAGATGACTGGAGAAGAGGACTATTTGTTTTAGGATTGCGGGGCGGCCATTTTCTGGACAGTGATCTGGAGGTACATCCCCTCTCCAGGAGATTTGCAGAACTCCAGTCACAGCTGAATGCAGCATGGGGCAAGATAGCCTTGTTGGGCAGGCAGTTGGACTGGGGTCTGCAACCAGCTTCCTATGACCCTCTCCCCCAGGAGGCTCTATTATAGGCCCAGAGAACTGGATGGTGGTGGGGAAGGGAGGGGGGAAAGGAAAAAGAATGTTGAGAGATGGTCTGTGGTCATGACTACAAATCCTTTTGCACCCCTAGAGAAGAAGTAGGTACTAGACTCTCCCAGGGGAGGCTGTGAGTTAGCCATGCAGCAGAAACCTGCCAGCAAGGCATCACCCAAGAAGGGGATGGGAAGAAGATAGAGAAGACAAGACAATATGTTAGTGGTGCTAGTCCATGGTTATGGGAGTGGAGAAGGGGGTGGGTGATGGTAGGCTAGGGGCAAGAGTGGTCAGATGCTTCCCAGGGATCTGTGCTGGAAGGGATGTAGCTAGAACAGCGGGGATCACGAGATGAGTGGGGGAGAAAAGGTGTTAGTACACTTGGGAACTAATGGTCTGGCCAAACAGGAGATGCAGGTAGTCAAAGCTAACTTCCTTAAATGGGGAGCAGATTGGGAGGGGTAGCACTGTCATTAACCTTCTCAGAAGTCCTGCTAGTGTGATACGAGGGTGAGGACAGGGTGAGGCAGGAACAAAACAGAGGCCTTCAATGAATGGTTGAAGAGGTGGTGTCAAGAGGAAGGGTTTGCTTTATGAGGAAATTGTGCTAGTTCTGGGATAGAAGTGTAACCCCCATGCTGATTTGGGGGGTTACTAATTACTAGTTGTGATCTGGGTTGTACCTGAAAATAGACAAATGTTTTGTCTAGTGTACTTACCTGGTTAACAAAAGCTAAATAAATAAATGCCCTGTGGCATTGGGAGTCACACGTATTTGCTGCCAGGCCAGCTGGAAGGCGGGGCCTGAGCAGCGCAAGAGATTTTTTTCACGCGCCATCTGGGGCACGGGAGCAGTTAGTGGGAGTTGTGAGGGAGTCATCGAGAAGGAAAGGAGCAGTTGGAGCCAGCTCCTAGGCCCTGCTGGGAGGGCTTCCAGTCTGGGCAGGGTAGGCCTGGGGCCAGGGTGGGGAGATTGCTCCTCGGTCCCCCAACAGCAACAGTGTTCCTCCTAGCTCATCCGTGGGGAAACCAGAGGAAATCTCATGCAGCAGAGATGAAAAGGGAAGCTGGCTCAGAGCCTGTTAGGCTCCAGTTGTGAGAGGATCCATGAGGGGTGGCTACCATGACAGAGACTGGGGATCGAAGTTGCAGTGATGTTCCGGAGGGGTTGTGGTGGCAGTGCAGCCCCTTGCCTGAGTCATGTCCACCCAAAAAACTCCATTAGAGAGCTGCTGTGGGGAGGATTTAAAGGGAAACTGTGCCCAGTATGTTAGGTGGCTGCCACTCAGCACGAACCCTGTTCGAGGGTGGGCGGTCAGCACCTAGAGAAAGGACTGTGCCTGAGGTAACATCGGACATCCCTCCGAAAGAACTGTAGCAAGGTCTGAGTTATGGGTTTTGCCCCGCTCCCGCTGGATGGGGTAATGTAAAGTAAAGCGACTGCCAGTATGAGCACCCCCAAGTGCTGACAAGAAAAGGAGCCCCTTACAGCTTACTGAAAGGAATGCTATGTGAGAGAGGATCCAGGTTCGAGACCCAGGTCCCATAAGTGCTGTGCCATGCCGCTTTGCTTTAGTCTTTGTGGAAATGTACACGTGAACTGTAAATATCCTACCCACTCCAAGGTGGCTTGAACCTTTTGACTGAACCAGGACAAGGGGACATAACATGAGGCTGGAGGGATGGGGGCTTAGGGGGAATGCTAGGAAGTATTTTTTCACAGAGAGGATGGTTGATCCATGGAATAGCCTACCAGTGGAGGTGGTGGAAGCGAAAACAGTACAGGGATTCAAAAGTGCATGGGATAAGCATAAAAGCACCCTGCTGTACAGCAGAGTGGTGGAAAGGCAGTCCAGATAAGAGTAGGGATTGCCAAACCAAGTAGGGAAATGGGCAGACTAGGTGGGCTGTATGGTCCTTATCTGACGACATATTCTATGTTAAAAAATAAAATGGTGCCTGATTACATTGGAGATCCTGTCTGGGCTGAATCATTGCTGGTCCTCTCATGGCTCGTGGGCTCAAGCATTTGGCTCGATTTTCTAGAGAAAACTCAGTTAGGACACACACAGCCAAATGCTTGAGCCCACAAGTCATGAGAGGAGGAAGAGCCAACATCGTCCTGCATCTCGACGGAGTCCAAGCCGTCATGGTATGAATCTGAATCTGCACATCAAAGGTACTCTGACTGTTTATTACCCTGCTCAAAGTTATTTGCTGCCTAGTTGGATTGTTCGTGTCTTCCCCCTTCTCAGAAACAGTGCAACATCAAACCCCTAGAAAGGGCGGGGAAGCGATCACTGCTAGTGCCACCTCAGAGACTGCGAGTAACTGCAGCCTGCCAGTAAAGTTGAACTGAGCTAGGAAAACCCGAGGGCAGGAGTGAGAGAAAGCCCAGAAAACTAGATTTATTTCTAATGAATCACCAGAGTAAGCAGGAGGAGCGGGGGTGGGTGGGTGGGGGTTACATGAGTCTGTTTAAGGGAGCTAGCTTTCATTTAATAATAAGCTTGCAAACAAAAATTTGAAAAACAGGACTTTATTGAACAGTCTGTAGGTCCTATAATGGAAAATAAAGGATAGTTGAACATTTTGGCAAATATCAGAATTGGCAGCCAGTCTGGCACAGCAGTTTTGCAAGCAGTTACGGTGTTCAGTGTTCAGGCCCCTAAAGATGTGATACGTGGCCCTCACCACATCCACATGTGGGACAACGTCCACCAACTCTACTGTTAGGCCCAGTACCATAGGGAAGGGTGGGGCGGTGGTGTTTGGCACTGGGCGCAACTCCTCGGGGCATTTTCAACTGAAGCTCATTTGTTTATTAACTTGCGCTACTGCTTTTTTAAATTTATTTTGGCTTGATAAATTGTAATTATGTCTGGCTGTCAGTAGGGGCGCATCTGTGGACCAAGAACTAGCAGGTTGGGTTGGGGGGGGCTCACATGAGCTGCAGGCAAATAATTATGTGGTGTGGTGTTGCTGTGATGAGAAAGAAAGAGAAACTGTGGGTGGGCCAGCGCTGTCCACTAGTATAAAAGGTACGGCCGGTGTATGTAGCACGGAGAGGCAGTTAAACTTGGAGTCAGAGACAATGTTATTGTTGACAGTAGAGCCTAGAAATAGAGTGGCTAGCAGGCAGCAAAAAAAGCGATAGACAAAGTGTATGTAGAGAGAGAAGATTGGGAGAGATGATAGAGAAGACAAGAGAAATCCATCTTGAAGATTTTTAAGCAAAGCAATGTAGTGCATCACTGTAGTAGTCTGTCTACAGTATGTGCAAGTCTGTCCCGGCCGTCTCCCATGTATCTGTGTGATTCTGTATTCCGTATTGTTTTAAAATGAAAATTAATTTTTCAAATCTGTTTACTGTTTAGTTTGTTGGGTCTGTGTGACAGTGTCAATGAATGAGGTGTGAGTGTGTTGTACGTGTCGCATGGTTGTGGGTAGTGCGTGCCACTAGGGAGGGATTCTTGATTGAATTTGAAAAACGCACTGTACTTCAGTGATCGGGAGGAAGGATTGGATCTGATTTTTAATTTGATTGTGGGACTGGGCCAAGGGACCCACGGCCCAGGCCTGACTCAGGTGTGATGAGACGACTTAGTAGTTCACGGGACTGGGATGGGAGTGAAGACGTTCACGCCCTCCAATCTGCTGCTTGTGTGCTGACTGATTGACATGGTGTGGGCAGGCCATAGGCACCCTCACTCCAGCCCACCACACTGTTTTCTCTCATCTTGACCCGCATTCCTCCTGCACTTCAAGTCCACACCAAGGAGGCTCCCCCAGTCCCACCCCATGCTGTTTCCTTCTACTCCATGCAGGCGGGTGGTGGAGGGATGGCACAGACAGACCCAGTCAGAGCAAAGCCTGCAGTCAGACCAAAGTCATACTGCGACTCCATTGCACTGCACTGACTAGTCTCCCTCAAGTTGGCTGGTACATGCTTTTTTTCTTTATTGTACCTCCGCTGGGACTGGGTGCCAGGTTACAGACACTGTGCATACTGTGGTCTCTGAATGACTTGTCGCATGACCCCTGAAGATGGAGACGGGTCAGAAATCATCTCTAGCAACAGTCACTTACAGAAGTAGCTGTGTTGTAGTATTCCGTTTCAGAGGATTCTTGTAGTATATCTAGAGTTTTTATGTTCAATTTTGAAGATATAGGAAATTCTATATCTTCAAACTGAGACATAAGAAAATATGTGCACTGTGTTTTCCTAAGCCCAATTATCTCATTCAAATGTTTAGTATGCTGAAAATACTTTGTCACTCTTACCCATGAATGCTACAAGAATCATGCATCTGCAGTGCATTGCTTTAGTAAAGAATCAAACTAACTCCCAATAGATTGACACATTTCCAGGGACCACGCCCAACTTAGACCTCAAAACATAGCTGCAATGACCCTCCTTAAAGTAAACTGTAAAGAAAATAAAAATACTGCCTGTCTAAATGTGCTTCTAGCCAGCCAGAGTCTCCTGGCTCAGTTGGTAACACATCCACCTATGGACCAGAAGGTTGTGAATTCTCTGCCCACACCGGATTGGACTTGCACCTAAAATGCTGGCATCAGAGTGCAGTAGTAGGGTGCTGAACTGCTGGGGTATGCTGTCCTTGGATGAGATGTTAAACTGAGGTCCCTTCTACCCATCCTGGTGTTGTCCTGGTGGGTGTCCAGGTGGAAGTAAAGAACCAAGGGCACTCTTCGCAAAGAGCAGCAGACATTCCCGGTGTCCTGGCCAACATTCCTTCCCATAAACCAGTTCATGCAATTGTCCAGGCTGTGTGTGGGTGTTGATGTGTGATATGGCCGCCACCACACGTTTAGTCACTTCACTACCAGTCTAGCATTACGTCTAAAGCACTTTGGGATACACTGTGTATGAAAAGTGCTATATAAATGCTGATTCTTCTTCCCACACCTCAGATTCATGGCAGCAAAATTTAGGGACCGACCATGTAGCAAAAGTGTTTTTTTTTTTCTTTCAAGAAAAGCCCCGAACCTCACCACAGAGCTGGAGCATGTAAACCCTCCAGAGCTTCTGGCTCTTTTCGGCAGGGGGGGCGCAAAATTTGTCTCTTGCCCAGGGCATCCAAATGCCTTCCTACGGCTCTGGTTAGGCCACAGTTATAAGTAGCAGCTGTCTCCCACGTAGTAACAATTCTCGCTAGCACTTTAAAGAACATTTTACATTACTGCAGGTTAAACCAGTTACTGGGTACCCAGACTTCTTTTCTCAGTTTAAGCCCACTGCATAATCTTTTGTTACACTGTGTATTTCACAGATACAATATATTATCTACCTTATTATAGTAAAAATATTCATGTCTTTCCAGGTGTGGCTGCTAAAATCCTTATTCATGTGTATTTAAGGATAACAGTAATATTGTGAGTGTAAAGTCTCATTTCCCCACGTTTGGAAATTTTGCTCTACCAGTTGCAACCATACAGCAGAGTTGCTCAGAACTCACTGATTGCGACCAGATTGGACTGTTTAAAGAATGTCCAAATCCTACTCTGATTTCAATTCAGATCCTGACAGGGCCTTACAATCTGAATCGGATTCACACTTCAAATCCTAAACTACTAGTTAAAATTGATTTTATGATTCAGTTTAGGAATTAAGATTTTTCAGACTGCAATTCCAAAAATCTTGTTTCTGAAAACTGGGTCAGAATCTGACAAATCCGATTCCGTTGCGCAGATTACAAGTAACCTTACTGCACCGTTTATATTACAGATATGAACTTATGTGGTAAAATCTTTACAAAGAAAATTCAATCAAAATTGCATTTAAAAAAACAGTCATATATTGTACATTTTGGGGGGATGTTAGACTGGGTCCTGAACACTGTACTCTGCCTTCCAAATTGAAATACATGGGTCTAGCACAGATTGACCAGTTAAGCAGACCCCCCCACCCCAACACCTCTGCAAAATGGGCGGTGAGCAGACCCGTACAGCTCAGCTGGCCCACAGTAATCTGGAATTGTACAAACAACTGAAAACTGGCTATGGATTTCTCTTCTAACCCTGTCGCCTCCCAGTGACAGTAAATCATGAATATGAATGAGCTCATTTTAATGGTGCAGGGGGACACATTTTAGATGTGCACAGGAAATGCATTTTGCTCTGCTTTGAGCACACTGGAAGCTTTGGGAGACTTTTTTTTTAATCAATAATTCTCCTAATTACAGACTGAAAAGAACCACAGCTGCTTGCGTTTCTGAAAATAACAGTGCAGTTGTGAATAGTAAGGCGGCGGAGGAAACTGAACGGCCAGGATCATGAAGCTGGAGGTAAGGAAGGCTGATCTGGGATGTAAACAAAACGCTGAGATTAAATGAAACCCTGTTGACAATATATGGCCTGTTTAGTATCTGTTTCATTTCTGTAGCTGCTGTATGCTATCTTTATGTACAGATATTCAGAGCTCCCAGATCTACTGTATAGGGATCCCTGTATTTTACAGGGATTTTTGACCATCTACAGAGAAATTCTTCCCATAAACTTGAATTGGTTATACAGGAAAACAGAGCAATTCAGATTCCATAGAAAATAATGTAATCTACAGGAAAATCACCCTGGAGTTACAGGGAAAATGTCAAATCAATCCTGGGAGCACTGGGTGTCAGGCCTCAAGCAGACATACTTTCTTCAACAGTGCCTTTTTTTTGTGCCTGTAATACTAACATATTTTTGTCAAGTTATTTAATATGCACGTTTTAGGTCATTATGCACACTTTCACGCAAACTGCAGACATATTACAGGCATCTGTTTGGGTACAGACATGCTACAGGTAGCAGGCCATATTAAAGGCTTCACACTGAAAATTAAATGTGAAACTCTAAGTGAACCGTAGAACAATACAGACCCTTTTTTAATTTCTTTATTTATTTTAAAATACAACACTGCATATTATATAAGGTGGGTAAGTAACACTTTGTGACCTATGAGGATGAGGGAGAGGATAAGGAAGGCACCGAGTTGTAAGAACACAGTATGTATGAAGTACAGGTAGAAAAGAATGCGTTTATTCTTAAACAGAACAACCACTTATATCTTCCAACAGTACCTTAACCTTTTCTCAGTTATATGGGGCACACTGAAAATGTGTGACGGTGTGGGACACTGGTCCTTTTAATGTGGGGCACATCCTCAAACAATGTACAGACTCAGAGCACTGTTGAAACCAATGCCTTTATTTGTGGCAGGTCATCGTACAACATTCTTTCTGCATTAATATCTGAGATTACAGCACCTGCAGAGTGTTGGCTGCACCTTTTCCATGTGGGACTGATGTGTGATGGCAATTTTGAGGTGTAAAATGAGGGATGTCCCTTGTGTAACCCCTAGGTGGCGCTATCCCAAGGGCTACTACCCCTGCCTGATTTGCCACTAACAGGTTGAGGGACCTGGATCTGATGGCGGGTGCCTCCACCCAGAGGTCAGGGTTAAGACAGTCTGATATGACTTGGTCACAGCCCTCTGGGTCACTGCAACCCCCCTTTCTTCCCATTAGTGGCCCACACAAATCAATCACAGTACCCTTGCAATATACACTTACCCCAAGTATTGGTTCAATCAGCTTGACTCTGGGGACTCCCTGTAAAGTAAAATGCAGTTATACAATAAGCACTGCACAGTAATTCAACATAGACACACAGTTTAAGCAGTGTAACTTTGCTAAACAACCAAATCTGATTTATTTAAGGGATAGTAACAAGGACAGGGGGAAATCAGATTAATTGATTCAGTACATTAATAATCACAGTACTGTGCACATATTTCAGAGTCCCAAATGTCACTCTTACTGGGTACTCAGGCAATAAGAGGCTAACCTATTTGGCGCATCTGGTTGGGGCAATGAGGATGGAAAATGCATGCACAATACCCACTTTGTAATCTGGAGCCAGTAGGCTCAGTTCGTGAAGAAAGAAAGGAAAAGTAATCAGATGGAACACTTACAATTAGATGATGGCAGGGAGCTACCCTGATTTGTACTCACAAATTCAATGCTGAAACTGAATGGAAAGCAGATTGTCCTGGATTGCCAGGAGGAGCAGAACCTGTAGAAAAGCTCCTTGTGACTGGACCCCACTGCAGTTTAGAGCAAATGGATGTAGTCTGGATTAAGCTGGGGTTTACTTCCAGCTTCATGCACTCAGTTCACTGTACAGGGGGATTTGAAACGTGATTCCCAGTAAGCGCTACAAACATTTATATATAAAAGGAAAGTACTATACCAGGCAGGCTGCTTCTCTATCCCGATCGCAATTACTGCACAATACCAGGGAGAACACACAGCAGATTCAGTTCCTGACAGACCGAGTGCGATTCAGCAATTTCTCCAGTCTTCTACAGGGTGAGCCTGGTTTCCTCATTTCTGGTGCATTTTTCTCCTTACAACTCTGATTCAGTCCACACTGGCACTCACAAACAATTGTAGGCCGAACTTCAGGGCCCCACACGAGCTTCCCGTGCGAAAACTCAACAGTGCAGGAGCCCGTAGCTCCTTCCCCTCTTCACAGTCACAACTCATCTGATCTTTCCAGTAGACAGAGCCAGGCATTTCCTTTGAGTTCCTCCCAGTCAGTTGGCTGGTTTTGCTGTCACTCACAGTAAACTCCCCCTGTTGGTGGAAAAAAGGCGCCGAAGTCCAAACTACAATTCCCAGAAGCATTGGCCGTACAGTACATAGGTGGCTGGCTCCGCAATGGCAGTCCAAGTTCTGATTTCCCAGCAGCAGGCTCCATTTCAAAGGTCCCCCACAATGATTGGTCCAGTTCAGCAGTTCAAAACCAGAATGGGGGACTAGGCCAACACAGTTCTGATTACAAAGAAAAACAGGTTAGACTAACTGTATTTTTGTTATTATTCTAAATGATGTCTGGCAAACAGTTATATCTTTGAAAAGTTCTCACTCTGCCCACTTAGTGATGGCAGAAACGGAGCGATTTGGCAGCAGCTCGAGTGGGACTCAAGCAGGGAAACACACAGACCCCCATCCAAA
This sequence comes from Neoceratodus forsteri, assembly GCA_016271365.2. Lineage (NCBI taxonomy): Eukaryota > Metazoa > Chordata > Ceratodontiformes > Ceratodontidae > Neoceratodus > Neoceratodus forsteri. The sequence continues at coordinate 143,006,925 of CM057449.1, read as the reverse complement.
TTAATTATGTCCGCAAGCAGACAGCTCTTACAGAGACAGTACCAGAGGCTCTAAAAGCACTCACAGATGAACGGCTTAGATGCCGAACACCATCCAGGCTTGGAGCATTCAAGCAAGCTCCTGGAAGTCTTTTGGGAACCCTCATTTGCAGGGGGGTTAACCCTTCCTGGCCTGGAAAAAGCTTGGGGTCCACATCAAGCAAGTACCCCATAAGTTTCAATTGCAGCCATATGCATTTGCATCAGGATCACATTAGGCTCATGCATGTAATTATCAGTCAATATATCACTTTACCAGGAACAGATTTCTGAAACTTTGCAGTACATCACTCTTTACACAGTATTACACACACACTGTACCATAACTCAGGTTATTACCTCTTGTACATGAAACCTGAAGAGAGGGGGCCCTCCCTATCAGCTACGTTGGGGCTGGATGGGGCAGGGGCACCATACCAAGAGGGCAACACAAGTAACTTGGAGTTAGCACTGATGTTCAATTTGGGCAAAGAGCTCAGGGACACATAGGGCCGGATATTCAAACTGCACTATTTTGTGGCGCAAGCCCTTACGCTGCACAAAATAGTTGCGCAGGGGTGTGTCCAGAGCGATATTCAAAGGAGTTGCGCCCTTGAGCAACTCCTTTGAATATCACCCCCTGGCCACAGCTCCTGTGCATGGCGCAGTGGAACTTGCGCCAACGCACGTTGTCAGAGTGGAGCATTCTAACTGGCGGTGGCGCATATTGCGCTCATGCAAAATCCCCATATTCAAAAGGTGACATGCAAATGGGGCCATAATTCATGCAAGGCTTAGGGGGAGCCATTTGCATCTGATTATGGCCCCATTTGCATGCCATTAGCATGCAGGTGCGCCGATCCCCGAGGACTTGCGCCTGGCGCCCTGCCAGGCAGCAGCCGTCGGGTACCGACGCCCCCTGCAGCCCGATCACGGGTGAAACAGTGTAGAATCCCCACTGGCCCATTGCGGGCATGGTTTAATCCCCCACCAGCCCGATCACGGCAGCAATATGCCCCAATGTATCCCTAGTGGTCCAGTGGACTGAAAAGCCCGATCACGGGCAGTAGTTGTTAATCAGCCGCGAAGTCATCCCTGGTGGTCCAGTGGACGAAAAGCCGATCACGGGCGGTAGTTGTTTAATAAAATCCCCTCGAAGTCATCCCTGGTGGTCCAGTGGACGAAAAGCCCGATCGCGGGCAGTAGTTGTTTAATAACCCCTCGGATTCATCCCTAGTGGTCCAGTGGCACATCCTGATCGCGGGATGTAAATGTTGAACGAACCCCGAACATAGCCCTGGTGGCTGGTGTTCCCCCCACCATGAAGCCCCCACCCGCCCCGGCGGCGGGCGGCGGCATCCACCCGCAGATTTGTATCTGGACTGTCATATGCGGTATGGGCTGCAAGCCCATTGGCTCTTGCTCTGCACCAATGGGCATGCAGCCCTACTGGACAGTCAGTCGGCAGCAGGCGGGCAGCAGGCAGGTGGGATGCTGCCGGCTGCCGGGGAGCGGGTGGTGGGGCTCATGGGTGGGTGGGTGGGGGACACCAGCCACCAGGGCTATGTTCGGGGTTGTTCAACATCTACATCCGCGATCGATGTGCCACTGGACCACCAGGGATGAATTCGAGGGGTGGTTTTATTAAACAACCACTGCCCACGATCGGGCTTTTTGTCCACTGGACCATCAGGGATGACTTCGGGGTTATTAAACAACTACTGCTGCGATCGGAGCTTCTGGTCCACTGGGCCACCAGTGGTTCGGGAGGGGAGCTACATTGCTGCCCGCGATCGGGCTGGTGGGGATTAAACTATGCCCGCGATCGGGCCAGTGGGGGATTTACAGTCGCCTGCCTGCGATCGGGCTGCAGGGGGGCACAGGGATTGGTTGGGGCCAGCCTCAGGTGGCAGCTGCTGTGTTGCGCCTGCAATGCAGCAGCTCACCTGTGGGTGGCCCTTGACTTAAGCCTTTTTTTTCTTGGCTCAAAGTTGTGCAGGCGCAGGTTGGGGTTGCGCCTGCACAACTCTGCACAGCCCTGCTGAATATCGGGCTGTGCAGTTTATGCATGGTTCCTCCCCCTCCAGTTCGGCATGCATTCATTTGCATTGCGCTGTTGCTCAGCATGTTTTCTGTGGCGCAACTGCCTCCTGCTGAATATCACAGAATGGAGCAAGTTCGGACTTACGTAGGTGCAACCCTATTGCGCATGGCGCAACCCTTTTGAATATCTGGGCCATACACTCCTTTATGGACAACATTGACAGGCAAGTTCACTGGCCTCCCAGGGGAATCATAACTGAGGTGTATCACAGGCTTTACAGCTTGACCAGTCTTTCTAGGAGGAACTGTTACAGTCTCTGCTCTCTGAGCCTCATTTTCAGCATTGTCCTCACTTGTCAGGGGAGTCTCCATTGGGGTAGAAGGGCTAGAACTTTGGGCACTTTCAGCTCCAGAAGTTACAATCGCTGAGTCCACAACACTTGGCTCACATGGAGAGCTTTCGGACACTGGTAATGGACCATCAGGACACTCAAAATACTCTTATTGTTCTGGTGTATCACCAGTCTGTTCCAGTCCACCATTTTCTTCCCCTGAAAGCTCAAACAGTTCAGCCATACACAATGATTCCATAGCATTTGACTTGATGCCTTGCACTTCACTTTCTGGGAGCATTGGCTCCAGGGACAAAGCTGGGGGCTTAGACAGTCCAGAAGGCCCAGCTTCATGTCCAGTATTGTCTAGGGGATTGCCCCAAAACAACTGACTCAGTTCGTAAGAAGAGTAGTATTCAAAATCACACTTATTTTCCTCTGGTATGGACTGACAGTTATGCTCAACTGGGATTTGTGGAGGGGAACACTTTAACTCAGCTTCTGTAGGTGCAGACTTTCTTGATTTTTTTCTTAGCAGCAGCTCTAGTCACTGGTCCAGAGGGGGCATTTTTGGGGGCTCAGACTCAAACAAGACTTGTCCAATGAGCAGTAAGTGATTTGTATGCATTGTTTTAACATATTTTGAATTATTCTCAGGCCTTACTTTGTACACAGGCAGATCATCTAGTTTGGCCACTACAATGTGAGGGAGATGGTGCCATCTGTCAGCAACCTTGTGTTTGCCATGCAGTCCCAGATTTCTTAGCAATACCCGATCTCCCTGCTGGAGTTCCTGTGCTATCACCTTTTTATCATACCTTTCTTTGTTGGCCGGATTTCTTTTGGCAGCCATGGTTTGAGCCAGTTGGTACGCATGATTTAGCTTAACTTTTGCACATACTGTAAATAGTTGACAGCTCAAACCCCATCAGGAGAGACCCCAAAGCACACATCTACCGGCACTCGAGCTTCTCTTCCAAACATCAGGTGGTAGGGGGAGAACCCAGTGGCATCACTTTTGATGCAGTTGTAGGCATGTACCAGGGTGCTAATTTGTTGTCTCCATCTAGGCTTGTCCTTTGGGTGGCGGGTGCCTAGCATATCTAGCAAAGTGTGTTGAAACGTTCAGGCTGTGGGTCCCCCTGGGAGTGGTAAGGGGTGGTTCTGGACTTTCGCACTGTCCACAGGGAAAGCATCTGTTTGATCAGACGACTCTCAGAGTCTCTCCCTTGATCAGAATGCATTCTTTGTGGAGCCCCATAGTGAACAAAAAAGTTTTCTACAAGTACTTTTGCCACAGTGGATGCCTTCTGGTCCTTGGTGGAGAAAGCTTGGACGTATCTCGTAAAATGGTCAGTGACTACCAGCACATTACTAATATTTCTTTGGTCTGACTCCAGTCTCAGAAAATCAATACAGACCAGCTCCATGGGTGCACTGGTGATGATGTTAACAAGGGGGGGCTGCTCTCTGGGGCAAAGCTTTTCTCTGTAAGCAGTGACTACAAGTTTGAATACAATGCTCCACATCAGCCCCCATCTTAGGCCAATAGAATCTGGATCTCACCAAGTCAAGTGTTCTGTCTATACCAAGGTGCCCCATGTGGTTGTGTAAGGACCTCAGCACTGAGTCTCAAAAAGCAGTGGGCAGCACTAGTTGTTGTTTATCTACTTGTCCCCCTCTGTCTACTGTTTCTCGGTATAACAGTCTATTGATCAGTTTCAACTTAGGACCTTCTTTGTATAACAATGCAGTTCTCAAATCAGTGGAATGTAATTTGGACACATCTTTCCCTGCATAGAGGGCTTCTAAAGCTGATTTGATCGTGGGATCTCGGGATTGAGCCCACTGAATACTGTCATTGTCCAGCTGAGGCAGTGCACCAATGTCTATTGCAGAAAAGTTGCAATAAGTAGCAGGTATGCAATTCTCAGAGGGTCCCAAACAATCTACCATACAGTCTACTGCATCCGTGGACATTTGTTCCTCCCTGTCAAACTTCTGGCAGAGTGCTCGAATAACAGGTTCTCACAGTCTGACCCAGTCATTCTGGAGAACAGACCTCCAGGAGAGAGAATCAGCATCTATGTGGTTCAGGCCTGCTCTGTATTCAACAGCATAGTCGTATGTAGATAATACAGAAAGCCACCTATGGCCAATGTCATCCAACTTGGTTCAAGTTTGCACATAGGTCAAAGGATTATTGTCAGTTTTACTAGTATCTTAGCCCCATACAAGTACTCATGGAATTGGTCAACAATAGCCCACTTCAAAGCTAGGAACTATAACTTATGCACAGGATAGTTATTTTCTGATGGGGTCAGGCTTCTACTGGGAAAGGCCTTTGGTCTCAGGCCATTCTCATGCTCTTGGTACAACACAGCCCCCAACCCTTGCAAGCAAGCATCAGTGTGCAGGACATAAGGTTTTGTTGGATTGGCATAGGCCAACACTGGAGCATGGGTAAGTTGATACGTGATCTCATGAAAAGCAGTCTCACAATCAGGAGTTCAGCGGGCCCAAAATACTTCACTTGGACGAAAATACACTCTTTCAGTCTCGAGGGACGCTGACTTTTTGTATCTTTTGTGGGTTGGGGGATACCCATGAGTAAGGTTAAGTAAAGGGCGGATCACTCTTGAATAGTCCTTGATGAAACGCCGATAATAACCACAGAATCCCAGGAATCTTTGCAGTTCTTTTAGATTTTTGGGCTGTGGCCAGGTGGTCAAGGCCTCAGCTTTACTTGGGTCAGTCTCTTCCCTCGGTGGATACTATGTGCCCCACATACTTTACTGATGTTTGAAAGAATTGACTCTTATCAATGGACAGTTTAAGGCCAAAGTCTTCCAGTCGGTCCAGCACCTTGAATAATCTGCTCTCGTGTTCCTCCAGTGAGCTGCCAAACACAATATCATCTAAATATACCAGGCACTCTAGTAAATTTATGTCCCCTCACTGTACATTCCATCAATCTTTGAAAAGTGGCGGGGGCATCTGAAATCTCTTGAGGCATCCTCATGAATTCATAGAAGCCAGGCGGACAGATAAAGGCTGTCTTCTCACGGTCCTCTGGGGCCATCGGGATCTGGTAGTACCCACTGCGGAGATCCAGCACAGATAACCACTTGCTCCCATTTAGAGAGTCCAAAGCATCCTGAATGCGGGGCATAGTGTACTGATCAGGGATAGTCCACTGGTTTAAAGTGTGATAATCCACGCACATCCTTACTGCCCCATTCTTTTTTCTCACTACCACAATGGGGGAAGCATAAAGGCTTCTGGATTCCTGTATTACACCAGCAGCTAGCATCTCTTGCAGATGCCGTCTCACATCATCTATGTCAGCAGGTGCCAGGCGTCGAGACCTCTCACGAAGTGGGCTTTCATCATGTAGCCGGATATGGTGCTCAGCTCCTTGCATGCATCCTACATCTCATTCCTTTAAAGAAAACACCTGGTCTCTCTGGGCAAGCTTCTCACTGATCCTCACTTTTCATTCAGCTGGCAACGGGGAGTCACCGAAATCAAACAAGTCAGGTGTTACTGTGTTATTCTTCCCTGAACTCTTGCCACTGGGTAGCACTGCAGTGTCTGCACAATGCACATTAGCCAGGGTGCAACCTCTATTTACTCCAATCTCTCTGTCAGACACATTATGAACTTGAACCATTACCCTTCTGGCATAAGCATGGGCTCTAGCGGGCAAAATACTAGGCTTGACCAGCAGTCCCTCCACCAATTTTCTGTCATCTGGTGCATCCAACATTAATATTTTATTCTTGACATCCTTTCTGAGATGGACCGCTCCCTGTAAGGTACGCTGAGCATTTGGCGCCAGGATCAGAGACTCAGGATCCTTCTTCCAGACCGTTCCAACCGGTTCCTCTGGTTCTACTTTTCAACATCTCTCTGTTCCTCATAGGTCTTCTTAATCAAGGCCGGAATTCTTAAAGCTCTTACCAGCCCTTGACCCCTGTTTTTCACAACACAATGGTGCTAGCCGTCCAAACATATCTGTATTAGTCCCAATTAGTAGAGGAACCCCATCATACAGTCCGGTAGGGGGACACACTAAGGCCAGGGTCTCTACTTGCTCGACCACTCCAGCCACAGAGGTGGGAAAAGACAGCCAAATTCAGATATATCCAGAGTAGGGGTAGGCGTTCTCATTTAACCCCCAGACATGCAACCCCTCCAATGGTTGTAAGGGTACGTCAGACAGATGCTTCTGATACCAGTCTTGGAACATAATTGTCACTTGGGAGCCACTGTCTAATACAGTTCTTGTAGACACTCCATTCACCTTTACAGTGTTCTCCATGGAGAGACCCACTATTCTGGACCATTCTGGAGAGGTGGTAGCGGGGGCCTGGGCAACTGACCTTGCCACAAAGGGATGTGAGTTAGCATTTTTGGGGCCCTCACTGGGATCATTGCATGCACCCTTAACCACTGATTTGTTCTCCGAAGCTCTCCTTGTAGCCTATGTGCAACTTTGTCCGTGTCTTTTGGGGACCAGCATTCTCTCTTCATGTGCCCATCCTTCCCACAATTATAACAAAACATACTTTCTGGAGTTTGAGCTGGCCGAGGCATCACACTGGGAGCCAGGGTGGGGGTACTACTAACTGGAAACCTTGGTGCTATCTTTGTCTGCAGCGTGATAAGCATTTGGAGACATCTTGTCAATTTCCCCACTTCCATGGTCAAGATATTGAGTTTTGAGCTGTTGTCAGCAGGAGATGCGTGGGTGGGTACCTCCACCCCTTAGCAGACGCAGTTGGATGAGGGTCAGGGCCTGTACTTGCAGGAGTGGCCTTCATAAAGAGACTGTTTTTTATTTCCCCGAATTCTCTCAATAGTTCGCCCCGTTGTGGCATATCTTTTTCCTTCTCAGAGCACTCATTAACTGCCAACCTCTGCCCCTGAACTTCACTTGATGGGTCACCCTCAGTCACTCGGGTCGCAGCCGCAGCTATTGGTCCCTCCCGAGGTCGTCTTTTCTCAACTCCTCAAATTTCTCTCATTAGCCCATCATAGGTGGGTGGGGATTCCAGTCGATTTGCCAGGAGTAACTGAAGCAACAGCAGTTCTGAGAAGGGGGCAGACTTAAGGATCCTGTCCAGTCTGATTTGGTCCAGTTCAATCGCTGGCAAACTAACCTTTCTGAGGCATTCTTGCAACAGTTGTTTCCAGCCGAAATACATACGCAGACAACAACTCCGCTTTGTACTGTCGTGCATTTCTTACTCTCCACCACAGGTCCTCATCAGAATCTGGGCTCCCATACACATTCTCCACGGCCTCAAGATAGTTCTGTACAGTCGCTTCAGGGTTACTGGCCCGTTTAGCACAGATGGTAGCCAGGGCAGGACCTCGGAGGCTCTCACTAACCCTTTTTCGCTTTTTGGCTTCCGAGCATTGCCATTCTAGCACTTGGGGGGCAACATAGTCTATTCAGGTCTCCCAGTCATCCTCCCCTTGGGGGTTGGGGAGGGTGCCAGAGAAGATCCTCAACCTTCAGTAAGAGTCGTGACTAATGGAAGGTGCAGAAATAGGAGCCTACATTGGTTCAGTCACCATTACAAGTACTGGAGCGGGAGAGGGTGTTGGGGGAGGAACACCCTCAGGTGGCAAGAATAGTTTCTTCAAGTCCTCCATAGTTTTCCCTTCCCTCAGCAACCATTTAGCAAATTTCTCCTCAAAAGTTTCAGATAGTGGTGGGGCTCATTCCCCCCCCCCCGGGTCTTTACTGTCCTTAGTTATCACTCCAAGCAGTGAGGGCTCCCTCTGGGTAATGGTCTGTGGCACTTTGGAGCTATCTGTGGGATCCTTAAACTCTACTAGGGCCAGGAAAGTGTGGGTGAGCAGATTAGCATGCCGACCCACCAGCACAGGGTTTTGTAAACCTTCCACCTTGGAAAGTACTCCCTGTACAGTGTCCGTATTGATACCCAGGGCGATATCCAGGATAAGCATAGCATTTTGGGGATCGATCTCCTCCTCAGTACACCACTCCACCAGCCAGTGCACAGCCATTTCTGTCGGGGTACCCATTTATATATTTTTTTCTTAACAGTGGCTTGTAAATATGGCCACTAGAGGACACACAATCGCAGTGTTGAGCCTCCAAGATGTAATCCCTAGGTGGTGCTGTCCCAAGGGCTACTACCCCTGCCTGATTTGCCACTAGCAGGTTGAGGGGCCTGGATCCAATGGTGGGTCCCTCCACCCAGAGGTCAGGGTTAAGACAGTCTGATATGACCCCCCTTTCTTCGCACTTGTGGTCCACAAAAATAAAGTCACAGTACTCTTGCAATATACACTTACCTCCAGGATTGGTTCAATCAGCTTGACTCTAGGGACCCCCTGTAAAGTAAAATGCAGTTATACAATAACCACTGTACAGTAATTCAACATAGACACACAGTTCAAGAGTGTAACTTTGCTAAATAACCAAATCTGATTTATTTAGGGGATAGTAACAAGGACAGGGGGAAATCAGGTTAATTGATTCAGTCACATTAATAATCACAGTACTGTGCACATATTTCAGAGTCCCAAATGTCACTCTTACTAGGTACCCAGGCAATAAGAGGCTAGCCTATTTGGGTGCATCTGGTTGGGGCCCTGAGGATGGAAAATGCATGCACAATGCCCACTTTGTAATCCGAAGCCGGTAGGCTCAGTTCGTGAAGAAAGAAAGGAAAAGTAATCAGATGGAACACTTGCAATTAGATGATGGCAGGGAGCTACCCTGATTTGTACTCACAAATTCAATGCTGAAACTGAATGGAAGGCAGATTGTCCTAGATTGCCAGGAGGAGCAGACCATGTGGACAAGGTCCTTGTGATTGGACCCCACTGCAGTTTAAAGCAAATGGATGTAGTCTGGATTAAGCTGGGGTTTACTTCCAGCTTCATGCACTCTATTCACTGTACAGGGGATTTGAAACGCGATTCCCCCACAAGGACTACACACATTTATATGTAAAAGAAAGTACTATACCAGGCAGGCTGCTTCTCTATCCCGATCGCAATTACTGCACAATACCCGGGAGAACACACAGCAGATTCAGTTCCTGACAGACCGAGCGTGATTCAGCAGTTTCTCCAGTCTTCTACAGGGTGAGCTTGGTCTCCTCACTTCTGGTGCTTCTTTCTCCTTACAACTCTGATTCAGTCCACACTGGCACTCACAAACAGTTGTAGGCTGAACTTCAGGGTCCCACACAAGCTTCCCGTGCGAAAACTCAGCGAGCGCAGGAGCCCGGAGCTCCTTCCCTCTTCACAGTCACAACTCATCTGATCATTCCAGTAGACCGAGCCGGGCATTTCCTTTGACTCCCTCCCAGTCAGTTGGCTGGTTTTGCTGTCACTCACAATAAACTCCACCTGTTGGTGGAAAAAATGTGCCAAAGTCCAAGCTACAATTCCCAGAAGCACTGGCCATACAGTACATAGGTGGCTGGCTCCACAATGAGAGTCCAAGTTCTGATTTGCCAGTAGCAGGGTCCATTTCAAAGATCCCCCACACTGATTGGTCCAGTTCAGCAGTTCAAAACTAGAATGGGGACTGGGCCAACACAGTTCTGATTGCAAAGAAAAGCAGGTTAGACTAACTGTATTTTCGTTATTACTCTAAATGATGTCTGGCAAACAGTTATATCTTTGAAAAGTTCTCACTCTGCCCACTTAGTGATGGCAGAAACGGAGCGATTTGGCAGCAGCTCGAGTGGGACTCAAGCAGGGAAATACACACACACTCATCTAAATTAATTATGTCTGCAGGCAGACAGCTCTTAAAGAGACAGTACCAGAGGCTCTAAAAGCACTCACAGATGAACGGCTTAGATGCCAAATACCATTCAAGCAAGCTCCTGGAAGACTTTTGGGAACCCCCATTTGAAGGGGGGTTATATGCACCATGGTGATGCCTTGGAGACGGAGCCAGCCGACTTGTGGATACACGCACCAGCATGGCTCCACACACCACCAGGTGTCACTGTCAGAGCGGTGATCCATAGCACAGAACGTTTGTGCAAATGCTCTGTCACCCTCCCTGCCAGCCTCTGCTTCTGATGTCTCAGGATCTGGGTTCAAACCCAGGTTATCAGCGCACCAAGCATGTGGTGCCCCACCAGTGCCAGAGTCAGCCTTCCCCCCAAAATACTTTTTATATATTTAATGCTTAAAATTATATATTGAAACCTGTACTTTTTGAACTGTTAGTCTAAAAAACATAAGTTTTTCTAAATGAAAGCTTGGATTCTGATCAACGCAGACATCATAACAGTATAGTTGTGATGTTGGTTGATATGCGTCTATTCATATGCTGGTAAAAATAACAGGATTTTAAAAATTATTTGAACCATTTCATGTTCAGTCAGTGTCTAGTTCAGCAGGTTGCAGACTCACCTTTGAGGCTGTATGATCAGAAGGTTGTGGGTTGTAGCCCCTCATGAAGAATTTTGGGGGAAAAAAGGCCAGTACTGACACTGTAGTGCAGCATGGGGGTGGGGTCGGGGTGCTGCACTCCTGAGGTGCCATCTTTCGGATAAGACATTAAACAGAGGTCCTCTCTGCCTGTTCTGGTGGTTATTGAGTTGGGCATTAAATATCCCATGGCATTCTCGACATTAGATGGGGCATTTCCCCAGTGTCTTGAGCTGATTTTCCCCTCTCTCAGTAAACATACTGCCAACAGCTTCACCTGATTCAGTTCGTCATTTTGCAGCTATATTGCTCGCTGGTGAGACCCCACCTGGAGTACTGCGTTCAGTTTGGAAGCTGCATCTCAGAAAGGACATAAACAGGGTGGAGGCAGTCCAGAGGATGGCAACTAAAATGGTGCAGGGCTTGCACGAGAAGCCCTATAAGGAGAGACCGAGGGATCTCAACATGTATACCCTGGAAGAGAGGAGAGCGAGAGGGGGGGCATGGTAGATAAAGTATCTACAAGTACCTCACAGGGCTGAGCAGTGTGCAGGAGGGGAATCTCTTTCAAATGAGAAAGAGCACCAGAGCAGCAGGACCAAGGAGGCATATGATGAAGCTGGGGTGAGGGAGTCTAGGAGGGACAGGAGGAAGTACTACTTACTGAAAGTGTAGTAGACACCTGGAACAGACTACCAGTGGAAGTGGTGGAGATGAAAACAGTGAGAGGGGGGCTTTTGGGATACATGGTATAGTGATAAGGGTATACTAGTAAACAGAGAAGAAAGAAGGTCACTGGAGACCAGGTAGGGTCTGTGGAAACATATTAGGCAAGGAACATCTGGGTAGACTGGGTGAACCTAGCGGTTCTTTTCTGCTGACAAGTATACCACTTGTTTTGGTTTACCTTGGTTCACTTTGGCTGTAGATGACTGGAAGACAAAGTCTAAGACATAGTAGAGTTTTGGAGGGCAGATATTAACAGAACAGGGGAGACCCTCCAAGAGAAACTGAGGGGGGTGGTTAGGGCTGAGGAAGTGAAGCTAATGTAGGATCTTATTAGGTAGTCTTCTGTAGGTGAGTAACACCTGCCTGAAACAGGCCCCAAAACATAGGAAGTAGGGAAGGGAGGACCGGCTCTGTGTCTGATCAGATCCCCCCCCGAATGGCCACCTCTGTTCTGGAAAGGAGTCACTTGTGACCTGACTCTGTTTTGATCCAGTTCAGTCGATTGTCCGGGCTGGATTTTCCAGTGACTCAATTCTGATCCAGTTCTGATAATGTAAGTGGTTTGGGAGCATCATTCCTGTTAAAATGAGAAATTTCTGGCTGAAAAAAACCCATAAAAGAACTAGTTTAACATTAAATGACAAAGGACTTCTGAAGAGTGCAAAGGAGTAACCAGATTCTGGCATTTGACCAAGTGCAGATCTACTTCTGACCCGGTTCTGAACCAGTCTGAAAAATGAACCTGTTTTGATATGTCAAAGTCAGTCAGAGTAAATCAGAACCTTTGGAATCCGATCAGAGTCAGAATCAGAACTGGGTCACAGGCGACCCTCCCTTCCTTAATAGGAAGTCACTCTGGTTCTCCGAGAAAGTAAGAACAAGCAAGTAAGCAAACAGTCTTTATTGATAGAACACTATTCCAACAAGACCATAGCATCGTACAATAAATCATAGAACCACAATCGGTAAAATAATAAAACAAATAATAAAACAGCAGAACGTTAAGTGTTAAAAAATGCTAACTCAAATAAGTTTTCAAGGCAGATTTGAAGGCATCAACGGATGGGCGCTCTCTGTCCCGACAAGGTAGAGAATTCCACCGGGTCGGAGCAGCAAGCGATGTAGCTCCTGAAGCTGTCAAACGGATCTTGGGAATCTCTAGCAATCCCTCATCGGCGGAACGGAGAGGACGAAGGGGGCGGTAGGGACAAAGGAGATCTTGCAGGTAGCACGGTCCCTGTCCATGTAGGGCCTTATAGGTTAGTAATCCGACCTAGAAGGTGATCCTCCACTGCACCAGCTGCCAGTGCAGGCTGCGGAGCACAGGTGTGATATGGCAAGATCTTGAAACGCCAGTCAACAATCTGGCAGCCGCATTCTGCACCAGCTGCAGGCAGTGAAGTTCCACCCCTGGTAGCCCTAGATATAGGGCATTGCAGCAATCCGTGTGTGCAGGGTTCATTTCAGATATTTATCAATGTGGGACACTGACTCACTGGGTTTAAAAAGTAAGGGTCAAATGAAAAACAAAATGGGTCATATTGTTAAACAGAGCCCAGATTCATAAAACAGCAGTTTAAAACCTCTGTAACAGTGAGCAGGTTGTCCCCAAGCTGGAAGAAGAGGTGGGCCAAAATTAAAAAACTGTGTGTAACCCCCCTGCAAATGGGGGTTCCCAAAAGACTTCCAGGAGCTTGCTTGAATGCTCCAAGCCTGAATGGTGTTTGGCGTTTAAGCCATTTATCAGTGAGTGTTTTTAGAGCCTCTGGTACTGACTCTTTAAGAGCTGTCTGCTTGCAGACATAATTAGTTTGTATGGGGGTACTGTGTGCTTCTCTGCTTGAGTACCACTTGAGCTGCTGCCAATTCACTCTATTTTTGCAGTCACTAGGAGTGCAAGGGAACCTATCTGAAAGATGTAACTGTTTGCCAGAAATCTTTAGAGTAATAATGAAAATACAGTTTGTCTAACCTGCTTTCTTTGCAGTCAGAACTGTGTTTGCCTAGTTCCCCATTCTAGTTTTGAACTGCTGAACTGGACCAATCAGTGTGGGTTAAGGTAGCTCTAAATGGTGCCTTGGACCTAATCAGAACTTGGACTCGTAATCTGAGCCAGCCACAAGAGGATTGTATGGGCAGTGACTCTGGGAGATGTAGTTTGGACTTCGCCTTTTTGACCAACAGGGCAGTCTATTGTGAGTGACAGCCAGTCCAGTCAAGAACTGGGAGGAACTCAAAGGAAGTGCCCGGTTTTGTCTGCTGGAGTTTCAGTTGAGCTCTGGCAGTGAAGAGGGAAGGAGCCTTGTGCTTTTTCAGTGTGCAGTTTTAGTCGGAAACGTGTGTAAGGCCCCGAGTTCCGTCTGCAGCTTGTGTAACTGCTTGTTAGGACTGAACTGTCCCGTGAAGAGAATCAAAGGATATCTGAAGAGTAGAAACCAGGCTCACCCTGTAGAAGACTGGAGAAATTGCTGAATTGCGCCCGCCTGTCAGGAACTGAATCTGCTGTGTGTTCTCCCGGTATTGTGCAGTAATTATGATCGGGATAGAGAAGCAGCCTGCCTGGTATAGTACTTTCTTTTACCATATAAATGTGTGAGGAGGCTTGTGTAGCTCAAGTGAATCCTGCTGCCATTAAAGGACTTTTCGCCTGTTACTGTTTACCATATAGATGTGAGGGACTTGTGTAGCTCAAGTGAATCCTGCTGCCATTAAAGGACTTTTGCCTGTTGCAGTTTGTCATATAAATGTGTGAGGAGTCCGTGGAGCTCAAGAGTAGCCCTGCTGACGCTTGAAGGACCCTATCTTGTTTGGAGGTCGTGAGTACTAATTCAGGGTCGCCTCCGTTGAATTGCCACATTGAATCAAATGGAATTATTGTACTGCTGACTGTTTAACTAATTTTTCTTTTCTCTGTGTGAAAGGGCCCCTACCAGCTGCCACAGTTTGGACTAGCCACTAGGGCTTGGGTACCCAGGGACAGTAACTGGTAGGGATAGGCCTGTGCACAGAGCCATAGGTAGATGAGTAAAGTGATAAGCTAATTAACCTGATTTCCCTGTCCTTGTTATATCCCCCTAAATAAATCAGAGCTGCTTGTTTCAGCAAAGTTGTACTGCCTGAGGTATTTGTCTATGTTAAAGTATTGTACTGTGATTGTTGCACTGTATCTTATTTTACAGGGGTCCCAGTGCCTGAACCAGTCCTGGGGTAAGTGTACTGTGAAGGTAATTCTGATATATTGTGTGGGCCACTAGTGGGAAGCAAGGGGTGGCAGTGTCCCAGAGGGCTGTGACCAAGTTAGTTTAACTATTGCAAACCCTGACCTCTGGGTGGAGGCACCCACCATCGGATCCAGGCCCCTCAACCTGTTAGTGGCAAATCAGGCAGGGGTAGTAGCCCCTGGGATAGCGCCATCTAGGGGTTACATGTGTGCCAGTTGTCCCAATCCCCCACCCAAAAATGAACCTTGGGCGTGAGGTCACAAAGGCGTGGACCACTGTCGGAAGATCGTCAGGTGGGACTAGGTGTTTTATCCGGGCGATGTTCCTCAGATGGTAAAATGAGGTCTTGACAACAGCTGACACCTGAGACTAAAGTGTCAGTTCGCTATCAAGCATGGGTTGCAGGATGATCTGTCAAAATTGGTGACCAGGTCGGACACCTTGCAGTTGGGGTTCAATGCCAAAAAGTGCAAGGTGCTGCATTTTGGGGCAAAAAAAAACAAGAAGGAGCTACCAGTTTGGGGGAAGGGGGTCAGCTAGCCATGACAGAGGAGGAGAAGGATCGGGGGTGATTATAATGGGCTCAATGAACAACTCAGCACAAAGCAAGAAGGCAGCTGCAAAGGCCAACAAAATGCTGGGTTGTATTGCCAGGGGTATATCTTCAAGGAGAGATGAGGTGATCCTGCTGTTGTATAAGCCACATCTGGAGTACTGGTGCCCATACCTGAAGAGGGGCATTAAGTTACTGGAGGGGGGTGCAATGCAGGGCAACAAAGATGATCCAGGGACTAGGGGACATACCCTATGTGAGCAGGCTGAGGGAGCTGAACATGTACTCACTGGAGGAGAGGAGAGACTGGGGGATATGATTGAAACCTTCAAGTACATGGAGGGACTATTCAAGTTTATTTATTTATTTTATTTATTGTTGACCAGGTAAGTGCACTAGACAAATCCTGCCTGTTTTCAGGCATGACCCAGGGGAGGGGGATACAGATGAATGCCAACTGACTTTGAACCAGATTAAGCTGTTGGTGGGATTTTTTTAGTGAATGAGGGAAATCTGGCTAGGACACCGGGGAAGTTCCCCTACTCTTTTCGATAAGTGCCATGGGATCTTTAACATCCACCTGAACTACCACCAATCCAGGCAGATGAGACCTCGATTTAACGTCTCATCCGAAAGATGGCACCTCAGAAGTGCAGCACCCCTCTCATGCTGCGCTACAGTGTCAGTACTGGGAAATTAACCCAAGTGCCAGATGTGGGAACTGAACCCACAGCCCTCTGATCTCCCCGCCTCAGAGACGAGTGTAGTACCTACTGAGCCACTGACATTGTTAAAGGTTAAGGGGGGTAAGGACACTGAGGTCACAATCTCAGATTGGAGGGGAAGGTTCAGGAGGGAAATGAGAAGATACTTTTACGGAGAGAGTGGTGTTTGGTGGAACGTGTTGCCTCTGGAAATGGTATCCTGTAGAACAGTGGACTGCTTCAAAAGGGGATGGGATAGGGTAAGAGGGAGGATCATGGGAGGGAAGGGGAGGGAGGGGCAGCCGCAGTATAAGGGTTGCTAGCTGCACACTCGAGCAGACTCGATAGACCATAAAGCCTTTATCTGCTGACAGATTTGTATGTTCGTATAATGCCCAGATTCTGCACCTGGTCAGAGGTCATCAGCTGGTTGTCCCACAGCCAAATCCTAGAAGACTGCCCAGCCGATAAACCCTCCACCTGATGACCTGGGTCCACAACCAACACCTCAGTTTTATTCTGATTCAGCCTAAGCCAATTGGCATTCATCCAGTCCTGAATCTCAGAGAAGCAGTTGTTAAATACTGAGACAGCATAGAAACAGAAACATAGAATTTGACAGCAGATAAGGACGGCTTGGCCCACCTAGTCTGCCCATTTCCCTACCTAATGGATAAGCTGCAGATCCTAGTTAACCAAAAGTCTTTTTTTTCCTACCCCCCACTAGAATTGCCTTATGTCTGTCCCATGCATTCTTGAATTTCCCCACTGTTTTTGACTCCACTACCTCCTCAGGAAGGTTGTTCCATTTATCCACAACCCTCTATGTGAAAAGATACTTCCTCACGTTACCTGTGAGCCATCCCCCCTCTATCTTCAAATTGTGCCCCCTTGTTCTTGCACATCTCTTTTTATGAAATATGCTACCCTCTTGGACTTTGTTGATTCCCTTGAGGTACTTGAAAATTTCTGCCATGTCCCCCCTCTCCTCGCGGGTATACATATTAAGGTCCTTTAATCTCTCTCTTCATATGTCTTCTGGTACAGACCCTGCACCATTTTAGTTGACCTCCTCTGTACAGCCTCCATCTTGTCTATGTCCTTTCGGAGATGGGGTCTCCAGAACTGCATGCAGTACTCCAGATGGGGTCTCACCAACTGTCTGTACAGAGGGATGACAACTTCCTGTTTTCTACGGTGATACCTCTCCCTATGCATCCTAGTATCCCGCCAGCCCTCCTTACTGCCTTCTCACATTGCTTGCCCACCTTAAGGTCATCTGAGATGACTACCCCAGGTCCCTTTCCATTTTTGTTGTTAGTATCTCACCCCCCATTGTGTGCTCTTCCCCTGGGTTTTTGTTTCCCAGGTGCATTACTTTGCACTTTGCATTGAATCTAAGCTGCCATACATTTGACCATCCTCCAACCTTGCCAAGTCCCTTCGATCCTTTCCACCCCACCTTCTGTATTAACCCTGTTGCAGATCTTTGTGTCGTTTCACAAGAGACATACTTACCTTCCAGTCCATCTGCAATGTCACTTATAAAGACATTAAAGAGGACCAGTCCCAGTACTGAACCCTGCGATACTCCCACTGGTAACCCCCCTTTCTTCAGAGTGGACTCTTTACTATTACCCCCTACGTCCTGTTGTCCAGCCAATTTTTTACCCAGGCTACCACCTTGGGGCCCACTCCAAGGCTGGCTAACTTGTATATTAACTTGTATATTAATCTTTTGTGTGGGATTGTGTCAAATGGCTTGCTAAAGTCTATGTAGGCTATGTTCACTACAGCCCCTCCCTGGTCTACTACTTTGATCACTCAGTCAAAGAAATCTATTAGATTCATCTGACACGACCTTCCTGCTGTGAAGCCATGCTGCCGTGGGTCCTGTGCCCCACTGGCCTCTAGGAACTCAACAGTTCTTTCCTTCAGAAGTGATTTCATCATTTTCCCTACGACTGAGGTCAAACTAACAGGTCTGTAGTTTCCTGCCTCTGTCTTGCTCCCACTTTTGTGAAGGGGAGTTACATCTGCCCTCCTCCAGTCCTCAGGTACCACACCATCTTCCCATGATTTGTTAAAGAGGGTAGTCAGTGGTGCCACTAGTTCTATCCTTAGTTCTTTTAGAATTCTTGGGTGAATCCCATCAGGCCCCATTGCTTTGTCCACCTTCAGTTTTAAGAGTTATTTCAGAACTCTTTCTTGGAATGGACACGATCGACCGCCTCTATCCAGAGTGTTTCTATTCTTTGATTTAGTACTTCTCCTTCCTCTTTGCTGTAATACTGAGCAGAAGTATTCTTTCAGTATTCCTGCTTTTTCACCGTCACCTCTGCCCACCCTCCCTTCCCTTTATAAAGCCTCACTATCCCTCCTTGGTCTTTCTTCACTCTAATTGTACCTATAAAGGTTTTATCCTCTTAACTGAGCTGGCTAGCTTTTCCTCAGTTTGGGCCTTCTCATTCTGACTGCCTTCCTGCTTCCTTCTGCTTTAACTGGTACAGTTCTTGTTTTGCTCCTTCTGTGTTTTGTTCATATCCTGAATGCTACTTTTTCTCCCTTAACCTTCCCGACACCTCTTTTTTTAATTTTTATGCTGCCCGTGGCCACTGGATCCTCGCCCAGTCACGGACCCCTGACCCCAAGTCCATACTTGCCATGGCTCCCCACCCCCGGCTTTCCCTCGGGTTGCAGCACCTGAGCTTAGTGCTGCAATCGGGGACCAGAATCGAGCCGCCTGGAGGCTGGATTAGCCGCCAAGCAAGGATTTGTTTTGAACCCCAGGGTGAGGACGCAATGATGTTCTGCATCTGCCTGCCTCCTCGTGATTCAACACCGAGCTTATGATTCATCCTGGCCATCGCCAGGAGTCCCGTGCACTGGTAGTGTCCCCATCCTTCCCCAGAGAAGGAGAGCAGCCTAGGGCGCCAATCCTTCTCCTCAGGCCAACCGCCCAGCTCCCTGGGTCTGTTCCTGAACTGTCGCTCAGGCCGCAAGCGGAAAACAACCACTGCGCTTGATGGCCAGCCCCTGCCACCCCTTTGAGAAACCATAGTGTTTTTTTTTCTCATTTTGTTTTGTTGATTCGCCTCACACAAAGGCTTGTTGCCTCTGTGATGGCTGTTTTGATTTTTCCCCATTGTTCCTCCACCCCTCTTTCTTGCCCATTTGCTAGTGCTTTTCTGAGGCACTCTCCCATTTTTCCAAAGTCAGCCCTTCTGAAGTCCAGTACTGTTGCTTTTGTATGGCTTGACTCTATGGCTGTGTTTATCGTGAACCACACTGTTTGGTGGTCACTTGTCCCCAGATGGCTACCCAATTCCAAATCCGAGATTCTGTCTCCATCCCCATTTGACAGTACCAGGTCTAAGATTGCCCTCTGCCAAGTGGGTTCCACCACTAGCTGTCTGAGGCATGCCCCCGGTAGGGCATCAAGAATAACCCTACTCTTGGGTGTGGCTGCAGCAAACGTGCTCCAGTTAAGATCTGGCATATTCAGGTCCCCCATTGACAATATATTTCCCTTTTCTGCCATTCTAAGGATGCCTCCTATCATTTTCTTGTCCTTTGCCTCTCCCTGAGATGGGGGCCTATATACAACCCCCGTGCGGATTGTGGTGCCATTTCCTGTCTCCAGAGTGACCCACAGTGCCTCCTGTACTCCCTGTTTATCCTTTAGTTCCATTACTTTGATCCCTTCCCTTGCATAGAGAGCTACTCCTCCTCCTCTTTTACCCTCCCTGTCCCTCCTGTAGATTGTGTACCCTGGTATGTTGACATCCCAGTCATGGTTCTCTGTGTACCATGTTTCTGTGACTGCCACGATATCCAGGTGTCCCTCTTCCATCAAGGCCAGTAGTTGAGGGAGCTTGTTACACAGACTATGGGCATTGGTACTCATCACCCTCCATTTTTTGATGGTCTTACCCCTTTTAGCCTCATTCCTGTCCTTACTGCCTTTTTCCGCATTTACTCCCATCCTGATCCCTATTGACTTCTCTACCTTGGTGTTTACCTCTCTAGCTACTGTGTTTTGTGAGGGGAGGCTGGGTTTTCCCTTCTCCTTTTCAGTGCCCCCCCGGCTAGTTTAAATGCTTGCCAATGAAGCATTTAAACCTATCACCTAGGTTCCTGGTTCTCCTCCTGGACAGATGCAGACCATCACGCCAGTATAGGCCTGGATCCCTCCAGGTGGATCCCCAGTCCCCATTGAAGCCAAAACCCTGAGCTCTGCACCAGTTTTTCAACCATTCATTGAATCCCATGGTGCGGAGTACCCTAGCATCACACTTGCCATAGACAGACAGACAGCACCTCTGAAAAGTTTACTGTAAGTTCTGCTTGTCTAAGGCTCCTCACCAACTCTTCAGTCTCCTCTTGCACTGCTCTGATCCCATTTCCAGCCAGGTCATATGTCCCTAGGTGGACAATGACATCCAGCTCCCTTCCTCGTGCAGCTGCTCCCGCGATCCTGAGGATTCGCTTCCTGTCCCTCCAAGCTGTGGCACTAGGCAGGCACTTTACCTCTCCTTCCTCCCCCAGTTGTACCCCCCTAACGATTGAGTCCCCCAGGAGTTGCTCTTCCCCTGTGGGGCCCTTGCCACCCTCCTGTGGGTCTCCTTGTGGAGTTTCCAAGCATCCTCCTTGGTCTCCACTGCAGGTGCCTCCATAGAGGAACCACTCTCCACCAGAAGAGCATATGAATTGTGGAGGGGTACAACTGGAGGAATGCGCCTCTGTTCCACCACCCTCTCCCTCCCTGAGCCCACCTTGGTCCAACCACTCCTCTTTCTTGGCAACCTCTGAGGTAGGAGCAGTGGCCCTGGTGGTCCCTGGCTGGGAGAGGAGGTCCCCCGAAGCCTGGCCAACTCAGCCTGGAGATGAGCAACCTCCTTCCTCAGCCCAGAGAGGTGCCTGCAGATGGGACAACACTGCATCCTCCAGAACGTCTCCCAGAAGACTGCTGCTCCACAGCCACTGCACTGCACCGCTCCCATCATATCTTATTTGTGGCCCATTAACTGTTGTTTTGTATACTTACTCTTTCCTCTCTCTGTTTATTTTTTGTCTGGGCACAAAGGACATGTACAGTTGAGTATCATCTGCATAGCAGTGAAAACTCAACCCGCACTGCCTAATAATGTCTCCCAATGGCAGCATATACGCTGCAAACAACATAGGGGAAGGCACAGAGCTCTGCAGCACCCCACATGGCAGGAAGAGAGGGGCTGAGGAAAATATCCCCGACTCTACTGTCTGTGTCCTGCCAGTGAGGAATGAAAGGAAACGTCTGAGGACTGTACCAGACAGCCCACAGAGTAGCTGCTGGCACTCTAGCAACACCCCATGGTCTGCGGTGTCAAACGCTGCAGAGAGATCAAGAAGGACCAAGATAGAACGGCTGCTCTGATCTCTCACTGTCAGGAGATCATTAAGTACCCGTACCAGTGCAGTCTCTGTATGTACTGTGCTTCTTCCTGAAACCAGACTGGAGAGGATCGTAGATATCGTGGGTGGTCAGATGCTCCTCGAACTGCAACGCGACTGCCTTCTCAATAACTTTACCCACAAAGGGCAGGTTAGAGACAGGCCTGTAGTTTGCAAGACAGTCTATACTGGCAGGATGGTCTGCATCTGTCCAGGAAGGGAACAAGTCTTTTGAGCAGTCGTTTTAAATGCTTCATTGGCAAGCTTTTAAACTAGTCAAGGGGGGAGGCACTGATAAGCAGCAGGAAAATCCCAGCCTCTCCCTACAAAACAGGGTACTAAATGAGAAAAAGACCGAGGTAGAAAGGTCTGGGGGATGCTGCAACAGAAGGTAAAGCCATCAAAATGGAGAGCAATGAGTACCAATGCCCATAGTCTGAGTAACAAGCTTCCTGAATTAGTGGCCTTGATGGAGGAAGAACATCTGATATCATGACAGTCACAGAACATGGTACACACAAACCATGACTGGGACATAAACATACCAGGATACACTATCTACAGGAGGGACAGGGAGGGTAAAAGAGGAGGAGGAGTAGTTTACATAAGGGAAGGAATCAAAGCAACAGAACATAAGGGAAAACAGGAGGAGAAGCACTGTGGGTAAATTTGAGACCGGCAATGGAACCACAATCCGCACAGGGTTGATATACAGACCCTTCTCAGGGGAGGAACTGGACAAGGAATGATAGAAAGTATACTTAGAATGGCAGAAAAAGGGAGATATTGCTGATGGGTGATCTGAATATGCCAGATGTTAACTGGAGTGCAGTTGCAGCAGCCATCAAGAGTGGGGTTATTCTAGATGCCCTACAGGGGCATGCCTTAGACAACTAGTATTGGAGCCCACTCAAGAGGGAGCAATCTTAGACCTGGTTCTCTCAAATGGAGATGAAGAGAGGATCACAGATGTAGAAGTAGCAGCCATCTGGGAACTAGCCACCATCGAATGTATGGTTCACAATAACACAGCAATAGAGCTGGAGTCATACAAAGGCAAAAGTACTGAACTTTAGGAGGCTGACTTTGCCAAATGGGTGAGTGCCTAAGGAATGTACTAGCAAATGGGCAGGAAGGAGGGGTGGAAGGACAATGGGGAATAATAAAAACTGCCATCACAGAGGTAACAAGTTTTTGTGTGAAGCAAATAAACAAAACGAAACAATGTAAGAAACCACTATGGTTCTCAAAGGAAGTGGCAGTGAAGGTTCAAGAGAAAACAAAAACAATCAGGAAGTACAAGGAATCACAGAAGGAGCAGGACAGAGAACTGTATCAGTTAAAGCAAAGGAAGCTGGGAAGGCAGTCAGAACAGAAAAGACCCAAACTGAGGAAAAGATAGCCAACTCGGTTAAGAAGGGGGATAAAACCCTTTATAGGTACATCAGGAGCAAAAGAAAGACCAAGGGAGGGATAGTGAGGCTTAATAAAGGGAGGAGGGTGGGCAGAGGGTGACTGAGAAAAGGCAGAGATACTAAACAAATATTTTGCTCAGTATTTACAAAGGAAGAGGGGGAGGTATCTAAAACAAACAGTAGAAACACTCTGGATACAGAAGGTGATACCAGCCCATTTACAGAAGAAAGGGTTCTGAAAGAACTTTTGAAACTGAAGGTGAACAAAGCAATGGGGCCTGATGGGATTCATCCCAGAATTCTAAAAGAACTAAGGGTAGAACTAGTGACACCACTGACTACCCTCTTTAACAAATCATGGAGGATGGGGTACCCGAGGACTGGAGGAGGGCAGATGTGATTCCCTTCACAAAGTGGGAGCAAGGCAGAAGCAGGAAACTACAGACCTGTTAGTTTAACCTCAGTGATAGGGAAACTGATGGAATCACTTGAAGGAAAGAATTGCTCTAGCATCTAGAGGCCAGAGGGCATAGGACCCAAGGCAGCATGGATTCACAGTGGAAGGTCATGCCAGATGAATCTGATAGATTTCTTTGACTGGGTGACCAAAGTAGTAGATCAGGGAGGGCTGTGACATGGCCTACCTAGATTTTAGCAAGGCATTTGACACAGTCCCAACAAAAGATTAATATATGTTAGCCAGCCTGGAGTGGGTCCCAAGATGACATCCTGGGTAAAGAACTGGCTGGAGAATAGGACAAAGAGAGTAACAGTAAATGGAGTCCACTCTGAAGAAAGGGGGGTTACTAGTGGGGTACCGCAGGGTTCAATATTAGGACCGGTCTTCTTCAGTGTCTTTATAAGTGACATTGCAGAGGGACTGGAAGGAAAAGTATGTCTCATTGCTGATGACACAAAGATCTGCAACAGAGTTGATGCACAAGGTGGGGTGGAAAGGATGAGAAGGGACTTGGCAAGGTTAGAGGAATGGTCAACTGTATGGCAGCTTAGATTCAATGCTAAGAAGTGTAGGTAATGCACCTGGGAAACAAAAACCCAGGGAAGAGTACACAATGGGGTGAGATACTAACAACAAAAAATGGAAAGGACCTGGGGTAGTCATATCAGATGACCTAAAGGTGGGCAAGCAATGTGAGAGCGCAAGGAGGGCTGGGGATACTGGGATGCATAGGAGGCATCACCAGTAGAAAACAGGAAGTTATTATCCCTTCTGCAGACAGCTGGTGAGACCCCATCTGAGTAATCATGCAGAAGTTCTGGGAGACCCAGTCTCCGAAAAGACATAGACAGGATGAAAGCTGTCCAGAGGAGGGCAACCAAAATGGTGCAGGGTCTGCACCGGAAGACATATGAAGAGAGACTTAAGGAGCTTAATATGTATAGCCTCGAGAAAAGGAGAGAGGGGGACATGATAGAAACTTTCAAGCACCTCAAGGGAATCAACAAAGTCCAAGAGGGTAGCATCTTTCAAAAACAGAGGTTACAAAGAACAAGGGGCATAATTTGAAGATGGGGGGGGCGTCCAGAGGTAATTTCATGAGCATTTTTCACAGAAAGGTGTGGATGCATGGAACGGCCTTCCGGAGGAGGTTGTGGAGTCAAAAACAGTGGTGGAATCTGCTATGCATGGGACAGTAAGGCAATTCTAGGGGTTTGGGGTAGGAAGAAGTAGGCTGCTGGTTAACTAGGATCTGCAGCTTATCCATTAGGTAGGGAAATGAGCAGACTGGGTGGGACAAGCGGTCCTTATCTGCCGTCAAGTTCTCTGTTTCTATGTAAGGACAGGGAATGGGGCTAAAAGGAGTAAGGCCATCAAGAAATAGAGGGTAATGAGTACCAATGCCCGTAGTCTGGGCAACAAGCTCCCTAAACTGGTGGCCTTGATGAAAGAGGGATGCCTGGATATCATGGCAGTCACAGAAACATGGTACATAGAGAACCATGACTGAGATGTTAACATACCAGGGTACACAACCTGCAGGAGAGACAGGGAGGGTAGAAGAGAGGGAGGAGTAGCTCTGTATGTAAGGGAAGAGATGAAAGCAACGGAACAAATGAGTAAACGGAGGAGAGGAGGCACTGTGGGTCACCTTAGAGACTGGAAATGGCACCACATTCCGCACAGGGGTTGTATACAGACCCCCATCTCAGGGGGAGTTAATGGACAAGGATATGATAGAAGGCATCCTTAGGATTTTTATTTTTTATTTATTTGTTCTAGGATTACAAATACCTTTGAACCGAGGCTCTTTTACAAAGGTTCCACGTCATTGGTACAATTGAGACAAACATAAGCAAAGATAACAGTTTATAAAATTAAACCAAAAAAGCACAGTCTTGTAGAGGAAAAAAGAACAATAAGGTGAAACTTTGGGGAGGGGAAGGGAACGGAGGAGGGTGAAATTAGGGAGACTAAGTGGATGGGAGAAAAGGGAGGTAGGTGGGGGGAATAGAGAGAGGAGAGGTGGAAGGTGGTAAGAATAGAGGTAGTGCAGCCGGTTGGCATTTGTCATGGGCCAGCAGGGGAGGTGAAGATGGGGGGGGGGGAGCTGGCAAAGTGCAGGAGTAGATGTGGATCCAAAAGAGCATCTTCAGTTATGGAACCAAAAGACATGTTTAGCCACAACAGTCACAGAGGTTGGAGGCAGTGAGTGTTAGGCAGAGCCGAGTCTTAAAAGTGCTGAGCGATAGTGAGGATGAGATGTCGCTGGGAAGACCGTTGTACCAACTAGCGACCCAGTAAGCAAAGGATCTTTGGCCTTGTGTTGTGCGGCGATGTGGGATTTGCAGAAGCTGAGGTTTCGATCCCCTGGTATGGCGGGTGCGGATTCTCGGTCGTATGAGGGCACAGACTCTGGGGTGGGGACGGTGAAGGCCTAGTATAATTTTCTTAGTAGTAATACAAGTTTGGTGTTTTATTCGATTGGCAAGATTCAACCATCCAGTTTGAGAATAGAGGTCACAGGTGTGAGTTAGGCATTGGGAGCCAGTGACAAGTCGACAGGCCCTGTTGAGGGTGGTGGATACACGTTTGAGTGCGGTGGTTATAGCAGAGCCGTAAATGATAATGCCATAATCAATGATGGATATGATGGCGCTCTGAACAGCGACAGCGAGGGCTTCGGGTGTCAGGTGTTTCCTATGACGGAATAGGAGGCCTAGCCGGGAGTTAGCGGCTTTGGCAACATGGTCGATGTGGGCAGTGTAGAAGAGGTGAGTGTCAAGGTTGATCCCGAGGTATTTAAAGTTTTTGACCTGTTCCAGTGCAGCACGTTGTCTGGTGATAACGGAGAGTTGGAAGTGCTTATGTTTATTATGGGAGATGCTGAAGATCATGGCCTAGTTTTTTTTTTTGATTAAGGATCAGTTTGTGCTTTGTGAACCAATTCTCAACCGAGGAGAAGCTGAGTTGGAGATTTTCTTGCAGATATCTGCAGGATGGCAGAGAAAGGGGAGATATTGTTGATGGGGGACCTGAATATGCCAGATGTTAACTGGAGCACCTTTGCTACAGCCACATCCAAAAGCAGGGCCATTCTAGATGCCCTATGGGGGCATGCCTCAGACAGCTAGTGTTGGAACCCACTCGGGAGGGAGCAGTCTTAGACCTTGTACTCTCAAATGGGGACAGTGAGAGGATCTCAGATCTAGAAGTGGGTAGCCATCTGTGAATATGTGACCACCAAACAGCGTGGTTCACGATAAACTCAGCTGCAGAATCAAGCCATACAAAAGTGAGGGTACTGGACTTCAGGAGGGCTGACGTTGTCAAAATGGGAGCATGCCTTAGAAAAGCACTAGTAAGCAGTCAAGAAGGAGGGGTGGAGCAACCATGGGGAAACATCAAGACTGCCATCACCGAGGCAACAAGCCTTTCTGTGAAGCAAATAAATCAAAAGGAAAGAAAAAGCCACTATGGTTTTCATAAGAGGTGTCAGGGAAGGTTAGGGAGAAAAAGGTAGCATTTAGAAAGTATAAGGAAACACAGAAGGAGCAGAACAGAGAACTGTACCAGTTAAGGCAGAAGGAAGCAGGGCATGCATTCAAAATAGCAAAGGCCCAAACTGAGGAAAAGATAGCCAACTCGGTTACGAAGGGGGATAAAACCTTTTATAGGTACATTAGGAAGCATAGAAAGACAAAAGGAGGGATAGTGAGGCTGAACAGAATTGACAGTGGGTGGGCAGAGAGGGACAGTGAAAAAGCAGAGATACTGAACGAATACTTCTGCTCAATATTCACAAAAGAGGAGGCGGAGCCGGACTGGTGGCTTAGAGGGCAGAGGCGCTGGTGCCTTACCTCAAACCACGCCGGTGACCCGGGTTCGGGAAACGGACTCGGTCAGCTGGGGTCGGGCAGGACGGGAGAGGGTTGAGCATCCTAAGGACTGCTCTCCTCCCCGGGGGTGGGTTAGGGCCATGCCTTGCTCTGTAGCGGCTCCCGGTGGAGATCAGGGGCACTACAAGAAGCAGCGCGACGTCAGGGGAACCAGAAAAGCGGAAAAATGGCATCCGAGCAACCAGATGACGGCCACCTGGATCCCCCGCCTCCATGGAACCCCCGAAGAGCTAGGGGAATACCGATCCCAGCAGCATCAGGGCTGAGAGCAAGAATGCCTAAAAGCAATTTCCCTCCAGAAGGAGGGGACCCGTCCAACGAAGGGTTACGTCAGGTTACTCTGGTCGGCTGCGATCTGGGATCGGGGGAAGCTAGCGTCTGGGAGGGTTCAGAATGGAGATACGGGGGGTAGTCCTTGGCAGAAGGCCTGAAGGAGAGGCCGGTCAGACGGGGGGATAAATAAATAATGCAAAAAAAAAAAGAGGAGGGGGAGGTACCTAATCCAATTAACAGAAGCACTCTGGATAGGGGGGTTGATCCCAGTCCTTTCACAGAAGAAAGGGTTCTGAAAGAACTCCTAAAACTGAAGGTGGACAAAGCAATGGGGCCTGATGGGATTCACCCCAGAATTCTAAAAGAATTAAGGGGAGAACTAGTGATACTACTTACTACCCTTTTTAACAAATCATGGGAGGATGGTGTGGTACCTGAGGACTGGAGGAGGGCGGATGTGATTCCCCTTCACAAAAGTGGGAGCAAGACAGAGGCAGGAAACTACAGACCTGTCAGTTTGACCTCTGTGGTAGGGGAAATGATGGAATCACTTCTGAAGGAAGGAATTGTTGAGTACATAGAGGCCAGTGGGGCACAGGACCCAAGGCAGCATGGATTCACAGCGGGAAGGTCATGTCAGATTAATCTAATCGATTTCTTTGATGGGGTGCCCAAAGTAGTACATGAGGGAGGGGCTGTGGACATGGCTTACCTAGACTTTAGCAAGGCATTTACACAGTCCCACATAAAAGATTAATAAACAAATTAGCCAGGGTGGTAGCCTGGGAAAAACACTGGCTGGACAACAGGACACAGAAGGTAATAGTAAACTGAGTCCATTCTGAAGAAAGGTGGGTTACTAGTGGGGTACCATAGGGTTCAGTACTGGGTCCAGTCCTTTCTAATGTCTTTATAAGTGACATTGCAGAGGGACTGGAAGAAAAATATGCCTCTTTGCAGATGACACAAAGATCTGCAACAGGGTTGATGCACAAGGGGGGGTGGAAAGGATGAGAAAGGACTTGGCAAGGTTGGAGAAATGGTCAGAAGTATGGAAGCTTGGATTCAATGCAAAGAAGTACAAAATAATGCAACTAGGAAACAAAAACCCAGGGGAAGAGTACACAATGGGGGAGGAGGTAGTAACAACAACAAAAATGGAAAGGGACCTGGGGGTAATCATATTAGATGACCTTAAGGTTGGCAAACAATGTGAGAAGGTAGTGAGGAGGGCTGGGGGATACTGGGATGTATAGGGAGAGGCATCACCAGCAGAAAACAGGAAGTTATCCCTCTGTACAGACAGTTGGTGAAACCCCATCTAGAGTATTTTGTCCAGTTCTGGAGACCCCATCTCCACAAGGGCATAGACAGGATGGAGGCAGTCTAGAGGAGAGCAACTAAAATGGTGTAGGATCTGCAAGGGAAGCCATATGAGGA
This sequence comes from Neoceratodus forsteri, assembly GCA_016271365.2. Taxonomy (NCBI): domain Eukaryota; kingdom Metazoa; phylum Chordata; order Ceratodontiformes; family Ceratodontidae; genus Neoceratodus; species Neoceratodus forsteri. The sequence goes on along the minus strand of CM057449.1, from coordinate 142,977,967 downwards.
GAGACTAAAGGAGCTTAATATGTATACCCTTGAGGAAAGGAGGGAGAGGGGGAACATGATTGAAATGTTTAAGTACCTCAGTGGAATCAACAAAGTCCAAGAGGGTAGCATCTTTCAGAAAAACAGATGTGCAAGAACAAGGGGACACAATTTGAAAATAGAGAGGGGACGGCTCAGGAGCAGTGTGAGGAAGTATTTTTTCACAGAGGGGGTGGTGGACGCATGGAACCACCTTCCTGAGGAGGTTATGGGTCTAAAACTATGGGAGAATTAAGAATGCATGGGACAGACATAAAGCAATTCTTGTGGGGGTAGGAAGAAATAGGCTGTTGGTTAACTAGGATCTGCAGCTTATCTGGTAGGTAGGGAAATGAGCAGACTAGGTGGGCCAAGCAGTCCTTATCTGCCGTCAAAGTCTATGTTTCTTTGTGGGACTGTGTCAAAGGCCTTGCTGAAATCAAGGTAGGCAATATCCACTGCCCCTCCCTAATCCATCACCTTGGTCACCCAGTCAAAGAAGTATATCAGATTTGTTTGACAGGACCTTCCCACTGTGAACCCATGCTGTCTTGGATCCTGCATTCTAATGGATACCAGGTGATCCATAGTACATTCCTTAAGCAGTGTCTCCATGGTGTTCCCCACTATTGAGGTGAGACTCACTGGCCTGTAGTTCTCTGCTTCGCCCTTGCTACCACTCTTATGAAGAGGGGCCAGATTTGCCCATCTCCAGTCCTGTGGGACCACCCCCCGTGTTCAGTGACTCGCTGAACAGGGCTGCCAAAGGATCCTCAGTTCCTTTTGGCTCCTTGGATGTACTCCATCTCGCCCCATTGCTTTGTCCACCTTTAATTTTGTAAGTTCCTCTAGGACCCTCTATTCTGTAAATGCTGTGAAGTTCAATTCTTCCCCTCCTGAAGATGTAATCACTGGAGGCTAGACGGGAGGAGGGGACATGATAGAAAACCTTTTAAACATTGAAACAATAAACAGGTCAGTGTGTCATGCCCTGTTTAAGAACAGCGATAGATCAACAGCTAGGGGATATGACTATAATTTATTTATTTGAAAATTGATAACCTGGAAAGGCACACTGAGCCAAGGCTCATTTCTGGGTGCGACCTACAAGAGAGGGAACAGGAAATACAATAACAACCCCCTCCCCCCAAAAAAACCCCCACAGAATACACAATATTAGTGTTTGGTACAAAGTAAAATGCACACAGGTTATAGTTTAACATGGTACAAGTGCAAATCAAGTAAGTAAAGTAAGTAAGTATTTATTTCTTGAGCGCCCAATCCAAGGGGCTCTGGGCATGTTACAGACATGGGGATGCAGTGAGCAAACATAAAATGACAGTATATAATAACAAATATCAATATCAATAAAAACTCTATGAACTATCTTAGTAAAGTAACGGTGCTTAAATAGTAAATAAATTATAACTAGCTTCCAAAAGCTTCTTTAAATAGATGAGCCTTCAGACCCGACTTAAAAGCCTCCACTAATGGAGCCTCCCTTAGAGATCTTGGGAGTGAGGTCCAGAGGTCCAGGCTGGCCACCTCAAATGCATGCTCTCCCGAGGTTTTCATCCGGGCCCTCAGAACTGCTAGGAGGCCCTCGGTGGAGGGGCAGAGTGAGCGCATAGGGCAGACAGGGTCAAGGGGTCACTGAAATAGCCAGGGCCCGACCCGTATAGGGCCTTATAGGTGAGCAAGCTCACCATCAAGGTGATTCTCCACCTCACTGGCAGCCAGTGCAGGTCACGCAGGAGTGGGGTCACATGGCAAGACCTCAAAAGGCCTATCAGCAACCTGGCAGCTGCGTTCTGCACTAGCTACATGTGACAGAGAATCACACACACACACACACACACACACACACACACACACACACACACACTGACTCCGAAGTATAGAGCCTTAGAGCAGTCAGCCTTGACATCACAAAGGCGTGTACCAGTGAGGGCAGGTCACCAGGCAGAATTAGGTCTTTTATCTGGGCGACATTCCTTAAGTGGTAAAAACCACTCTGGACGACGGACAACACCTGATTCTCAGCTGTCAGTCTGTCGTCAAGGATGATACCGCGATTTCATCAAGGTAAATGGCACTAAGCAAATATACAGTAAGCTGCTTTGATGTGCAGATAAAGAGACCAAAGCAGGTGGGATGAATGGCAGTGCAGATGTAGACAAGCTCTAGCCAGAGCCGATACAACTGTGGTGAGCTTGCAGAGCTCCGAAAAGTGAGTGCCACCGACTGGCGGTGACGCAGTTGCGCATGCGCTGCATTCACGCATGCATAGTTGCAGTTCACAAGACAGCAGCGCCAGTGGAACTGCGTGCAGTTCTTGCCCCGGAATGTGGAAGTAACAGCCGAAATAGTGTGGCTGTTACTTTGTAGCGGCTGATCGTGGCAGAGTGTTACAAGCGCCATTGGACTTGACTTTTGGAAGGATACTTACAAAAGTCCAACAGAAGGTGCCACGATTGGCTGTTTTAAGGCAACAGATCGCAAAACGGCTGTAGGCTCAACCCACAGCTGTAAAAAGGAAGGAGCCTGATACAGGCTGAGGTAGAAACCCAGGAAGAGGCCCAACGGCAGGGATGGTACAGGGTCCAGCTGGGAGGATCAGGGAATGGATATGACAGGAGCAGGGCGGCAGACTGGTGTGAATAGATTCAGGAAGGACTTAAAAGTGCTTCTTCACAGAAAGGGTGGTGGGTAGATGGAGTGGGTTGCCAAGGAGGTGGTGGGCACCATGACAGTTTTGGTTTTTAAAAAAACGTGTAGTTTTAAATGGTTGCTGAAAAACTAAGACTGAAAGGGGTAGAGTGAGTGGGGAGGGGATAAACTACAAATGGCCAGTCTGCCTAGGCAAGACCAAGGCTAGGTCAATGCAGGTCAGGCAGGATAATGGGCAGGCTGATGGACTATGAGTCTTTTTCTGTTGACACCATTCTGTGTTTTCATGAACCATTAAACACATCTCCTGTCCTTTCAGGTACCAGAAACGTTTGAAGATGTTGCTGTCACATTTTCTGAGCAGGAATGGAAGATGTTAAGTAAACAGGAGAAGGAGCTGCACAGGGAAGTGATGGTGCAGAATTATGAGACCATGATTTCAATCGGTAAGTATGGACAGGTCACGGGGGGTCTAGTTGACTCCTGGGTGGGGGGATGCAGGGTGCCTGTCAGCTGTTTTGTAATGTGTCCTTTTACATTACAAATTATTTTTAATAATGTTTGGATTGGGGGAGAGGTGTGTAAGAAGTTTTTTTGCCAGTAGAACTGGAACACAGTGTAATGTGATAATAACCGTCTATTAGTTATGTGCATATGGTTTTGATATAAATATATGTTTTAGACTTCTGCTTAGGAAACAGGCCAAACAGCAAAGCATCATGGAACATGGGATTTGAACAGAGAGAAAAGAAGGGTCTGCCCTTCCTGACCCAGTGGATAAACTAATTAAGAGCTTCCTTTTGACACCTACCTGTCAGCGCCTGTGTTAGCTGATATAACAGGTTGCAAAACCAGCCACTGCTTTGAACCTAGGAAACCTGTTATAAAATATTGCATTTTACGACATCAGGAGGGAAGCCAGTTCTGTTGGATACCTGTGACAATTCACACAACTAAGAGAAGTGTCTTTCAGGACGTTCTTCTGAAGATCAAAGGGGTAATTCTGACCTGTCATAAGGCATGCTGCTCACTATTTAGGAAGAATATATATATATTTTTAAGAGGAATGTTTAGCAGTGTGCAGATGCATGTGACTAATTCAGTGTGCAGGAATGAGAGTGACCTCACAGCCAGCATTACCACAGAGCTGTGACCTCACAAGCTGGGTGACACTTCCCCCCCCCCCCCGATGTTGTCAAGTTGCTGAGGGAACAGTATATATTTGTGTTTGGACTTTCAAGAGACACTTGTGTACTGGACTCTTAAGAAGCACTTCTACCAAATTTAGGTAATTTCAGCACCCCAATTTACCAACTGAAACTGGGGTAGGATCAGTTACTCAGTAAAAAGGCGTTTTGTTTTGTAATTTCCATTCCTTTTTTTTTTTACTGTACCATTCATGTTATATGTTCTGTGTTTTGTATTTTATTTACTATTTTTAATTTTAGTAAACTCTGTTTTCCTTGAAATCCTGCTTGAGCCATTTTCTCATTTTGAGTGTGAATGCTGGGACAGTGTTGATAATTCTGACATAACTGTTAAAGTGCTTATAGTGTGTCACCATATGCAGCAAGGTAAGGAAATACCTAGGTCTCAATTGAGTCAGAAGGGGGATTGTGAACCAGGTTGTGTGCCCGCTGGGTTAAGTATTGCACTGCTTTCCCCGAAGAGGGTGTGATATTTGAACCTGTTACCTGGGCGTGCTAGTGAAAAGGTTTCATATTTGACCCCAGGACTTGAGACTGGTAGTTACTCAGACCTAAAACAGACAGGAGGGTTTCCCTGTTTGTCTCCTGTTCACAAATTGCACTTCGAGGTTGGGCACTGTGGGAGCAGAGGGTCTGACCCCCCCCCAGTGCGTTTGTGACACACAGTAGTAGTAATTTAAATTTTTCCCCGCAAACAAGCCTTCTAAACAGACAATACAACCTCAGGGTGACAGCTGTCCAAATCATAAAGCATCCCCAAATAAACCAACTATAGTGACAGAAATATACCACCAAACTTTAACTTCCACAAGAAATCTGTTCATCTTAATTAGTAACTGAATTGAAAACAGAATAATTAAATCAGTAATCAGTGGCAGATTATTTTACTCGTCTGGAGCATAGTGCAGATTGACCTAGACTAGTGTAGCTAACCTACTTGTCCACCTTAACTAGTGCAGGTCATCTACAGTGGTCAATGAAGTGAAAAAAAGTCCCAACATTTGCTGTCATGTTGCTGTTTTAATCCTGAAGCAACTGACTTTTTCACTTGGGAGTTGCCACCAGTTTAGAGTTGGAGACAGATTATAAAATGAAAGATTGAGGGAAGGGCTGTGGGGAGATAGTAGGCAGATGGTAAGTGAAACTCAGAGACAGCTGGTATGTATGAAGCTGAGTGGGATCTGTGTGGCCTTGTAAAGTAGCTGGCTTTGGAATGGATAAAAGAAGAAAGCTGCATTGTAGGAAGTTGGGGGGGTTGGGGAGTGGAGCAGGAACAGTGGAAAATACACTGTATAGGCAACTGACACCAAGAAGCAGAAGTGTTAGCTGATTTTGATAAGTACTGATTCATTTATTAATTTATTATGTATTTGTATATCTTGTATGTTGCCTGTAAACCCTACTTTTTGTACCTGTAAGACACCCAGAGCCTCCGGGATTGGGCGCCATATATAAATAAAACTTGACTTACTTAACAGGCAATTGACAGGTTGACTGGGCAAAAAAACAAACAAAAAAAAAACCATTGCCCAGTCTACTGAACTATTGAACAGTTTAAAATGGAACTATTGACCAGTTTCTGTTTGAAACTGGTCAGTAGTTCAGACACTTTCAGTGTCATGTGACTGACTGGACCAATTAAAGAGTAGGATGTTTTTAAGTTTTATAAGAAAAATTATAATATGTTCAGAAAATTATAGGAAAAATTGGCACAAATCAGGCTCCCTGACTGATTAAAACACACCACGTGACCATGCATTATCCCACAATGACCGCACAACTTTCACTACGACCACATGCCTGCACTACTTTTCATTCCTCAGAGCCTTCTCACTAGCTGCAAGATCACTCCACACTTGGCATCCACAGACTGCCACACACACATCTGGCACACACAGGCTGCCATAACCAAGTAAATCATTCTGTGTAGCTGTCCCACACTGCAAACAGTAATCTGTTTGATCCTGCCATGATTTTGATAGGTAAAAAGTGATAAAAAACTTACCTGGTTGTTCCTGCCATTTTTACATTGTTTGAGGTGTAATGACTTTGACTATCATCTTATAGTGTAGCGTGACTGAGTGGTGTTCATTGTGGTAAGAAAATGCTGCCAAAGGCTTACATTGAAGAAGGTTTTGTTCCAAAGCATGTAAGATGCTAGGTTTTAAGCTGAGTTTAGTTAGTTTTGTGTTTAAGAAAAAAAAGCAAAATAAAAAAAAGCTGCTGAGTGTACAATGAGGAGAGCGAGTGGCTTTGCAACTTCAGAAGAGTAGATGCAAACGTGAGCGAGTGTTGCTTTAGCAACGCTCAGTGAGGCTTGCATCCAAACTTCAGAAGCAGCCCAGTCGCTCACTCTCCTTGCTGTACACTTGGTGGCTTTTTTTTTACTCAAAAGTAACAAAACACAGCTTAAAACCATGCATCTTACATGCTTTTAAACAAAACTTGCCTCAGTATGGCCCGCAGGAGCCTGTGCTTATGCAGCCACACCTACAGTATGTGTGTATGTCATACTTCGTGTATGAGTATGTGTGACTGCAAAAGAGTAGGCCCGATGGTGGTCTGCCTTTCTGTGGACAAAAGGCCCTGTGGGGTCTACACCTCTGCAGCCAGAGGTGCTCATGCAGGCTGTATGAGGTAACTCGCTAGACAGCATGATCCGTTACTGCATGCTTTTCTATATACATCTGTGTAACTGAAAAACTGCTAGCCCCTTGAACAATTTCTAGATCTGCTACTGAAACCATTATACCCACATTGCAACAGTACTTCCATTTGCATAACTGCAGGCCCCACAGGAGCCCACCCTTCTGACACCAGTAGTTGGTATGTGTGTCTTAGATTTGCAGCTGAAGAGGTGTAGGCCCCTCAGGGGCCTGCGCTTCTGCGGACAAAAGTAGTACTGTTGTTTTTTTGGTATCATGGATTTTGTGTCGCCTGCACTTCTGCAGCCAGAGGTCCATGTGTATGTCTTAGGCCTGTGCTTCTGAAACCACAGGTTTGTCAAGTGTGTGTATGTCTTACATTGTGCACGAGTACCTGATGCTACAGAAGCGCTGGCCCCATAGGGGCATGCATTTCTGCGTACTAAAGAAACTCTAGTAATTTGGTTATCGTGGATTTGTATCTGTGGCTGCAGGGGTCTGTGCTTCTGCACGCAGAAACAGTGCTGTGATTTGAGTATCATGACTTTCTATCTGCAGTGACAAGTGAGTGTGTATGTCTTGCGGTGTGCATGCCACAGATACAAATCCACAAAGGTAGCACATCAATGCTACTGCATTTGTGTCATCTGGAAACAGCTGTATGTTGTTTGTCAATACCTGATGATGGCAGTCTGTGGTGGTTTGTGTGGTCTTGTCCTTCTGCTGCATTCAGGGGGTGGGGAATTAGAGTTGGAAACCTTAACACCACATTTCCCTACATTTGTGGCATTAAATTGAACCCTAACTGGTGCATTAAGATAGTTCTTTTTTGGCAAAGAATATATATATATATATATACAGTATATATATGTATCTACATATACATGCACACACACACACATACTATATATATATATATATATATACACATACAGTATGTATATATATACATACTGTATCTCCCTTCCCCTTCCCTCTCCACTAACTTTGGCAGTTTTTTCTTTATAGACAATTCCTGAAAAAACAAGGTGCTGCACCAGCACGTGGGCTGAAAACAAAATGAAAAGATAAAAGCACACTGAAAAATGAAAATAGTTACAATTGACACTTCAACCGTAGGTCTTCTTCAGGAATTATCTAAAAGAGGAAAAAAAAAACGAGTTATAACAGAAGACCTGTGGTTGAAATGCTGATTATAACACTATTTTCAGCATGCATTTCATATTACCTTTTTGTTTTGTTTTTGGCCCACACACTGCTGCAGCACTCTGCTGTTTGGTTCTTCTCTATAGATGAACTGTAAGGGACATAACTCCGGTTTTCATGTAAAATAAAAATCAAATGACTGGAAAGTCAAGTTTCTTTTGGAATTCATTGTCAGTTGAGCTGTACTGGTACCAAACTTTAATTTCTTCTGTTGGGGGGGCACACTTGGCATTCTGAAAGAGAGAGTGTGTTGGATGGATGGATGGATGGATGGGTGAGTGGGTGGATGGGTGAATGGATGGATGGGTGAATGGATGGTTGGATGGATGGTGGATGGATGGATGGATGGGTGGATGGGTGGGTGGGTGGATGGATGGATGGATGGATGGTGAACTTCTGTCCATAAATGTAAGATTACTTGATGGGTAAGGACATCCACTAAGTGGATTCCGGTATTTTTTCAGTACAGGAGAAATGTAGACATACCTTGGAGTTTATTTTTTCCCCAACCCTGTCCTCTTGTGTGCCTCATTGTACCAGAACACCCCCCCTCCACAGCTTCAACTGCTACTGTATCTTCTCCAGGACTCATCCCCTCACTTGGTGGATGGGTGCCGTGGTTGCTAGTGTAGGACCTGTGAGGTGGCTAGCTTTATCCTACTTGCCAGGTTTATTTTCCACCGATTTTTGTCCCCACAGGGATGATGGCTTGCAGTGATGCATGTGCATATGATTGGCCACACTTGGCGTCAGGCAACATCATCACCTGGCTTAGTGGCTCTAGCTACACTAACACCCACTTCAGCCAGATAGCTGGCACATAGCAGAGCAACACTGTGCATCCGCCCCGAAGAAAGAGAGCTGTCACTGACATAGTCATTCCTTCTCCACCCGGCTGAACCCAGACAATCTGATTTCATTCCTGAGCCTGGATGAGCGGTATAATGGGTAGAAGCACTACGACAGCAAGCCACTTTAGAGGCTTTCTGTTGCCTTTATCTGGTCTGCCATAAAAGTAACAGTCTATTTTTAATAACTCTGCAGGTTACATAATTCCGCTGGAACACTTGTTATCACTGATAGAGATGGGTGAGAAACCACAGTCACCGTCGGACATAGATGAGAAACCATGTGATGTAACTATTGAAAAAATTGAAGAGCAGATAGACACAGATGAGAAACTGTGTGATGTAAATGTGGAAGAGGTTGAAGAGCAGAAGGATAATCTTGAAGATACCCCCGACAGTAAGTATTTGACTAGATCAAGGGGTTTACAAGGGTTTTTTCAGTGTTTCATGTGAAAAAGTAACTAAATTGAAGAGGTTTTGCTGTATCCCTTTAAAGAGCACGTGCTTAGTAAGGATGTATATCTTAAAGAATGAAAGCTTGGGGCCTTTAGATACCTCTGTAATCATTTTGTTTGCGTTATTTATTTCTTTATGTATGTTTTCATCATTTTATTTGTGTTTTGCCAGCTAGTAGTAAAAAAAGAATTCAGTGGAATCCTTGTATTATGAAGTTAGAAAATCTTTCCTGGCAAGGCTGCCAGTGTATTTCAGTAGGAAACTGCAAGTCTGTTTTCAGATTTTTGTATAGGAATAATGCTTTCTATCACCAACATATTGTATACTTAATAGAAATATGTGATTTTTCATAACCTTTGATCTTTTGTTATGATTTAGCAGGTGAAATGTTCTTCCTCGCCAGATCTTACTTGGGAAGAAGAAAAGAGAAGCCATTTACTGTTTTAAAAAAATTGTACAATCATAGAGATGGGCTACAATTGTACAGACATATAAAAAGCAATGTTTGTTACTGAAAAAAGTATATATTTGTTTTAAAAAAGAAAAAATATATTTAGTTTTTTTTTTATTGAAACACATTCAGCTCCGAAGTAGTTGGCAGTTTGACATCACAATACCTGAATTCTAGTAACTTCTTTTTTGCTATAGCATGAAAAGCAAAGGTGAAAGTCCACTTGGTTCAGTGCACAAATGTTTTATTATAAATATTCTACCACACACAGACACACACACACACACACACACACACACACACACATATCTCAGTATGGGTTTGGAGCAGGGATTCCAAAAGATGTTCTCTAAAGCAAGGGTGGACCCCCAAGGTTTACACATCGTGGCACAAGGAACTTGCAGAACAACAAATGACTATATCTGACAGAAACTCTTCGTATTCCTATATTTCACAGGACAGTTACATTTCTTCCAGTGGCACTGGCCACAACTGAACATTGCTTCTAGTGGCACTGGCCACAACTGAGCATACATTTGGCTAGTAATTAGCACAACCCACTTCAGGGGGTAAAATCCTCTTCAGACATTTGGCCACATATACAAAGTAACCAGGCACCCTTTTCTGAACCTGTAGTCCAGAACTGGTTACTCCAGATTGGGGGCTGCCCCCTTGCTCCCAAATCCATACCCAGACATTCTTTCAGAGTTGCACCTTAAACATCTTGAACACACTTGGGAAATGCTTAATTGAATGAACTTTAACATCCAATATTTACAACACTACACTGGTAATGTGACAACTAAAGTCCCGAACAATGTGAATTAGTCATACCTCTGGACCTCACACTTGTCAGGCAACTTGTCAGCCAACTTTAAACTGAGAACAGTCTCAAGCTTCTGAACAGAAAAGGTTGTGTATGTCCGTCTTAGAGACCACAACAGCACAAGTACTTGCCTTTGGCAGCAAAAAGTTAGATCCTACTCATTGTTAGAAAATTACAGGCAGCTTCAAAACATCCTGGATCAAAAAGGGGATTGCCCCTAGGATCCATCCACTAGCAGTCCTTTTTCACCCCTCCGGGGATGAAAATCAGGAGATCCTGCTACAGATAATGGTTTTCTTAGCAAACTGGAGAATTACAGGACTAGGGTGAGAAAGCAGGCTCTCCACTCAGAGCCCTCAGCTGAGCAGTTCTCACTCCTCACACTTCAAACTACAGACACACACTGACTCTTTACACAGACTCCTGTCTCAAGATTCTAAACTCCCTCACTCACAGCTGCTATGGCTTATGCTGCTGCGAGAGTTCCAAATGAGCTCATCTCTCTCATCTCAGCTGAGGTCAAGTAAACAAAAGAGTGAGTAGGTGAAAAACCCATTTAACTAGTTAATCACCAGCTGCCTCTCCCTAACTAGCACTGACAGTGAGGGGATTCTAGTAACCCCAGGGAACTGGGTGGTTACAGTAATACATGGGGATATGTGTATAATGACTTTTAAACACGCCCGAGGTGTGAGATGCTACATAAACCCAGAGAGCAAAGCTTGAGAGGTATATAAAGGCATCCCACATGGAGGGTGTTTGTAAAATTCAAATTTTACACACCTCTCCATGTTTTGTTTTATAATTGCTGGGTAGTGTTTTATCCCCTTGAATGGTCAGTAGTTCCAGTACTGCTACTACAGTAGTGCGGTCAGACTGAAGCATAGTGTTTGCAAGAGGGAGGAAGTGTGGGAAAACGTGGAGCGAGGGAAACCTGGCACAAGTTTGCTGTTATAACCGGCTGATTAGAACAGCGAATTATAAGCAGATTTCCCTGTGGGAGAAAATGCTGTTCAGTTATTATACAGCTATGGTAACATACAGTGCAGTCCCGATTAACTGAACCCCATTAAACCTGAACTCCCTATCTAATGAACAGCAATCTTGTCGCCCATTAATTCTTGGTTTTAGACCAACTGTTCAATCAGCTGTGTCTGACTCCCCTTTTTTAGCGTGTCAGTGTCATTCAGGTTTTTTTTTTTTTTTAATATAGTTTTTTGTTATAGTTATATTGGCTGAAGCTTCACATATAGATAGCCAAGGGTCACCATATTGCACTGCATGTCACTATTCATATCCATAATATTATACAGAAGATTTAAGTGGTCATTATTTAGCACATAAGTAAATCACTTTGGCTCACCATTGGTCTGCAATGATGATAATATTGTATAGAAAGAATCATGCACTTCCAAGAGACATTCTCATTGTACCATTCAGATTATATCTTCTGATATAACTAAATACTCTGGGCATTTTACTAAAGGTCTCCCTGTAAGAAGGATTATATTTCAGTTAGTGGTCTCGGAGGCACACCCCCCACCAATCCATCCCCCTCATCAATTCAGGGGACAAAGTCCTCGTCTATTTGTGCCATGTACTATATCCACTTTTTTCCGTCTGGTTCTAAAGGGCTTAAGCTTATCATGGAGTGCAGCCGTTAGGCCTTCCAGTCGATATATATCCATGACAGTTGGTCACCATTCCATCAGGTTGGGTATTTTGATGGACATCTGTCTTCGTGTTATAGCCTGTCTGGCTACTAGGAGATAGAGAAGCAACATGGTTTTATTCCAGGGTGGATGGTGTTCAGGAAAGATGGACAACAGAACTGTTTCCTCTGTTAGTTCCATATGGTCCCCCAAACAGTCCATCAACTCCTCCTCCTGTAAGGAACACCAGAAGGGAGTAAGCATAGGACAAGACCAGAAAATGTGGCCAAGGTCTGCTAGTTTGCACCCACATTTCCTTCAGCAGGCCACATAGGAAGCTGGGAGGTATTTTGCTAGAACTGCTGGGGAGTGGAAAAACCTACTCCGGCACTTCCATGCAAACTCCCTCCAAAGTGTGCGTTATTTTAATAGCTGTTGTTGATGTTTTTGTCCAGCAGTCCTGTGTCACCTCCAGGTCTAGATCCCTTCTCCAGCCCTCCAAGACTGTTTGAGTGGAGTCTCCCACATATTCCCTTTGGGTTTTATATGCTGAGCCTATTATGTGCCCCCATGTTGAGCCAACCGTAAAATCTCTGAACATGCTCAGCCAGGGGGGATAATTGTGTGACATTTGTCCTCTGTGCAGTACATAATTCCTGACCTGCAGATATCTAAAAAAGTCTCGGGCAGGGAGCCCATAGTCTCTTTGTAAACTTTTGAAGGGAAGAATTCCACTTTTCACTAGGAATTGATAATGATATGAAAGTCCCAGCCTCCTCCAGGAGATGAATCCCAAATCCGAGTGTATAGGAGTAAAGTATTCATCTTCTGATATTAGTATGTTTAAAAAAAATATATATGTTTTGTAGGGCTGGGTGTCTCTTAGTTTGGTGCCAGATTTTTAGCACATGATCAGCATCTGGTGAGGAGACCAAGCCGTGGAGATCTTCCTCTGATGGCAAACATTATTTTTTCGATATCATACAGGTCATTAATACTGAACTCAATACTTTTCCAGGGAGCTGTAAAAGAAGGGGACAGCCACAGAAGTGAGACTTTCAGAAAGGCAGCTTTGGCATATGGTTCTAAGTTAGGCAGGTTAACCTCCCTGTGCCTGGGAAAGTTGCAGGATGGAGAGATGTACCTGAGATCTTTCCCCCCCCCCCATATAAAGTTATATACCGTCGTAGTCCATGATCTAAAATAGAAACTTAAGGGATATGTGGGTATATTCTGAAATAAGTACATTGAGCAGGGAAGAATGTGCATTTGGATTATTTCTGTCCTTTGAAAGAAAGTGAGGTAGAGCTTTCTCCATTTATTCAAATCATCTTGTATTTGTATGGACAGCGGTTCATAATTAATCACTTCCAGTTTGTCTAGGCTCTTAGGAATATGAATGCCCAAGTATTTTATTTTGGTTCGTAGCCTTTTCTAGGGGTTAGGCTCTCCTCAGTGACTCCAAAGGAACAAAATTCAAGAGAAGAACATCTGTTTTGGATAGACAAAGCTTACAATTGGCCACTTCCTCAAAGTTATGCCATATTGTCCAGATGACTGGTATTGATGTTTCAGGGGACGTTACTATTAGGAGGGCATCGTCTGCAAAGAGTGATATTTTGTATTCCTGTTGTCCTAATGGGATTCCCTCCACCTGTCTCTCCAGCCTTAAGGCAGCAGCCAATGGCTCCATGTAGAGAGCAAAAATGAGTGGGGATAGTGGACATCCTTGACGGGGGATGGTGGACACCCTTGACGGGTGCCCTGCTGCAGTGGTATAGGGGAAGATAGAGCTCCATTTGCACGAATATATGCTTGGGTACAATGGTATATAGTTTGTAACTATTTTACAAAAGGGTTGGGGAAACTGAAATGCCGACAGGGTGTCCCCAGTGTCATTCCCTTTTGATGAACTGGGGAGTTGTGAGTTTGTGATTTAAGTGGGATACAGTGAGTGTTGCTTAGCATAAGATGACTGTGTCTGCCTTGCAGAAGAAGCTCAGAATCCTTGTCCGCTTGGGAAGAGGTGAACATGCAGGTGTTCTTGCTGCTGAATATGGGGTTGGAAAATGTACCACCAGCGATATTAAGGAGGCGAAGGACAAATTTAGAGGCTTTGTGGTGGTAATGGAGGGTTCCTATGGCACTGAAAAGCAAAATAATATACGCGCCTGAAAGGGTGACAAGCCAGACAAGGTGATTTATTTGTGGTCTTGTCAGGAGAAGAAGAAAGGCACACCTATCTCTGGTCCTCTCTGAAAGAGAAGGCCCTCCAGTTCCACAGAAAGCTTGGTGGTGATCGAGCAAGCTTTGCTGCAAGTGACAGCTGGCTTGATTGCTTCAAGAAGGGGTATGGCATCAGGCAGTTAAGGCTGTTTAGGGAACAACTAAGTGCGACTGAAAGACGAGTAGCTCTATTTATGCAGCAACTAAAAGATCTGATAAAAGCTGAGCCCCTGTCTATGCACCAGATTTACAAAGCAGGTGAAACCAGGTCTGCCTATGATTTATGCTAGTCAGCAGAATGCATGGATGGACGGTGTGCTATTCACCAACTGGTACAAGGACAACTTTGCACACGATGTCAAGAAGCGCCTTTTGTCACTGAATCACCCCCTGAATGCTGTATTATGTCTGGCCAGTTCACCAGCATACTCTGATGTGCCAGTGATTCAAGCAAGAGATGGCAGCATTAGGTGTCTATCAGTGTTCCCACCGGACCCTCATAACCAGGTGTACAGCGTGCCCTCCTCTAAATGTTACAAGGCTACAAATCGTGTTTTGAGGTTACGCCACACACCTTGCAGAAAATCATGGAAGTATGCATTGTTTTAAAGGGGTATACCGCACAGCCACAAATAGTGATGCAACATAAGCAGAACACCATGTTATACTTACTTATACTACTGTGTTCATTGCTATTTAAAAAAAAGACATAAAATGCCAGAGACAGAGTTTTAAATTAAGACTGAGTGAGAGTCAAGTCAGTCTGATGTCTCAGTCAACTCAACAGCAAGATAGCAAAATGATTCCTTTTTTATCACTCCTGAAGACTTCTAATTGGTCACAGTCACACACACACACACACACACACACACACAGTAGCACCACTAGGTCTAGTACACATAACATACAGCGTCATGCACAGCTGCATCTTTTGCATTACATTCTGTCTCTGTGCAAGGCAAGCAGCATTTTATTTCTGCTGCAGCTGCTGCACTGTAGTGCAGCAAACTTACTAATCATTTTACTAATGCACTACACTCACTGTAGTACACTGTCTACTCTGACACCCAGTGACATATGAGCTAGACAGCTAGTCTATCTAGACTGAGCTACTACAGTATATAATAATTATTATGCAACAAATCAAATAATTAGTAGTAGCACACAGTGACATCCACCTTGAAAATGATCAATAGATCATCACACAGTCACACACACACACACAATGAATCACCCAACAACATCAAGGCAGCAAAATGTACTTTTACATAGTTTGGCTGCAGCATTTATCAAGAAGACACAAGACAGAGTCCAGACACACCAGCAGAGCAGTTTCACACACTGTCACACAATGACGTAATATTTATTTACTTGTTTTGTAGAAAAAATACATTGCAAGGCAAGTGGTTTTTACTTGTCTCCTTGCCCCCCACACACTTACAAAACACACTCCCTCACTGATAGAGTGTTCTGTTCTAGTGGGACTCATCTCGACTTGGAGAGACCCCGACCCCCGACCAGTCCCACACTCCCCGAGTCCCCAACAGGCACTAGTAGCAGAGGGACAGACAGTGGGAGTCGAGTCTGATTCTCCGACTGCACATCACCTCATCAGCAGCACCAGCTCCCTGCAAATCCTTCTTCTGTAAACTTCTACTCAGTGCAGGATGAGAGGAGATAGCCTGCCTTTAGTGAACGAGAAATGGCGCGACACAAGTCTGACCGGGGAGGCTACAGCATGTGGGTGGCAGCCGCGGGTGCGTGCTGTTCCTCCGAATAGTCAGGACTCTCAGTCAGCCAGCCTGGGGAGAGGGAGGAAGGGAGAGACTCACTTGGTCGGTACTGCGGTAGGCAGGCCAGCACTCTCACTCAGGCAGACTGCAGCAGTGTAGACAGGAGGGGGACCACTCCAGGTCCAGGATGGGGTCAGTGAGATGGGGAGACGAGACTGGAGAGCAAGGGTGTCAGGGAGGGCCCAGGGAAGGGACAACAGCATGTGCAGGCCGGGGAGTGGAGTGGAGACTATCATAGACAGGCCACCGGGTGCTTCAGGTTGGAGACGTTACAGAGTTGGACTGAGACGGGAGTCTGGTGGCTCAGAAGGCAGAACAGATATCTTGGACGTGGAACAACAGGATCGGTCACCACCACCATTCAAGAGTCACTCAGTACAAACAGGGCAAACAGGCCACGAATGCCAGTGTGAAAGAGAGGAGACTGCAAATGAGGAGGAAGGAACCGAACCAACCACACGACTACTGCTGCAACATCACCCACCCGCCCGGCCCGAGTCCGACCACACTGACTAGAAGTTGGAATGCTTGGAAGTTGAACCATAAATTCTGACAAAAAATAACCAAAACTAACCTGATTTGTGGCATGTATGCAGTAGGGTAGTTGGGTTCCTCTTCAGCACTCCGGCACAGGTCAGTCTCTCTCAGTGTCTGGACTCAAATGGCCTGGCCAGGGTTGTTGGTCTGGTGGGTCAATCATTGCATGGTCTTCAGTCTGCACGCTTCTCCTCTCTCCACAGTCTCTCTCTCTCTCTCTCTCTCATATGTGAAGCCCATGGTTCCCTCATGCCTACAACTGTACAGGTGCAGGTGCACACCCACACATGGTGAATGGGGACTGGAAATAGGGTGGATTTCTGAGCTGTGCAGTGTGTACCAATCGCAGTGCATTTGCAAAAAGAAAAAAAAACTGTAAAGGGGCACTGGACCAATCATCTGCTGGCTGTTGGGAAGGGGGGTGGATTTTTCCAATGGCACAGTCTGCAAGTAAAGATACTCACATGCCTGCATTCAGAAAACTCGGGCAGACTTCTTTACTTGCAGTATACCCCTGCTCACATAGATGAATGTGAATTTTGTTATCTTTACATGTTTCACGTACATCTATGCATGAATGAGAACAATGGTGTCTGTTTCTACCGCCGAACACCATGCCAGTGCATAAAGTGTTTGCTGCAAGCTGTCCCGTCTGACACTAATGAGAACATGATTCTGCAGCAAACTGTGAAAGCAGTAAAGCGACATCGCAAAGAACTGAGCGTTCCCACACATTCTGAGGCCATAGAATGTTTGACAAAGTGTTTGACATGGCAGGAGAATCAGCCAGACTGTGACCCCATGCAGCTGATACTGTTGGGAGGTTTACTGGCAAAGTCTACAAGTAACAAATAACAAATTGCAGCAATTTTTCACAGCAACAAAAAAAAAAAAACAACCATTGCAAGTCAATTAAAAAAAAAAACCTCGATGTTGAAGTAAAACTTAATTTCCTCACTTATGCACATACCTGTCCTGCCTCTACTCTGCTACCTTACTACAGTGCTGCCCTTTGTAAACACTGAATTTGTCATCCGATAAGGACTGCTTGACACACCTTTTCTGCCCATTTGTCCTTGCCTATACCGTCACTGCAGATCCTGCCTGATTTCCAGCTATTCCCCCCATTTCCCAACTAAGATATCCTTGTGCCTGTTGTATGCATGCGTGAAGCCCCTCACGTTTTTACCCCAGCTACAGCCACTGGAGGATTGTTCCAGGCGCCTACCACTCTTTTAGTGAAGAAGTGCTTCTTCAGTGGGGGGAATGAGGGGAATGGGAAAACATTGGATGCAGCTAACAGTAGAGGGATAGATAAATCACAGTCGTAGTGGCCTAAAGGCCGCAAAACCAGACGAAGAGGGGAACAGGACACAAGGACTGGAAATTAGAAAAACAGTTGCCCTAGGCAGTGTGTTCCTGATGGGGTACTTCATCCTACTTGATGCTGACTGGGACATACTGGGGCAAAAGGTGCTCGGACTCAAGCTTCTTTAGATCTGTTAGAGGACTGTTTCTTACTGTAGTGGGCAGACAAGCCATCCTCAACCTGGTACTGTCAAACCAGGATACAATAGGGGGATCCAAGGAAGACCACTGGGAGATGTACAAAGGCAGACAGAGGGAGGCCAGTTAAATTGTGAGGCAAAAGCAGAAGTGGAGCTCAGGACTGTTGAAGGTGTAAAGGAGAATAACATGGCATTCTTCATGTGCGTAAGGGAGAAAAGTAGGATCACAAAGGAGAGAACGACTGACCAGAAGGGCACTGCATGGAGCAGGATGAAGAGCTGGTGGACATACTGATCAGATTCTTCAGCTCAGTCTGCAGGGTGGAACATATGGGCCACTTAAGAAAGTGGCAGAAAATTTGAAGAGGTGGACGTTGGGGGGGGTCGAGGAGGAAGGTTTGCTGAAAAGGTTAAAGGGGCTACAGGTAAACAAATCTCTGGGCCCAGATGGATTGCACGCCAGGGTTCAAGTGCAGTGAATCTTCAACACGGCCAGGAAGCATCCATGTAAGCTTTCAGCAATAACTCCATATACAGCAACACAAGTTCAAATCTCATATTCTGCAAAACAGTTACTATTTCCTAAGCTAAAATGGCAAAGAACCTCAGCACAAAAGCACCTAGGTAAGGGTTACCTAAAAATGGGCATTGGCAATAAAGTCATGCTCTAGAGAATTGCAAAATTGCACATACCCCCATAATGCAAAGCATCATGGGATGTATATGCAAATTACAGTGATCAAGATGAATTACATATACATCATAGGATGCTTTGCATTATGGGGATATGTGTGATTTTGTCTTATTTCATAAGGTATTATAAGTATGAATATAATTCTGATACCACACATAATAGATTATTTGTTACTCTAGATAGAATAACAAATGTCATCCACTATTTGGAGTATTTTGAATTGGAAATTACAAATGAAAACCCCACTCTACCCCTCTCCAGGTGACCAGGCTAGTCCCATGGCTACTCTCCCAGTCATCAGCTGCCCTTCAACTCTACTCCCCCCAATCTTTTCACACAGTCTTAGAAAGTGCCTGTCCTGTTGGCATTCTGTCAGCCCCTTCCCAGCACTTTAGATCAGTAATGATCCAACTCTCCCCTTGCTCCCAAAAGACCGCATTAGTAAAGCAGCACTCCATGAGCCATGATATGGAAGGGGCAATAGCAGATTTTCCTGGATGGACAGCAGTCCCCGTTCATCACCCAGCAGCATGCTGTGTTCCTGTCTAAGTGAGGTGTCATAGAAACTGAGAACGCGGTAGGCAAAAAAAGATCAGCCAGCCAGTCTGCCTAAGATCCCTACCTAGGGTGATGCAGCAGCTGGTATAGGGACTGTAGCACTCGTGAGAGTTGGGATAAGAATTTTGTTGTGAGATGACTGCTGTTGAATGTCATTTTGTTGTAATAACTTCATGTCTTTGAGGTTTCCCGTAGTTGGTCTGGTTATGTGAGGATATGGTGAGGTGTGGTTCTTAAACGTGTTGCAGGTGAGGAGCAGGAGTAAGTATCGATTGGTCTGTTTTTCGTAATGGTTTTAAGTGGGTGCATCTGAGGAATGGGAGGAGGTAGTTTTGCAGCGAGTGTGATAGCGTGCTTTGGAGTGTTTTTAATTATTTTGAAGAGCAGTTTGGTGTTTGTGTGGTTATTCCTCCTATTTTATACTTTCCGTGCTATTTTCTTGCATGTTATTTTTATTATGTAGTTGGTTTAAACTATTGGGGGGGGGGGCTGAGAGGAAAGGTGAGGAAGTACTTCTTCACAGAGAGGGTGGTGGATGTTTGGAACAGCCTCCCAGATGAAGTGGTGGGGGCTAGAACAGTCGCAGGATTTAAGAATGTATGGGATAGGCACAAGGGAATCTTAGAAGCAAGAGGAGGGTGTAAGCTGGCGTCCAAGTAAGGACTCCGGTGGCCGTATAGCTAGGGAGTTTAGGGCAGACTCTTTGGGCCAAGTGGTCCTTATCTACTGACAACTTCTGTGTTTCATCATATTGGTGTGCTTGTTGCATTGTGTGGGGCGTGCTGCGGTCAGTATTCGGGTGCTAGGTGTTGTTAGTGCAGTCGTTGTTAGGCTAATTGTCACAGATCCCCTACCTAGACATTACCAACTTGGAGTTAGTCAGGATTAGGCTGGGGGGGGCAAGATGACCAGTGGAGGGAGGCGACTATGTCAGTTTGCTCTGCAGTGAGTTCCTTGTTAATGCTAGATTTCGCTGACTTCTAACATCTTTTTCCTTTTCTGAGGACGTCAATTGGATCCCTCTTCCTTGGAGTTTTCATCTCTATGGAAAAAAGAATGTAAGAAGTTATTGGAAAGGAAGAGGAGAGAGAAACACAAATAAGCCTGCATATTACCTTCTGACTCAACTTAAGCCTGAGAAGCGGGAATGCACTGGTCGTCAAGATCGCTATCTATGTGTGCAGTCGGGTACTTCCGGGGCTGTAGTTTCTATGGCTGTGGTGGAATCTACTATCCCGGGTCCTGTACAGGAAGTTGAGTTGCTGTCCGTTCTAGCTTCCAATGGAGATTCAACGGAACAAGTTCCCAAACAACGTGGTAAGCTGAACGCCCTGGAGGCGATCAGTCACTCCTGTACCATGTTGCCGAATTCATTTATTTATTTTATTTATTTAAGAGTTTCATCAGGAGGACATACTGACTAAATTGCTCATTTCCAGATGCATCCTGTAGGAAAGGGTAATGGCAGTACATTTGTATACATGGTAACAATAAGCAGAAACCAAAAAAACAGTAGGCTAATAATGAAGCTGACGCTAAAATGGATGAAAATTATTGGCACAACTATACAACAAAATAGGCTACCATAACAATAAAGGAAAGACAAGTAGCACGGTAGGTAGCAGTGAGCATAGTGGGTGAACAGTGCAGCAGACAACGCAGACAAAGAGTGAGTTTCAGCTCATACATTTAGCTAACATGCGCTAAAGTGGACATTTGAGGGTAAGTGCTTGAGTATGAGGAACAGGCTGTTGCTCAGAATAAACAATGAAGCGCAGGGTGTAAGAGAAAGGAGCAAGGAGTGCATAGGAGAATTATCATGGCGACTGTAGTGGGGTGAAGAGGTAGGTTGGGGCAATTGCAGGTGAGGGAAGTAAAGGAGTGCAGGTGAGAGGAGAGGGGGCATTATGGATGGTGGTGGGTAGTGAGTTCCAGAGCTTGGAAACGTGGTAGGAAAAGGTGGCCTAGCCAGCAGAAGAGAACCTGAAGTGGATGGCAAGTGACCGAGTATCCGTGTTCCTGAGGGAGTGAGATGTGGGGGGGGGTGAGAGGGAGGATGACAAGTCGGAGGGGAGTTAGGGTGGCACAGTGAGCCAGATTCTGATCACGGAGGGAAGGGAGATCCAGGGATTGATATAAGGAACAGTGGTGAGTGTAAGGGAGACAGTTGAGAGCAAAACGGCAGAAGGAGTGGGAGAGGGTGTCCAGTCTGGCTAGGCAGGATTTGAGGGTGGCACTATAGACTATGTCACCGTAGTCAAAAGTTAGGAGGATCATTCTTTATAGAATTTCTTTGCAGGCCGGCAAGGGAATTCATTCATGGTTCCAGTACAAGGCTCCCAGTTTTGGGAGTAGCTTCTTTTGAATGGTATCCACGTGACCGTCGAAATCAAGGTGCTTGTCAAGCCAGACCCCAAAGTGCCTGAATGAGGTTACGTCTTCCAGCTTGGACCCATAAAGAGTGAGGAAAGAGGGGAGGGAGGGGAGCCTGGAGAGTCTCTGCCTTGTGCCAAAGGTCATGGAAACTATCTTCTTGGCATTTAGCAATAGTTGGTTTGAGCATAGCCAGTGTTGGACATTATCGAATTCCTGCTGTAGAGTGCACTCTACCACAGGTGAGGATGGACCAGATGCATAGAGGACGGTGTCATCTGCATACATGTGGATGGATGCTGATGAGCAGACCGAAGGGAAATCATTAAGGAAAATGGAGAAAAGAATCAGATGAAGGACAGAGCCTTGTGGTACCCCAGTGTGGATGGGAAGGGGTGGAGATAGGGACACCCGATTCTGACTGATTGTGACCTAACTGATAAGTAGGATCTGAACCAGTTGGTAGCAGAGGATGACAGACTTTCTGCTGTGAGTTTATCCAGGAGGAGGGAGTGTGCAACTGTGTTGAAGGCCTTGGCTATTTTGACAAAGAAAGCAGAAGTGACGAGGCCCTGGTCCATACCTGAGTGAATGGAGTCGGTGAACCTCAGTAGGGAGGTGCCAGATTGGAAAGGGGTGAAGAAAGAGGTTGACCTGTATATGCCAGATGTTAACTGGAGCACCTTTACTGCAGCCACATCCAAAAGCAGGGTCGTTCTTAATGCCCTACAGGGGGCATCCCTCAGCTACTATTGGAACCCATTCAGGAGGGTGCAATCTTGGACCTGGTACTCGCAAACGGGGACGGAGAGAGGTTCTTAGATTTAGAAGTGGGTAGCCATCTGGAGACGAGTAACCACCAAACAGTGTGATTCATGATAAACACAGCTGTAGAGTCAAGCCACACAGAAGCGAGTGTACTGGACTTTAGGAGGGCTGACTTTGACAAAATGGGAGAGTGCCTCAGGAACGCACTAGCATAACAGGCAAGGAGGAGGGGTGGAGGAACAATGATGAGAAATCAGTGCCATCACAGAGGCAACAAGCCTTTGTGTGAAGCAAATAAACAAAACAAAACAAAGGAAAAAAACATTATGGTTCTCAAAGAGGTGGTGGGGAAGGTGTGGGAGAAAAAATAAGCATTCAGAAAGTATAAGGAAACTCAAAAGGAGCAGGACAGAGAACTGTATCAGTTAAAGCAGAAGAAAGTGGGGAAGGCAGTCAGAATAGCAAAGGCCCAAACCGAGGAATAGATAGACAGCTCGATTAAGAAGGGGGATAAAACCTTTTATAGGTACATTAGAGGGTGAAGAAAGACCAAGGGAGGGATAGTGAGGCTTAATAAATGGGAAGGGAGTGGGCAGAGGGTGACAGTGAAAAAGCAGGAATTCTGAACAAATACTTTTGCTCAGTTTTCACAAAAGAAGAGGAGGGAGAGGTACCTAAACTGAACATTAGAAGCACTATCGATAGGGGGGTTGATACCAGTCCATTCCCAGAGGAAACAGTCCTGAAAGAACTCCTAAAACTGAAGGTGGACAAATCAATGGCACCTGATGGGATTCACCCCGGAATTCTAAAAGAACTAAGGGGAGAAATAGTAACACCATTGACTTCCCTTTTTAACAAATCATGGGAGGATGATGTGGTACCTAAGGACTGGAGGAAGATGGATGTGATACCCCTTCACAAAAGTGGGAGCAAGTCAGGGGCAGGAAACTACAGACCTGTTAGTTTGAACTCAATTGTTGGGAAAATGATGGAATCACTTCTGAAAGAAAGAATTGTTGAGTATCTAGAGGCGTCAGCGGGTCACATGTTGAGTACTTAGAGGCCAGCGGGGCACTTGACTCAAGGCAGCATGGATTCACAGCAGGAAGGTCATGTCAGAAGACTCTAATAGATTTCTATTTCAAATAAGGGATATTACATTGGAGGGGAAAAACTAGCTGCCTCCACCCAAGAGCATGATTTTGGAATCATTATTTCAGACAACTTGAAGGTAGGTAAACAGTGTGAGAAGGCAGCATTAAAGGCCAGTGGTATGCTGGGTTGCATTGGGAGGGGAATTACAAGCAGGAAGAAGGAAGTGATCCTGCCGCTGTACAGATCACTGGTTAGGCCTCACCTAGAGTACAGTGTCCAGTTCTGGAGGCCCCACGCCAAAAAGGACATTGACCAAGTGGGGACAGTGCAGAGAAGGGTAACAAAAATGATTCAGGGACTGTACGAGATGTCCTATGGGGATAGACTGAAAGAACTGAACATGTATTCCCTGGAACAGAGAAGAGAGAGAGGTGACATGATCGAAACATTCAAGTACATAAAAGGCATAAACCAGGTGCAGATATATAGTCTCTTCTAATTTAAGAAGGACAGCAGAACCAGGGGACATGATCTAAGGCAGCAAGGTTGGCAGTTCTCCACCAACACCAGGAGGTTTTTCTTCACAGAAAGAGTGGTGGATGCCTGGAACAGCCTGCGTGTAGAGGTGGTGGGGGCAAGCACAGTAGTAGGTTTCAAGAATGCTTGGGACAGATACAAGGGAGCCCTCAAACCCAAGGGCAGTTAGAAGACTAGCCTAAAAGACAATGGGCAGACCAGATGGACCTGGTGGTCTCCTTCTGCTGTTAACTTCAATGTTTCTGTTTCTTTGACTGGGTGACCAAAGTAGTAGACCAGGGAGGGGCTGTGGACATGGCCTACCTAGACTTTAGCAAGGTGGTTGACACGGTCCCACACAAAAGATTAATAAACAAGTTAGCCAGCCTGGATGTGGATCCCAGGGTGGTAGCCTGGGTAAAAAACTGGCTGGACAACAGGACACAGAGGGTAATAGTAAACGGAGTCCACTCTGAAGAAAGGGGGTTACTAGCGGAGTACTGCAGGGTTCAGTACTGGGACAGTCCTCTTTAATGTTTTTATAGGTGACATTGCAGAGGGACTAGGAGGAAAAGTATGCCTCTTTGCAGACGACACAAAGATCTGCAACAGGGTTGATGCACAAGGGGGGGGGTTGGAAAGGATGAGAAGGGACTTGGCAAGGTTGGGGGAATGGCCAAAAGTATGGCAGCTTAGATTCAGTGCAAAGTAATGCACCTGGGAAACAAAAAATCAGGGGAAGAGTACACAGTGGGGGATACTAACAACAACAAAAATGGAAAGGGACCTTGGGGTTGTCATATCAGATGACCTAAATATAGGCAGGCAATGTGAGATGGCAGTAAGGAGGGCTGGGGGATACTGGGATGCATAGGGAGAGGCATCACCAGTAGAAAACAGGAACCTGTTATTCTTCTGTGCATATAGTTGGTGAGACCCCATCTGGAGCACTGCGTGCAGTTGTGGAGACTCCATCTCTGCAAGGACATAGACAGGATGGAGGCAGTCCAGAGGAGGGCAACTAAAATGGTGCAGAGTCTGCACCAAAAGCCATACGAAGAGAGACTAAAGGAGCTTAATATGGATACCCTCGAGGAAAGAAGGGGGGACATGATAGAAACTTTCTAGCACCTCAAGGTAATCAACAAAGTCCAAGAGGGTAGCATCTTTCAGAAAAAGAGATGTGCAAGAACAAGGGGGCACAGTTTGAAGATAGAGAGGGCACGGCTCAGGGGCAACACGAGGAAGTATTTTTTCACCGAGAGGATTGTGGACACATGGAACAGCCTTTCTGAGGAGGTTGTGTGGTCAAAAACAGTGGGGGAATTAAAGAATCTATGGGACAGACATAAGGCAATTCTAGTGGGGGGTAGGAGGAAGTAGGCTGTTGGTTAACTAGGATCTGCAGCTTAGCCAACAGGTAGGGAAATGGGCAGACTGGGTGGGCCAAGCAGTCTATATCTGCCGTAAAAGTCTATGTTTCTATGAGTCTAGGTGAGGAGAGAGATGGTAGAGGACTATATGTTCCTGTAACTTGGCAAGGATGGGAAGGAGGAAGGGGAATGCCATAGCGAAGCTGGATGCCAAGTGGGAGAAGGTTGCTGCGAAGAGTGAAGATACTGAAA
This sequence comes from Neoceratodus forsteri, assembly GCA_016271365.2. Classification (NCBI taxonomy): domain Eukaryota; kingdom Metazoa; phylum Chordata; order Ceratodontiformes; family Ceratodontidae; genus Neoceratodus; species Neoceratodus forsteri. Next base: position 142,952,291 of record CM057449.1, on the reverse strand, counting down.
CTAAGCTGCTTGAAATGGACAAAGCCGTTGCTGATCTTTAACAAAAAGCTGAATGCTAGAGATCTAAAGGTGAATTCTAATGCTGCTTTACTTCCGTCTCTGTTAAGAGAAAATGTTTAGCATGCCACGAAAATCAAATCCTTGGTGAATGCAACTCGCTCTAAAAACCTGAGGGCAGTGGGCTTGCCAAATCTTGAAAGCTCTGAAGTCATAACCTGGGCCTTGCTTAGAAACATATTCATTGAAGCAATTGGATTTAATAATGAAAACCTACTCCAGTCATCAACCTACCTCCTCTCATCAGAGTGTTCAGACTGCCTGTGTTGATCTGAAATAAAGCTTTATCCACTTTCTGCAGCATCTGCAGTCTCTGAACAAACATCTGTTCCTAATACAGCCCCTTCAAAGCCTGCTATGGTCCTTGTATAGTTTGCTCTTGAAAGCGATCATTACTTTGTTATATGAAAAAAAGCTTGGATGAAGGTAGAATTGAACATCATGGGGGTATCTGTGCCCCGCTATTGTACTGCAGACACAGGCAAGATGTCGGAGATTCTTACAGTTGCGATCAAGATGTTGGAGATTCTTACAGTTGCGATAAAGGCATTGGAGATTCTTACAGTTAAGATCAGAGGCAACCGAGCTTAAAGACAAGTTCTCCCTGCTTTACCAATGTAAAACCAGGGTAATGCTAAATGAAATCAAGTGCATTCTCTTTTATCTGGACCAGCAACCAGCTGCACTCATTTGCAGTAAAAAAAAAAACACTTGTGAGATGAAGAATTCTGACTCATCCTCGAAAGCCGATAAGGACATTGATGTGCCAGAGTTTCTAAAACGGACTTATCTGCGGCGGAAGTCCCTCGAGCCCACCAGTGAACCGTCCAGTATATAATCTTAGAAACCACGATTATACTGCCCCGCATATATGTACTGCATAAATAGCATAAGGACTTCTATATACCTCTTGTATTATATTTTTTTTTCTTTGTTGTTCTACATTTTGTATCTCCTGTCTATGTAATTGCAAACTGTATGTGTATGTGCCTCAGGACCTCCTTGTGAATGAGCTTGCTCAACGGAGTCTTTCCTGCAATAAACTTGAACACTGAAAAAAAAAAATAATATGATTTCTCACCCTTGGACATTAAAGCTTTTTGTGTACCATGAACGTTAGAGAAGCGACCTTCTGTGGACTTTGTGCTTGAAATGGCTTTCACATGTGTGATTTCTTTTCTGTAAGACATATCTTGACTTTTGTCTTTGCATTTGGATATGAAAATGGCTGTGTGTGAAGTGAAATTCAGTCATGTATTAATTTCATCCACTTATTAAATGGTTCCTATTCAAGTCTTACAGTATAATTTTTTTCTCTGACTATGTACAGGATGATAAATTAGTTATTTTCTGTTGTTTGGGGGAAGGGGGGCTGTCAAATGTTTTACTAGCTGGCTATAATAGGGCTGATTTCTCTTGGTGTTGTTCAACTTCCTAGAACATTCAGTAAAAATATCTGTTTAATTACAGTACCATACTAAGTTTTGCCGGGATTGAAATGAAAGCTTATGGGGGCCAAGGGGTGGACATGTTGTTTAAAAGTTGACTACTGTCAGCTATAATTATGCTTTTTATTCTTTGTCGTTTAGTAAAAATATAAAATACTATAAGCTGTTTTCAAGCTAGTAATTGACCAAGTTTCAAACTATCTTACTAGTTACAGTATTTCTCAATTTGTTAGCCTTCAGAAGTGTAGCTTTTATAAGGAATGTAGTGTCTATATTTCATTAGGATGTTATATGACTAGATTATTTCAAGTCTAAATTTCTGTCTATCTGGGAGGGACATGACCCCCCCATCGGAAAACCAGAGTCAGAGACTCCCACCTCCCCTGGCTCTCAGCAGAATTTCTAGTCTGCCTGAATGCATGGGACCTTGCATGGAAGGCTCACAAGTCCTCAGGCTCCACAGCAGACTTGCACAAACACCGAGCCCTTCAGAATGCCTGCACCAAAGCCACTAGGCTAGCTATAACTGAGTATTTTTGTACTACCTTTCAGCACAACATTAGCCACCCTTTTAAGTTCTGGAAGGTCACCCACGCCTTATTCTTCCCCAAGACCCACTCCACCATCCCAGCCCTCAAGGGAGGTGATATCACCATTTCTGACACCCTCTCAGTGGCCACTGATTTCAAAACTTTCTTCACCTCATGTGCCTCCACCATTCTTTCCTCATTCCCCCTGGCCCCCGCCTCCTCCCAGCCCCTCCTGTTCTCTCTAGCCCCCCACCTTTCTCCTTTGCTCCCATCTCACCTGCTGACACATTTAAGGCTCTACTATCCCTTAACCCTCACTAGAGCAAGAGCCCTGCGGGCTGTACCCTAAGCTCCTCCATCTCTCTGCCCCTGCCATCGCTCTCCCTGTCTCCTCCCATCTTATTCGCGCTCTCACTCTTGCCTCTGTCCCTGATACATGGAAAAACGCCGCAGTTATACCACTCCCAAAAGGTGGCATCCCCTCCAGTCCAGGCAGCTGTCACCCTGTCTCCCTACTCCACACCCATGCCAATTTCCAAGAGCATGTGGTGCTCTCTCAGCTCTACCCCTTCCTTGACTCTTCCTCCTTCACCCCTTTCCAGTCCAGATTCCATAAATCCCAGTCCACCTCTTCCTCCCTCCTCCGGCTTACTGACTCTTTTCTGTCAGGAATGGATCAGGGCAATATCACTTCAGCTGTCTTTGTCGATCTTGGTTATGAACCTAAAGGGTAGTGCTTTTTTTGTGTTTGTTTGTGTTTTGTTTTATTTTATTTTATTCTTTGGTAGCCCAAGGCCCACTAGGCACAGGTGCCTGTCTTCAGGGGTAACCCAAGAGCACTGGGGAGGTTAAGTGACTTGTTCAGAGTCACAAAGTATGCAAATGGAAGTTGTGGGACTCAAACTCAGGTCTGTCTGATGGATGTACCAAGCTAAATGTAGTGCTAAATGGGGAATTTACGATGGAGACAGTGGTCATGAGCAGAGTGCCCCAGGCTTGGTACTGGGCCCCATACTCTTCAGTATATTCATATGTGATGTAGGAGTGGGGCTCAAAGGAAAAGTCTATTTGCAGATCACACCAAGATCTACAATGAAGTGCTCACAGTGGAGAGAATGGAGGAGATGAGTGATCTGGAAAGACTAGAAGAGTGTTCCAGAATTTGGCAGCTATGGCAACTATGATTCAATGCCAAAAAGTGCAAAGTTATGCACATCCGATACAAAAACCTCAGAGCTGAGTACAGAAAGTGAGGTCATGGAATGTACCACATGTGGTCTGAAAGCAACAGTTCAATGTTAAAGACCAGTTGGGAGAGCAAATAGGGGGAATTGTGTATTTGAAATAACTCTGACCACGATTATCCCATGAGATGCAGCTTTTCATTTTCATGGAGGTCCTAGGGAGCATAGCAGTAGCCAACAGGTTAACCTATTCCAGCAGGAATAGTTATACAGAGGCATAACTATATACTGGGGAAAAAAGCTGTAAAGATATGTACTGTACATCCAAACAGTAATCAAAGCAAGCTAATGAAGTGGGATCACAGCAAAATAAGGAGTAGAAGTACTGTTATGCAACATGGTTATGGCTTTGGAAATGGGGATTCTGGACCAGAACAAACACATGGCGTTCTAAGGTGGCTGGAAGGACTGGATTTGAATATTGCAAGCTAAAAATTTTCCTCAGCTGGAGGGGGAGCTGCATAGGGAGGGGGGGATAGCAAGCAGAAAGATGGAGGTTATACACCCCCTGTACAAGTCATTGGTTCACCACCACCTTGAAGACTGTGTGCAGTTCTGGAGCCCTCACCTTAGAAAGGACATTGACAGAGTGGAGGCTATACAGAGGAGGACAGGCAAGATGATAGGGCAGTGTGGGAAGCACTGCAAGGAAAGGCTGATGGGCCTCAATATATATACTCCTTAGGGAACAGGAGAACATGGTAACTCAAGGGGAGAAACACAGTGGAGTGTGGGGCACTTTGAAGGTTGAGCACAAATGTGGTTAAAAGGGGAACACAGTGAAGCTGTTGAGGGTCAGATTCAAGAGGACGATGAGGAAATGTTTCTTTATTGAAAGCTGGTGGATAGAGGGAACAGGTTCCCTTGAGAGGTGGTGGGGGCAGAGACAGTGACAGGATTCAGGCATGTGTGGGACAGCCACATGGGTATCATTAAAAGGAATAATCACCAGAAAGGGTGGGAGAGGCTGGGGATGGCATAAGGGCCCTTGCCACCACACATAGTAGATAAGGTTAGGGCAGATTAGATGGGCCTTGTGGTCCTTTTCTGCTGACAAGTATCTATGTTTCTATTGTTTTCTTTTACATCATATAAAAAAATCAACTAATGAAGTATCTCTTTTCCTTTTTATTCTAGTCCCTAAATCTTATGGGCAGGAACCATTCCAGTGCTCTGAGTGTGGAAAGAATTTCGCATATAAATCACATCTTGTTCAACACTGGGAAATTCACATTGGAGAGAAATCTTTTAAATGGGTCGAGTGTGGAAAAAGTTTCAGTAGTAAATCAAGTTTTACTAGACACCATCCAGTTAACTCAGACAACAGTTTATATTCATGCAGTGATTGTGGAGCGAGTTTCAAAATTAAAAAGCTGCTCATTAATCACCAACGGAGTCATATAAGAGAGAGTCCTTTTAAATGTACTGAATGTGGAAAGAGTTTTAAAACAAAATCACTCATTACTAGACACCAGAAGATTCACGCAGGACACAACCTGTTTAAATGTGCTAATTGCATAAAGAGTTTCAAAAATAAATTGGCTCTTGCCCGACATCAGGCTGTTCACAAGGCGGAGGAACATTTTAAATGTGCTGATTGTGAGAAGAGTTTCACAGATCAAACAGATCTTGCCCGACATCAGGCTAGTCATGGGAGGAAGAAGTATTTTAAAGGTGGGAATTCTGGGAAGAGTCTCACAAATAAATCAGATATTGGCCAAAGTCAGGTGAATCATGAAGAGGAAAAACCTTTTCAATGTGCTGACCCTGGGAGGGGTTCCACAAGACAGTCAATGCTTACTGAACATCAAGCATCTCACATGCAGGAAAAAACTTTTGTATGTTCTGAATGTGGAAAAAAATGTAAGAATAAAAATACTTTTACAAGACACCAGATGATTCACTCAGAAAACAAGCCATACTCCTGCAGTGACTGTGGGAAGAGTTTCACAAGAAAATCATTTCTTACTGAGCATCAGGCAACTCACTTGCAGGAAAAACCTTTTAAATGTACTGACTGTGGGAAAGGTTTTGCAAGAAAATCAACTCTTATCGAACATTACATAAGTCACATGCAGGAAAAACCTTTTAAATGTTTGGAATGTGGAAAATGTTTTAAACACAGAAAAAGTTTTATTAGTCACCAGTGGATTCACTCAGAAGACAAGCCTTATTCATGTAGCGGCTGTGGGAAGAGTTTTGCAAGAAAATCATCTCTTACTGAACATCAGGCAAGTCACATGCAGGAAAAACCTTTCAAATGTACTGAATGTGGGAAGAGTTTTGCAAGAAAATCAACTCTTACCGAGCATCATGCAAGTCACATGCAGGGAAAACCTTTTAACTGTTTGGAATGTGGAAAAAATTTTAAACAAATAAAAAGTTTTACTAGACACCAGCGGATTCACTCAGAAAACAATCCATATTCATGCAGTGTCTGTGGGAAAAGTTTCAGAAGTAAAACGCATCTTATTGTTCACCAGTGGATTCACACAGGAAATAAACCTTTTAACTGTATTGACTGTGGAAAGAGTTTTGTAACAAAATCAGTTCTTGATAGACACCAGCAGATTCACAGAGGACAGAAATCTTTCAAATGTACTGAATGTGAGAAGAGCTTCACATATAAAGCAGATCTTATTCATCATCAGGCAACTCACATGAAGGAAAAACCTTTTAAATGTACAGAATGTGGAAAGAGTTTTTGTGCAAAATCACATCTTTCTAAACACCAGCAGAGTCACACAGGGCAAGACCCATTTACGTGCACTATATGTGGAAAGAATTTTACATATAAAGCTTACCTTGTTCGACATCAGGCATATCACATGGGAAAGAAACCTTTTAAATGTAACGATTGTGGAAAGTGTTTTATAACCAAATCAATTCTTTGTAGACACCAGCAGATTCACACAGGTCAAAAACCATTTCAATGTACTGAATGTGAGAAGTGTTTCACATATAAATCAGCTCTAATCAAACATCAGGCAATTCATGTAAGGGACAAACCTTTTAAATGTACTGAATGTGGAAAGAATTTCACATTTAAATTATATCTTGTTCGACATCAGGCATATCACATGGGAAAGAAACCTTTTAAATGTTCTGACTGTGGAAAGAGTTTTATAACAAAATCACTTCTTTCTAGACACCAGCAGATTCACACAGGTGAAAAACCATTTAAATGTACTGAATGTGAGAAGTGTTTCACATATAAATCAATTCTTATTAGACATCAAACACGTCACATGAAAAAACAGAAAAATAGAACAAATGTATGTTCTGTTTTACCAAGTTAAAAACAGACTCCCATCTAATAGCAGGATGTAAGGTACTTATTTAAGTCCTGTACCGAGAAAAACAAAATAATGTAGCCAGACTGATCAGTTGGAAATGGTGCAAACATTATAACATATAGGTAGCAGAAAAACACTGCAATTGTGAACCCGAAAGGATTAAGAAAAGCAAAGAAGTAATGATCACATGATACCACCCAATACCAACTGTCTATCAAGTGATGATAGCCTTCTACCAGATGTGGTGGAGATGAAGTCAGTGGTGGGGTTCAAGAATGCATGGGATAGGCATAGGGTATCTTGGTGGAAAGGGAGGGAGGGAGGGAGAAAGAGGCGTAGACCAGTTAGGGTTTGTGGTGATACTGTAGGTAAGTTAAAATGGGCACACTGGGTGGGTCAAGTAGTCCTTATCTGCCGTCAAATTCTGTGATGCCAGAAAACCAAATATAACATAGAAACATAGACTTTGATGGCAGATAAGGACCACTTGGCCCACCTAGTTTGCCTATTTTTCCTGCCTATTGGATAAGCTGCAGATCCTAGTTAACCAGCAGCCTAGTTCCTCCTACACCCCACTGTAGTTGTCTTAAGTTGGTCCCATGCATTCTTGAATTCCCCCACTGTTTTTGACCCCACAGCCTCCTCAGGAAGGCTGTTCCATGCATCCACCACCCTCTCCGTGAAACAATATTTCCTCACATTGCCCCTGAGCTGCCCCCCATCTGTTGTCAAATTGTGCCCCCTTGTTCTTGCACATGAAGAGACACACGATCATCAAATACCAAGAAATGCAAAGCAAAATGAAACAAATAAGGAAGAAAAATACATAGGTAGTTCAGTTATTTTTGGAGCCACAGAACTAATTGAAAGGCACACATGAATATGCTACCAATATCGGTGTCACTACCGACCACAGAAAGGAAGCCTTCTGAGGAATGCTGCATGTCTTAAGAAGAGCCCTTTCAGCAAATATTAAAGATTAATACAGTGCTGATTTCTGAACATGCCCTGGCTTAAGAATGGACTCCGTTCTTGTCATTGTATTAGAAAAAACACCTAACATTGGAGACACTACCCAAGGGAGAAACATTTTAAATGTACTGTGTGTGGAAAAGTCATAAACAATAAATCACATTTTAATAGATGTTAGCAGAGTCACTTGGAAGATAAGTAAAATCATGCAGTGGGACTGACAGTCGCAGAGTATGTTGAAGCAAAATGTTGAATTATCAAGGGGCATGGCTAGTCATCAGCCGAGAAGGATGCTCTTCAGAGACTCCTAATAATGTTGAATTATCAAGGGGCGTGGCTAGTCATCAGCTGAGAAGGATGCTCTTCAGAGACTCCTGTCTCAAGCTGCAAACTAAAGTGTTTATTTGCTATCTACGCCATTGAAAATTATACTGAACTTACTGGATCAAGAGAGAAACTACTGCTGTCCATCATCAGCCCAACACCATCTTAATCGTACTAACTAGGCCAGCATGAGAGACTATATATTGAATGTGGCTTGGCTAGGCTGGGATCTGGAAGCCAAGGAGGTGACTGTACATTGTATTCCTGGATCTCCCCTTCTCCACTCGCAACCGCAGAAAAAACTTGGAAGTATTAAAAATAGATTCAGATCCCTGAAAATATGCTTTGCACTATTGCGTCCAGTGTGACACCACATGGAAGTAGGGGGAAAACACCTATATTGCACTCCTCAGGAGGCCAGCAAATTGTAAGATAAGCTGGAAACTGAATGTTACAATGTGGAAGCAGAGGTCTCTGAAGGGGCCACATACTCTTAAGGTACTGGTTGTTTTTTCATGTTATTTATTACAATATTAAGATCTGGGCAGCACAGACTGTGACAGCCTTCTCTCTGCCTGCATTAGCCTCGCTCAGTGAGATTTATGCCATTGGGACACTAATGGCAGGGTTTTCCTGATCTCATCAGTAAAGAACTAGACTTGTGCCTAATTAAAAGAAATGTGAACTGTAATGCTCTGTGTTCGAACATTCTCAGCTGCATAGTCTGTGTGACAATATGTTGGTCAAATAGACCAGACACCATTGCAACACAAGACAGTTTCAGCTACAGGGGCCAAGAAGGAAGAAGGAACAGCGTTTTTTTCCCCAATCTGGATTTCTGCACTGTGAACAGTTCTTGGTTTTGTCAAATGTTTATTTACCTCAGTAATAATCATACTCTTAAGGTTACTAATTTGTACCACACTTTTTTTTTTCAGTTCTTCGATTGTGGTAACTTGATAGTAGCTAATGTAGTTGAACCTCAGTAGTAGGTTCTTTTGATATTATCCTCCACTGTTCCACGTTTCCTGAGGGGTGTGGTAATCATGTTCATATCCTATATAGTTATCTCTTTCGGATTTTGCTTCCTACCTGGGGGATGCTCGAGTATCATATGAAGTAGTTAGCGACAGAATACGAGTGTCTTACCCATCCGAGATACCCTTACTGGTAAATAGACATAACCGTAATAGTCTTAGTGCCAAATATATAATGTTGTTCTCAGTTAATCCATTCTTTGTGGTCATGTTCCTGGATGGCATTAAGCACACCCTAGCTAAATGTTTATTAAGTTGTAACATATAGTTGAACCCTCCAAACGAAGTACCAAATTTATGTGTAAGCATTCTTGTAATACTTATCTACTACTCGTTTTGATAAAGTATGTACACATACTATTCTTATTTTGTTCGCACATGGTAAAACTTGTTTTGATAAAGTATGTACACATACTATTCTTATTTTGTTCATACATGGTAAGACTTGTTTTGATAAAGTATGTACACATACTGTTATTTTTGTTTGTACATGGTAAAACTCAGTAATATTAAAAAAATGTTGAATTATCCTAGAGAAGGCACTGTGTTCATAAGACAAGTAATATTCATACAAGAACCAAAAAAACAAGGTGTTGTGTCAGTGTTTGGGCTGCAAACAAAAAAGAAATAGTAAATTCACACTGAAAATACAAAATAGAGATATGGTCGATGTTATGACCATAGGTCTTCTTCAGGAAGTATCTAAAAAGCAAAGCATAGTTAGCGGAGAGGTAAGGGGAAATAAGGGATATATCTGTGAGGAAAGAAACTAGGGGAAGATCTTGGAAAAAAAGTGATAATAGGCAAGGTAAGAATAGAAGTTGGAAAACAAAAAGATGATGATGGGTAAGATAAGGCATAATAGGAGTGAATGAGCTGAGGAGTTCTCAGGTGGGGACTAATTAACGGCATCATAAGGAGGCTGAAAGGTGACAAAAGTGGGTGAAAGAGACGGAGACAGAGACATCTGGAGAAAATGAAAATAACAAGCACACATGGATGGAATGCTCATGTATGTACTATATGACATAGACACAAACACAAACACACACACACACACACACACTGGCTGGAAGTGTGTGCAAGCATACCCACACATGCAAATGTACCATGCGCACATGCCGGTAAAGATATTGGGGGGGGGGCAGTGGTAAACCAAAAGGTGGCTGCAAAATGTTAGTAGAAAATAAGTCTTTCTTGTAAACTAGAGGGCTGCTGGGTGCCTAGGTGGATATGTTTGGTTTCTGATTTTTTTTTTGGTCAGCATCTCAGAAACCCTACTGAAGGACAGAGACAGACAGATCACTGAGATCACTGATAAACCCATTGTATCCCATTTTACCTCCATGGACCATAATGTCAATGCATCAGTGTTAATACGCGTGCCCAGAGTCCCAGCTTCAGCTTTCATTCACAAATTGCACAGGACGGAGTGTTTGTTTTACAGTCGGATTAACATTGGTGAGTACAGGATAATGAATACTAAGGGGCACATTAGTTTTTAAATCTATAAAAAAATGAAACCAAAGCGCAAGTATAGTGGCTCAGCTAAGGAAAGTTCATTTTGGCATTAAAGTATAAAGATAAAATGGGTACACCTTACCAGTGGTAGTCCAAACAACCAAAGCACACTTACCAGAGACAAAAAGGCAGCACTCCACCAGGCAACACAGTCTATTTTTTCATCAACTGCATAGTTTAAAAAATTCCATCATGGCATATATCAAAGCAGCACTTAAGTGCAGGCTGAAATCTCGAAAAACGTGACAGTGGTCCATAAGTGGTTCAGATAGTAGAGTCACTAATCAGCAGACCTGAAGGGCACTCTGCCACGCATCAGCTCACATGCTGCTTTGATATATTCCATGATGGAATTTTTTAACTATGGAATTGATTAAAAAATAGACTTTTAATTGATTGGTGTAGTGCTGACCATCTTTTTGCCTCTGGTAGGTGATAGGTTTAAATGCTTCATTGGCAAGCATTTAAATTAGCCAAGGGGGAGGCACTGAAAAGGAGCAGGGAAATCCTAGCCCCCCCCCCAAAAAATGAGGGTAGTTAGTGAGGGAAACACCAAGATAAAGAAGTCGATAGGGAGAAGGGCAGGGGTGCATGGAGAAACAGGCAAAGGCAGTAAGGACAGGGATAGGGCAAAAGGGGGTAAGGCCATCAATAAATGGAGGGTAATGACTACCAGTGCCCGTAGTCTAGATAACAAGCTCCTTGAACTAGTGACCTTGATGGAAGAGGGATGCCTGGATAACATGGCAGTCACAGAAACATGGTACACAGAGAACCATGACTTGGGATGACAACATACCGGGGTACACAATCTACAGGAGGGACATGGAGGGTAGAAGAGGAGGAGGAGTAGCTCTCTACATAAGGGAAGGGATCAAAGAAATCGAACTAAAGGGTAAACAGGGAGGCAAGGAGGCACTGTGGGTCACCCTGGAGACCGGAAATGGCACCACAGTCCGCACGGGGGTTGTATACAGACCCTCGTCTAAGGGGGAGGAAATTGTCAAGGAAATAATAGAAGGCATCCTTAGGACAGCAGAAAAAGGGGAGATATTGTTGATGGGGGACCTGAATATGCCAGATGTTAACTGGAGCACCTTTGCTGCAGGCTCTTTCTTGATGACCTACAGGGGGCATGCCTCAAGCAGCTAGTGTTGGAACCCACTTGGGAGGGAGCAGTCATAGAACTTGTACTCTCAAACGGGGACAGAGAGAGGATCTCAGATCTAGAAGTGGGTAGCCATCTGGGAACAAGTGACCACCAAGCAGTGTGGTTCACGATAAACACAGCCTCAGTCAAGCCATACAAAAGTGAGGGTACTGGACTTTAAGAGGGCTGATTTTGTCAAAATGGGAGAGTGCCTCAGAAAGACACTAGCAGGCAGCCAAGAAAGAGGGATGGACTAACAATGGGGAAACATCAAAATTGCCATCACAGAAGCAGCAATCCTTTGTGTGAAGCAAATAAACAAATCAAAATGAAAGAAAAAAACACTATGGTTCTCAAAAGAGGTGGTGGGGAAGGTTAGGGAGAAAAAGACAGCATTCAGAAAGTATAAGTAAACACAGAAAGGCAGGACAGAGAACTGTACCAGTTAAAGCAGAAGGAAGCGGGGAAGGCAGTCAGAATAGCAAAGGCCCAAATCGAGGAAAAGATAACCAACTCTGTTAAGAAGGGAGATACAACCTTTTATATGTACATTAGGGAGTGAAGAAAGACCAAGGGAGGGATAGTGAGGCTTAATAAAGGGGAGGATGGATGGGCAGAGAGGGACAGTGAAGAAGCAGGGATATTGAACAAATACTTCTGCTCAGTATTCACAAAAGAGGAGGAGGGGAAGGTACCTAATTCAATCAATAGAAGCACTCTGGATATGGGGGGTTGATACCAGTCCTTTCTCAGAAGAAAGGGTTCTGAAAGAACTCCTAAAACTTAAGGTGGACAAAGCAATGGGGCCTGATGGGATTCACTCCAGAATTCTAAAAGAATTAAGGGGAGAACTAGTGACACCACTGACTACCCTTTTAACAAATCATGGGAGGATGGTGTGGTACCCATACTGGAGGAGGGCAGAAGTGATCTCTTCACAAAAGTAGAGCAAAGCAGAGGCAGGAAACTATAGACCTGTTAGCTTGACCTCAGTGGTAGGAAAATGATGGAATAACTTCGAAGAAAGAATTGTTGAGTAGCTAGAGGCCAGTGGGTACAGGATCCAAAGCAGCATGGATTCACAGTGTGAGGTCACATCAGGCAGAATCTAATAGATTTCTTTGACTGGGTGACCAAAGTAGCAGACCAGGAAGGGGCTGTGGACATGGCCTACCTAGACTTTAGCAAGGCATGTGACACAGTCCCACACAAAAGATTAATAAACAAATTAGCCAGCCTGGAAGTGGGTCCCAGGGTGGTAGCCTGGGTAAAAAATTGGCTGGACAACAGGACACAGAGGGTAATAGTAAATGGAGTCCACTCTGAAGAAAGGGGGGCTAATTGTGGGGTACCGTGGGGTTTAGTACCAGGTCCTGTCCTTTTTAATGTCTGTATAAGTAACATTGCAGAGGGACTGGAAGGAAAAGTATGCCTCTTTGCAGACACAAAGATCTGTAACAGGGTTGATATACAGGGGGGTGGGGTGGAAAGGATGAGAAGGGACTTGGCAAGGTTGGAGGAATGGTCAAAAGTATGGCAGCTTAGATTCAATGCAAAGAGGTGCAAAGTAATGCACCTGGGAAACAAAAACCCAGGGGAAGAGTACACAAGGGAGGGTGGTATTAACAACAACAAAAATGGAAAGGGACCTCGGAGGTAGCCATATCAGATGACCTAAAGGTAAGCAAGCAATGTGAGAAGGCAGTAAGGATGGCTGGGGGGATACTGGGATGCATAGGGAGAGGCATCACCAGTAGAAAACAGGAAGTTGTTATCCCTCTGTAGAGACAGTTGGTGAGACCCCATCTGGAGTACAGCGTGCAGTTCTGGAGACCCCAGCTCCACAAGGACATAGGATGGAGACAGTCCAGAGAAGGGCAGCTAAAATTGTGCAGGGTCTGCAACAGAAGCCATATGAAGAAAGACTAAAAGAGCTTAATATGTATACCCTTGAGGAAAGGAGGGAGGGCAGGGACATGATAGAAATGTTCAAGTACCTCAAGGGAATTGACAAAGTCCAAGAGGGTAGCATCTTTCAGAAAAAGAGATGTGCAAGAACAAGGGGACACAATCTGAAGACAGAGATTGTATGGCTCAGGGGCAATGTGAGGAAGTATTTTTTCACAGAGAAGGTGGTGGACACATGGAACTGCCTTCCTGAGGAGGTTGTGGGGTCAAAAACAGTGGGGGAATTCAAGAATGCATGCGACAGACATAAGGCAGTTCTGGTGGGGGGGGGTAGGAAGAAGTAGGCTGTTGGTTAACTAGGATCTACAGCTTATCCAATAGGTAGGGAAATGGGCAGACTAGGTGGGCCAAGCAGTCTTATCTGCTTTCAAAGTATATGTTTCTATGTATGTTTGTAAATGTGCTTTGGCTATGAAAAAAATGCTCTGCTCCTAGATGAACAAGTGATGTTACTTTGAGAGGGCTCTTGCAGTAGGTAATTACATACAGAACTGATGCCGGCAGGCATCAGGACCCCACGGAAGAATTTCTAGCTAGCAGTCTCTGTCGGGGGACCGCCCCCACGTCAGGTGACCGACGACATGTGGCGTCAGTATAAAGGGATGGTCCCCCACACCCGCCTTCCAGTTCTTTCCCATCGTTAGCTTGTAAAAGCGCCTCGCGGTTAAGTTCAACTGCTCATCAGTCTGTTGTCGGTAGTTTTGCCGCCATTTTTTCTTCGATTTCTCGAATTTTTCGTCAGTTTCTCTGCGGTGTATATCGTCCCCTACACCCTCCGAGCACAGGAATAAGTGCGACTCGTGCGGCGCCCAACTCCTGCACAAGGACGGGCACTCCCAGTCCCTCTTCAGTGTAGGCCCAGATCACCCTGTGGAGAAGTGCCAGCATTGCCTGAAGTTCAACGCCACCACCTGCAGACAGATGCAGCAGTCCCTGGAGGCCCACATCCTTAAAAAGAAAATGACCTCCATGGAAAAGGAGCTGAAGAAGCTTCGTCAGGCCTCAACTTCGCCCAAGGGTCACCATAAGAAGAAAGACAAGGAGAAGGACTGGGACTCCTCTACCTCGGCCACCATGACTTCAGCTGGATTCGCCGTGCTTAAGGTAACGCCTGCCCCAGGGGACTGCTCTGTGACGGCAAAGATGGCGTCAACCCTCCCGTCTGGCTTGCGCTTGGGCCCTTCGGGAGCCTCTGGGTTAAAGGAGGCTTCCACTCCTGGCAAGGCCGCCACCAGGGGCCTTCTGGGTGCAAGTGGCTCTTGAAGCCAGACGCCGGCTCTCTGGCGTCCGCTCGAAGGCCGGGCCAGTCGCTAACCCTTCGGGCAGCGCATGGCCCCTAAACCGCCCAACCAGGCTGCACCCCCTTAGCAGCTTCCCTCGGGTGCTGGCACCGCTAAGTCGGACAACGGCTCCTCCAACATCAAGCCCAGACCCCGCCAGTAAGGTGAACATCGGCCATTCTGACAGTCGCACGAGGTTGGTGCCAACACCAGACCCTGACGTTCAGTCCGCCGTCCATGGCTCCCCGCAGCATTCACTGCCCTCCGAGGCCCCAGCATCTCCTCAGCTAGACACTGGGGATTTTAATCCTCCCTCTCCAGGCAATACCAAGGATGCAGGCACGCTCCCGTCAGGTCTCCCTCACACTGGGCCGGACGACCTGACATCGGACCCTCAGACGCTGATGCCGGGTGACATCCCTCTCCCGGATGCCGTCCCTACACCGGGCCTGCCACCCGCTGGGCCTCCCGTTCTGGGCCCGCCTTCTGGGCCTTTTCCGGGACTTTCTGCTCCTGCAGACCCCACGGTCCCTGGGTATCCAACCCCGTTCTATCTGACAGCGTCATACCCAGGGCCACAGTATCCGGCACCCCAGTATCTGATGCCAGCCTATCTGACGTCGCAGTACACGGTGCCTCAGTACCCGACACCGGGTTACCCACCGCCGGGGTATGGATACATGCTGTATGGATACCCTCAGTATCTGTATCCCCCCCTCTCCTCCTCCACCGCCTCCTCAGCCACTGGTGGATTTGAAGGAGAGTCTAGCTTCCTGGTGGGCTGAGGCCAAGGCTCAGCTCACCAGGGAGGTAGAGACCCGTCTACCGGTCCCGGTTCCGGACCCCCTATGTTGGAGACAAGAGACTCCCTTTCCCACCTCCGGATACCAGAGGCGAGCCCTCCGGTTCCAGGGCAGGGCAGGATATGGTTCCCCGGGGGCTTCCCAAGGGGTCTGTTCCTCCCACGCGTTGGGAGGAGGATTCTTCTTCCTCTTCATCCTTCTCGGACACCTCAGATGATTCCAACGGTCATTCTGACTTAGACATTGAGCCCTGCTCTCTGGATAAGCCCAGGCCGAGGACTCCTCCAAAGTCTCATCCAGAGGATCCTTCTTTTACGGAGTTGCTGCGCAAAATCCAGGATGTTCATCAGTGGCATTCCTTGGAGCTGAATCCACAGCGTAAGAAACTCGCTGCGCACCTGGATCTGCCCGAGACCGCTCTGACCCTGGTGCCACCCTGGATTGAGCCTCACGCCGATCTTCTTTCCACCATTTGGAAGCAACCGTCGGTATTAGCCCCCCCCCCCCAGGAAGTGAGATAGGCTATCAGGCTCCCGAGGGTGTCGACTCTGAATTCACACCCTTGAGCTGATTCGGTCGTGATCAGCGCCACTCTTGGCAGGACAGCTAACCCCAAGCACTTGAGCTCGTCACCACCCGACAAGGAATCCCGCCTTCTGGACCAGTGCAGGAAGAAGGTCTGTGTTTCTTCCACTCTGGGTATCAGGGCCCTGAATTACATTGGTCATATGGGGAATTACCAGAAGGCTATCCTTAGCGAGGTGGAGGCTAAATTGGACTCCCTTCCTGAGTCTCAGATGAAGCAGGAAGTGGCAGACAAAGTCTGGTCTGCGCGTTCGGTCAGTCGGCATATGCTTCATGCCACGTACGATGCAGTGGACACTGCTGGTCGGAGCTCGGCTTTTGCCGTGGGTTTGAGGCATCACGCCTGGCTTCGGGTGTCAGGTTTGGTCCCGGAGGTGCAGTCCGCTATCCAGGACACGCCCTTCAGGGGTTCAGTGCTGTTCGGTGGCGATGTCGAGGACATCATCACCAATCTGCAGGAGAAGGGCACTGCACTTAAGTCGGTTCACTCTTTGTACAAACCCACCAAGCTCAGCATTGTCCCTTTTGCAGACATCCTTGGCAAAAAGTGAAACCTCAGGGAAAGCGGGCCATCAAACGTCAGGCCCCTCTGGCTGCTAAGCCCCCCCCGCCCAAAAAAGCAGCGGGAGCTTCAGTCGCAACGCTGCCTCATACCTCCTGACTCCTTTCCTCTCCCACTGCCTCTGGGCCTTCCAGAGGAACTGGTAGGAGGGAGATTCTCACTCCACCTACCGGGTTGGGAGAGGATAACTACAGACACTGGGTGCTCCAGCTGATTGCAGAAGGACACTTAGTAGAGTTTCTTCGGAAACATCCTCAAAACCCCCCCAGGTCATCTTACTCCCCAGAACATCTTCTTCTGGTCCGGGAAGAAATATCCTCTCTTCTTCTGAAGGAGGCGATAGAGCCCGTACTCCCACACCTTCAGGGGACGGGCTACTTTCATTTCTTCCTGGTCCTGAAGAAGTCAGGAGAGGTGAGACCGATTCTCGACCTCAGCTCCCTGAACTTTTTTGTGGAGTACAAAAGGTTCAGGATGCTCTCTGTGCAGAGTCTTCTGCCCCTCCTTCAGCTGGGACAGTGGTTGTGTGCTCTGGATATGCAGGATGCTTACCTGCATATCCCTATTCGCCCTTTCCACCGCAAATACCTGTGTTTTGCTTTTCAGGGGGACCACTACCATTTCAAAGCCCTCCCATTTGGTCTTTCCTCGGCGCCCCAAGTTTTCACCAAATGCCTTTCGGTGGTGGCGGCCTACCTGCATACCCAGGGGGTGCAGGTTTTCCCGTACCTGGACAATTGGCTCCTGGCGGCCTCGTCCAGGGAGGAACTCCTGCGATTCCTTTCCCTTACCCTGCAGGTTTTTGCCTGCCTGGGTCTTACTGTCAACCAGGTCCCACCTGATCCCATCTCAGAGGCTCCAGTTTGTCAGGGCGATCCTGGACACGACCTCCGGCATGGCTTTTCTGCCACTGGACAGGGCGGCCTCAATCCAGGCTCAGGTCAGCCTGTTGTCCAGCCGCAGGCTGGTCAGTGCCAGGTCGTTCCTTCGCCTCCTCGGGCTAATGACGGCTGCTATTCCGACAGTCCCTCGCACTCGGCTCCACATGAGAATCTCTCAGTGGACGCCTCGGTCTCAGTGGGATCAGCTGGTGAATGACCTGGATCAACTAGTTCTGGTCTCCAACCCTGTGGCTCAGGACTTGCAGTGGTGGGCGGTTCAGGAGAACCTCTGCTGTGGAGTTCCCTTCTGCCTTTCTCCCCCATCCCAGACGACCACAGACGCCTCGGGAGAAGGTTGGAGAGCCCATCTCAGGCCTCACAGGACCCAGGGCTCCTGGTCCTAGCTCGAAAAATCTCTCCACATCAATGTGCTTGAGCTTTGGGCCGTGCTGTATGCTCTTAGGCTCTGCATCTTTATTTGCTTCCCAGGCATCTGGCTGTCCAGACGGACGTGTGTAGTCTGGTACATCAACAAACAGGGAGGAACTCATTCCTACCCTCTTTGCAGGGAAGCGATGAGGGTTTGGGAATGGGCAGTGCAGCACAACCTTCACCTCACGGCCATTCACGTCCCGGGGGTCGAGAACACATTGGCAGACCACCTCAGTTGGTCGTCTGCTCACGCACATGAGTGGGAATTAGATCGGGGTAGCAGACGACATCTTTCTATGCTGGGGAACCCTTCAGGTAGACCTGTTTGCGTCTCCTCTCAATGCAAAACTTCCCGCCTTCTGCTCGCTCGCTCCGGGGCTCAGCATTTTTTGGAGAGACGCTCTGTCTCTAGACTGGTAGGGAAGATTCGTCTATGCCTTCCCCCGATCCCCTTGATTCCGAGGGTCTTACAGAAACTCAGCTCAGAAGGAGCTTGTATGATTCTCATCGCTCCTTTCTGGCCCAGGCAAGTTTGGTTCTCTCTTCTGCAGTGGTATTCAGAGGAAACTCCGCTTCCTCTTCCTCTGTCGCGAACTTTGCTGACCCAGGATCAGGGGACCCTGGTCCATTCAGGCCTCAGGTCTCTTCAGTTGCAGAAGTGGCTCCTGCAGACGTAGCTCAAGCCCGATTCGGGGTTTCCCTCCTAGTGGCTGAGATTCTAGTGTACGCCAGGAAACCATCCACTAGATCTACCTATGCAATGAAATGGAAACGTTTCTCTATTTGGGCTGCTTCCAAAGATTTCGAGCCTTTCTCGTGCTCTGTTGGGTGGCTTCTGGATTACTTGCAACACCTTTTTGATCTGGGTCTCAGTCATTCCTCTCTGAAAGTTCACATGGCGGCCATCTTGGCTTACCATGTTCCTTTTGGGGAGAGGATGTTTGCGCAACTGTAGGTCTCCAAGACCTTCCTTAGAGGGGTCCTCCACTTGAGACCCCCTATTCAGGTTTCTGCCCCTCCTTGGGATCTGAATTTTATCCTTGAGAAGCTTACTCTGCCTCCTTTCGAGCCGGCAGCCTCAGCAGATCTGAAGTTCCTCTCATGGAAGACTCTCTTCCTCGTGGCCATTACTTCTGCTCGAAGGATTGCCAAGCTTCAGGCCCTGATGTGTAAAATGCTGTATTTGATTTTTCACAAGGAATGTGTGGCTCTGCGTACCAACCCTAAGTTTCTCCCCAAGGTGGTAGCGGAATCTATGCTGAATCAATCCATAGAGTTGCCTGCTTTCTTTACGCAGCACTCCAATCAAGGGGAGTACCTCTTGCATACTCTGGATGTTCACCGAATTCTGAGATACTACACCACCAGGACGAAGGATCTCAGAAAGACTGATCAACTGTTTGTCTCTTTTGCTCATAAAAGAGAGGGCAATGCTGTTTCTCAGTAATGCCTGTCTAAATGGTTGGCTCATTGTATCACTTTCTGTTATGACAAGTACAACAAGACTCTGCTGGGTCAGGTCAGAGGCCACTCCACCAGAGGGGTCGCGGCCTCTGCTGCTTGTTTCAGGAATGTGTCTGCAGCCGACATTTGTGCAGCCGCCACTTGGACTTCTGTCCATACCTTTACTAAACACTACAGTTTGGACATTGCCACTCGCCGTAGAGCAGGCTTCGGGCTGGCTGTTCTGCAAGGTCTCCTTTCCTAAGACCTTCACAGCCAGAGAGTCTACTTTTGGGTAGTCTTCCTCCTCCTGTTTGCTTCTTCTTGTTCCAGACTGCTTGGGACTCAGTCCTATATGTAATTACCTACTGCAAGAGCCCTCTCGAAGTAAGATAGTACAGTTATGTAAGAACTTACCATAACAGTAGATCTTTGAGAGAGGTTCTTGCCGTAGGTAATACCTTCCTGCCCTCCATCCCCCTAAGCTTTTCAGCTCCTTTTCCAGGATGGGAAATATCCACTTCTCTCTCATCTTGCCTTTTGGCAGGAAAGAACTGGAAGGCGGGTGTGGGGGACCGCCCCTTTATACTGACATAGCATGATGTCGGTCACCTGACATGGGAGCGGTCCCCCGCCAGAGACTGCTAGCTAGAAATTTTCCCGTGGGGTCCTGACGCCCGCCGACATCAGTCCTGTATGTAATTACCTACTGCAAGAGCCTCTCTCAAAGATCTACTGTTACGGTAAGTTCTTGCGTAATTGTACTTTCCGGTGGCTCAGTGTCATTTTCACCACCTGAATGCACAGGACCACTAGCCATCATATAGGTCAGTATGATAAAAATGCCATCATTCAGGTCAGGACAGTAAAAATGCCATTTATGGGGAGGGGGTGCTATGGGGCCTGAGCAAGATGGATGCCAGGGCATTGAGCACAGATGACTGATTGTTTATAAAACTTTTAAAAGGTAATCCACAGCTTTCATTTACAGCTGTAATTGGAGAAAATGCAGTTAAGAACCACCAGTAAGATGGGAATCCTCAGAAGAATAAATCAGCACTGGAGGGTGGACAAAGCAAACCTACATCTATGGCATCTACCATGAGGTTAGCGCCAGATTGGAACAGCAGAGTATTTGGGAGTATTTGGGGGGCTCTCAGGAAGAAATCCTGCAGGTGCTTGGTATTAAAATAAATTGCTTTTTTCGAACTGTAACAAGCCTGACAGACAGATTTTATAATTTTAATAGAGTGGTGGGCCTTGAGATGACCATGGAATATGTGCAGTCGGCCACAGTGGACACCACTGAGCATGTGGACACAGCCTTGGGGACTGCTGCAGCTCTTACTAAAGAAAATGTACAGTCTCGGTTGGAGACCTTGGAGAACCAGGTAAGGGCTGCTAATGTGCAGATACTTGTCATGCCAGAGGGTTGGGAAGGAGACACCCTATCACTTTTTTTTTTAAAGACTGGCTAATGCAACAGTTAGCGTATGTCATATAGGCGTGACCTGTCATCATCCAGAAGGTTTACAGATTAACCCCGCATGGCTGGATGGATAACCCTGAAGCACCACAAACATTAGTACTGATCACTGACGTGAGATGCTGGGACTTCCTACTGGCCTTGGTTCTGCACAAAGGCACTCTGCTTCAGGATGACCAAACCATCAGTCTGTTCTCCGGCATTAACTATGCCACCAGGCAAGAGAAAAACAAATTTGATTGGATGTGAGCAGTGTTCCGTGAGGCTGGCGTTAGCCACAGCATGATATTCCCAGAGTGGCTCTGAATTGTTCACCAGGGAAATGTCTTTATTTTCTTGGGTCCTGCTGATGCTCAGAAGTGGGCACAAGAACACATACCACCCAAACACAGCAGAGATAATCCTGCAGATATTACCGAGGATGACCCCTGAGGAAGTGAACTATATTTTTTCCAGTCCATTATTTTAATGCACTATGTGGTGGGTAAATGGTATGATTTCCAAGTGAATGATGCTTTTTTGCTTCTCATTAATCCAGATGATGGCACTAAGACACGAACCCTGGATCCACCCTCCACCACACGGTTTCATCACAAACTATTACATTACACCTTGGGAAAGTTTTCATTGGTACAGTGGGAAGCCTGGTGTTCCGTTAATAAGTAAAGTTATGGCTTTGTAACATGGTTAGCACTGTTTTTAACCAATTTTACATGTTGTTTTAATGTTGCCACCTTAAATACAGGATAGTATAAGGCTGTTCTAGCTGCATTGAAGGATCAGTGTACAGGATAGTACACTCAGATTTGACATAGCATGGTGGAATTTTTTTACCCTCTCATAAAGGCAGTGAAGATCGACGTGGTATAGTATGAACTTGATCTATACTAGGACATTGATCATGCCACTCTTGGTCTCTTGAATGCAGCTTTACTGATTTCGTTTGCTAGTTTGTGTGTCCTATTGAGTTCTGTTTCCCCTACTGTCGTATCTACAGTATATAGCATGAGTCGATTAATTCAGTAGTATTAGGATGAGTGTCATCCTCATCTTTTTGTGAATAAGGTGTATGCACTATGCTCGATCAAGTAACTCTTGTTTGTTTTGGACACTAATAAACAAGTTTTTTTTTTCTTTTTTTTTTAAATGTCATCTACTCAAAAAAATAAAACTAAGTTAATTGTGTGACAAACCAGTGGTGGCTTTATAATTTGTACACATGGAGCAGGCAACAGGGCAAATGCTTGAATACGCATTGCCATTTGCCAAAAAAGTTGACAGTATCATAGAACATAAAAACGTAGGAACTGATGGCAGATGAGGACTGCTTGGCCTGCTCAGTCTGTCCATTTCTTTGCCTACCCTATGGTGTCACTGCAGATCCTACTTGATCTTGGGCTCTTCCTCACCCACCCCCCTTCCTTTTCACTGAAATTCCTTAGTCCCATGCATTCTTGAACCCCACCACTGTTTTCATCTGACCACTTCCATTGGAAGACTGTTCCAGTCATACACCACTCTTTCTGTAAAGAAATACTTTGTGACGTCTCTCCTGAATCTACCCCCACCAGCTTCATTGCATGTTGCCTTCTTATTGAGCATCTTTCTTTCTGAAAAATGCTTCCTTCCCTACCTTATTTACTCCTGTGAGGTATTTAAAGGTCTCTGTCATATCCCCCTCTCCCACCTCTGTTCCAGGATGTATATATTGAGGTCCCTTTTTTTCTGTCCTCGTAGGGCTTCTGATGCAGACACTACGCAATTAGTTACCCTCTTCTGGACTGCCTCCACTCTGACTGTGTCCTTCCAGAAATGTGGTCTCCAGAGCTGAACACTGTACTGTAGGTGGGGTCTCACCAGTGATCCATATAGAGGCAGCACCGCCTCCTTCTGATAATACCACTCCCTCCCTATGCACCCCAGCATTCCACTTGCCCTCCCAGCTGCCTTGTCACACTGCCTGGACAGTTTTAGATTATCAGCTGTGATTACTTCCCCCCCCCGTCTGTTTCCTGTTTGGTGGTCATCACTACCTCTCCATTCATTTTGTACTCTGCACCTGGATTTCAGTTCCCTAAGTACATGATTTTGCACTTTTTCTCATTGAAACCATACACCTGA
The DNA here is from genome assembly GCA_016271365.2 of Neoceratodus forsteri. Taxonomy (NCBI): domain Eukaryota; kingdom Metazoa; phylum Chordata; order Ceratodontiformes; family Ceratodontidae; genus Neoceratodus; species Neoceratodus forsteri. The sequence continues at coordinate 142,929,151 of CM057449.1, read as the reverse complement.
CCATGCCTCGAGTTTTCACAGGTCTCTGCTTATTCTTTCTACCCACCTGCTGTGTCCACCCTATTGCAGGTTTTGGTGTCATCTGCAAAACTTCTCTTCCAGCTCCTCTACAATGTCACGTATAAAGATCGGTCCCAGTACTGATCCCTGAGACACCCCACTGGTCACCCTTCCTTCTCTGGAGAGAACTCCATTTTGCCACCACCCTCTGTCGTCTGTCCCTTAACCAATTGCTAGCATCTGAGTGCAGTATTAGGGGGGTGCTTTACTGCTGGTGTGTGCTGTCCTTTGGATGAGACATTAAACCGAGGTCCCTTCTACCCATCCTGGTGTTGTCCTGGTGGGTGTCCAGGTGGAAGTAAAAGAACCCAGGGCACTCTTCGCAAAGAGTAGGGGACATTCCCGGTGTCCTGGCCAACATTCCCCTTCCCATAAGCTGGTTCATGCAATTATCCAGGCTGGTGTGTGAGTGATGATGTGCGATATGGCCACCACTACACATTCAGTCACTTCACTACCAGTCTAGCATTGCTTGTAAAGCACTTTGGGATACACAGTGTATGAAAAGCGCCATATAAATGCTGATTCTTCTTCTTCAATTATTTACATAGTTTATCACTTTATGACCCATCCCTAAGCTGTGCAGTTTCTTTATGTCTCCTATTTGGAACTGTGTCGAAAGTCTTATTGAAATCTAGGTAGGCCACATCCACTGGTCCACCATGGTCAAATTTCCTGATCACTCAGTCAAATAAATCTATCAGGTTTATTTGACATCTTGTCACGGGAATCTTGTCAAATCAACATGATCGACTTCTTCGACTGGGTCAACAGAATAGTGGATCAGGGAGGGACAGTGGACATTGTATACCTGGATTTCAGCAAGGCCTTCAACACCATCCCTCACAGAAGGCTAACAAAGAAGCTAGAACATACAGGAGTTGGACAAAATATAGTTAATTGGATCAGCAACTGGCTAAACAATAGGACACAGAGAGTGCTAGTAAATGGATCTCTGTCGAGGGAAGGTGGCGTAAGCAGTGGTGTCCCACAAGGGTCAGTACTGGGATCTATCTTCTTCAACGTCTTTATAGGAGACCTCGCAAATGATTTGAAAGGGAAAGTTTGCCTGTTTGCAATGAAACTAAGCTCTGCAACAGAGTGGACTCACAGGAAGGGGCAGACAACATGAAAGCTGACCTTAGAAAGTTGGAGGAATGGACCAGGTCTTGGCAGTTAAAATGTAATGCCACAGAATGTAAGATAATGCACCTGGGTAGGAGGAACCCAAGAAATAAGTATACACTGGGAGCACATCAACTCAAAGAAACGCAGATAGAGCGAGATCTCGGCATAGTGATCACTGACAACTTAAAGATAGGAAAACAGTGTGAGAAGGCAGCACAGAAAGCAAATGGCATCCTTGACTGTATTAGTAGGGACATTACTAGTAGGAAACAGGAGGTTATCATACCTCTCTACAGTTCCTTGGTAAGGCCATACTTGGAGTACTGCGGTCAGTTCTGGAGGCCTTACCTCAAAAAGGACATTGACCATTTGGAGACAGTGGAGAGAAGAGGTACAAAAAGGGTGCAGGGTCTACACCACAAAACTTATGAGGTGCAACTCGGGGAGTTAAATTTATACTCCCTCGAGCAAAGAAGAAACAGAGGTAACATGATTGAAACATTTATGTGAAGGGGCTAAACACAGCTCAGGCAGGTAATCTATTTCAGCACAACACAACAGCGCCTGCAAGGGGGCCATAATTTGTGGTTGGTGGGAGGTAGGTTCAAAAGCAACCTCAGGAAGTACTTCTTCATGGAGAGAGTGGTGGAACCATGGAACAGCATGCACCCAGGAGCTGGTACCATCAAAGACAATTAGAGATTTCAAACTTGCATGGGATAGGCATTGCGGACAGGTTAGGTTGCAGGCAACGTGGGGGGGGGTAGTCTTTTTGGGCAGACTAGATGGATCATGCAGTCACCATCTGCTAACATTTTTCTTGTGTTCTTATGGCATGACATCCCCCCCCCATCGTGAATCCATGCTGCCTCGGGTCTTGTACCCCAGTTGTAATCAAGGAGGTATTCCACAATTCTTTCCTTCTGCAGTGATTCCATTAATTTTCCCACCACCAGTTTCGGGCAGACTGGCATATAACTGTCAGCCTCCTCCCTGCTACCACTTTAGTGGAGTGGAACTACATCTGCCCTCCTCCAGTCCTCTAGAACCACTATTATTTCGGGTGAGTTGTTCAATAGGACTGTCGGAGATGCAGCCAGCACTACCCTGAGCTCCCTCAGTGCCCTTTGATGCACCCCATCTTGCCCCATCACTTTGTCCACTTTCAGATTAGACAGTCCCTTCAGGACTCTCTTCTCCGAAAAAGGACTAGTGTTCATCTCCCTTCTTTCAAAGCTTCTGTTACTTTTTTGTGGCCCTTCCCCTTGTTCTTCCTCTGTGTAAACTGAACAAAAGTATTTGTTCAGGATATCAGGCTTTTTCCTGGTCCTCTTGTGCACAGTACTCCCCTTCTCTTTTCAACCTTACAAGCCTTCCCCTGGTCTTCCTCTTTTCACTTACATACCTAGAAAATGTCTTGTCCTGTTAGGTTACTGCCTGGGCTGTTCTTTCCTCAGTTTACGCCTTTGTGCTCCTTACTGCTTTCCCCTGCTTCCCTTTGTTTCCTGTGATATGCCTCCCATCCTCCTCCCTGTGTGTCTCCCTATTCCTTCTGAATGCTACCCTTGTAGCCTTTATTTACCTTTTTTTGCAAACCACAATGGTCTCTTTTTCCTCTTGCTTGGCAGAAAGGTTTGTTTCCTTTACTATACTCTCCCACTGTTTCCATACCCCACTCGGGTTATCCCCCCCCCCCAATTAGGTCATCCCATAGGCATTCACCCATCTCTTTAAAATCTGCCCTGCTGAAGTGCAGAACCCTTGCCCTAGTGTGGTTTGATCCACAGCCGTCCTTATGCTGAACCACACAGTATGGTGATCACTGGTCTCTAGATGGCCTCCAACCTTGGTGTTTGCAACCTGTCCCTGTTGGTGAGCACCAAGTCCAGTACTGCCCCATCAGGAGTGGGCTGCCTTACTAGTTGCCTAAGGAATGCCACCTGCAGAGAGTCCAGGATGTCCCTAGCTGAAGCTGCAGCTGCATGACTCCAGTCTACATCTAGCAGATTGAAGTCCCCCACCCTTTAAGTTGATGCCCTTCGGCTTTTCAGGAATCAGAGTCTACATGCTGAAGTTGCTCTGTGACCTTATGTATAGTAACCTCTCAGAATTAGGTCGCCCATGTTGCATTTAATATTACGTCTCACTATCGTATTACTTATTGGTATATGCATTAAGGATGTATATACGAGTATATTTATTTATGTAGTTATTCATTTGGCAACCGAGTTGGTACACTGATCCGAAGACCATTTTCAAGCATGGCAAGGCCCTAGGCAGAAACTGGCACAAACAATGTAAAAATACATTGAGAGAGCAGCATGAATCATACAGGGAACATAACAGTGTAGGTCAAGCTAGCAGAGAAAATATAAGGTAAACAGCACCAGGTACATCAGCAATTGAGCAAACTATATAAAATTTAAGTAAACGGTAAGGTTGCTCCATCATTCAACAAAGGAATAACAATAGTATTCAGGGTGGGAGAGGAGAGCAGAGCACTAGAGGAGGGAGGTGGGAAGGGTGAGCTGCAAGGGAGGTGAAGCCATGCTAGTGGCCTGTGGGCAGATGCTGGTCATGGTGGACAGAAAGTGCATTCTTAGCAGGGTAATTTAGATTTAGAGATGGGTCAGGGGAACGTAGGGAGGAGGAGAGGTCGTTCCATAGTGAGGGTTCGGCTGCAGAGAAGGCTCTTAGGCTCATCCTCATAGTTATGTTAGTTCTCGTTGAAGGTATGAAGAAGACTGACATAGACTGCGGTAGTCGGTTCTAGGCCGGATAAGAAGGAATAGCGGAGAGTAGGAAGGATTGTGCAAAGTATCAGCAATGGTCCAGGCCAGCAGGTTTGGGTGTCATGCTTGTGGAGGGAGCCATTTAAGGGACTGGTAAAGAGTGCAGTGGTGAGTGAGGAGTGGGGCACGGAGGGCAAGGCAACATATACAATTGTTGGCAGCATCCAGGTGGTTAAGGTTGGTAATGGAGATGAGGTAGTACACCGGGCAGCTATAGTCAAGGAGGGGAAGGAGGTTGCCACGGGCAGTAACAAGGTAGGCTTCTGGCGAGAGGTGGTCGATCATGCGATAGCAGAGCTCTATCTTCTGGTTGATGTGCCTGATCAGTGAGGCAATGTGGTCAGTGTAGGTTAGGGATGGGTCCAGGATTACCCCAGATACTTGAAGATGGGAATAGTGTCAAGGGGAGATCCATCTGGGGATTTGACAGTGAGAAAGCCTCTGTTGTGGGCTAGGGTGGAGAGTTTAGGTTTGGAACCAAAAAGCATGGCCTTTGTTTTGGCAGCATTGACCAACAGTTTGCTGGTGAATAACCTACAATGTGCCTTGCAGAAATCATCGGTAAGAATGGTGGATAGAGAGGAGGGGTCACTTTGGTATAGTATTAAGTCATTGGGGTAGAGGAGTGATTTACAGGCTAGGCCCTCTGACAGGGGAGAGTTAATGAAGAAGGAAAAGATGAGGGGGCCAGGAACAGATGCCAGAGGGACACCCACAGAGACAGGCAAGAGGGAGGAGGTGACACCACCAAGGCAGACCATCTGTGTTTTATCGGAGAGGTAACTAGAGAACCAGGCGTTGGAGGCATGGGAGAAACCAAGGACATCGAGTTTTGCTATCAGGATGTTGTGATTTACAAGGTCAAATGCCTTAGATCAACAAACACTGCACCAGTTTGTGTCCCTTCATCCATATTCCTCAGCACATGGTCGCTGAAGAGAGCAATGGCTGTGGTAGTGCTGTGCCCCTTCCGGATACAATGTTGCTGAGGGCAAAGGAGATTATATATGCTCTGTAATTTGGTAGTTTACTGTCTTCTCTAGGAGCTTACCAAGATGGGGCAGAATGGTGATGGGACGGTAGTTGTCCATGAGACCAGGATCACCTGATTTATGAATGGGGACAATTTTGGCCTGCTTCCAGGCAGAGGGAACAGAGCCTGCATTAAGGGAGAAGTTAAAGATGAAGATGAGTGGATACAGCTCTTGAATTGTGTCAGGTCCTTTCAGTGTATGCAGCAGTAAAACAAAAAAGGCTTAACTAGCCATAAGAACCAGCTACTGTGTGCTGGTGGCCAGTTGAGTGTTTCTTATTGTAACACTTTTTTTCTCTTCAACCTTCTTCCTCTCTCTGGTGGTCAGAGTTTAGCAAATTGTTCTATTTCCATTCACCCTTTCGTTTTCTCTATGTAATTGTGAAAGGGCATTCATCTGGAAATATATACATCATGATGGCCGGGAATGGGATATGGTAAATATCTGCATGAGTGAACAGTGACCTTGGGATACCTCATGAGTGGCATAGTGTAGCAGAGCCACGAGTGATGGTTCCCAAGGTTACTGTACATGAGTGCAGATATGTGCCATATCTCACTCCTGGCCATCATGTGTGTGGTTTGTGGGCAGGGTTTTCCGGGTCCATGTTTCATGGTGTTTGGCATCTTTTGGGGTTTGTCTTCATTATTTTCAGATATTTATGCGCTTTTTGCACTTTATGTTATGCTTATAGGGTTTGTGTGGTGCTTAGTGCTACTTTTTTATTTTATTTAAACTTTTGTTTTCCAGGTAAGTATATGAGCCAAAGCCCTTTTTCATATATGACCAGGGGCTGAAGCCAGTGGTGTTTTATTTAATGAACTTGTGATATTCTCCGGTTGCCGTCACCGGACTTTGACTGTTGTCAGTTTTACTTTCTTCCCTGCACCGGTTCACTTCACCGGACCCTGAAATCTTGTCATGTATATGAAATATTTTCTTTCTGTCCACTTCTCTGTCACATATTGTACTATTTTCCCTTGATTGTTGTTAGATTTATGTGGCTATCTTCTCTAGTCTGAGCTGGTATCAGACTGGATTATTCGGGTTTTCCTGAAGCTCAGCACAGGAATTTCGTGAGTAGTCCAGTGAGTTTTGCAGCAGGTTCAGGTGTTTTTGATTTGTTATGGTAATGCAGACAAGACCTTTGGTGGCTGAGGCTGGGTGTACATAGAGTTTGTTGACGTATGCACTGTGGTGACATCAGATAGTGACATATGCACTATATGTATATCTGTTTGATATTATCACAGTGCATATGTCTGCTGCGAGTTATCTTACTCTGTTACAGATATCAGGTTTTATCACATCAATTATGGTCTCACCCCTATTGTATAAATAGGGGATACATGATGGGTGACAGTGTGATACAAGAAATATTTGTGTGAGTGCAGAGTGACCTCGAGTAATATCACAAGTGGCAGAGCGGAGCCACAAGTGGTGTTACCCGAAGTCACTCTGCACAAATGCAAATATTTCTTGTATCACACTGTCTCACATCATGTGTGCAGTTTATACAATAGGGGCTTCTAATATCTGTGCTGCTGTAAATTTATTTTGTCTGTGGTGTTCTTATGTGTGCTGACTGTCTTCTGAGGGTGTATTTCGGTTCTATGAATGGGAACTTGCTGTTTGTATCAATGGATGGTCTGTCTGTATTCCGATTGGTTAGTAGGATGAATGACTGTTGTGTCTGTGTTTTGATTCATTGCTGTTGTCATGCGTGCACTTTGCTTCACTTCTGATAGGTCTGTTTTGGAATATGGGCTGGATTTTCTGTGGAGAAAAGCTTCAGCGTTTCCTGGTTCAACATGAGTGTCTCCATATTATTTTCATGTTTTTTTTAAATTTTATTCATTTTTTTAGTGTACTGATGTGCTTGGTGAAACTGGTGGTTGTCTACTTTTAGTTCTCGGCCGGTGAGGGACAAAGTTATGTATATTACATAGAAACATAGAATTTGATGGCAGATAAGGACCGCTTGGCCCACCCAGTCTGCTCATTTCCCTAGCTAATGGATAAGCTGCAGATCCTAGTTAACCAGCAGCCTGCTTCTTTCTACCCCCACTCCCTAGAATTGCCTTATCGCTGTCCCATGCATGCTTGAATTCAACCACTGTTTTTGACTCCACAACCTCCTCCGGAAGGCCGTTCCATGCATCCACAACCCTCTCTGTGAAAAAATACTTCCTTACTTTACCTCTGAGCCGCCCCTAACCATCTTCAAATTGTGCCCCCTTGTTCTTGCACACCTCTTTTTTTGAAAGATGCTACCCTCTTGGACTTTGTTGATTCCCTCGAGGTACTTCAACGTTTCTATCATGTCCCCCTCTCCTCATTTCCTCGAGGCTATACATATTAAGCTCCTTTAGTCTCTCTTCATATGTCTTCCGGTGCAGACCCTGCACCATTTTAGTTGCCCTCCTCTGGACAGCTTCCATCTTGTCTATGTCCTTGTGGAGATTGGGTCTCCAGAACTGCACACAGTACTCCAGATGGGGTCTCACCAGCTGTCGGTACAGAGGGATAACAACTTCCTGTTTTCTACTGGTGATGCCTCTCCCTATGCATCCCAGTATCCCCCAGCCCTCCTTACTGCCCTCTCACATTGCTTGTCCACCTTTAAGTCATCTGATATGACTACCCCCAGGTTTCTTTCCATTTTTGTTGTTGTTAGTATCTCACCCCCCATTGTGTACTCTTCCCCTGGGTTTTTGTTTCCCAGGTGCATTACCTTGCACTTCTTAGCATTGAATCTAAGCTGCCATACATTTGACCATTCCTCTAACCTTGCCAAGTCCCTTCTCATCCTTTCCACCCCACCTTTGCATCAACTCTGTTGCAGATCTTTATGTCACTGCAAAGAGACATACTTTTCCTTCCAGTCCCTCTGCAGTGTCACTTACAAAGACATTGAAGAGGACCGGTCCTAATACTGAACCCTGCGGCACCCCACTAGTAATCCCCCTTTCTTCAGAGTGGACTCCATTTACTATTACACTCTGTGTCCTATTCTCCAGTCAATTCTTTACCCAGGCTATCATCTTGGGACCCACTCCCAGGCTGGCTAACTTGTATATTAATTTTTTGTGTGGGACTGAGTCAAATGCCTTGCTAAAGTCAAGGTAGGCCATGTCCACAGCCCCTCCCTGATCTACTACTTTGGTCACCCAGTCAAAGAAATCTATTAGATTCATCTGGCATGACCTTCCTGCTGTGAATCCATGTTGCCTTGGGTCTTGTGCCCCTCTGGCCTCTAGGTACTCTACAATTCTTTCCTTCAGAAGTGATTCCATCATTTTCCCTATTACTAGGTTAAACTAACTGGTCTGCAGTTTCCCGCTTCTGCCCTGCTCCCACTTTTGTGAAGGGGAATCACATCTGCCCTCCTCCAGTCCTCCGGTACCACCCCATCCTCCCATGATTTGTTAAAGAAGGTAGTCAGTGGTGTCACTAGTTCAACCCTTAGTTCTTTTAGAATTCTGGGATGAATCCCATCAGGCCCCATTGCTTTGTCCACCTTCAGTTTTAAGAGTTCTTTCAGAACCCTTTCTTCTGTAAATGGGCTGGTATCAACTTCTGTATCCAGAGTGTTTCTATTGTTCGTTTTCGGTACCTCCTCTTCATTTGTAAATACTGAGCAAAAATATTTGTTTAGTATCGCTGCCTTTTCACAGTCACCCTCTGCCCACCCTCTCCCTTTATTAAGCCTCACTATCCCTCCCTTAGTCTTCCTTCGCTCCCTGATGTACCTAAAAAAGGTTTTATCCCCCTTCTTAACTGAGTTGGCTATCTTTTCCTCAGTTCGGCCTTTGCTGTTCTGACTGCCTTCCCAGCTTCCTTTTGCTTTAACTGATACAATTCTCTGTCCTGCTCCTTCTGTGATTCCTTGTACTTTCTGAATGCTACATATTAAAGTGCTTATGGATCATTTTTCTGATTATTGGTATCAGAGCTTGGTTTCAGGCTTTTTGGTGGAAGAACTTTCCTCGGCTGACTGTTCGGTATAATTTCTTCTTCACAGTACACAACACAAAGGTATTTGCAGCTTTATTTTCAGTAAATTTTCATTGAGTCACACACGGGGGCAATGACGTGTGCACTATGATGATAAACGGCGTGATGATGTAGCTACTATGTATATAAATGTAAGATTATATATTTATACATATAGTAGATATGTCATCAGCCCATTTATTCAGCTGGGGTGAAAATACATACGGGATACATGATGGGCATGAGTGTGATATGGCAAATATTGTCACTCCTGCAGAGTGAGCTCTGGATATCTCACGATGCAGGAGTGACAATATTTGCCATAGCACATGATCTGACCATCATGTATTCGATATATACAATAGGGCCAAGAGTTTTAGAAGTTTTGTTATGCTGTCTTGTGTTCTGTTCCTGTTTATGTGTTTGCTCATTTTGTGTGTGAACTTTTCTGAATGGGCTGGCAGTGTTATAAACTCTGGGAGACATGAGTGCGTTTTAGGTAGGATTGAGAAACATACTTTTGTGAGGCTGTATTGTTTAGAAGTCTGGTTGCAGTGAAGCTGAGAGCATCACATTAATTGTAATGAGCTGAGAGGCAGAGTGTCAGAACAGCTGATACTGTTTTCAGTGGTAATTAAGTTAGCTGCAGGCAGAGTGTTCTGTGAAATTGTGCTCTTTAGGATTCTGGCTGCAGTCAAGCTGATAGAATCACAGTAATTGTAATGGGTGAGAATCAGAGTTTGAGGAACAAGTGAGAGTGTGTTTCAGTGGTAATTGAGTTAGCTGCAGGCAGTAGTTTAGACTGTTCTGTGAAACTGTGCTGTTTAGAATTCTGGCTGCAGTCACGGTAATAAGCTGGAAGTTGGGGGGTGGGATAGGTGTGTTTTGTAATGCTCAGTGAGTTAGCTGTAGGCAGCAATGAGACCTCTGAAGTAGTTCTGCATTTGTGTCTATGGTAACAGCACAGGTGTTTCTTGCATGCTGAGGGGAAAGCTGCCTAGAGTGATGACCTTTTGTGACCTGTGTGTGTAAATGGTTGATATCATCACAGTAGAGCAGAGGATAAAAATATCACACTGCAGTGGATGATACACTGTTTTATCTCACTCATTTACCACTCACCCCTATTGTATATATCTTTTTATCTCGCTAGATATCAGCTCACCCCTACTGTGTGTGTGTGTGTGTGTGTCTATTATCCATCCATAGTCTGTGTGGCTGTAACATATTCCATCTGTTGGATTTCTTTACAAAGATCGATCTATGAATTATAGGTATTTGGTTCTTTCCATTGAAAGGGACAGGTATCCTCCATCACGGCTCTGATGAATGTGAGGATTCAGAGTTTTGAGGTGCTTTATTTTGCAATTTTCTCAATATTTCAGTTGGGTTTTGACTGTGTGCATCTTCTGTTTACCACTCTGCCAGCAGTTAGAAACAATCTGTCAGCAAAAAAGGACAGCTTGGCCCTCCCAGTCTACCCAGACGGTCCCTGTCTAGTTTGCCTTCACAAACTCTAACTGATCTCCTGCAGCCCTCACCCCTCCCTGCCTATTCACCAGTATTCCATTATGTTTATCCCATGCATGCTTGAAACCCCTTACTGTTTTCATCTCTACCACTTCTGCTGGCAGTCTGTTCCAGGTGTCTACCACATTCTCGGTAACGCAGTACTTCCTCACATCCCTCTTTAACCCCACCTCCACCCCAGCTTCATCACATGCCCTGTGAGCCTGGTGTTCTTCTTTCTTTGAAAGTGACTCCCCTCCTGCACCCTGTTCACCCCTATGTGGTACTTAAGCAATAAGGCAGGACTGGGTGTGGGTTATTGAGGGATTTACCCATGCCTTGTGTGGTGTGTCACGAGGTGCAGCTGAGTGACTTAACCACACAAGAAGTGGTTAAATCCCCCAGTAACCCACACCCTGGAGTGCCTTTTCGCGATTATACAACGGACCCATGTGTAAAATAAATTTGAAATGTGTTTACGTATATTTTTTATAAATGCCATTTCTCAGCTGTGGGTTATTTAAGCAATTTATCCCTCCCGGGTGTGGGTATATTGGAGAATTTACCACACCAGTCATTTTAAGTCCTCCAGTATACCCACACCCTGGAGGGATAAATTGTTATTATGCAATGATAAATGTTGTTTCTTTAATGTTTTTTAACTATTTTCTAACTCACTGAGGTCCCTACACTTAGAAAGAGGATGTCATTTTGTAAAAAATTTACCGCAGTGTTTTAGTGAAGCGGCGACAGGACACATCGTGGCAGTTTTCTTTGAAGTGAAAGCGACCGGATAGCACAATACAAGGCTGGCTGGCACTTTTTCCAGTGGGTACAGATTATACAATGGGCTCCATTTTTGTAGAAATGTGATTGGCTACAGAGGGTCTTTATCCATGGGTAAATCCTACAGTAATCCACGGATAAAGATCCAGGAGCCCCTTCACAAGAAAAGAAAGACAAATCTGCCTCCATAAGCAAACAAACGGGCAGCATATTATTTTTCCCGGTAACCACCACAACAGCGTCAAAGCCTCGCTAAATAGAAGTACTCACTTTTTATTGCCTTATCAACCTCGGATCTATGTCCGACAAGTCCCGGCTCCCTTTCTCTCTCTCTGTTCATTCACATGAGGAAAAAAACGGAAACCGCAATCTCTGATGCCCCAGTCGCAGCGCTGAGACATTCTGCTCTGCCTGTGTCAACCGCTTACTGCACGCAACATGTAGAGTCTCTCTCTTTCTGTCTCTCTGTCCTTGAGCCACAATGGGCACCATCCGGTGGCAGTTCATTTTCACACTGCGCCTCTCCATCTCCCTTGAGGGAGAGAAAGTGTTTGTTTTTTTTTTAAAACAAAGCCTTGCAGTCTCTCATTCTGTGAGCTGAAACATGAAAGACAGAAGTTCACTTTCACACACTGCTATCAACTTCTCACAGGCGCTGCACTCTCCGTCTTCTAGGTGGCCCTCTCTTTCAGTAATAAAACAAACAAAAAAAAGAAACCTGCACATGGGGAACAGAACAAAAGACAAAAAAAGGGTTCAAAAAGACATGAGAGAGAGCTTACTCCATCATAACCTACTTAGCAACGAGGCACTATTTAATGCATGGTGGAAGAATATTTCTACCAAAATATTAACAAACATTAAAATACAACTTTAAAAAAAATTGTTTCTCTATTTTAATAATTGGCCCATAATATAATCACAATAAAGCACTCTAGGGTGTGGGTTATGCTGGGATTTACCCACTTCTGTGTGGATTTGGTCACTTGACTGCACCTCGTGACCAAACCACACCAGGCCTGGGTAAATTCCTCTGGAATTCTCTGCCCTGTCAGCTTCAGGAATGCGCAACCGTGGGGGGTTTTAAACAGGCTCTTAAACCTTTTTTGTGGAATCAGGCTTACCAGTGAACTGTTACTATCTGTAATTGTTGTTTTATATATTAATGTTATAGTTTTTATGGAATCATGTTCTATTATTGTAAAGCACCTTGGTACTTGAAAGGCACTTAAAAATCAAGCTTATTATATTATTATTATTATAAATCCCAGCATAACCCACACCATGTCGTGGTTTATTGCTTAAATATACCACGGTCATGTGATGTGTTTTGACCAATGAGGTTACAAGATTTTCATACCCCATTGTATAATTGTAGATCTCTCTCTTATGTTACCTGTCACTCTCCTGTCTTCTTGGCAGTACATGTTGAAATCTCAGTCTCTCCTCGTAGGACTTTTGGTGAAACCCCTGCACCATTTTAGTTGCCTTCCTCTGGCTGCATCGACCCTGTCTATATCCTTTCTGAGGTGCGGCCCCCAGGACTGTCCACTTTACTCCTGGTGGGGTCTCCCCAGTGAGAGTACAGTGCCAACACAGCCTCCCTCATCCTGCTGGAGATACCTCTCCCAGTGCATCCCAGCATTGCACTTTTATAGTCTCCACAGCATTAAACTCATGGGTAATGGCCTTGTCAGCTATGTCCCTCCAGAGTCGGAGGGGGTAAACATTTTGCAGCTTGAATCCCTGGCTCCCACTTTCCTGAGGGATGCGATGGTGGACTGTTTATGGATGTCAGCTTGCTCCACTTATCTTATTGTAGCAGCTATGCAGTGTCTGGCTATGATACTGGGTCACAGACCAGACATCCATGTTGAAGCTGTTCAGCCTGTCCTTTGCCGGAGGATTTTTATATGGCCCTGACCTTGGCGATATTCTAAAGACTTACAAGATAAGAAAGGGCAGCTACCGGTGTCCAGAAACCAACATAAGGCAAACCCAACATCAAGAGGGTGTGGATTTGTTTGCCAGTAACCGCCTTTTGGAACTTCGGAAACCAAAGGAATAGGGGAGCCTGTTCCAGATTCAAGTCTAACATTAACAGAGTATCCTTTGCGCACAGACATAGAAACATAGACATAGAAACATAGACTTTGACGGTAGATAAGGACCGCTTGGCCCATCTAGTCTGCCCATTTCCCTACCTACAGGATAGGCCGTAGATCCTAGTTAACCGACAGCCTATTTCTTCCTATACCCCACAAGAATTGCCTTATGTCTGTCCCATGCATTCTTGAATTCTCCCACAGTTTTAGACCCCACAACCTCCTCAGGAAGGCTGTTCCATGCATCCACTACCCTCTCTGTGAAATAATACTTCCTCACATTGCCCCTGAACCACCCTCCTTCTATCTTTAAATTGTGTCCCCTTGTTCTTGCAAGTCTCTTTTTCTGAAAGATGCTACCCTCTTGGACTTTGTTGATTCCACTGAGGTACTTAAAAGTTTCTATCATGTCCCCCTCTCCTTCTTTCCTCAAGGGTATACATATTAAGCTCCTTTAGTCTCTCCTCATACGGCTTCTCTTGCAGACCTTGCACCATTTTAGTTGCCCTCCTCTGGACTACCTCTATCCTGTCTATGTCCTTGCTGGAGATGGGGTCTCCAGAACTGGACACAGTACTCAGATGGGGTCTCACCAACTGTCTGTACAGAGGGATAACAACTTCCTGTTTCTGCTGCTGATGCCTCTCCTATACATCCCAGTATACCCCAGCCTCCCTACTGCCTTCTCACATTGCTGGCTAACCTTAAGGTCATCTGATATGATTACCCCAGGTCCCTTTCCTTTTTGTTGTTGTTACTACCTCCCCACCCATTGTGTATTCTTCCCCTGGGTTCTTGTTTCCCAGGTGCATTATTTTGCACTTCTTTGCATTGAATCCTAGCTGCCATACTTCTGACCATTCCTCCAACCTTGGCAAGTCCCTTTTCATCCTTTCCACGCCTCCTTGTGTATCAACCCTGTTGCAGATCTTTGTGTCATCTGCAAAAAGGCATACTTTTCCTTCCAGTCCCTCTGCAATGTCACTGATGAAGACATTAAAAGGACTAGACCCAATACTGAACCCTGCGGTACCCACTAGTAACCTCTCTTTCTTCAGAGTGGACTCCATTTACAATTACCTTCGTGTCCTGTTGTGCAGCCAATGTTTTACCTAGGCTACCACCCTGGGACCCACTCCCAGGCTGGTTAATTTGACTATTAATCTTTTGTGTGGGACTGTGTCCAATGCCTTGCTAAAGTCTAGGTAGGCCATGTCCACAGCCTCTCCCTGGTCTACTACTTTTGTCACCCAGTCAAATCTATTAGATTCGTCTGACATGACCTTCCCGCTGTGAATCCATGCTGCCTTGGGTCCTGTGCTCCACTGGCCTCTAGGTACTCAACTATTCTTTCCTTCAGAAGTGACTCCATCACTTTCCCTACCACAGAGGTCAGACTGACAGGTCTGTAGTTTCCTGCCTCTGTCTTGGTCCCACTTTTGTGAAGGGGAATCACATCCACCTTCCTCCAGTCCTCGGGTACCACACCATCCTCCCATGATTTATTAAAAAGAGTAGCCAGTGGTTTCACTAGTTCCTCCCTTAATTCTTTTAGAATTCTGGGGTGAATTCCATCAGGACCCATTGCTTTGTCCACCTTCAGTTTTAGGAGTTCTTGCAGAACCCTTTCTTCTGTGAAAGGACTGGGATCGACCCCCCTATCAAGAGTGCTTCTGTTAATTGGATTAGGCACTTCCCCCTCCTCTTTTGTGAATACTGAGCAGAAATATTCGTTCAGTATCCCTGCTTTTTCACTGTCCTCTGCCCACCCACCGTTCATTCTATTCAGCCTCACTATCCCTCCCTTTGTCTTTCTACGCTCGCTGATGTACCTATAAAAGGTTTTATCCCCCTTCTTAACTGAGTTGGCTATCTTTTCCTCAGTTTGGGCCTTTGCTATTCTGACTTCCCTCCCTGCTTCCTTCTGCCTTAACTGGTACAACTCTCTGTCCTGCTCCTTCTGTGTTTCCTTATACTTCCAGAATGCTATCTTTTTCTTCCTGACTTTGACAGCCACCTCTTTTGAGAACCATAGTGGCTTTTTCTTTCGTTTTGATTTGTTTATTTGCTTCACACAAAGGCTTGTTGCCTCTGTGATGGCAGTTTTGATGATTCCCCATTGTTGCTCCACACCTCCTTCTAGCCTGTTTGCTAGTGCTTTTCTGAGGCACTCTCCCATCTTGCCAAAGTCAGCCCTCCTAAAGTCCAGTACCCTCACTTTTGTATGGCTTGACTCTGTAGCTGAGTTTAACGTGAACCACACTGTTTGATGGTCACTTGTCCCCAGATGGCAACCCACTTCTAGATCTGAGATCCTCTCACTGACCCCGTTTGAGAGTACGAGGTCTAAGATTGCTCCCTCATGAGTGGGTTCTGAAACTAGCTGTCTAATGCCTGCCACCTGTAGGGCATCAAGAATGGCCCTGTTTTGGATGTGGCTGCAGCAAATGTGCTCCAGTTAACATCTGGCATATTCAGGTCTCCCATCAATAGTATCTCCTTTCTCTGCCATTCTAAGAATGCCTTCTATCATATCCTTGTCCATTCCTCCCCTGACATGGGGGTCTGTACACAACCCCTGTGCGGATTGTGGTGCCCTTTCCAGTCTCCAAGGTGACCCACAGTGCCTCCTCTCCCCTGTTTACTCTTTTGTTCAGTTGCTTTATCCCTTCCTTTACATAGAGAGCTACTCCTCCCCTCTTCTCCCTGCCTGTCTCTCCTGTAGGTTATGTACCTGTATGTTAACATCCCAGTCATGGTTCTCTGTGTACCATGTTTCTGTGACTGCTCAGATATCCAGGCATCCCTCTTCCATCAAGGCCACCAGCTCATGGAGCTTGTTGCCCAGACTATGGGCATTGGTACTCATTACCCTCCATTTCCTGTTGGCCTTACTCCCTTTTGCCCCATCCCTGTCCTTCTTGCCTTCGTCACTTTCTCCATTTACCCCTGCCCTTCTCCCTATCGACACCTCTATGTTGGTGTTTGCCACACTTACTACCGTGATTATTTGGGGGGGACTAGGATTTCCCTGCTCCTTTCCAGTGCCTCCCTCCTTGGCTAGTTTAAAAGCTTGCCAATGAAGCATTTAAACCTATCACCTAGGATCCTGGTTCCCCTCCCGGACAGATGCAGTCCATCATGCCAGTATAGGCTTGCATCACTCCAGGTGGACCCCCAGTCCCCAATGAAGCCAAATCCCTGAGCTCCACACCAGTTTTTCAACCACTGATTGAATCCCATGGTGCGGAACACCCTAGCCTCTCCTACGCCATAGATGGGCAGCACCTCCGAGAAGGTTACGTCGTGCTCCTTGACTAAGGCCCCTCCCAATTCCACAAACTCTTCCTGTACTTCTGTAATCCTTTCTTAGCCAGGTCATTTGTCCCTAGGTGGACAATGACATCCAGCTCCCTCCCCTGTGCAGCTGCTCCGGCAATCCTGAGGATTCGCTCCCTGTCCCTCCAAGCCATGGCGCCAGGCAGGCACCTTACCTCCCTCTCCCCTTCTTCCCCAGTTCTATCTTCCTAACAATGGAGTCCCCCACCAGGAGTTGTTTCCTTCCCCTGCAGGGTCCCCTGCCACCCTCCTGTGGGTCTCCTTTGTGGAGGTTCCCAGCATCCTCCTTGGTCTCCACTGCAGGTGCCTCCATAGAGGAACCACACTTTGCCAGAATGGCATAGGAATTGTGGAGAGATACAACTGGAGGGATGCACCTCTGTTCCACCACCCTCACCCTCCCTGAGCCCACTGTGGTCCAACCGCTCCTCTTTCTTGGCAACCTCTGAGGCAACGGCAGTGGCACTGGTGGTCCCTGGATGGAAGAGGAGGTCCCACAAATCCTGGTCAACTCAGCCTGGAGATGAGCAACCTCCTCCCTCAGCCCAGAGAGGTGCCTGCAGATGGGACAACACCGCATCCTCCAGAACGTCTCCCGGAAGACTGCTGCTCCACATCCACTGCACTTCACCACTCCAATCATGTCTTATTTCTGGCCCCTTAACTGCTTTTAATCCTTACTCTTTCCTCTGTTTTTTTCTCTCTCTCCTTACTTTCTGCCTGTGTGCCCTTTAAGCTCCTGATTGTCCTGTTCTGAGACAAGAATATCCTATATTTCTCAGTGGACCACTTACTTGCTCAGAGGCAGACCTCCAGCAGCTAGAGGGGGCCGGAGAGCTACTTCTGCCATTCTAGGATGGTGGGTTTTTGGTGGTTCTGTGATTACTCACTTCCTGCTCCCAAACAGGAAGTTCCTGTTGTCAGTCAAATCCTGTGCCTATAAAAATAGAACTAGCTTTGGGTGGGGGGGTGGAGGGCAGGGAAGGAGGGCAATATAGTCCCAGCAGAGAAGTCCAGTCACACAGCAGTCCTTTCTCCTGGTGTCTTCTGCCAATATATTTGCATAACAGACATAATATAATAATAGACATTAATAGACATAATAGACATAACAGAGGTGTGGGAAGAAGAGAAGGTACCTTCCAATGACGGTACACAGGCTCATCTCTGCTCCCTTCCATTGGTGAAAGACTGCAGAATTTTTACCAACGATGTGCCCAGCTGACGTCGGACGTGTGGGTGTTGGTGATTCTGACTGTGGGCTATGTTATAGAGTTCTCTTTGGTGCCCATGACCAGGCATTTCCTGCACTCTCCGGTACCTCAAAATCAGGTGATGAGGCAGGTGGTGAGTTAGTCCTTAGATAACGTGATACAGATTGAGGCAATTGTCCATTCCCCTGAATGCCGAGGGCCTGGGATAGGACTCAGTTTATTTTGTAGTTCCCAAAATATTGGCGGGGGGGGGGTTCCTGGATGATTTTTGTACCTGAAATATTTAAACAAGTTTGTCCACCTCACAACCTTTGAGATGGAGTCCTTATGATTCGCCATATAGGCACTCCAACCAGAGGGATTATTTAGTGTTCACAGAGCTGAAGGATGCCTATCTCCACATCCCCATTCACCAGTCGCACCAGAAGTTTCTGAGGTTCACGATTCAGAGATAGCATTTCCAGTACCAAGTGCTTCCCTTCGGCCTGGCGACAGTGTCCAGGATATTTTTGAAAATACAAACATATGAAAAAACCAGCAGAAGAAGGCCAATTGATCTATCATGTCTGCTCAGTAAATGATACAGGGTTCATGGCTTATGCCAAGACCCTGCCCCCTCCATGTCATCCCTTCCCTCCCTTCTACCCCTCCTTGGTCAGATAGGTTCCCTATGTGTTTGAACCAGGCCCTCTTAAAGGCCCCCACCATCTTTACTAAGACCACCTCTTCTGGCAGCACATTCCATGTGGCCACCACCCTCTCTGTAAAAAAAAAAAAGCTTCATAACATCTCTCCTAAACCTCACCCCCTCAATCAACTTTAAGCTATGCCCCATCGTGGTACTGTTGTCGTTCATTTTAAAGAGACCTTCTCTTTCCACTCTGTTAATCCCCTTCAAGTATTTGAAGGTCTCTGTTATATCACTCCTGTCTCACCTCTCTTCCAGGGAGTACATTTTTAGGGCTCCCAGCCTCTCTTCGTAGGACCTATCCTGTTAAACCTTGATCATCTTGGTTGCCCTCCTTTGGACCCTCTCCAGCATGCTGATGTTTTTCTTATGGTATGGATGCCAGTACCTTACCCCATATTCTAAATGTGGTCTTTCCATTGACCTGTACAAAGGCAAAATGACCTTGCTCTTCCTACAGCTGAATCCCTTGACTATACAGCCCAGCATCCTGTTAATCTTTGCTGCTGCCTTCTTGCATTGTGTGGTGTGTTTGAGGTCTCTAGTAATCACCATTCCCAGATCCTTTTCTTCCTTGAAAGCAGCTACCTGAATCCCCCCATCCCCCAGGTAATACTCCGTCCTAGGATTCCTGGCACCGGTGTGCATCACTTTGCATTTTTGCCATTGAAGCCAAGTTGCCAGATTCCTGACCATTTCTCAAGTTTACCGAGGTCCTTCTGCAGGGAACGTATCCTTTCCTTTGAGTCCACCCTTTCACAGAGTTTGGTGTCATCTGCAAACAGGCACATCTTGCCATTAATGCCTTCCCCAGTGTCATTTATAAAGACATTGAACAACACTGGCTCTAGCACCAATCCCTGTTGGACCCCACTGGGGACCTCCTTGGTGCTGGATAACTCTCCCCCCACTACCACTCTCTGGGTTTTGCCCCTCAGCCAATTGTTTACCCATTTTATCATTTTCTCACCCATCCCCAGATCCACCAGTTTTCTGATCGGTCTGCTGAAGTCCATGTGCATGATGTCCATCGTGTGGCTGCTGTCCACCTTCGTTGTGACCTTTTCTGATCAGTCTGCTGAAGTCCATGTGCATGATGTCCATCGTGTGGCTGCTGTCCACCTTCGTTGTGACCTTTTCTGATCAGTCTGCTGAAGTCCATGTATATGATGTCCATCGCATGGCTGCTGTCCTCCTTCGTTGTGACCTTTTCTGATCGGTCTGCTGAAGTTCACGTATATGATGTCCATTGCATGGCTGCTGTCCTCCTTCATTGTGACCTTTTCTGATCGGTCTGCTGAAGTCCATGTATATGATGTCCATCGCATGGCTGCTGTCCTCCTTCGTTGTGACCTTTTCTGATCAGTCTGCTGAAGTCCATGTATATGATGTCCATCGCATGGCTGCTGTCCTCCTTCGTTGTGTCCTTTTCTGATCGGTCTGCTGAAGTCCATGTACATGATGTCCATCGCATGGCTGCTGTCCACCTTCGTTGTGACCCAGTCAAAGAGTTTAGTCAAGTTCGTGTGACACACTCTGCCTGCCACAATGCTGTCCAGCACCGCTGTGACCCAATCAAAGAATTCAATCAGGTTCATTTCACACAATCTGCCTGTCACAAACCCATGTTGGCTCCTGTCCTGAAGACCATTCTCCTCAATG
This sequence comes from Neoceratodus forsteri, assembly GCA_016271365.2. Classification (NCBI taxonomy): domain Eukaryota; kingdom Metazoa; phylum Chordata; order Ceratodontiformes; family Ceratodontidae; genus Neoceratodus; species Neoceratodus forsteri. Next base: position 142,908,838 of record CM057449.1, on the reverse strand, counting down.
TAACTCACCAGCCTTTCCTTAAGTATGATAAACTTCAAAAAATGGTAGTAGTCCAGTAAATATTTTGAATTATACCAGATATTGCTTGTTGTTTCGTTCTTCAGGAGTGCAACCATTTTTTGAAGTTTATCGAGTTCTTGGGACTGGCTATCCTTTGGTTGCACCCCTAGGCGTTCTTAGTGTGCAGAGGTAATTTTTGGAACTGTTTCCTTAAGTATGGTCTCCATGAGTTTACATTCTATTGAGGTTAGACTGACTGGCCTATAGTTCCCTGGGGTCATCCTTGGGTCCACTCTTGTGAAGGGGCCCACGTGTGCTGTTCTCCAGTCCAGCAGCACCATGCCCGACTCAAGGGACCTATTAAAGGGAACAGCCAGCTGCCCCACCAGCTCTGCTAGCTCTTTCAGCACCCTAGGGTGTATGCCATCTGGTCCTGTGGATTTGTCTGCCTTCAGTGCTTGCAGCCCTTCCCTCACTCTTTCTTTCAAACTCTGTTACCACTTCTGCCCCCCCCACCCGTCCTCACCCTCCTTCTCCCCCCAGGTGGCACTGGCCCATCCCTTTTCCCTTGTTAAGACAGAGCACAAGTATTAATTTAATACTTCCATTTTGATGACCTCTAGCAATCCCTCTTTGGCAGAGCGAAGTGGGTGGGGGGGAGATTAAGGCTGAAGAAAGCCTTGCAAGTAACCCCGGTCTCTGTCCGTGTAGGGTCTTATAGGTCAGCAACGCTACCTTGAAGGTGATCCTCCATTGCACCGGCAGCCAGTGCAGTTCGCGCAGCACAGGTGTGACATGGCTAGTTCTTGACAGCCCTGTCAACAACCTGGCCACAGTGTTCTGTACCAGCTGCAGGCAATGGAGATCCACCCCCCCACTAACCCTAGGTATAGAGCATTACAGTAATCAAGACGAGAGGACACAAAGGCGTGGACCAACACAGGAAGGTCCTCAGGTGGAATGAGGTACTTTATCTGGGCAATGTTCCTCAGATGATAAAATGAGGACTTGACAACCGCTGACACTTGCGCTTTTAGTGTCAGTTTGTTATTGAGCACAGTGCTCAGATTTTGCACGCGTTCAGAAGGTCTCAACTGGTTGCCCCCTAGCACAAGGCCAGATGGTTGCCCAGGAGTCAACTTCTCTACTCGCTGACCTGGGTCCACTACCAACACCTCAGTTTAATCCAAATTTAGTCTCAACCAGTTAGCACTCATCCAGTCCTGAATCTCAGCGAGGCAGTTGTTAAAGACCGAGACTGCACTATTTTGTTCGGGTACAAAGGACATGTAGAGCTGAGTATCATCTGCATAGCAATGAAAACTCAGCCCATACCACCTTATAATGTCTCCTAATGGCAACATATACATAGATACATATAGACACATAGACAGTGTCGCAGATAAGGGCCTATGGCCCACCCAGTCTGCCCATTTAAGTTTGTAAGTTCAGTTTATGTTTTCCAGGAAGTCTGTTGCCCCTTACCCCTGACCTCCAGAATTCCTTTATGTCTATCCCATGCATTCTTAAATCCCGTGATTGTTTCAGCCCCCACCACTTCCTCTGGCAGTGTGTTCCACTTGTCCACCACCCGTTCTGTGAAGAAATTCTTCCTCACGTTTCCTCTGAATCGTCCTCCCTCCAACTTCATCCCATACCCTCTAGTCCTGGAACATCTTTTTCGCTTGAAAATAGTGCATTCCTACACCCTATTCCTCCCTGTAAGATACTTGTATGTCTCTATCATATCCCCTCTCTCCCTCCTCTCCTCCAGGGAGTACATGTTCAGTTCCTTCAACCTGTCCTCATAGGACTTGTGATGCAATCCATGCACCATCTTTGTTGCCCTCCTCTGAACCTTCTCTACCCTGTCTATGTCCTTATGTAGGTAAGGTCTCCAGAACTGTACACTGTACTCCAGGTGGGGCCTCACTAGTGTCTTGTATAGTGGAATTATGACCTCCCTTTTCCTGCTGGTGATGCCCCTGCCTATGCATCCCAGCATCCTAGTTGCTTTACCTGCTGCCTTGTCACACTGTTTCCTGCCTTGAGGTCATCAGAGATGATAACTCCAAGATCCCTTTCCTGCTTGGTGCATGCTATATCCTCACCCCTAACTGATATATTGTGCCAGGGTTTTTGTGCCCCATATGCATTATCTTGCACTTCTTTGCATTGAATTTCAACTGCCAAACCCTGACTATTCTTCAAGTTTCTGCAGGTCCCTTCATTCTGTCTATACCCTCTGGCATGTCTACTCTGTTACAGAGCTTTGTGTCATCAGCAAACAGTGAAATTCTGCCTTCTAGGTCCTGGTAATGTCACTGATGAAGATGTTGAATAGGACCGGTCCCATCACTGATCCCTGTGGTACCCCACTGGTCACTCTTCCCTCTGTGGAGTGACAGCCATTTACCACCACCCTCTGTGTCCTGCTGCCCAGCCAGTTACCTACCCACCACACTACTGTCCTGCCCACACCCATATTCCCCAGTTTGTGCAATAGTCTTCTATGTGGCACAGTATATACACCGTGAACAACATGGGGGACAGCACAGAACCCTGTGGCACCCCACAGAGCAGGGCAAAGGGGCTGAGGAGAAAACCCCTGACACCACCCTCTGGGTTCTGCCTGTGAGGAAAGAATGAAACCATCTGAGGACTGTCCTAAACAGTCCACAGAGCAGCCGCAAGCATTCCAGCAATACCCGATGATCCACGGTGTCAAATGCTGCTGCGAGATCAAGGAGGACCAAGATCAATCGATTCCGCCAATCCCTCGCCATCAGGAGATCATTAAGTAGTTTTTCCTGCAATGTGGCAGCTGATCTGAGCCAGCCAGAACACTAGCTCTCTTGGTTTTGTTTTATTTTGCTTTATTTTCTGTTTATTTGTCGCAGATTTTGTCCATTTTAAATTATTTTTGCTTTGCTTAGTAGGTTAGTTAGGGATGATGAAGTGAGGTAGACTAGGATCAGAGAAATGTTTTTCTGGTGTTCAGCCAGTTCTTATCTGGAGTCTCAGTATTTCTGTGACCCCAGTGTGGCAGACTGTGTGGTCAGAGGATTGTGGGGAAGAGGCTGTGCTTTGCAGTTTTATGGAAGCACTTGATATTTTTTTAAGGAGCTTCTCCCTTGGCTGCTATCTGTGGATTTGGTAACTGGAGATTTCTTTGAAGCAGCTGCTAGAGCAGATGGACGGTGGAGGTAATTTGTAATTATCCTTACTGGAGAAGCAACTGCTATTCCAAATGGAAAGAATTATGTGGAGGTTTTATTGAACTGTCCTGCTTGAACTTGGGGTTGTGAGCCGAGAAGGATCTGTGTTGTTTGCCGTGGCGGACTGGGTGAGCTAAACTGGCGTGCCCAAAGTGGGTCCCGGGTCTAGCTCTTTCCTTTCCTGGGGCGATCTGGTAGTGCGACTGGAGGGTGGGCATCTATACAGGTCTCCAAGGGCTGTCGGAGTTTGTCTGACCGGTGTTGGACAGGTTCCTGATGGCCCAAGTAGGGGGTGGGAATCTGTTGAACTCCAGGGCCGCTTAAGGGTCGGGCGGAGTCAGTCTAATTTGGATTTATTGTCTGGATCTGATTTTCTCGGGAAATCAGCCTGTGTTTTGATAATCCTCCTTTATTTTACCAAAAGAAACTAAAAACTGGGGGCTGGATATTCAGAAATGCGCCATAGGCTGGTGCAAGACCTGCGCAGCGCAAATCCATTGTGCCAAGATGCACTGAGCACAATATTCAAAGGTTGTGAAAGGTGGCATGCACCAGAGCAACACGTCTGAATATCGCATAGATGCGCTAGAGCACAGTCAGGTACACCAGGGAGTAACCCAACATGTGCAATAGCACAACCATGGATGCGCAAGGGAGTGAGGTGCATGCACTAGGACACAATTGGACCTACCACAGGCACAGCAAGGAGCAAGACACCGTAGAGGAAGGCGTTGCTGCCAGAGAGACGGGGTGCCAGCAGTGAGGCACAGCCAGCCCACTGCGGAACACTGCCCAAGGAGAATGGGTATGCAGCTGGCCCCCGCCCACCTGTACCACAGCGGTGAACATAGGTAGGGTGGCACCAATGGCCATGGGTGGACATCCACCAGCCACCTCCCGCCGGATGACATGCACCATGCCACCAGGGCCACAGCTGGCAACACCCAGGCAAACAGCACCCAACACACACTCACCACACAGCCAGAAAGCCAGAACAGCCAGCCCATGGCCACCCCGGGGCACTGCCACTGACCGATGGGCGAACACCACCATGCACAGCCCCCTGAGCACCACAGGTGCACCACACAGCCACCCTGTACACCACTGCAGCATGGCTCCACCGCCAGCTGCAAAGCAGACCCAGACACAGATGGGTAACCACATCAAACTGTATTAAAAGCAAACCATGAAGAGAAAACAGCAACAATGAACAGGAAACAAGGGTACAGGGAACAAGGAATGGGGTAACTATGCACAATGCAGGCCTAAGTCAGGGAAAGGAGGTAAGGGGACAGGGGTCAGGGATATACAAAGGGATAGGGGAGGGCAAGGGACAGGGTGACAGGGGATGTGAGCATTAAACAGACCCTATGGGAGGCCCCGCCCCATTGCTGCCTGGTGCTGGCTCACTGCAGCATCTGCCACATCAGTCATGCAACCTCCAGCATCGATGTCATGATGTTCAGGATCCTTCTCAGGAGGCGGCTGTTGAGTGCCTGACGAGGCACACGCTGGATACCTATGACAAAGGAGGAAACACGGGATCAGTGTGTGTTAAGAACACCCCTGCCCACCCACCGTGCACAGCGGACAGTGGTGACATGCACCCCTGGGGTGGCACCCTGGCCACCCGCAGTGGGTGCGCACACATGTGCCGCTGACCCGGCATGCCACGGCTATGCAAAGTGCTGGACACCAACACCACCCATGGGCCACCCGCCACCAACATGGCAGGCAGGCATTATGGTACAGCGGCTGGGCTGCAGCGGCACAGCTGGCTGCCAGACTCACCCACAGCCCACCAGCGGCAGCCACGCACATGTGTGATGGCCACAGCACGGCACCACACACACCGCGGGCAGAACACAGCTGCAATGGCGCAGTGCACAGGGGGCCGTGGCCCACCCCCACCCCCGCTGCTCACCCTGCACAACAATGTGGTAGGAAACAGCACCTACCTGCACGCTGCTGCGCTCCATGTGCTGGCCCAGCTGTACCTCCTCTGTGGCCTGCATCCCGTGCTGTGGGACCCGCGGCAGCTCGCTGTGCCCCACCTGATGCACCTGCCGCTCTGGCCCTGCTCCTGTCCTCAGGGCCTAGGATGGAAACATAAACATGTACCCATCAGTACACGGCAACACCATGTGCCTCCCCCGCACAGGGTGCACCCCAGCCCAGCACGGCCACAGTGCAGTGGCACAGCACACACAGGGCACGCTGGCCCAGCACCCCACCCACAGCATGGCATGCAGCCCTGCCAGCCCCAAGGAACGCTGAACAGGCACAGACACAGGCGGTGCACACTTACCTGGCTGTGGCACAGCGCCCCCTCTGGACGCGCACCTGCAGTACTCTGAGCTGCTCTGGGTCCCTCCGCTGCATGTCGCTGTACCGGTGGCGACACTACTCTCCACTGCGCCGCACACCGGTGGTCTCCTCCAGCCCATCCACTACCTCCTGCCAGACCTCAGTCCTGGGCCTGGCGAGGGGCTGCTAACCAAATAGGCAGCCAGCATGGGGCTCCACCAGAGCCAAGACTGACCATCTCAATCTGGCTCCAGTTGGGAGCCCATGGTGCGTTCCTGCATGGCATGGCTATATCGCCGTGTAGCAGATCAAAATAGCGCCCTGTAGCGCATGGGCTCCACGTGCTCTGGATGCGCACCTCGGTCCTGGGAATGCGCGGTAGGTGTGTGGCCACACTGGCACATGCTGCAGAGGTCCAGAAGGGGCAAAAGGCAGGGCAGGGGTCAAAGGTCGGCATGCGCACCCTGCACAAGTGTGCTATTGGGACCACTATGCATGGTGCGCAACAGGGGCCTGAGGGTACCACGACCTATGAGCCTATGGCGCCCGGGTGCCATAGGGCTAATGGCACCAGGGCACCCTGGGGCTAATGACACCCGGGCACCATAGGCCGCACAGCGCCCGAGCGCCACATGCTCTATCGCAGCTGAACACCCTATCACCTATTGTGCACCGAGTGTACGCTATGCAGGTGGCATAGGCACAGGCCATGCATGCATACGCACCGATGGTCACACTGTGCATGTCACAGCATTGCGCCACGACTTGTGCTGGCGCAAGTCCTTTGTGCAATGCGCAACATTGCGATATTCAGCTGGCATATGCAGATTAGCTCATCAGCCTATCCGCAGCGCACTGGAGGAATTTGCATCTCATTCCAGTTGCGCATCTGTTCATTTGCATGTGATGCGCTATAAAAGTGCCACAGGACTGCAGAGGACATGGACCGGTATTGCAACCTTCTGAGGTAAGCTGCGTCTGCCGAGGGGACTGACAGCACAGTGGTGGGTGGGTGGTGGTGGGCTGCAGCAGCCACTGACCACATGTCATTGCCCACAGGAAGCAGCATGACTGACCATGAGGATGGCGAGGAGCGTGGGTCTGCCTGCAAACGCAGGCCCAACTTTACAAAGGTGGAGGCAGATGCCCTGTTTGAGGCGTACCCCAACAGGGAGCCGCTGCTGAGTGGCGCGACCGGCACACCATAGGCCAGGGCCACATTCTGGGTGGAGGTGGTGGAAGCCGTGAATCAGCAGGGCAGCCACCAATGGTCAGTGCAGGAGTGCAAGAGTACAAGAAGAAGGTTGGCACCGAGAGGCGCAGGATCAAGGAAAAGGTGGCGGTGATCTGGGCTGCAAGGGCGGCCATGGGTTGGGGTCAGGCCAATGTGCCACAGCTGACACCACAGGAGGAGATGGTGGTGGCCGCCACGCAGTGCAGTGCATCGAGGGGGTGCCTGGCGGTGGCTTCCAGACCGTTGGGAGCCCATCACTGCATGGTAGGTACAGCGGCGTCTGGGGCGGGGGGCTGACCTGTGTGACAGCGGCACTAATGTGACTGTATTCCTTTTAGCACCAGCATGCAGTGGCAGGGGCCGTGGGGGCATGCCCAGCCCTGGAGGACCGGCCTTCCACCTCCATCGGCGTCCAGGGGCCCGATCGGCTGCAGCACACCACCGCTGTCCAGATGGATGTCCTGGGCATGGTGGTGGATGAGGCCCTGGCTGTGTTCCAGCGGGACACCAGCCATGGCGCTCAGTGTGCGGAGACACAGATCGGGCCGGGGTCCAACACCAGTGACAATGTGACCATTGTCCTGGACAGCGGGGGTGTCATCGAGAAGGCACCCATACCAATCACCCTCCCTGGCAGTGCCGCCAGTGCCTTGTTGGTGGTTGTCTGTCCGCCTGCCACTGCCCCCAGTGTCACCTTGGGTGACAGCAGTGTGGCGCCAGTGGATGGTGGTGGTGGTGGTACAGTCACACAGGTGCTGCCTGGTGCACAGCAGCCAGAGGGGTGGAAGCGGCAGACAGCTGGGGACATTGGGTGGCCGGGTGCAGCACCCGCCATCGGGTGCCAGTGAATGAGCAGCCCCAAGGAGACCTCGCTGTGCAGTGCCCACCTGAGTAGTGGGCTGAGCAGCGTGGTCATATGCCACCTGTGGGTGGCGCAACACCCAGGCACCTCTGGGCACCGACCCCTTGCCTGAGCACACCCATTTGCTGTGGGCCTCTGTGGAGCAACAGGTGCTGCTCATGGCAGGGGTGCGTGCACTCCACGCTGAGATGCATCAGGCAGTGAAGCAGTGTGACAGGGGGTTTGCGCAGGTCCTGGATGCCAACAGTTGACTGCGGGAGGACATGACCGCAGCCGTGGATCATCTTACCACTGCGGTCACAGTTGGCCTAGCCCCACTGGCCACCAAGTGGTGTGGCTGGCTGTTGCAGACCCTGCGGAGTGCATTGACCACCCCACGGTCACGGCATCGTGCGACCCCCTCGACGTTCTTGCCGGGATCCGCTGTGGGCATTCCAGGCATGCCCAGTGCGGGCCTGTTTGGGAGCCTGCAGCCTGGGTCTGCTGGGTGGCCCTGGTGGGGCCATCCACATGTCAGCGGTTGCTGTGTGACCGCGTGGCAGTCCTGATGTGCCTGCCTCCCTGTCTGCAGTCTGCTGCCGCCACCCTGTGTGTACATGAGTGTTGTGTGTTCATGTGGGTGCCACGGACGTGGCATCCATGGACAGCGCCGTGCACCTGCCCAGCCACTAGCCTGTGTGGTGTGTGCGTGATAATGCCAACACAACATCAGTTGCACCTGTGCACCAGTGCCCTGTGTCTGATCCACGCCTGGAGCTAGCGCCTGGGCGCGTGCCTGCGGGCGCCGGTGTGTGCAGGGGTGTGTGTGGATGGGGTGTGCAGTGCTGAACATTGCTGCTTGTTGCTGTGTGGTCCGGCCTCACGCCTGCCCAAACCCCCCGCCATCTGTTGATGCCACAGGGCATGCTCATACATGCCTATGTGCCGTGCCACTGTTGCCATCCCCTACATGGGGGCTTGTCCACCTATCTGCGTGCACTGTAATGCTCCTCCACTATAGTATTCCAGTGCTGGTGGGCCATCCTGGTCATCTGGGGATCCCTTCGCCCAGGGAGGGCTGCCCACCACCACATGGCCTGGCAGCCACATTGTCCCCACTGCTGTTCCCCTCTTTGACCTTGTCAGCTATCCCACGGTCAGTGGCCATGCTGTGCAGTATACAGCAGGCCAGGAATAGGCTGCAGGCCTTTGAGGGGCTGTACTGTAGGGCACCACCAGACCTGTCCAGGCAATGGAATCGTGACTTCAGCAGCCCCAACACACGCTCAATGATGTTCCGCATGCTGCCGTGTGCCTCATGGGGTGAGCAGCCAGGGCCGGAGTGGGTAGACACTGTCAGCTGTGTGTAAAGAGATATGGTTATCCTGGTGGACTATGTTGCTGCGCCACCCATCCTTCCCAGCTGAACCCTGCAGCGCCCCTACCCTGGTGGCCCCCCATGCTCTGTTGTGCCCATCTGCCCGTGGTCTTGGCATACTCACCCACTAGGTGGCCAGTGGGGATGTCCCCACTCTCAAACCTGTGGCACAGTGCCAAGCTATGCCAGATGAAGTAATCATGTGCTCCCCAAGGGTGTGTGGCACAGACATTGATTATGCGCTCCCTGGTATCACACACCACTTGGCAGTTGATACTGGGGTAACCCTTTCTGTTGATGTAGGCTACCCCCTCTGGGCCATGTGGATGGCAACATGAGTGCAGTCGATGGCCCCTAGCATGCCAGGCATACGTACTACCCTGTGGAACTCCTGCACATTTGCTGTATGCTCTGCCTGTGTGCTGGGGAAGTGGATGTATTCCACAGCGTGTGGCAGCAGTGCATTGAGGAATTGTGTGAGGAGCCATGACGCGGCCGACTGGGATATGCCTGTGGTGTCCCCTATTGGTCTCTGGAAGGTGCCCGTGGTGAGCAGGCACATGACAGCTGTTACTTTCATCTCCACCGTCAGAGCATGGCTCCATCTAGTTCTAGTGGGTGCCTGCATCTCCTCACTGCACAGCTCACAGAGCTGCCTCAGAATCACCCGGTTCAGGCAATACCGGCCCACAATCTCCATATCAGTGTGGTTTCCGAAGGTGGTCCGAGCACGGTACCACCTGTTCTGGGCATACCACTGACGGGCCCTTTCACGGCCGCACCGCCCTGCCTCCCCACACCCCTCATTACGGCCTCCATCTGGAAGGTGGCACTGGCCTTGGCCCCTGTTGTCCTGTTACCCCGGGCGACTGACTCCACTGGCCCTCCCGGGTGTGTGCTGTTATGTGGCCAGATCCTCAGGGCTCATGTCTGTGTGCCCTGCCCCTGGCTGGCGGCCTGTCAGCTGTGGCCTCTGCCACCCACACCTGTGGGTTCCTGTGCTGCTCCTCCTGTGCCTGGTGTCACAGGCACACGCACCATGGCCTCCCTGCCTGTCTCACTCACACTCACTCTCTCACACAGAGTCACACCCTCACTGCCTCTGTCCCTCTCTTTGACCCCTACAATGATTCTGGCAGGTCTCTCTGTCTCCCTCTCTCCTGCTCCCCTCTGGTGCAAGTGTCCTTCTCCTGTTTGCTCACTGTTTTTATAGGCTCAAGTGCGCTCCGCGCAACTGCCATTTGCTCCACGCTTGCGCCGTTTGTCCGGTGTTGAATATTTCACTGTGCCACATATTCATGGCTATGCCCCCTGCACTTGCACATGCATACATTCCCATTGTGCATTGGTGCATGGCCACTTTCGCTGCGTAGTTGCTGCCGCTGAATATCACTTCATGATAAATTACAGTTGCGCGAGGCTAACACTGTTGCGTGAAAAGCGCAACTGCTTTTGAATATCTGGCCCTGATGTGAGCTTGTTCGTTGGACGCTGCAAGTATCATATGAGCTGGCTGTTTTTAATATATTTGGATTTGTGCAATTTTATGATTAACTTAGGAGGCAGTGAGAGGGCCTCCTTTTTGGATTAAAGTTTACAAATTAAGCTCCGATTATGTGGCAGTGAGAGGGCTACATTGACTAGTCAAAAATTTCTGATAAGGGAGTGATGAGAAATCTCCCTGTCTATTTCAAACTTTTTTGTGGAGTTGTGGCACGTTCCTGATTATTAAAGACCTAACACTGATATAGGTGACAGTGCTACCACATTTATACTAACTTTGACCATTCGGTTTTATGTGACTGATTTTTAATGTTTTATTGTTATTTTGTTTTTTTTATTTAAGTAGTAATTTGAATTTTGTTGATTTGGGGTTGGTATCATGGGAGCTAGAGGGTGATATTGGTGTTTATTTGTTAAAGTGTGGGTATTATTATGTTTAAGTTGCCCTCCATTCCGTGAGAGAGCCTGGTAGGGTTTTTTATTATTATTTTTTTTTTATTTGTTTTTGATTAATTAGTATTTTATTGCTTCTGGTTGTGCATAGATAGATTTGTGGTTCAAGAATGTGTAGGGACGATCCAAAGATGGTCAGGCAGTATTCCCCTACCAGGCTCAGGGAGTTGCGCCCCTTTGACTGCCCCTTTTTACCAACAGAGACGTATAAACATTGTCAATCTCTTGGGATTGCTAGGAGACATGGGAAGGGGGGCAGAGCTGGGCCTGGTGGGGGAATGGAAAGGGGAGACATAGTGGGTGGTGGGGATCAGGCAACGCCCTGTGGCGAAATGATGCTAGGACATTGGTAATCCCTGTCTTTTTCCCATACCCAAGGGCCCAGAAATTGGTGTTGGACAGGAGTCGAGGTCTTCCTCAGCATCTCATCCAACCCGGGCGGTGTTATGTAATGCTAGGTCCATCAAAAACAAGACAGCCATTATAGCTGATCTTGTTGAAATGGTGGACCTGGCTTGCATCACCGAGACCTAGCTGAATGAAAATGCAGGCCCACTATTGGCCTCTGCAGTTCCAGCTGGGTTCTCGGTGATTCACCACCTGAGGTTGGATCGTGGGGGTGTAGCCATCTCTTTTAAGACCGAACTGGGCCTTGTGGATGTTCCAGTGGGGATCACCAGCTCCTTTGAGTGTGTTATGTGTGAGGGTGTAGGCTGTAGGATACTCCTCATTTACCGTCCACCGGATGATGGGGGTTTATTCCTGCAGGAGATTGTGGACTTCATCGTCGATATGGTATTTGAGTCCCCCAGATGGATAATTCTGGGGACTTCAATGCCTGGGTCGACAACGAACTCTCACAGTTTGGTCAAAATCTCCTCCAGCTAATGACAATGTTGGGCCTTACACAGGTAGTTTCTTCCTCTACCCATATAGGAGGTCACTCATTGGATCTGCTGTTCCTCCTGGGGATGGAGATCACTGACTTGGGGGTGGAACCAGTCGGTTGGTCTGACCATCACACCATAGGGTTCAGTTTTGGGGCCACCACCAAATGGATCTACCCCTTCGGAGATGGTCCGGTACCGCCCTTTGAGAGGGAGTTATCCCAGATGGTCTGTCGGTGCTGCTGGACCTATGGGGATTGCTGAGTGAAAGCACAAGTCCAGGGGACCTCGTACTAGCCTAAAATAAGGCAGTGGGAGACGCTCTGGACTTGATTGCTCCTGTTCATGTTCGACCACTCACTCTTCGCCCAAGGTCCCCTTGGTATGATGGGTCCTTGAAGGAGTTGAGGCAGATTGGTTGAAGGCTGGAGAGAGCATGGCAGAAGTCTGGCCTGGATGCTGACAGGCTCAGATTGATGGAATATTATAAGGGCTATCAATCAGAAATCACCCGTAAGAAGGCAGATTTCCTGCCCAGGGAGTTTTCTGCTGCGCAGAACCGACAGGCTCATCTCTGTCGAACTGTTGACAGATTGTGCAATCCAGTCTGTCTCCAGTCCAGAAGAGCTTTTTCACAAATTAAGTGAGATGAGCTAGCTTGGTTTTTAGCAGATAAGGCTGCCAGCCTCAGGTCCAGAATCGGCCCGGCTATCTCCATGATGGGTTGTGGAGGTCGAAGGGAGCTAATGAGCACCCAGTCTTTCTAGACGGATTTCAGCTGACCGGAATTCATGGACATTGTGAAGATTGTCCAGACTTTGCGCCCAACCTGCTGTAGTTTGGATCTTGACCCTACCTCCCTTTTGGTGGGATGTGTAGATGTTATCTGCCTGATCCTAGCTGAAATTGTATGGAGATCCTTGGAGAAGGGAATCTTTCTGGATTCCTTAAAGAAGGCAGTCATTCGACCACTCCTTATAAAACCCTCCTTGGATCCCGTCGATCCGGCTAACTACCGACCTATCTCTAACCTTCCCTTTGTGGGGAAGGTTATTGAGAAGGTGGTTGCATTGCAACTGGACAATCACCTGGTAACTCTCAATGTCTATGAAGCCCTCCAGTCTGGTTTCAGGAAGAGGCATAGCACAGAGACTGCCCTTGTTCGGGTATTAAATGACCTCCTAATGGTGAGAGATCGAAAGGCTCATACCATCTTGGTCCTTCTCGATCTCTCAGTAGCCTTTGACACTGTGGACCATGAGGTGCTTTTGGAGACCCTGCAGTTCCTTTGTGGACTCTCGGCTACAGTCTTCGATCTTTCCTTGTAGGCAGGTCTGAGAGGGTGGTCACTGGAATTTATTCCTCTGGCGCCTTCCCCCTGTCCTGCGGGGTGCCACAGGGCTCCATATTGGCACCCATGATGTTCGCAGTGTATATGCTGCCATTGGGAGATATCATCTGGTGATATGGCTTGAGTTTTCATTGCTATGCAGATGATACTCAGCTGTATATATCCTTTGTGCCCAGACAGGTTGATGCAATCTCTATGCTAAATAGCTGCCTCTCTGAGATCAAAGACTGGATGAATTCGAGTTGGTTGACACTGAATCCAGATAAGACTGAGGTGTTGGTTGTGGATCCGGGCCATCCGGGGGTGGGTTTTGGTGCTGGGCACAGGCTGGGCCTGTGGCTTAATGGTGTCCAGCTCATTACTTCAGATCAGGTGTGTAACCTAGGTGTTATATTTGATGACGGCTTGACCCTGAAGTCTCAGGTGTCAGCTGTGGTCAAATCCTCATTTTATCATCTGAGGAATATTGCCCGGGTGAAACATCTGATTCCCCCGGCGACCATCCAACACTGGTCCACGCCTTCATTACTATCCGTCTTGACTACTGCAGTGCCCTCTACCTAGGGCTGTCTGGGGTTGATATCCATTGCCTGCAGCTAGTGCAGAACACTGCGGCCAGGCTGTTGACTGGTACCTCTAGGACCAGTCACATTACGCCTGTGCTGCGCGAATTGCACTGGCTGCCTGTTCAGTGGCGGATCACCTATAAGGTAGATTTGCTTACCTTTGAAGCCCTACATGAACAGGGACCTGACTACCTCAAAGATCTCCTGACTTCCTGTTCCCCCAATTGCCCTCTCCAATCTGCCAACGAGGGACTGCTAGAGATTCCCAGTGTTCGCCTCAAAACATCTGGAGCTTGTGCTTTTTCATTTGTAGCACCGACCCTGTGGAATTCTCTACCTCATCGGTTAAGAGAATGTCTGACCACCAGCAGTTTTAAATCTATGCTGAAAATGTATTTATTTTCTTTGGCCTTCCCTGATTAATTAATGGATTGATTTTAAATTATTATTATATTGTTTGTTTTTATATTGTAATTTTATACTATGTACAGTGCCTTGATTTTGAAAGGCACTATAAAAATAAAGATTGCTTGCTTGCAAGTACTCGAACCAATGCTATCTTGGTACTATGCCTCTTCCGGAAACCGGAATGGAGAGGATCACAGATTTTCATGGGTGGTAAGAAAGTTCTCAAGCTGTAACGTGACTATCTTCTCAATAACCTTGCCCAAAAAGGGCACGGTTAGAGACAGGTCTGTAGTTCACAAGATGGTCTGGGTCACAGGAAGGTTTCTTTAAAAGGGGTGTCACCACAGCCTCCTTCAAGGGGTCTGAAAACACCCCTTGGTCCAGTGAGCACTAAACTATCTTGGCAAGGATCGTTCCGATGACATCCATACACCCCCCAAGAGGCGGGTTGGACCAGGATCCAAACTACAGTAAGTCGGTCACAGCTCTCAAACAATCTTCACGGTGTCCATGATCGATGGCTGGTCAAAATCTGTCCAGATAGACCGGATGTCTGCATCCTCGCATCGACCACCACCATACTCATTTGAATGAGTCAAGCAGATCTCTGACCTGATGGAGGACACCTTATCTACAAAGAATTGAGTGAACTCCTCACACTTAGTTTGTGAAAAAGCTCTCCGGCCCCGAAGGCAGGCTGGATGCACAGCCTGTCCATTGTCCGAAAGAGCTGGGCTGGTCAATTCCTTGCTGCAGCAATCTCCCTGGACAGGAACTCTGCCTTCTTATGGGAGATTTCTGATTGATAGTCTGAATAATGGGCGATCAACCTAAGTCTGTCCTCCTCCAGGCCAGATTTCCACCAACAACGTTCCGACCTTCGTCCAATTCTCCTCAACTGCCTCAAAGTCCCATCAAACCAAGGGGACCGAGAGTGGAGAGGGACAGGGCGAACTCTGACAGGAGCTATGGAATCCAGGGCCCTCAGTACCATACTATTATAGTGTACTACTAGGACTCCCAGATCCGAGCATTCCATTGGCCTACTCGATAGGTCCAGCACCGCCATCAGACCCTCTGAGGCAACACCCCTCAAAGGGCGGTACCAGACCATCTCCAAAGGGGAGGGAGTCACAGGGGGAGCCGCAAAACCTGAACCTTATAGAGTGATGGTCTGACCACCCAACTGGTTTCACCACCAAGTCAGCGGCCTACATCCCCAGGAGGAACGCCAGATCCAAGAAGTGACCCTGAATATGGGTTGCAGTGGTAACTACCTGTGTGAAGCCCAATGAGATCATCAGTTGGAGGAAGTTCTGACCAAAGTGCAAGAGTTCATCATTGACCCAGGCATTGAAATCCCCCAGGACGATTCCAACACCATGTCAACCATGAAGTCGGCAACTTCCTGCAGGAAAGCTTTCTCATCACTGGGTGGATGGTAGATGAGAAGAATCCTGCTGCCCACTCCTGCACCTATAATTCACTCGAAGGACCTAGTGGCCCCCACTGGAACCTCTACAAGGCCCAGTTCTGTTTTAAAACAAATGGCTACACCCCCACCCCTACGATCCAGTCTCAGGCGGTGTATCACCAAGTACCCTGCTGGGACAGCTGACTCCAATACTGGGCCAGCATTCTCATCCAGCCAGGTCTCGGTGATGCAAACCAGGTCAGATGTTTCAACAAGATCAGCAATAATTGCTGTCTTGTTCTTTATTGACCTGGCATTGCATAACACTGCCCGAGTTGGATGAGAGGCCATAGAAGAGTGGGCAACTTGCCCACTACCAATGGAGCCCTTGGGTATGGGTACCAGGCAGGGAGGACCCCTTTCCTGGATCCATTTTGTCCCAGGGCACCTCATCGACTTCACTACCCCAATCCGCCCACCCTGCTCCCTCCACCCTCCAGGTCCAGGGACCTCCCCCCTCCAGCCCCTCCATGCAATACCCAAGGCATGATAACACATATACACTTTAGGTTGCACTGGGGGACTAACAAAGGGGCACAGGCCCCTCAACCTAGAGGGGGAGTAGCGCCTGCCCACTGAACCATGATCCCAGCACATGCTATCTAATTAAAAAATGAATTTAGACAGCCACTTAATAATCCTTATATCCGCCGTGCCATCCCTAACTTAAAATACTAAGGAACCATCAAAATCCCACAAAAAAAGTTATTATTTAAATAAAAATCCTACTTAAATAACCCCCAGCAACCCTACATATAATAAAAGCAAATGTCCTGTCCAAAAACTGGAAAAAACAATCCCAAAACTCCTAGATGACAAAAGTATCCTCTGAAAACAGTTCAAGGCTTCTAAGAAACCCCTAGTAGTTTTCCGAATTTTGGCCTTAGAGTCTCTCACACTCTAAAACCATGACCAGATTTATACTTATTGTGGATTTGTCTCACCAACCACAATTTAAGTAATACAGACTAAATAAAGGATAATGTATTAAGCTCGGAGTACTCTCATCACCCAGTCTGAGTTCTATATAGAAGCAGCACAGGAACCATAAGAGTCACAAATCTTCCCCTGTCCAAACCACGAAGCAGTCCAGAGGAAGCCAGAAACAAATCCAAACCGTGACCAAAGATTTTATCCAGAAAGGCAAATCTTCAAATAAATCCAATGTTCTTCAAAAGCTCCACTAATTTGGAAGACTGCAGCTGTTCAACCTCCAACCGAGCAAAAATCCGTAAGTCCAAAAGTCATCTTCGTACAATGCCAGATCGAAATAATATCAAATAAAAGGGGTCCATATGTCAAAAGCCAGGGTCGTACTATTTTATCCAGGTCACAGAGGGATATCCCCCCCACTCACTGCTCCAACCTGGCCCCGCTCACACCACCCACAACCCACAGCTATAGGCACCCTGAGGCTAGACCACCAGGACCAACCTCAGGGTATCTTAAGAAAACCCCCAAGTACTGCCTCCAGCTCCCCGGAGCCAAATGAGGTACCTCCTGCTCGGTTCCGAGTGGCGCAGTCAGGAATAGCCTTAGAAGCAGAGAGTTAGGGAGCTCCCTCACCCAGCACAGCCCACTGACCTCACTACCCCCAGGCTTCACGATGACCCAAGTTCAACCTCCTGGTGAAGAATGCCAGTCCGGTCTCAAAAATGCAGTGGCAGTTAAAGTGGCAATTCCCCCACTCATGTAGCTCCGCACATAACCACAAGCAGTATCAGGTCTTTTTTATTCAACAAGCCACTTTCTCCAGATGGACCAGGTATACCAGAGAAAAACACCAAACCAGGCAGCTTGCCTGCATACATATGTGAGTCAGGAACATAATGAAACAGTCTGGACAGTGCTGCCAGCAATAGACCACCGAAAATAAAAAGTATAACTGTAACTGCATCCAGGAACACAAAACAACTCGAACGGAAATAATAACAAAACAACAATTAAAGCAAATAAAACTGCTAAAACAAATAAAATGTTAGGAGGCACAAAATAAAACATCAAAAAGAGCTATCGTGACGGCCATGATTAGCAGATGAATATTATATGTAACCCGTATGGGTTGTATATGGGACTGTAGTCCCCCCCACCCTAAGTAGGAATGGGTACTGATTTTTAGAACCCATGTATATTAACTACCCATTGACAGCATGGAGCAATGCAGAAAGGAGAAGTTCCTTCATAGTTACCATCATTTCCTTTTCTTTTAGTCCCAGTGTTGTCAAAGACACCTCTCCCGGGGGTCCCTGGCTCCTAGAGAATATTGTCCGAGATATATAAGGACTTTGGATTTCAGGAAACATGATTTATATGTCATTATAGCTGATTATCTGGAATTGTCTGCTAGCAATAGAAATATTTAAATTTTATTGGTCTTGACAGGCACACAGATTTAGTAGAGAATAGGAATTGAGAATGCTGGGAGTGGCCCAGAGAGATGGGAAGCAGATCCTAAGGATTGCTAGGGCAGCTGAACAGGAGGGAGATTGGGATGCCATTTTACATTTAGGGACTAATGACCTGGCTAGGGACAGAGGTGGGATAGTACAGGGGGAGTTTAGGGAGCTAGGGAAGGGTCTTGGGCAGGTATTATGCTTAGTGGCTTCCACTGAGATGCTGCCTGTCTATGACAGGTAGGAGAGAGATGTCCACTCCAGGAGCTTCAGTTCATGGTTAAAGGAATGGTGCAGAGAGGAGGGGTTTGGCTACACTGAGGACTGGTGGCCCACCTGAACAAGGGTCAGTACAAGGGTGATGGCCTGCATTCATCTGGGAAGGGAATTACAGTCCTCAGTGGATCATTTAAATGTTACTTTTATGGGGTGGGGGAAGGATTTAGGGAGACAGAAACTGCCCTCTCCACAGGCTGAAGTAGACAGTAGGGAGAGGAATCCCCAAGAGTGCAAATTAATGAAGTAGGGTGGCAAAAAAATGAACGAGGAGGGGAATGAGTGCATTAGAGAGAGAGGAAGGAAGGAGGGGAAAAAGGGTGGGTGACAAGCAGAGTGGTGGTAAAATCTGGAAGGTCATGTTTGCGAATGCTAGAAGTCTAGGAAACAAGAGTCCAGATCTAAAGACTGTCATGGCAGTAGCATGCTACAGTAATACCCCTTCCAAAAGGTGGTGACCCCTCTGCCCCAGGCAACTATCGCCCTACTACCCACCCTTGCCAAACTACAAGAACACCCAGTCCTTTCTCAACTCTTCCCCCTTCCTGGACTAATTTTCTTTCTTCACACTGTTCCAGTCTGGCTTTTGCAAATCCCATTCCACCCCCACCTCCCTCCTCAGGCTTACGGACTCCATTCTCTCTGGGATGGACCAAGGACAAATCACTTCCACTGTTTTTGTTGACCTGCCTAAGGCCTTCAACACCATTTCCCATCCATTCTCCTTGCTAAGCTCACAACTGCAGGACTCTCCGCCTACTCCACTGTTTCCATTCTTACCTTCTGAAGAACGCAATTGGATAACATTGGCTGCTCCCTATCCCCCTCAGTCAGTACTGGAGTCCCCCAAGGCTCTGTGCTTGGCCCCATTCTTTTCTCTATTTTTCTAAATAACCTCCCTACTGTCTGCACCTCAGCGTTCATCCACATGTATGCTGATGACACAGTACTATTTGCCTCTGACTCCTCCCCCTCTGATCTGATGACCGGACTCCAGCTGAACTTTGACAAGCGCTGGATCTGCAGAAATCAGTTGGCTCTAAATGCAAAGAAGATGGTCTTCATGACCTTTGGAACCAGGCAAAAGCTCTCCAGACTTGCAACCATCCCATCCTTTCACACCCTTGATGGGTCTCCTCTTTGAAGATGTCCCTTCCTTCAAGTACCTGGGGCTATGGCTTGATCAGTACCTGGACTTCGCAGCTCATGTTGAGGCAATCCACAAAACATTGCACACAGAACTAGGTGCTTTGTATCATAACCTTGGGTGCATCCCCTGGCTCACAAAGCCATCTTACAGAGAATGATTCTCCCCCTTCTTTGACTATGGAGACACAGTCTACAGTGCTGCTCCTAAGTCTACACTGACCAGACTTCCCCTCATTCTGCCATTTTGCTCTTGATTGTCCCTTCCGCACTCACCACTACTTCCTCTATGCCACCCTTTCTCTCCCACTTCCTTCAGGCCGGATGTCTTACTCATTGTTCCTCCCTTCTGGCCAAACACTGGCTTGGCTTTCTTCCCTCCTACTTCTCCTCTCATCCCCTCCTCCTACTCCCTAAGAAACTGTTAACTTTCGCTTCCTTACTCTCCTGCCTAGGTTGACTACAGCTGGTCAGGCAGCTTTCTCCTACCATCTCTGTAAACTTTGTAACTCCCTCTAGCCACCCGCTCTGCCACTTCTCTTCACTCTCTCTCTCGCTCTCTCCCAGCATCTCCGTAAGATTTACTTGCCCACCTGCAACTGCTCCTGATTCTTTAATTCTCACTGCTCTTCCCCTCTCCCTAGTCCTTCTTTCCTTTTCCTCTCTCCTTGACCTGTACCTCCCACCCACCACTGCCATACTTTTCTACCCCTGCTCCCATCAATTGTTATACCCCACCTACGTACCCTCCCTGCATTGCTGAAATATGCCTAGCTGCTTTGGTCCCTTGCTGGGCGACTGGTGCCAATTCAGTAGGCTTCTCTACGAACTGCTATCACCAACTTGTAAATGCAGATTGTAAATGTGAACTTGTAAATGCTAATTGTATATATTGTTGTAATGGCTTCTTTATTGTGCATGCCATTCTTCTTTACTCTGTATAGTTTACCATTTGCCTTTCTTGTTTCTTTTCTCCCATGTCCCCTACCCACAGGACGCATCTGGAAATAAGCTGCTATTCAGTTCAGTACGTCTTTCCTGGCAAAATGTTTGAAATAAATAAATGGCAGAGGGCGACCTGGATATTGTGGCCATTACTGAGTCGGGTTGCACTGAAAACCATGACTGGGACTTGGCCATACCTGGCTATACTCTGTTGAGGAAGGACTGGGAGAGAAGGAAAGGAGGGGCTATGAGGGAAAGCATAAAAATGACAGACATACAGGGAATAAAGGGGGGAGAGGTACTGTGGGTCACCCACGAGATGGAACAGAGCCACTATTCAAACTGGTGTTATCTATAGACCTCCAGCACAGGAGGAGTTTTTTGATAAGGTACTAGTGGAACCCATTGGAAAGGTAGCAGTGAAAGGGGAGGTGCTACTGCTGGGGTATTTCAATCTGCTGGATGTAGATTGGAACTTCCCAGCTATGGCTTCATCTGGAAGCAAGGACATCCTGGACTTCCTGTAGGGTGCATTCCTCAGGCAACTAGTCAGCAAACCCACTCGTGATGGGGCAGTAGTGAACCTTGTACTCATTAACAGGGACAGTGTTGCAGACAAGGTAGGAGGCCACCTGGTGATAAGTGATTACTGTATTGTGTGGTTCAGTATAAGGACAGCTGCAAAACTGAACCAGACAAGGCTGAGGGTCCGGGACTTCAGGAGGGCAGATTTTTTAAAGATGGGTGAATGCTTCAGGGATGACCTGGCTGGGGGAATGACATGGGTCATGTGGAGGAACAATGAGTGAAGGTAAAAAAGGGGCATAGTGAAGGGAACAGACCTCTGTGTCAAACAAGTGATCAACAGCAAGAGGAAACAGAGACACTATGGTTCTCAAAAGAGGTAGCTGAAAAGGTAAAGGTTGAAAGGGTAGCATTCAGCATTCAGAAGGTAGGAGGAGATGCAGAGGAAGGGAGGACGATACAGAGGGGTATCAGGAGAAATGGAGGGAAGCAGTAAGGAGCATGAAGGTGCATACTGACGAGAGTAGGGCCCATGCGGTAACAAAAGGGGACAAGACATTTTTATGTTTGCTTGCACGCATGTGCAAGAAACATAGTGCCATCATCCGAGATTTCGGAGGTGTGTCCTCCTCCTCCAATTCAGTCAGTGTGTTGGCAGGCGCGGCCCTGTGAAGCCAATGCATGCTGGAGCTGTCTCTGACAAGCTCCAAATGCAGTGGCATACGTAGTTGGAAAGGGGAGCTAGGTGCTCAGTGAGCAGCGATAAGATATCTCCCTGCCGGGCGCGCAGCTCCCTACACAAACACACACAGAGAAACGCCACGATACCGCTTGCTGCCCCCGCACACACATATAGCTGATGGGGTGCCTAACTCGTCATTTGTGCCACAATTTCCTCAAAGTTTACATGCCACGCTGGGTGCCTACCCAGCGTGGCAACTCATAGAATAGCCGACGGGTGCCCAATTCCCGCCGGCTCCACTGTCCTCACCCCCGAGTACTGGGTGCCACGCTGGGAGCCCACCCCAGCATGGCAACTGATCATATGGCCGAGGGGTGCCCAACTCGCCGGGCTCCATGCCCCCCTGCTATTCTTGTGCTACGCTGGGAAGCCCACCCCAGCGTGGCAAATGTCCTATCGCCGCTCTTTTTTTTTTTTAACCTGCAAAATAAAAACAGTCCCACAGCGCTTCTCCCAGCCCCTTCCACAACCCGCACCCATCCACTGCGCACCCTGCCTCCCCACACCCCCCTCATCCCATACTTACCTCCGAGCTCGCGCGACGTCATCAGCTGGATCGGGAACACGTCCGCACTTTCAAAGCCGACCATGAACTGAGGAAATGCTGGTAAGCTGTATAATGGGCTAGATAGGGTTTCAACTTTATTGCATGTCTCAGGCATTTTTGAATTTTACCAAATTTCAACATGGGGTTTTTGAGACCCTTCTCGCGAATGATGTCACTGTCATGGCATTATTCGTCAAGGGTGATTTCGCAGTCACTGCATCGAAATCACCCTTCGGGCCCGAATAACGCCATGACAGCCGTACATCATTCATGAGAAGGGGTCCCAAAACCCCATGTTGAAAATTTGCGAAAATTCCAAAATGACTTGTTTTATTTAGCTTATGCTATGCAGTTCCTACGCAGGGTTTTGTAAGTTCACAATTTTTAATATTTTCACTCCAGATTTTTCAATATTGCCATTTTACCACACCTTCTTATGAGTAGTACAGCTGTCATTTTCACATCTCACCCAAAATGTTTCTACCATGTAGCACACAATGGTGCAGTCGGTGTGCAAAATCAATGTACAGACAAATTAAGAAAATCACAGTGACACTGTTCATGAGCAGAGGTCTTAAAATTGCTATGTTGAAAATTTGGTGAAAAAATTCCTAAAATTACTGTTTTATGGCGTAGCTAGCAGTTCCACGCACGCTAGTAAGTTCGTCAATTTTCAATATTTTCACCAGATTTTCAACATTGCCATTTTACCACACCTTCTTATAAGTAGTACAGCTGTCATTTTTCACATCTCACCCAAAAACATGTTTCCGCCCATATTAGTGCACAATGGCATGATCGGTGTTCTTGAGATCAATGTACGGGACAAATTAAGAAAATCACAGTGACACTGTTCATGAGCTGAGGTCTTAAAATGGCTATATTGAAACTTTGGTGAAAAAATTCCAAAAAATGACTGTTTTACGAGCGTGCGTTGCGCAGTTCCTATGCATGCTCGTAAGTTTGCAAATTTAATATTTTCACTCCAGATTTTCAACATTGCCATTTTATTACACTTCCTTATGAACAGTACAGCTGCCATTTTTCATATGTCACCCAAAATGTATTTTCGCACATGTAGCGCACAGTGGTGCTGTTGGTGTGCGAAAGCAATGTTTAGGACAGATTAAGAAAATCACAGTTACACTGTTGATGAGCAGAGGTCTTAAAATGGCTATGTTGAAAATTTGGTAACAAAAGTCCATAAAATGACTGTGTTACAAGTGAGTATTGCGCAGTTTCCACGCACCCTCGTAAGTTCATGACTTTGTAATATTTTCAGTCCAGATTTTCACCAGTGGCATTTTTCCACACTTCCTTATGAACAGTACAGCTGTCATTTTCACAGCATGGCTGAAGTGTGTTTTCACACTTTCAGCGCAGAGATGCATGGTGCTGGGAAATCATTGTTCGGCACAGATAAAGAAAATCACAGTGACACTGTTCTTGATCGGAGGCACCAAAATGCCTGAGCTGACAATCTGCTGTAAAAATCCCCAACCTAATTATATTACGGTGTGCGCTGTACAGTTTCTATGTACCCGTGACTTCACCATTTTTTAAATATTTTTACTGCAGATTTGCAACATAGCCATTTTTTACACCTCCCATGAACAGTACAGCTGTCATTTTTACATCCTGTTCGAGTGTTTTTGCACCTGTGGTGCTAAATGCCGTAGTCGCCAGGCATAAGCAGCTTTCAGCTAACAAACTGATATTCCCCTGTTCATGAGGTGGGTCACAAAAAAAATGTTGAAAATTTGGGGGAAATTACCAGACAATGCCTGAGGTATTAGGGTTTCCAACCATAATGCCCAACCCTGTAGAGAATGACAGGCATCAGGGGTGTGACTTGGGATTCTTGCCTGTAATGCTCATACCATTCCACACCCTGCAGCCAGTGAGAGGCATCGAGGTATGCCTTGGACTTTGGCCCCAAAGTTCACCCCATTCTCCTATATCGCACCCATCTCACTGTATTTCCTAATGAAATGGAGTGCGCATAAGGGCCAAAGACCCCAAGGAACACCGTGACACTTGTCAGTGTCTGCAGGGTGGGGTGTGGTGAAATGGCATGGCCGTTATGCCTGATGACCGAAACGCACACCCCAATGCCTGTCACTCTCTGTAGGGTGGTGGTGGGGTTGGCTTCAGTTCAGTACTTCACTGCCATTCCTATTACGCAGCTCTGTAACTTCTACACTACCACTGCCAATGCCAGCAAGCAAACATTCGGCATTGACAAATGATTGTTTAGGTATGTAATGAAAAAAGGAAGACCAGTGGAAGGATTATAAGCTTAAAAAGGGAAGCGGGGTGGGGAGACTATGCAGAGGGGGAACTGGAAAAAGTTGATATCCTAAACAAGTATTGTTGTTCAGTGATCACAGAGGAAGAAGGAGAGGCCACAAAAAAGTAACAGGAGCTTTGAAGGGAGGGAGGTGGACACTAGTTCTTTTTCGGAGGGGAGAGTTCTGAAGGGGCAAAGTAATGCAGCCAGATGGGGTGCATCCAGGGGTATTGAGGAAGCTCCAAAAAGTACTGGCTGCACCTCTGATAGTCCTGTTTAACAGCTCACTGGAAGCAGGAGTGGTTCTGGTGGAGGGCAGATGTAATCTCACTTCACAGAAGTGGTAGCAGGGAAGAGGCTGGCAGTTGTGTGCCAGTCAGCCTGACGTTGGTGGTGGGAAACTTAATCGAATTACTGCTGATGGAAAGAATTGTGGAATAGCTTGAATCCAATAGTTACATGACCCAAGGCAGCATGAGTTCACCGGGGTGGGAGGGGGGTGTCATGTCAAACAAATCTGATGCATTTTTTGGACTGGGTGACCAAGGAATTGGGTTGGGGTAGAGCAGTGGATGTTGCCTACATAGATTTCAGCAAGGCTTTCAACACTGTTCCACATAGTTTTATTTTTATTTATTTTAACTTTTGTTTACCAGGTAAGCAATATGTTTTCAAATGTGACCCGGGACCGTTGTAACAATACAGTCAAGTTGTTAAATTCAACACAGTTACAATACAAACATATACAAATAATACAGATAATATATTAATAACAATCACATTTCAACATATTTAAAAAATACTGTTTAACAGACAAGTTAAAAACTTCCTGACTAACAATTTGCTGCAAGGAAGGGGATAGTTTATTCCAATATACTGGTCCATAGTTACAATGTGCATGCATTCCCAGTTTTACTTTGGTCTTAGGAATGACTAACCTTATAGAGTTTGTGGCACACAGATCCCTATCCAAAGTCTTTTTATCCATTAAGGCAAATAAAGGAGAAACCAGGCCCAAAGGCCAAAGCATTATGACTTTACCAAATTGAGCTACTGTATATTGTGAATGTAAGCCAGGAGGAAGCCAGGCTGTCAAGAACAAGAGGTTACAATGTTGAGTCCGAAATAGGACTTTTAAAGCAAATCTACAGATTGCATGAAAAATAGTTGTAAGGAGAGTAGTCTCAGAGGTTGCCAGATTTGAAAACAGAAATGAATTGTAATTTAATATAGGCAAAAACACACTTTTGTCTATAGCAATTCTGGTGTCCCTAGACAGCAAATTCTGTAGTTTAAATAGTGTACCCAATCTTTGGCTAACACTTCTACAGATCGTTCTTATATGCAATGTATATGATAAACAGGGATCCAGTAACATTTGTATTGTCAATTCTCTTTAGTTGTATAATGTATCAAGGAATGTAGATTTATGTCAGGATGAGGTGTGTGCCTATGTTTCTATAACTAGAATCTGCAGCTTATCCAATAGGTAGGGAAATGGGCAGACTGGGTGGGCCAAGTGGTCCTTATCCGCTGTCAAAGTCTATGTTTCTAAGCAGTTGCTGCTAAACCAAGGGTGTCTTTTAGGAGGGTCCCTGGCATGAAAGACTCATTGACGCATAGTAAGTTCTAACCCCCGGAAAGTGTACAGACGTGGTTACCGTTGAACCCAAAGGGCTTCGATAAGTGAACTAGATGCAGTGTGTGCTACCATTAGCACCCTCTTTTAACTACAGCCAACTACTTGCACTGTGCCTCACGTCAACACCATACATTGATGCATCCCAACCTCAGCACTTCAGGTCACCACCCTACTTCATACCCGGTGTCCCCTCTACTCCTCCCAAAGATGACACCCCCTCCCACTGTCACCCATCATCGCCCTAAGCCTGCTCCTCCTACACTCCTCTATGAGTTTACAACTCAGTAGGGTGTCCTAACTTCAGACACTGGCAAACTGTTATACTGCCTAAGCTGTTCAACTTTGTGTGTACCTTATTGTAACTCTGTCTGTACCAAATGTAATCCTGTAATGCTGTACCTTATTGTTTTTGTAAACTGATGTGGAACCTATAAATGAGCATCCGCTCACTGGTGTAATCCAAGATCTCAATTAAAAAAAAAATTATTTGCCACAGCAGGGAAGGTATGTGAAGGAAGTAATGAATTCAGGGGCTATATCAGATATTTTGTGACATGTGATACCAATATTGCTGTGTATCTGCTTAAGTGTACATGTGGTATGATATATGTGACACAGGCTGTAAGAAGTCTGAAAATTCATATCCAAGAATATATAAGAACCATCACCAACAGAAGACTGGCTAGGACACTGAAACTTGGAATCCCGAAATTCAGGGGATTGAGTTCAGTATCCTGACATGTACAAGACTGACAAGGAGGAAGCTGGTGCCAACAGGGGTAAGGTGGCAGATGTAACGAACTGCTATCCTACCTCTAGTTGGGCACCACAAGAGAGGGGAGGATGCAGAAGCTGGCCAAGCTACTCCCATGGCTTGGAGGGCTAAGCCACTAGCAGCTCGGCCAGCATGGTGTTCCAGACCCGGGTTCTGTTCCTGGGGCGAAAATGTTTGCGAGACGCTCTTCTGCCCCCTGTAACTTATTTGACCTACTCAGAGGTCCACTCCCCCTTGGAGTTGGTTATTTTAATTACGGGGAATGCAGGGGGCAAAGCCCCCCACATTGCATGTAAAACCCTTTCGGTCTTCAAAAATTCGGTCTCTCGGACTTGGGCTTATAGAGTTCGGGAGACCAAATTTCGGGATTTCGTAGGTAATCTGATATACCTATTGGAAGACATTTTTATGAAAGTCACAATTTGAACCCAAATGAACTAAAATTCATGAGTATTGAAAACAACCCCTTAGATGCAGTGACAGACTGAAACTCCTAAAGGGAGAGCTTCTGGACATATAAGCTAAAAACTTTAAAACTGTTCTGAATGACGTATTGAAGTATCTGACTGTTCTTATAGAATTGGACTGTAGTGTGACGGTTTATGTAATGATTGCTTTAATCAGTCTGCCTATAAGCATTTATGAATACATAAACTATTTTTTTCAGTTTCCTCTCTTCCAGATTGACATTCACACATACTATCCTGTTTTCTAAAAAAAAAAAAAAAAAAAAAATACACCGATGCATCCTCTTATTGATCTCAAGGATGGTAACAGAACCAGAAGAATTTGTGGGTGTATCAACAGATATTCTACACGTTTTATTTCTCTTTCCCTGTCTCTATGATGACTATATATGTCCTTTTTATTATTATATTAATAAGAAAATACTGATTTTCCGAATTTGGGAATGAATTAAGCTCATGATGCTATAGTCCTGACAAGCATGTTTTTCAATCTAAAGAAATATTTTTAGGTTGCCCCTATGACTACTAATGTGACATGAGGGGATTTCACCCTGGCTCTGACATAAGCACCTCTGCTACATAAACTATGGTGTTACTATGTGACAACAAACCATTCTAGCAATCAACTAAATATTATGTGTTATCCTACTGGCTGATTATCCATACAGTTTTCTGTAACTTAGAGTGCTGCTCTGTTCAGCCCAGTTTGTAACTTATTTATTGGGCCAATTTGTAACTTGTTTATACATTGATTTAGCCTCACCACTATTAAGGTGCAGTTATCAGTACCTAAGCAAAAAGCATTTATGACTGGTTACCATAGAATACCCTCCCACCCTTAGCTGACTTTAATTATATAGCCTCAGGTGATCACGTGTCAGCGTTAAGAAGGGGGATAAAACCTTTATAGGTACATCAGGGAGTGAAGGAAGACCAAGGGAGGGATAGTGAGGCTTAATAGAGGAGGAGGGTGGGCAGAGGTGACTGTGAAAAGGCAGAGATACTAAACAAATATTTTTGCTCAGTATTCACAAATGAAGAGGGGGAGGTACCTAAATCAAACAATAGAAACACTCTGGCTACAGAAGTTGGTACCAGCCCATTTACAGAAGAAAGAGTTCTGAAACAACTCTTAAAACTGAAGGTAGACAAAGCAATGGGGCCTGATGGGATTCAGCCCAGATTTCTAAAAGAACTAAGGGTAGAACTAGTGACACCACTGACTATCCTCTT
The DNA here is from genome assembly GCA_016271365.2 of Neoceratodus forsteri. Taxonomy (NCBI): domain Eukaryota; kingdom Metazoa; phylum Chordata; order Ceratodontiformes; family Ceratodontidae; genus Neoceratodus; species Neoceratodus forsteri. Next base: position 142,880,237 of record CM057449.1, on the reverse strand, counting down.
TAACAAATCACGGGAGGATGGGGTGGTACCTGAGGACTGGAGGAAGGCAGATGTGATTCCACTTCACAAAAGTGGGAGCAGGGCAGAAGCAGACAACTACAGACCTGTTAGTTTAACCTCAGTGATAGGGAAAATTATGGAATCACTTCTGAAGGAAAGAATTGTTGAGTACCTAGAGGCCAGAGGGGCACAGGACCCAAGGCAGCATGGATTCACAGCGGGAAGGTCATGTCAGATGAATCTAATCAATTTCTTTGACTCGGTTATCAAAGTAGTAGATCAGGGAGGGGCTGTGGACATGGCCTACCTAAACTTTAGCAAAGGCATTTGACACAGTCCCACACAAAAGATTAATATACAAGTTAGCCAACCTGGGAGTGGGTTCCAAGATGGCAGCCTGTGTAAAGAATTGGCTGAAGAACAGGACACAGCAGGTAATAGTAAATGGAGTCCACTCTGAAGAAAGGGGGGTTACTAGTGGGGTACCCCAGGGTTCAGTACTAGGACCGGTCCTCTTCAATGTCTTTATAAGCAACATTGCAGAGGGACTGGAAGAAAAAGTATGTCTCTTGGCAGACGACACAAAGATCTGTAACAGAGTTGATATACAAGGTGGAGTGGAAAGGATGAGAAGGGACTTGGCAAGGTTGGAAGAATGGTCAATTGTATGGCAGCTTAGATTCAATGCTAAGAAGTGCAAGGTAATGCAATTTGGAAACAAAAACCCAGGGGAAGAGTGCACAATGAGTGGGGTGAGATACTAACAACAACAAAAATGGAAAGAAACCTGGGGGTAGTCATATCGGATGACCTAAAGGTGGGCAAGCAATGTGAGAGGGCAGTAAGGAGGGCTGGGAGAGACACTGGAATGTGTAGAGAGGCATCACCAGTAGAAAACAAAAGTTGTTATCCCTCTGTACAGACAGCTGGTGAGACCCCATCTGAGTACTGCGTTCAGTTCTGGAGACCTCATCTCCATAAGACATAAACAGGATAGAGGCAGTTCAGAAGAAGACTAAAATGGTGCAGAGTCTGCACCAGAAGACATATGAGAGAGACTTAGGGAGCTTAATATGAATAGCCTCGAGGAAAGGAGGGAGAGGGGGACATGATAGAAACTTTCAAGTACCTCAAGGGAATCAACAAAGTCCAAGAGGGTAGCATCTTTCAGAAAAAGAGGTGTGCAGGAACAAGGGGGCACAATTTGAAGATGGGGGGGCGGCTCAGAGGCAATGTAAGGAAATATTTCTTCACAGACAGGGTTGTGGATGCATGGAATGGCCTTCTGGAGGAGGTTGTGGAGTCAAAAACAGTGGTGGAATTCAAGCATGCATGCGACAGTCATAAGGCAATTCTAGAGGGTGGGGGTAGGAAGAAGTAGGCTCAGTGACAGCGGTAGGGTTACATGAATGTGGGTCCAACTGGACCCACGACTACCAGAAATGTGGGTCCAAAACCAAATTTGTGGGTCCAAAAATCAGAATTCTTAGAAATGCTGTAGAGATGCATTAAGATTGGCTGTATGTTGATAATATAGAAGTTCAAGCAGTTTACTTATTATTTCTATTTGCTATTTTTTTTTTTTTGCCTCTTTAGGTCACGTTCCAGGCCAGCCCAGATAGCTAAGGTTAGCTATGCAATCTTCGTGATCAACTATGTACAGGAAAGCAAGTGCAGGAGAAAGATGGACTGACTGAGGATAGTGAGTCCGTGTCTGCACACCCACAGTCGAGTAGCCAGGAGGAGCAATAGTGAGACTGTCAGAGCAGCAACAGCAGCAGCCTATGATAGGTGTGCAAGACAGCACAGTTCAACTTCTTCACACACATCAAGCCAGTTGGGGGTGGGACTCTCTGGGACACTGGGACTGGGACTGCCCTTTTGTAACGACAGTAATTTACCTTTTAGGCAGAATGAGAAGGAGGGACGGAAGGGACACTGGATAGGAGGGAGAAGAAGATGTCATGTTATTGTTGACAACATCTGTATCTGTGTTGATTTTTTAATGATAGTCAGTGCCAGTTGTCGCCCACCTGTCACTGTAATTAGCAAGCATCAAGTGTAGGGGGACAGGACTGGACGGCTGCCCCACTCTTATTTTGTGAGTCTTGCAATTATAATGTTAGCTTAGTCACACAGTGCCTACTAGGCTTAGACTGTGTATCAAACCTGTGTATTTGTCTTTGAGTAACACAAGATAAGACAACTACTGAACTCACTGTAATATACTTAAATTATATATTTTACTTGAGTAATCCCAGCTGATCTCTCAAGACATGCATGTTAAACTGAGTATATCAACAAACAATGCACATATACGTACACTTAGTGTCATCTGTCATCGTGTCACACAAGTAAAATCAGACCACTATGGCTATGATCATCAATTATGTGTAATACATTTTTATAACAGTCGTGTCGTGTGTATCATGTAACATTTTGTGTAAGCTTCTGATGCTGACACATGACATATACCATATTAATTAGATGCATCATGTACTTTGTTATGGTTAAAATTGAAAAGTAGTTAACAGTTGCTGCTAATACAACAGTCATGGACATGTAATTAATAACTACTGTTAATTATAATGACCTGAAGTTCTGATTTCCTTCAAGTGTTCAATACACTGACTGACATGTTCACAGACTGAAGAGAAGACATTTGTTGTAAAGCGTGATGATGAACAAAAAAACATTGCCATGTAGTACCAGGCAAGTTGCAATAAGAACTGTTAACGTAAGTAACCCCTAAAGAGTTACTTGGTTAAAATTAGATTTTAGACTTATTGGTTTTCCACCACTGTCTGTTTACAATACTACATTTCAAGAAGATGGAGAAATGTAATAGAAACATAACACATTTGTAGTGAAAAAACTGCCAGATACCAGAAGTTAAAAATGTTGAAATTAATGGCATCTGATTTTATATGTAGTTGTTGTACGTACAACAATAAAATATATAACAATTGGTAAAAAATCATTTCTACTTTTACCTGGCTGTGTATCCAAGCAAGGTGGGAAAGTTAAACTTTGAAACATGTTCGTTTCATGTGCACAGTATGTTGTACTGTTGGGATCTGCATGGGACTGCAGTGCTACTGCACTGCACACTACAAATACATGAATTCAGTCAGCTGAGCTAGCAAACAGCATATTGTTGTAATGTACTGTACATACAGTGTGAAACACTGCAATAGGAAGGATGTAGTAGTAGTATACATGATGAACTGGAATGGATCATGGAAGGAAGGAATCCCTGTGATTAACTTGTTTGACTTGTTTAGAGCCTAGTAGTAGTAGTCACTGTGGCAGTGGTCTGACTGATTCTGATTGATAACTGCGATTGTTATCATGATGGAATACAGATAGTATTACTGATTGTGGTTGCATTTAGTACATGGTGCTGGATCTGGTGCACTCGCTGAAATCATGTTCCAGGTTCTCATTGTTTTCTTGCACATAGGCTGTCTCGATGCCACATCATGTGCGAATGATCATGATGCATTACGTGAACGTGAGATATACAGTAGTCGTCATGAAACATGGATGAAAACACAAATGTATGTTGTCTCACTCACAATCATAATCATTCATGACCATACATTACACTGCTTTAAGCTTCCATTACATCATGCCACAGCAACAGGGCAAATGGAAAATAAATGGCATCCTCCGTCCTGTGTCCCGTCCCAGTCCCCCCCCCTCCCTGGAGACAGAGTGGAACAAGGCTAGAAGAACAGCTGTGCATGAAAGTGAGAACAGAGGAAAATGGAGGGACCCTCACCCAACAGCGTCCTCCCAGGTCCCAGCCAGTGACTTACCTGGCTATATAAAAGTGATGTTACAGTTGGATACAGTAACAGTAGACAGACAAAACAGATGGCTAAGGATTGCAGGAGCCAGTTCATAAAAGAAAAGACCCCCAAGAGAAAAGTGGGATGATGAGGGAAATACACAAGACTGAGAAGATGATCCCCCCCCCCCGAGGCCCCGAAGATGTACTCTTACCATTATGGCAAGTAACACTACTAACTGTCTGTTCTATTTCTTCAGAGGTATCTCAGTCATAACATCATGTACCATACCACAGTGTACCACCATCACCGTAGGAGGATCGAAGACCAAGCAGCTGAGCAACCCATAGGAAGAGGTGATCTTGGAGGGAGGCTAACCCATAGTAGTTCTCCTGTCCTGACTCCTACATAAACCTTACTCAGTGAGGAGGACTTCTTAAACTAAAGACAGAAGAAAGACCCTGAGTCTGAGATTCATTGTTAAGTCACTAAATTCAAGGGGCTTGGGCTGAGAGTTACCACCGTGCTGTTCCGGAATACTTATGTGGTGCACTCTGCCAGTACCAAACAGAAGAGAGAGTAAGTTGTAACTTGTTATGCTCTTACGCATATTACAAATTAATGAAATTACTCTTCTGAATCAGAAGACGACAATGGTATAGGATGCTCATTCTGATTTGTAACAGTCATTGCAGAAGTACTAGTATCACTACTACTTGCAGTGGCATCGGCTGACATTGTATTACGTGAAGATGAAGGCTCACTACCTATGCTCATTACTCTGCCTCCCATAACTGTGAATTTCACCCTGCGGTCTCGTGCTTGTTTCCATTTTAGAAGGGCTTTCTCCACATTAAATTCATTGAGTGGTACACTCTCTGCTGCAATTCTCGAGAGCATCTCAAGATAGGAATCTGAGAGAGTACTTCGATACCTAGTTTTAATTCTGTTTTGCAAGGAAAATCCCCTTTCACAGCAGGCACTGTTTACTGGTATGGCCAGACCACAAGACAGCAACCGAGAAATGTTGGGGTAAATAGCAGAATACTTTGAAATGATCATCTTGGCAAAGTCCCAGAATTGCATCTGAGAGTAACAAGATTGCTGAAGTAATCCTTTAACCTGAGACCACTCTATCTCTGTAGCATATTTATCTATGTGAAGATCAATTTCAGCACCACTTTCAGTGACACACCGCTGACCATAATGAGAAAGAAGAACATCCAGTTCTTTCTCACCAAAGTTAGGGGGAAGAGGTGAAGTATCCCGTTTTGTTCTAGGATCAAAAATTTGGAAAGCACACAAGACATCCAACATTTCATTGGGAAATCTTTCCTGAATGTTGCTTAGCAATTTGTCTAGGTAGCTATTTTTAAGCCTCTCAAACTTCGATTTGAACTGTTCTTCCACTTTACAAGTCTGTCCTTTTACTTCTAAAATAAGGTAACCATTATTCTCAGTAAGTTGCTGGAGAACCCCCTCGAGCATTGGACCAGGATTTGTTTTCATTTCCGTTAAGCTATCTACTGCACTAGTAATAACTGGCATAATTATGGTTAGGTCTAAGCTATCAGACTGAAAAACCTTACTTAGTTTTGTTACATGTGAAAGAACGTCAAGCAAGAGTTGGGTTACTACAAAAAATTTGACAGTTTTCAACATTTTTAAGACCCCTGTTGCTGTGGCATTTTGTGTGGAAGCAGCGCCATTCTCGAAAAATGCTACAAGAGAAGGCCATATTCTACTAACGGTCTCAACTGCTTTATGCAGTGTTAACCAGAGAACCTGTTTGGGTTCTTTGAGATGAAGCAACAGGGTCATCAAGCAGAACTTCTAATTCTGTCAGATGATGAGTCCTGACAGCACTGCTTGAAAAATATGAAAAGACAGATTGTAGTGTACTCTGATACTCCTACAGGTATTTCTCATGTTTTGCTGCTTGTGATGCAGCCAGAGACAGCCTATGTGCAAGATAGTGAACCGAAATCATATAAGGGTTCACATCCGTTAGTCTCTTTGCTACCCCTGTGTGAGAACCTCTTATAACTGATGCGCCATTTGAACAGAATCCTACACACTTTTCAAATGGTATGTTATGCTTACGAAAGAAGTCTAGAATAACGTTTGTTATGCTTTCTGCTTTACCATCTGATACCTGCAGGTTTTCTAGAAAATGTGTCTTTACAGTCCCATTGACCACTGTTTGACAATAAAGTACAAGTTTTTTGTTGATTGTGAGATCTGTCAATTCATCACACATGATGCCCATAAATGAAGCTGAAGCAATTTCTGAAAATATTTCTTCTTCTATTACATTGCTGCATGCTGTATGCAATTCGCGCACAGAGTCGTGGTGTGTACACACAGTAGGATTAATCTCAGCACCTAAAAGGGCATGAAGATTCAGAAGAGACGCAAATTTTGAAGGGGGGAGTTCTTCCTTTGCTAACCAATACGCTGAATACATGGCTGTAGCAGCACATTTCTCTGCCTTTTTAATAGCATTTACTGCAGCTGTATCAAAGGACTTTTTAAGCTGAACTTCCTTTACTGCCAGAACATGGTCGGTGCTTGTATTATGACGTACAAGCATTGTGTGCCTATAGTTGGTACAGCCCGATGTGAAGGTATTTCTTTTACCAGCTGCCTTGCAAATGTTACAGTACATTAAAACAGTGCTGTCAACAACCTTAAAATCTAACCATTTATACAGTGTCCTCCACTGTTCCTGAACACCACGTATATATTTTTTTTTGGGCGGTATCATGTGTGATGATATTGAATCATCAGCTGCTGCCACAGTACTACTACTACTAGGCTCTAACTCATTATCCATCTCCATCACTACACATGATGAAACAGTGTCTGTTGTAACACTGTATGATGTGCCACAGCCACCAACATGATCATCCTCAGGCAAATTCTGCTCATTACTACAACTTGTATCTGCATTGTTACTTTCAACCTCTTGTTGTACGTGTGTTGTTTCTCTCACAGTTTTTCTATGAAACAATAAAAATGTCTCCATTTTTTTACAATAAATTTCAATTTCAGATTAAGTCAGTCATTCTTCTATATCTTTGGTGAGAGGGACTTCCTGGCAGCAGCCAGTACATCCTTCATCTACTCACGGTTCCCCAAAACCAGTTCAATTCAGGACAGGTTAACACTTCACAGCACGACACGAAGCAGATGATTTCAGAAGTCTTCAGACAGCAGCCGCACTTTTCTTGATAGAAACATAGAAACATAGAATTTGACGGCAGATAAGGACTGCTTGGCCCACCTAGTCTGCCCATTTTCCTACCTAACAGATAAGCTGCAGATCCTAGTTAATCAACAGCTTACTTCCTCTTACCCGCCACTAGGACTGCCTTATGCCTGTCTCATGCATTCTTGAAGTCCCCCACTGTTCTTGACTCCACGACCTCCTCAGGGAGGCTGTTCCATGCATCCACAACCCTCTCAGTGAAAAAATACTTCCTCACATTACCCTGAGCCGTCCCCTCTATCTTCTAATTGTGCCCCTTGTTCTTGCATCTCTCTTTTCTGGAAGATGCTACCCTCTTGGACTTTGTTAATTCCCTTGAGGTACTTGAAAGTTTCTATCATGTCCCCTCTCTCCCTTCTTTCCTCAAGAGTATACATATTAAGCTCCTTTAGTCTTTCTTCATATGTCTTCTGGTGCAGACCTTGCACCATTTTGGTTGCCCTCCTCTGGACAGCCTCCACTCTGTCTATGTCTTTGTGGAGATAGGATCTCCAGAACTGCACACAGTACTCCAGATGGGGTCTCACCAACTGTCTGTACAGAGGATAACAACTTCCTGTTTTCTACTATTGATGCCTCTTCCATGCATCCCAGTATCCCCAGCCTTCCTTACTGCCTTCTCACATTGCTTGCCCACCTTTAGGTCATCTGATATAATTACCCACGTCCTTTCTATTTTACTGTTGTCAGTATCTCACCCTCCATTGTGTATGCTTCCCTGGGTTTTGTTTCCATGTGCATTACCTTGCACTTCTTTGCATTGAATCTGAGCTGCCATACATTTGACCATTCCTCCAACCTTGCCAAGTCCTTCTCATCCTTTCCACTCCATCTTGTGTATCAACCCTGTTGCAGATCTTTGTGTCATCTGCAAAGAGACATACTTTTCCTTCCAGTTCCTCTGCAATGTCACTTATGAAGACATTAAAAAGGACCGGTCCCAGTACTGAACCCTGCGGTACTCCGCTAGTAACCCTCCTTTCTTCACTGTGTACTTCATTTACTGCTACCCTTTGCGTCCTGTTGTCTAGCCAATTTTTTATCCAGGCTACCACCTTGGGACCCACTCCAAAGCTGGCTATCTTGTGTATTAATCTTTTATGTGAGACTGTATCAAATGCCTTGCTAAAATCTAGGTAGGCCATGTCCACAGCCCCTCCCTGGTCTACTACTTTGGTCACCCAGTCAAAGAAATCTATTAGATTCATCTGACACGACCTTCCCATTGTGAATCCATGCTGCCTTGGGTCCTGTGCACCACTGGCCTCTAGGTACTCAACAATTCAGCTGCTGCACTAGTCTTCAACTGATATGAGGAGGATGGATAGCCAAGAAAAGAACATTGTGCACTGGGATGATCACATGACACCGACACAAAGGGTTGTCGTCAGACGGTCAGCACTCAGATGCTCTGTCTGTACAGAAAAATTATATTAAAAAAAATACAAAAGAAAACAGAAACACAGTCCTAGTCTACAACCATATTTATATCTGAAACTCAGACTCTGAGACCATTCATGTTACAACACTAAACTAATTATTTGTGGCCAGTCAAGTGGCTCCTATTATCCCTCACGGAGTGGTAATGATGGAGATCTACTGTTTTACTAAGAAATTCAGAATAACAAACTCATTCTTTGAGTCTACTGACTCTGAGTCCTCCCTCACTCACAGTCACAACAATGTTCGTCTCTATTCTTGTCTCCAAAAATGAAAATGATGACAATGACAACGTACTCAAGTTAGGTAACAAGTGCACACCCCCAGGCACTGTTTAAATTTGAAATGTACTACAGGTGCTTCGCAGTAAACCCCGTGAGGTATCAGGTCAAAAACAAGGCAACTGTCTCCAGTTCGACGGTTCCCACAAGAAATTAGTCAAAAATGAAGGAAACCGTTGAAAATAAACACCCACGATAAAATTAGGCTTTAAAGTAAATAGTTGCGGTAAAAATAAAGTCTAAATAAAGCCCTTGCGCTAAAAATAAAAAAAATTGCTAAGACGTGCTAATGAAAAAGTAAAAATTGTCACTCATCATATACTAAAGGAAAAGATTTATGAGGAAAACTTTACCCAGATAAGCACTAGGATGCTGTCAACAAGGAAATTTGGGACTCACCTCAGAGGCAATATGCTCAGTCCAGTGGAGAAAATATTCTGAAGCAGTCAACAGCTTTCACTCAGTTCATCACACCCCTTCCAGTCCAGTAGCGTAGCTAGCTAGCCAGCCGCTGCAGTAGCGCGTATGTACCTAACAGCTAAGCTAACACCTTCTACTATCTGCTTACCAGAGTTGTATAATGGGCTGGCTGGCTGGCTAAGGCTAACGGTGTCAATAATCTATCAATTTTAACCCCCCCCAAAAAAAGACCACAAATGTCATTACAAAATGAAAAGTGGAGTTTTTCATACCTTTTTGTCTTCTGGTCAAGGCCAGGGTCTTCTCTCTTCTGTTCTTCTGACAGTGGCTGGTGGCATCGTGGCATTGCTTGCCTTCCACAGTCCACTGAAACTGTATGAATCAACAACCTGAAACAAAAAAACATACAATTAAATCTCATTCATTCACACACAAAAAAAAGTGCTAGCACCAGCATGTCTGACAGCAAGGCAGGAGCAACAATTAAAAAACCCAAAACATAACTTTGCTGCCACAGAGTGTGTAGCGGTAGCCTGCCAGCCGAGCTCACAATGGTAGCATCAGGCACGGGAGGGGGGGTTGAGGCTAGTTACTCCCTCTCCCTGTGTGGGTGCTGGTTGAGTGCAGATCATCCCCTCAGCGACATGATGAGTGGACCAAGTATGACCTCGGTCACCTCACCTCGCTGTCCTCACCAACACAACACCGGCGTCACCGACCCCTTCTTGCAGGCTCAACAGCGGTGTTGCCGACTGTGGCTGTGTGAAGTCATTAAATGCTATAAGGTCCTGCTCTGTGATGCAAGCAACTCACAAGAAGCCAGTGATGCGGGGCATGGGGGCAGGGGAGGGTCTCTGGGTGTTAACTTGGAAAGGTGCTGCAGCTGAAAAAGCAGCAGGAGCCTGGAGGAGGCTGGAGGACAGGATGACATGGGAGAATTTAAAATACAATTAAGAAGTACAAAAATATGCATATACTACAAAATCAAATAATTATGAATCATAATGTTTCCAATCCAACTTTCCTTCACTTCCTACTGTATGCCTGTTGGAACTTTTGGCCAGGTATATGATATCACAAATCACACAGTGAGTGAATCTGATGAGGACTCGTCGGTCAGGAATTGATAGTCATGACTGACAGCGTGCGTGGCCGTGACTCATAAAATACAGTCAAGCAGTCTGCTCATGCTTGCTGACCATCACCATTATGCAGATAATAGCTGCCTGTTCCTGTTGCACTGTATGTAAAAAAATAAACATTTATATTTATTTACCAATAGTCATATGAAAAAAGAACCCCAGCGGCAGCTGACAGCCCCCTCCCTCTCCCAAAAAAGATACATACCCAACCATGAGCAAGTTCAGTAGTCACCAACGCAACAACCATTAAGTAGCACACACACACACTACAGTAACAGTATACTAGCGTGACGAGAGATAGACTGTAAGATTTCACATAGTAGAGATGTAGAGAGAGAGCTTAGTACTTACGGTCTGGACAAGTACCGTCAGTCTGTGCTGCCCCTGGCAGCGCAGCGCACAATCACTGCTGTCCGATGGATGGAATCACGGCGGGGTGGCTGGGGCCATCTGGGATGGTCAACAATCAATCACCTACTTTGGCTCCACTAAAGCACACACAGGGTACACAGCACAAGACAAGCTGCATTGCACAGCACAGCACAACCTAAAATAAAGACAAAAAAATGACAATAAGCAGTCAGTGAGCATGAGTGAGTGACTTCATGCGGCAGCCATGTGCACTGACTAACTCGCATGAAGAAAACTCTTGGTAACATAATAACATAAAAATCTGTATGAGTCACCGGTGTCACCCCAACCTCAAGTGTCCTCCAGTCCACTTCCAGTCCCACTCTCATGTCCCCTCCCCATCACAGTGCCACTGCCACAGCCCTCCCAGAGTCCAGCAGCTTAATCAATCTCACTTCTCTGTCAGGCCCTGCTGACCTATAGCAGCAGCACCATCCCTGCGCACAAGCACAACTGTTTTGGGGTCTCTCTTATGAGTAGTGTTGATGACGAGGCATGGAAACAATCTACCCAGGCAGGGCCGCTACACAGCGGAGTCGGTGGATATTCATCCCCTTCCCCCTGCATGGCAGATTGATGATCTGCAAAGTGCAACCCCCCAAGCCAACCCCGTGAATCCCTCATGCACTTTCCGACTTCGCTTTAGAAGAATAGCCATAATGGTTTATTTTCCCCTCCCAAGTTGGGACTAGGCTGGGAGTGCTAGCCGCGCTACCAACTTCTGCTGCAGTGCTCCCTTCTCTTCACCCACCCTCCCTCACCACCTCAGAGACAAACAGGTCCCCACTCCTTCCCCCATGCTGCAGGAACAGAGACTGATGTCACTGACAGCACTGCACTAATGAATAATGGATAAATTACTAGGAGGACCTCATACTGCTGCGCTGCACTGCACTGCCTTGCCTCAACCCTCATGTGTTTAATAAAAATATTCAGTAAATTCCATAAGTGGCATGGGGCATGACTCGAGTTTAAATGAGGTGCCGTACCAGTCACGAGGCAGCCGCTGAGCCATCCAAAAGTGAAGTAACCGTACATTTTACAAATAGACAAGGTGGGATGGAAAGGGAACTATAATTAAATGATGTTAATGACCTATCCCACCCAGGCTCTGAGCAACCCATGGTGACCCCACCCATCCCTCTCCCCATGCAATTTATTTTTACTAAAACGGCAGTGTACAATCTGATTCTGCACTAGTGCACTGCACTGCTAGCTCTGTTCTAAGTTCAGATGTTGTCTTTAGCTTTCCTGAACTCAGGCAGCCCATTAGCAAAGCAACAAGAACAGACAGAGCAGCTAGAATGCACTTACAGATACTGGAGATGCATCATCAGAATATCATATTAATAAAGTGTAAATCAAGTCTCCTTGTACCTTATGCTCCTTTTGTTGTCTACTGAGCAGGTTCTCAGCTTGCCCGCTCAAACTGTTTCTGAACTTCCCCGTTTCCATCCCGCTGCAGCCAGCAACCCCCATTCGGCGCTCTCACACTCTGCCTGCCTCCCGCATGCTTTGCAAGGGTGACGCTTTGAGTGAGGAGCATTTTCAGACAATGAGTGCTGCTGGTGCCACCACTGAGGAGCGCCCCCCCACCAGACTCAAGGACGACTGAACGACTCGTCTAAACTCAGCTACAGTGAAGTCTACAGAGTCAGACAGACAAACAGACTGTAAATATAATGGGAGGGATTAAAAACCTGCTGCACCTCACGTCGATTCCACTTCACAGGCAAGGACCAAGAGTCTGCTCAGATTGCCAACTTGGGGGGGAATAACGTGGGTAACGGTAACACCCAACGTAATAACCCTGGGGATTTATTCTGTCCTTCCTGCCTTGACTCACCAAGCCACATCACAAAATACATCTCCATCTCAGTCAGCCCCATGTTGTCACTTCAAATGCTGCCTGCATTGAGGATGAAATGCAGAATTGGTGGCAACTGGCAACATAAATATAAATTGTGGAGGGAGACAGAGCACACTCACAGCAAGGAAGGGCCTCTCCTGCTGCTACTGAGTCAACCTGTACTGCCTGCTCAAACGGTTCCCCGAACTTCCCGGTTTCCCTCCCGCTCCCGCTGCAGCCAGCAACCCCCGTTCGACGCTGTCACACTTTGCCTGCCTCCTCCTATCTACCTGCATGCTTTCCAATGGCGGCACTTTGAGCGAGTGGAGCCAGCTGTCAGTGTGACCACTGAGGAGCACCCCTCCTCCGGCAGACTCGTCTCAACTAAGAGTCGGACAGTACAAACAGACTGTAAATATAAGGGCCAAGGAGCATTTAGTATTAACCTGCTGCATCGATTCCACTTCACAGGCAAGGGAACAGAGTCTGCTCAGATTACCAACTTGGTGGGTGAGGGGATAACGCGTGGTGGGTATGGTAACCGTAACCTAACAGCCCTGTAATCTGTCCCTTGACTCGCCAAGCCACATCACAAAAATACTCTCTCAGTCTCAGCCCCTTATTGTCACTTCAAATGCTGCCTGCATGAAGGATGAAATACAGAATTGGTGGCAAACTGGGCAACATAAATTGTGGAGGGGGTGCACACTCACAGCAAGGAAGGGCCTCCTGCTGCCACTTGGAGTCACTCAATGAATGGGGCAAAAACATGATGATAGGTCGCCAGGCTGCCTTCTGGATAGATGGATAGGGAGTGGGTGGGAAGGGCCAGCAGCACTTAAAAACTTACCTCCTTTACACTGGACTACCTGGTTCCGTTCTTCGATCTTTCACTTTTCTCTGAGGCAACGGGACTGGGCAGGCAGATCTTCAGTCCACCTTCACTCTTCTGGGCTTTCTTTGTTTTTTTCTGGGCACAACGCTGGGCACAATTGCTGCACACTCCTCGATACTCTCCACCTACACTGAGAAAAATGGCGCGCCTACCCACATGCCAGTAAAACGCTTGCCGCATGATGGATTTTAGAGACACAGCTCATACTTCAAGTGATTGGTGGAAAAATAGCAGCTTATCTTAACCGCCAATCATAATTTTTGGAACCTTTTTTCATTTGTAACAATGTGTTTTTTTTCCCTGACGCATCAACCTCCACTTTGCTCTGTTGCCTGAAAGTAATCTGAAGTGCAGCCAGTGTAATAAAAGCCACAGCGCGCCCGTCCGCACGTCCACGCAGACGCGTGCACACATCGGGAGTGCACCCAAAATCACAAACCTGCATCTTTTTCCCTCTGGGCGCACGTTAGTGCGGTCACTGAGTAGGCTGTTGGTTAACTAGGATCTGCAGCTTATCCATTAAGTAGGGAAATGGGCAGACTGGGTGGGCCAAGCTGTCCTTATCTGCCGTCAAATTCTGTGTTTCTGTGTTTCTATGGAGGCATGCTCTATCAGCTCGTTTTCACATCTGCAGCTTATTATACTGCTCCACTAGATGTCGCTGTCATACTGCAAGCATAGCAAGTTATTCTGTTAGTTACAGCTTCAGTCCTTGCTTGCTGTTAGTTACAGTTTCAGTCCTAGCTGCAATCTTTTTAAAACCTTGAAATCAATTTACAAACCTTCCCTTATCCACTTGAAGTACCACTGTCATCTATTTAGCTCTCATGGCTTGGCCTGTGACTAACTTTTCCTTCTGCATCATGCCATTATTCTTAGTTTGTTATTTGACTATCAGTGGTCTTGTGTGTATCATTCATGCTCAGGTCAGACTTCTTGTCTGACCTGAGCAAAATTAGATGGCAAGATTTCTATCTAGCCCCAACTGTCACAGAAGCTTATAACTTATTTCATTCCGCAGTGTTACAGGTCATCAACAAACATACTCCACTAATGAAGTGCAGAATCTGAAAAAAAAACCTTGCCCTTGGCTCACTCCCTTACTGAAGTCTGCTTTGTGCAACAGAGATATCCTTTGGAAACTTTCCCAGAAATCTAAATTACCATCAGACTGGACTGCCTTTGGGACAGCTAGAAACATTTACACTAAGTTGGTCAGAACAGGAAAAGGCAAAATATTTTCAATCAGCACTTGGCTCTTCAAAAAACAATGCAGTTAAGTTTTGGAAAGTCCTTAAAGAAATCGAAGGACACTGCCCTCCATCTGCCCTATCTTCCAAAATCTGTAAAGATGGAATTATCCACTCAGACAGGACCTCTATCCTTGATCTGCCAAACAACCATTTCGCCACTGCAGGCATGGCCTTTGACATGTCTCCTGTTAGCAAAATTTGACCCTTACATGACCTGACATCACCCGCCTGCCTCACGTCCTGTAACTACCTTTAGCTTTAGTACTAGTACCCTGAAACAAGTGGAAGACCTCCTTCTATCCCTTGATCCTAACAAAAGCCCAGGTGCTGATTGTCTTGATCCTTTTTTTCTGAAACTTGACTACTACTTCCTTTCTCCTCCTATCACTCACCTCTTTAATCTTTCTCTTCTACAAGGTGTACTTCTTCCTGCATGGAAAGTCGCTCATGTAATCCCTCTCCTTAAATCTGGCAATCCTTCCGATCTAAATAATTATTGGCCTATCTCTCTTTTTTCCTATCTTATCTAAACTCCTGGAAAAAATAATTAATGCCCAGCTCAGAGATTATCTAGATAATGCTAATCTCCTTAACCGTCTTCAATCAGGTTTTCACCCTAAGCACAGCACAGTTACTGCTCTAGCCAAGGTCACAAATGATTGGCAGACTGCCTTAGATGCCAAAAAGTATGTGTGTGTGCTTTTCTTAGATCTAAGTATAGCGGTCAACACTGTCGACCACTACCTGCTCATGTCCCTGTTGACTAACCTTGGAATTGACACTATGGTCCATAATTGGTCCTCCTGCTACCTTACTGGAAGGCAGCAGCAAGTTTTAGCTCAAGGCGACCTATCTTCACTTAAAACCCTTCTAAGAGGCATCCCTCAAGGGTCAATTCTTGGCCTCTCCTCTTTGCTGTAGACATTAATAATATTGATCAACGAGTTATGAATGCAAGTATCCATTTATTTGCTGATGACAGTCATCTATGTTGCTAAACCCTCCATAGAAGATGCATGCCTCATAATTCAGAATTAATTTACTTTGTTACAGCATAACCTACTACACTTAAAATTATTACTGAACTCCAAGAAGATTAAACTCATGCTATTCTCACCCCAGGACAATTTGGGCAATCTAAACTCCCTCCCTTCTAACCTTTTGATCACGACCATCTTTGGTGAAACTATCGAGGTCATTGAGAAATTTAAATATCTTGGCTTCTGGCTGGATCATAGACTTTCCTTTTCCACTCATATTGAGGAACTCACTAAAAAACTCAAGGAAAGGCTTGGACTCTTCTTCAGGATCCGGCGTCTGCTAACCTTTGAAGCTGAACTAAGGCTTGTCACGTCAACTTTTTGGCCCGTCCTTGATTACTTGGACATCTTATACTGCCATGGTTCTAAAACTGTCCTTGCAAAACTTGACATCCTTTACCATAGGGCGATAAGGTTTGTCACTAATGCCGCAGCTAATACACATCACTGTATGCTCTATACACAACTAGGCTGGCTGCCTTTAGCTGCTCAAAGATACCGTAATGCTTCCCTATGGGTCTATACAGCTCTCTCCTTGGAACTACCTCCTTATATTTATGAACTTTTTAGTACTATCCCGTGTTCATATCCTCTTAGGTGTTACAACTTTATTCGATTGGATACCCCAAGAATTAGGTCTCGCTTTGGCTTTGCATCTCTTAGTTACTCAATCCCATCCTTGTGGAATACCATCCAAGATACTTTAAAACTAACCCAGCTGATTGGTCTAAACTCCTTTAAATCGATGCTAAAATCTCTATGGGTAAATAATTGTCAGTGCTACACCTAGGCCACTGTTAGGCTATCATGCCCTATTCGCCTCAGCTATAGCACTTTTGTAGATGCGGCCTCCCGTCTTATCTGGTTTCCATTGCCCACCCCTTCTCTTTCTACTACTGCAGCTGTCCCTTGTCCCTTCTCTCCTAGCCAATGCCCTCTGAGTAGCTCCATGTCCCTGCTTTCTACTATTTTCTCTTACCCCACTTTCTCACTCTTGCTTAGTCACCTTCTATATTATTCCTTAGCCTCACTAGTGTATGTATTAGTAGCTTTATGCCTTGATCATATGTCTTATGTTTGCTCCTGATGTGTAAACTCTTGAATGTTACTCAGCTACAATGCTAATCTCTGTTGTTAACCATATGTATTGGAATCTGCATCTTGTTATGCCTTTGCCATTTGCTATGTAATTTTTTTGTACTGTGTATTTTGAAATGTTTTGCCTGTCCTCTGGGACCAGTTTGTAAATGAGTCCTTCTCAATGGTGTAATTCCTGGTAAAATAAAATTGAATTGAAATGAATTTATTTCACCAGGAAAAGGCTCAGTTGAGCAAGCTCATTTACAAGGAGGTCAGGGCAGGACAGCATACAATGTTAAATGCATGATCCAGCATTCAGAGATATGCAAGACATGGGAATATACATAGCTGAAATTAGATTACGGGTATTATAACTCTGACAGATTACATATACAGTACATATAGGGCCCGATATTCAAAATTGCACATGGTAATGGTGCAAGTGGGTGCTCAGCGCAACTGAGTTGCACTGGAGCAACAAAGGGATCTATTCAAAAGAGATGTGCCATGGCTCATGTCTTCTGAATATAGCAAAGAATGCATACTGCACAAATACAATGTGCCGTCGCATCCCTCAGACAGGTCTGAATACCAGGAATGGGAAATGCGCCAGTACATCAGAGATACACCGAGCACAAATTTCTGCTATTCAGACACCAATATGCAAATGTGCCATAATGCATGCAAGGCACAAATGGGACTATTTGCATGTCATTATGGCTCCATTTGCATGAGTTGTGCAGAGCTGGCCAGCGAAATGTGCATGGTGCCCTGCACACCATGCGGTGATGGCAGCGGAGGTCCTCAGTGCCCCTCCATTGCAATTGCTCCAATCACCGTATGTTATGATGATCAATATCCCTGGTGGCCCAGTGGTATCCCTTCCCCTTCCATAGCAACGATCGCCATATGATAATGGAAATATTATCCCTGGTGGCCCAGTTGTCCCCCTCCCCTCCCCTCCCATAGCAACAATCACCATATAGTATTAAAATTAACATCCGTGGTGGTCCAGCGGTTTCCCCTCCCTGCCCGTACCTCTGATCACTCTTACAGCTGATACCAATATCCCTGGTAGTCTAGTGGTACCCCCAACCCTTCCAGTAACCCCAATCACCAGTAAAGTGCACAACAACACATCCCTGGTGGTCCAGTGGCACCCCCATCCCCCACCCACACAGGACCCTAGCCCACCCAGCTCCCCCCCATCATTGGTGGGCAGCAATCCCACCCCACATGCTTCCTGCTGCCTGCCGAATGACAGCTTACAGTAGCAGCTGCCGTATTTGGACCACACTGTGGACCAATGAGGCTTGCAGTGCATATATAATATCTACTCATTCATAGTTGTGAATGAGTATTACAATAAACAAGTCAGGAGGCACCTAACAAGCTGCAGAAAGATCTCTGCCAGTTTGGGCAATGGGCAGAAAAGAATAAACTAAAATTTAACCTGGATAAATGTAAAGTTATGCATTTAGGCCCAAGAAATCAGAAATTTAAGTATGAACTAAATGATGCCCTGTTAGGGGAAACAACATGCGAAAATGATTTTGGAGTAATTGTTTCAAACTATCTGTCCTTCAACTCCCGTATTTGAACTAAAGTCAAATTAAAGAAAAAAATACTAGGATGCATATTTAATAATGTCAAGAGCCGTAATCCATCTGTGATTGTACCCCTGTACACATCTCTCATGAGGCCACATCTCGAGTACTGTTTGCCACTTTGTGCACCACAAAATAAGAAGGGTGAAGTACTGATTGAGCAAACACAGAGAAAGGTAACCAAAAGAATTAGGACAGTGCAGTGGAAAACTTATGGTGACAGACTGAGGGATCTGGACATGTATTCAAAGAATTATAGAAGGCTGAGGGGTGATCTATGCCTGGTATTTCACACATCCAAAGATAACTATTTGTGGGAAACCACTGGCTTAACATCTCAAGTCTCGACTAAGAGTACACTTACATATGGTTAAAAAATTAAAGCCGAAATTTGTAGAACTAATAAAAGGAAAAAAATGGTTTTCCCAAAGAGTGGTTGCAGCATGGAACGCCCTTCCAGAATCTATAGTCATGTGTAAAACTATGGTTTCCTTTAAGTCATCTCTTGACCAATATATGGGTAACAGAAAATATAACTATCACCACTAAACAAGTGTCGAGCAAAAAATGGGTCCTCAGACCTATTAACTTGTATTATCCTATGAATTCTATGAATGCACTGCAAGCCCATAGGTCCACAGTGTGATCCAACGGGCTATCAGCTGCTACTGTATGCTGCCATTCGGTGGGCATCCATGGAGTATGTAGGTGGGATTGCTGTCTGCCAATGATGGGGGAGCTGGGTGGGCTGGGGTCCTGTGTGGGTGGGGGGTGCCACTGGATGACCAGGGACATGTTGTCATGCACTCTACCAGTGATTGGGATTACCGGTGGGGGGTACCACTAGACTACCAGGGATATCAGTATCAGCTGCAAGAGTGATCAGAGGTACAAACAGGGAGGGGGGAACAGCTGGACCACCAGGGATGTTAAATTTAATACTATATGATAATCATTGCTACGGGAGGGAAGGGGGTACACCACTGGGCCACCAGGGATATTGAGTTTCATAACATATGGCAATCAGAGGTATGGGCAGGAAGGGGGCACCACTAGACTACCAGGGATGTCTGTGGGTGCTTGTGCATGGTATTCTGGGGGGGGGGAGTAGACATCCACTGCTGGCGGCTGCTGTGTTGTGCACTGCAATACAGCAGCACGCCTGTGGGTGGAGGACATTTGAGCCATATTTTACGGGGTCAACTTTAAGCCCAGGTATGCGGCACATCTTGGGGTTATGCCAGCAGATGCGTCACACATCCCGGGCTGAATATTGTGATGTGCTGCATATGCATGGGCACACCCCCTGGAGATGTGCCGCATACATTATCTTTGCACCACAGTGCATCAGGAATTGTGCTACGCAATTCCCACTTTTGAATATTGCCCCGGGGCGCATTTCCAAGGTTGCACAAGGCCTAACCCCTTTGAATATCTAGGCCATAAAGTATACAAAGTATAGACAGGCATACAAAATAGAAAGAGGTTCAAACATTTGTCAGAGTCACAATAAGTATCTAGCCATATAACTGAAAGACCAATATGTAACATCAAAGATGTGTAAATAACTTTTTCCACAGAAAAATCATTATAAACGTTGTGCTTCTATTAATAATGATATGCTGAAACAGACAAAAAGAATGAGGTTCTTAATATTTTTTTTGTAAATGGCATTTTTAAAACAACCCTTTTTTCCACTTTTTCAGGACTATGTGCTCTTATAGGTACTAAGGTAAATGGCAATCTCTGTGTTGGTGCTTATGGGTATATATGGTTAGACCACACTCACAGACCCCACCCCCTGAAGCAGTTCTCCAGAATGAGCCCTGGGGCATTTGTTTGAGCCCTTTGCATGCTTGGACTACTATCTGGCATTTGGCTGCATTTGGTCTGCATTGGCTTGAAATAAAATGGTTCCCTGCAGCATATACGGTTCTTTTGTGGTTCCCTGTGTCACCAGTCTGACTTACAGTTTTACGCCCCATCATCCCTTCATGGAACAGGCATGGCTGGGCCCCATACTGGTAGCTCAGCTCAGCTGCCAATCATCCCCACCAACCTCTCCACTCCTTACCAACCACTTATGTCCCAGCCTGTCTTGAAGACCACCACCGTTTCCATTTCCACCGCCTCCATGAGCAACCTGTTCCATTTGTCCACCACTTCTTTCGTAAGGAAATGCTTCCTCACATCCTTTCTGACCCCCCCCATGGGCTTGTTCTCATGCTCTCTTGTAGTAGACCCCTCATAATACTTGAAAGACTGCGGACAGTCGACCCTATGTATTCCTTTGACAAATTCTGATGTTTCTGGTATGTCTCGTCGCTCTCCCCTGGTCTCCAGTAAGTACATATTTGGGCTGCTCAGATGCTCTACATATGCTTTCCCCTCCTACCCCTAAATCATCATGATTGCCCTCCTCTGCACTGACTTAAGCCTGTTCCTGTCCTTCTCCAGGTTGGGATTGCAGAACTGTACACGGTACTCCAGATGCAGCCACACCAGTTATCTGTACAGGGGCCAGAGTCCCTTCGTCATTCCTACTAGAGAACCCTCTTCCTATGTAATCTAGCACCCGGTTTGCCTTTCCACATGCCTTATTGCACTGAAACATAACCTTTAAATTATCTGCTATGATCACTCCCAGATCCCTTTCCTCCAACATCTGGACTATTCAGATGCACCCAAGCCAATACTCGGGTTGGGGATTATTTCTACTCATATGCATGAGTTTGCATTTTTTAGCACTGAACCTGAGCTGCGAGACCCTTGACCACCATTCTAGCCTACATAAGATCCCTTTTCTTATCTCTGACACCCTCCTTGCAGTCTACTCTCCCTAACAAAGTTGTATAATCTGAAACAGGCTAATCTTGCCCTGTATCCTTTCTCAAGTGTCACGATGAACTCACTGGGGTACACAGCTAATTACTTCCATCTCCCTGAAGACTGGCCATTTACTAGGGGTGTGTGACGAATTTGAATCGATGGCCGGAGTACACTAAATACAGTGTGTGTTTGGCCAAATTTCAAATACTGAATACTTGCTGTATTCGAGGTATTCAACCTACTTATTTGGTGGATGCTTTGGGGGCCCTTTTTTGAGAGAGGGCCAGGGAGTAGCAGTGAAGAAACCTGTAGCACTCATGTCAGAACCCCATATGGTCCAAGATGCTATTGCAGGACCATAGAAACTAACAGCAGATGAGGCCGCTTGGCCTATCCAGCCTGCCCAAGGCATACTTACTTTCTTACAGTTATAGCATCGTGTTTTTGTTATAGCATATTACCTCCTTGCCCCGCTCCCACCTTATCTGCATGTCCAGCATGCAAGCCTACTTTTTTAGGGTGCGCAAAACTCCAGAAAAATGTTAGAATAAAGAGCTAGAAACCCCCAGACTGCTGCCGTCAGAGCAGCACCACTGCTGCCAATAGTTCTGTACTGGAGCTGTCTGAAAGGTAATCTACCTCAAACTCTGCACAGCCCTTGACAGCTTACTATGCAAATTGTCATTGGAAAGCCATGATGTTGTCTCCGCCTCACACATGCTTCATTTCAGCTTTCTGCTGCTAACCTAATCCAGTGGCAGCAGGCACATGGCGCTTTAGAGGGCATTCACTGTTTTGCACAGCTCACTTTGCGATTTGCACTGCCCTTCCTGCTGCTGCCGTACACTTTAGGGTACATTTTAGTAATGTACTCAACATTCCAAAACACCAAATACTGGATGCCGCCGAATACTGCCTGAAACATTTGTTGAATATTTGTTTGTTTGTTTACCATTTACCACTGCCCTTGGGGTGTCCCCCCCCCCAACCAATTATCAATCCACCTGGTCAGGCCCGCCCCAGCCCAAAGTCTTCAAACATATGCACCATCTTTCAATGAAGCACTGAATCAAAGACCTTGCTAAAGTCCAGATATAATGTGACCCCCAGGGGTGCTGTCTCTGGATTCGCCCACATGCCTTACGACTGTACTGAGCCTACCTGCTTGAGGAGTTGGGTTCATTCTCTTTCCTGAAGTGGGGGGGGGGGCATCGAAGAAAGGATAGGAAATAGTGCAGTACTTCCATTCAGAAACAATAAGTGGACAAGATGTTGTGTGCAGTACCACCCCCTGGGATGCGGTGCCTACACACCTCCCTACACTGGAGTGGACTACCCCCTGGACACCAGTGAAACAGTTGTTACCTTTAAACACAGCGTAAGCAGGTTGTACAAAATGTGAGCAAGCACAAAAGTAATGTTCAACAAATTAATGTCTTTATTGTGCAACACCTGTCTGGAAGCTGGAACGAAAGAGGGGGTTAGGCAGTTGCAAGTTACTTTAGGCACTTCCACTCCACACTGAGACACTTTGGGAGCCACTCTACTGCGGATTACGACCACTCTCTCTGATCCCACAAAATCACTGTAGTCACCCACACAGTCAAGGGACACAGTCAGATAACGTAAACTACATAGGGTGCAGGATACGTTTTAGCTGGTACTAATACTAGAACTAAATTTGCAAGTATGACATGGAAGTAAATGATTCTAGGTATCCAAGAGTTACACTAAGTCCCAGTCTAGGCCTGGTAGCTACAATGCCCAGATTTCTTCTGTAGTGCATGTATTGAAAACTGTCTGTAGCAAGCTTACATTTTAACCCTCCAACAGACCATATGGTGTGTTAGCACAATTGACAAGCAAGTTGAACTTGGGATCCCAAAGGGGAAAATACCTGAAAACCAGCTTTGTAATCCAAATTGAGGGTGATGTAATCTAAACATGGACAATGCAAAAAAAAAAAAAAACCCAGCCAGAAACATAGAAACATAGAATTTGATGGCAGATAAGGACCGCTTGGCCCACTTAGTCTGCCCATTTCCCTACCTAACGGATAAGTTGCAGATCCTAGTTAACCAACAGCCTACTTCCTCCTACCCCCCACTAGAATTGCCATATATCTGTCCCATGCATTCTTGAATTCCCCCACTGTTTTTGACTTTTCGACCTCCTCAGGAAGGCTGTTCCATGCATCTACAATCCTCTCTGTGAAGAAATACTTCCTCACATTACCTCTGAGCCGTCCCCACTCTATCTTCAAATTGTGCCCCCTTGTTTTTGCACATCTTTTTTTCTGAAAGATGCTACCCTCTTGGACTTTGTTGATTCCCTTGAGGTATTTGAAAGTTTCTATCATATCCCCCCTCTCCCTCCTTTTTCTCAGGAGCGGGTCTCTCAGGATGTCTCACACAGAAGCTTCCATCTGCAAAAATGCCCCTACAGCACACACTCTCTGTAGATTAATTCAGCAGGGGGCCTTTGAGCACAGTTCGCAACAGTTCAGAGTTTAGAAAGAATGAGCCTACCAAGAATTAGTCAGTCTATTCTATATATGCCTAGGCAATTTGGTTGGCTTGGACTCCCCGCTCTGTGTAAGTACTACCTTGCGTCACAAGGCCCATGGTTTTACTCTTCGCTAAAACAAAGGGTAGAAGTGGGCTGGTACCAAATGCAACTGCAGCAGTTTCCTTCCTGTAGCATTTGGACAGAACCCACAAGTTTCATTCCTCCACACTTACTCCGAAACGTCTCCAGCCCATGGACGAGACACACTATAACAACTTTGCTAAACATACATAAATACACAAATACCTCAAATGAACTTGGCCACCCCAATCAGACATCATGACCCTTTTACCCCCCCCCCCAGCTTGCACTGAGGATATCAGTTCTGTGAGGCCCAAGGACTAACTAGATTCACACATTTACTTACCAACGGAACTTGTACCACATTTTACCAACTACAACAAAAATATAAGTTAAGAAAGGAAGATCATTTTCACTTCCTATAAGTGAGACATTTTTATCTTACAGCCACCACACCTACAACAACTGTTGAGACCCAAAACAGCCTTTGAAGAATTGTTCTATAGTTGGGTCACACTGAGGGCCAAGATGAGGCCCCTGTCACAGCTCTGCCATCTTTTGATAAATCAGTCAGTGTCTCAGACAGATAAAATCCGCCATCAGTGGGTACAGGAATCTCTCCAACCCAAAGAATTGTCGAGTATCTAGAGGCCAGAGGGGCACAGGACCCAAGGCAGCATGGATTCACAGCAGGAAGGTCATGCCAGACAAATCTGATAGATTTCTTTGACTGGGTGACCAAAGTAGTAGATCAGGGAGGGGCTGTGGACATGGCCTACCTAGACTTTAGCAAGGCATTTGACACAGTCCCACACAAAATATTAATATACAAGTTAGCTAGCCTGGGAGTGGGTCCCAAGATGACAGCCTGGGTAAAAATTGGCTGGAAAATAGGACACAGAGGGTAATAGTAAATGGAGTCCACTCTGATGAAAGGGGGGTTACTAGTGGGGTACCGCAGGGTTCAGTATTAGGACCAGTCCTCTTCAATGTCTTTATAAGCGACATTGCAGAGGGACCAGAAGGAAAAGTATGTCTCTTTGCAGATGACGCAAAGATCTGCAACAGAGTTGATGCACAAGGTGGGGTGGAAAGGATGAGAAGGGACTTGGCAAGGTTAGAGGAATGGTCAAATGTATGGCAGCTTAGATTCAATGCTAAGAAGTGCAAGGTAATGCACCTGGGAAACAAAAACCCAGGGGAAGAGTACACAATGGGGGGTGAGATACTAACAACAGCAAAAATGGAAAGGGACCTGGGGGTAGTCATATCAGATGACCTAAAGGTGGGCAAGCAATGTGAGAGGGCAGCAAGGAGGGCTGGGGGGATACTGGGATGCATAGGGAGAGGCATCACCAGTAGAAAACAGGAAGTTATTATCCCTCTGTACAGACAGCTGGTCAGACCCCATCTGAGTACTGCGTGCAGTTCTGGAGACCAGTCTTCTGCAAGAACATAGACAGGATGGAAGCTGTCCAGAGAGAGGCAACTAAAAATGGTGCAGAGTCTGCACCGGAAGACATATGAAGAGAGACTAAAGGAGCTTATATGTATAGCCTCGAGGAAAGGAGGGAGAGGGGGGACATGATAGAAACTTTCAAGTACCTCAAGGGAATCAACAAAGTCCAAGAGGGTAGCATCTTTCAAAAAAAGAGGTGTGCAAGAACAAGGGGGCACAATTTGAAGATGGGAACGGCTCAGAGGTAATTTAAGGAAGTATTTTTTCACAGAGAGGGTTGTGGATGCATGGAACGGCCTTCTGGAGGAGGTCGTGGAGTCAAAAACAGTGGTGGAATTCAAGCATGCATGGGACAGTCATAAGGCAATTCTAGGGGATGGGGGTAGGAAGAAGTAGGCTGCTGGTTAACTAGGATCTGCAGCTTATCCAGTAGGCAGAGAAATGGGCAGACTGGGTGGGCCAAGTGGTCCTTATCTGCCGTCAAATTCTATGTTTCTATTTCAGAATTGGGTGAACCTCTTCCAGTGGGGCTGGAAAATAACATTGTCCCCATTATGGGGAGAGTTTCACTGGAAAATAGTAGTTAAGTTTTTTAGAACACCAACAATCACAAAACCTTTTAATACCTCTGACACAGATCATTGCTGGTGGTCATGTGGCCAAGTGGGATTCCATTTTCATATTTTTTTGGGCCCGCCCTGTACTGGCACCCTATTGGCAACAGATACAGACACAGTTGCAAACCATTTTTGAGACCCCCATCCCTTTGACATTTACAAGCCTAGTGCTTGGAATATGGGAGGGGGCCAACGTCCTGAAATCCAAACAAAAAAAGAAGCTTCACCATATTTTAGGACTGGCCGCCCTCAAATGTATCACTCAGACGTGGCTCTCCCGGGAGCCCCCCACTATACAAAAATAGAATAAAAAGACAGAGGGACTAGAACAGATGGAAAGAATTACTGCCACCCTAAGGATTAGCGTAGATAGATTTTTGGAAACTTGGCAGCCCTGGCATAAGCTGGGGGGGGGGGGCTTCAAAGGTGAGATCAGACAGCAATGTACATTAAAGTACATACCACTTATCCTGGTAGAAGGAGAGGGTCCAGTTACATGGGTATAATTTTATTCAATTCTTTTTCCTTTCATTTTATCCCCTCTTTAGCTCTTTTTCATACATATACCTGGGGAATTAAACCTCCATTTAAGCAGCACTCATTTTTGATCTATGCCTCATCTTGTATTACGAAAGTCCATTTTGCCATAACAATATAAAGTAAATAATACGCATCACACACATGAGCCGGATGATTATACTGGCTCATTTGTTAACTTTAATAATTTTATAGAGTCACATGGCACAAAGTTTCTGGTTGTATTAAGTTTGTATGTTTTTTTTTTCCTTTATTGAGAAGTGTGCTGTCTCTTCATCTCATTAGATAAGCTGTGGACTACAACTACACTTGAAGACTCCTAACACTTTCAAAAGGACTCTTTTTCCAGCAGCTAATGTGTTTCTTGTATGCCTGTAAAGGTAAAAACAGCCATGTTATTAATTGTATTTTTCATTGCAAGAAAAGTATTTGTTTTCAATCAAAGTTGTTGGGAATACTACGGTTTTACATGTATTGCTATATTGCAACAATAAAAACTAAGTTTAAAGAATGAGCCCAGGGAGGGCTCACAGAATCCGACTTGGCTAGGTCTCCAGCTCTCGTGGCAGCAGGTCTGCTCACCTCAGTACCCCTATCAGACGGCTGCAGCCCTTCTGGCACATTTTCATAGCTATTCACTTCGGTCAGTGCCCTTCTCAGCATAGTCTCTCGGTTATTCACTTAATAAATTAAGCTGCGTGAGCCCAGTGGTAGGCTCACAGGATTTCAGCAGGGTGAGCCTAGGGGTACTCACAGAATTTCAGCAGGGAGAGCCCAGGTGAGGACTGGCAATTTTGCAGAAGAGTGAGGACCTGCAGCAGCAGGCCTGGCTAGGGCCCTACTCTTTTAGAGTGACACCAGGTCTGACCTGCTTGGTATCCCTCACCAGACTGCAATGATCTCCCAGAGAGCACAGACACTTCTCGCACAGTTCCAGTGTTTGACTGGCCATGCAGGGCTGTCCTTCTGTCCTTTGGCCCTGTACAGTTTCCTGACAGACCCCTCTGGGTCCGCCATGCTGTTAGGGAGGTACTCTGATGACATATTTTCCCACAAGTCCTTTGTGATATTACTGGGCTTTCTAGCCATCTCATTGGTTGACTTTTCAGGTCAGAGGCTACAAACATGGCTGTGGCCATATTCTTGCAGGAACCATGCACTCCAGAATTTGTGGAGTTTTTTTATTTAATTTCTTTTGTTGTTTTTTTTTTTTTTAGCAGAGCTCCTTATAGGGGCTACATCATCAGTACAACAACGGCAAACAGAGTAGAGACAAACTTTGCCTATTTCAGCACATAGATGACTTAGGATGTAAATCTCTCTCCTGAGCACCCAAAGGAAGGCTGCGGCAGTAATGGAGGCAGAACTGGAAGTTCGCTTTTACCAATTTTTACAATGTATTTACCCAAGGTAGCCTAGCTGGGATGCAATACTGTATCCAATTTTCAGTGAGGTCTAGCTTTTACACCGTTTTTGTTCTGAATTTACCCAGGATTGCCTAGCCCACGTGAGATGCACTATACTATCATCAGTGGGGTTCTATGTTTTCACATTTCCACAATGTATTTTATGCTGACAGCCTAGCTGAGATGCAATATCCAATTTTCAGTGGGATCCTGCTTTTTCACATTTTTCACTGTATTTTACCCTGGACAGAGAGATGACATGCAACATCTCAATCTAGTAAAGTCCATCTTTTTCAGAATTTTGTACTGTATTTATCCCAGATAGCTAGGCTGAGATGCAATATCTCATGTTCAGCAGAGTCCTGCCTTTTCATACTTACACTGTATTTACTTATTTTCTTTGGCTTTCCCTGATGTAAGTGTTAGTTAGCCTTCTGCCTTCTTTTATTTTAGAACTAATTGTTTCAAAATTTATATCTGATGTTGTTACTGATTTTATTGTTTTGATTTTTGTACAACGCTATGATGTACTGGAACAGCGTTTAAGAAATAAAGATTTGCTTGTTTGCTTGCTTGATTTATAAAGGATAGCCCAACCCAATTGAGATTCAATATGTTGTTTTCAGTGGGGACCTGTGTTTACCCTTTTTTACACAAGCAATGAGACACGATGAGGTGTGGGTTATGGCGGATAAGAGCAGGTATCAGGTGCATTGGGGCAGGGCACTTGCACCCGAGTGCCTTTAGTACCTGGGAAGTGCTGCATTGTGGCTACAACCCACACCACCCCTCAGAGTGTCTTATTGCGCTTATAAAATGATCCCCTAAGTAGAGACTGAAAATTAAAAAAAGAAAAAAGCTGTTAAATAGAAAAAATGAAGGAAAAGTATTGATTTAGTTAGAAGAATAAAGTAGTTCCTCTTTGTACTGCCCTGTGTAGTATAGTGTATTTGGCTTGGTTGCAAGTACTGCCCCTTCCCCCCACAACCACAGATAGCGCTCAATGTAGGTACCTCCCACTCTTTCACCCACATACTGTACCTGTTTTTTTTTTCCTCACAACTTGACAGTCTATGTTTTTTTAAATTGAGAATGGCGCTGCCATAGGGAACGAGCGTGTCCCTCTTCAGCCACTGTAGTTGTGCTCCTCTTTCTGTTAGAGCTTGTCTGGGGAAATGAGCGCATCTTTGCCAGAGAAATGAAGAGAGCATCTTTAGTGAGTCTGTGGATTTCTGATGGTCAGTGGTGTGGGGAAGTTGTGGCGGCTGTTAGGAATGAGGTGGGAACTGAAGAAGTTGAGGAACGGAGCGAGGAATGGAGATAAGCTGTTGTAGTGTTCAAGTCAGTGGGAGAGCTGCGAATGGTTGGCTGTCAGAAAGTTTTATTTGGAGAACTAAAATTAAGGTGAGACTGGCACGGCACTTGTTTTTTTGTGAGGGTGAGAAATGATGGAACTCTTCAAGGAAGTATGGCTCTTTAAGGTAATGTGAAAATGCTCTCCTGATGCTGTTCTGGTTGTCTGGCATTGTAGGTAAGGACCTGAAGTGGGACAGTGGTAGGACTCATTGATTTTAAAATGTGCTGCATTTTAGGTGGCATGAGTAGTGCCGGTTGAACGGTTATGAACTGATAAGGACACAGCTCTGAAGCTGTGTCAGCCAATCAGATTGTAGGATTTTATTTGCCCATTTTATAAAGTGCATTTACCTACAACAGCAGAACTGAGATACAATAACTCGTATCCAGTGGGGTTCTGCTGTTACACATTTTTACAATATATTTATCCACAATAGTATAAGTAAGGAGTACCTAGTTGCCCTGCAGGGGGCAGGACTTAATCAGCTAGTAAAATCACCCACAAGGGAGAAAGCGATCCTAGACCTAATATTTACAAATAATAACAGGGTCATAGACATCAAAGTCAGGTACCCTCTGGGAACACGTGACCATAGCACTGTATGGTTCAAGGTAAACAAAATCGAATGCATCAGACACAGAAAACTGAAAGCCCTTGATTTCTGGAAGGCAGACTTCAAAAAAATGAGAACCTGTTTAAAGGAAAAACTACATGGTATGGAGGAAGAGGAGGTGGAGGAACACGGGGCAGGGTTAAAGGAGGCACTTGCAATAGTCACATCACAATACACCCGACAAGTTAGCAAATCTAAGAGAAGAAGAAACCCACTTAGGTTCTTCAAGGAGGTGGCATCCTAAGTGAGGAAAAAGAAATGCGTCTTCGGAAAATACAAGAAGTCAAAAAAGGACAGAGATAGAATAGAGTACAAAGAAAGATTGAGAGAAGCAGGGAGAGCAATAAGGATCACAAAAGCTCAAATAGAAGAAAAGATAGCACAGGGAGCAAAGAAGGGAGACAAAACCTTCTACAGGTATGTAAGGGAAAAGAAAGAAGAGCAGAGGAGGTATCATTAGAATTGAAAAGGATAGGTATCTTAAGGAGGACGGTCGGGAAAAGCCAGAGATACTAAACGAGTACTTCTGCTCAGTCTTCACACGGGAAGAAAATGGCAATGGACCTATCCTGTGCAGTAGGGGTAGCCTCCCAGGTGGGGTTGACACAAGTCCCTTTATTGAGAAAAGAGTCCTGGAAGGACTCAACAAGTTGAACGTAGAAAAAGTGATGTGGCTGGATGAGATACACCCACGGATCCAGAAAGAGCTGGCCGCACCCCTAGCAAAGCTCTTCAACATGTTATTGGAGACCAGGGATGTTCTGGAGGACTGGAAAAGGGCTATGGTGGTGCCGCTTCACAAGAGTGGGAGTAAAGAGGAACCAGGAACTACTGCCTGGTTAGCCTCACCTCAGTGGTAGGAAAGCTGATGGAATCCCTGCTAAAAGAGAGGATACTAGCATGTTTAGGAAAAAGTAATCAATTAGACCCAAAGCAACATGGCTTCACAGTGGGGAGGTCGTGTCAGATAAACTTGGTTGACTTTTTCAACTGGGTCACTAGGACAGTGGACCAAAAGGGTGTGGTTGATGTGGTCTACCTGGACTTCAGCAAGGCCTTTGACTCTATTCCACACAGTAGGTTGGTCAGTAAACTGGAACACTCTGGAGTTGGCCATAAAATAACATGATGGGTTAAAAATTGGCTAGAAGGAAGGTCTCAGAGGGTAGTGAATGGTGCTCTGTCAAAGGAAGGTATGGTGACTAGTGGAGTGCCACAGGGATCAGTGCTGTGATCAATTCTCTTCAGTATATTCATCAGCGACATTGCAGATGAGCTGGAAGGGAAGGTGTGCCTGTTTGTGAATGACACAAAGATCTGCAAGAGTGGATATACCTGATGGGGCAGAAAAACTGGAGTCTGATCTGAAGAAGCTGAGGGAGTGGTCAAGAAACTGGCAGTTGAAGTTCAACATAAAAAAATGTAAGGTCATGCACCTGGGAAAACATAACTCGGATAGAGTATACTTAATGAGAGGGGAACAGCTAATGGCCACAATGCATGAATGGGATTTAGGGGTCATCATTTCTGATGACTTAAGGCTGAACAAACAGTGTGATAAGGCAACACTGAAGGCTAGTGGCATATTGGGATGCATAGGGAGGGGAATCACAAGTAGGAGGCAAGAGGTGATCATGCCGCTGTATAGAACACTGGTGAAGCCTGACCTAGTGTACTGCGTTCACTTCTGGAGACCACACCTCATAAAAGACACAGATCAATTGGAGACAGTGTAGAGAAGGACAATGAAGATGGTGCACAGTATGCATCAAGAGCTGTACGAGGCAAAGCTGAGGAAACTCAGCTTTTATTCCCTGGAACAGCATAGGGATTGAAGGGATATGATAGAGACATTCAAATAGCTGAAGGGTCTCAACAAGGTCCAGGCACAGGACTTTTTTCTGGTAAACAGCTACAACAGGACTAGAGGACACAATATGTGACTCAAGGGTGGCAGATTCAGAGGCATTGTGAGAAAGTACTTCTCCACACAGCGGGTGATGGAATCATGGAACAAACTGCCCCAGGGAGTCATGGGAGCAAAGACGGTGAGGAAATTTAGAAAAGCATGGGACAGACATAAAGGAATCCTCAAAAAACTCTCTACCACAACCAACCACCTCATCCATCCGGGCCTTCTCCAGGTACCCCTAACTAAACATATATCCCTCCTTCTCTCCCTTCATCACCCCCCAAGAGACCCCTACCCCCTCTCCCTTTTATTTTCTTCCAAAAAAGAGTCTACTGTACTCTTTTCTCCTCCTTCTCCTGCCGATCTTGGGAGATGTTGAACTTATTACTGGTCCTTCCTCCCCTCCCTATGCCTATTCCCCCAATAAGGGTTTTCAAATGTTCCATATAAATGCCTACAGTCTCCTACCCAAAATGGATGCCCTGAAAGTCTGGCTTACCCAGCATCCATTAGATGTTCTCTGAATCTCGGAGTCATGGCTCTCCTCTTGCACTCCTGAAACACAACTAGCCCTTCCAAACTTCATACTCTATCGCCAGGACCGTGGTAACCGGGGCAGAGGAGTCACCATGTGTGTCCACAGCTCTCTCCCCAGCTCCATCTCACTCCAAAAACAGTCCCCAAATCCTACTAGACCTTCCTTGTTCATCTCTCCCTTCCTTGCTTAGCCCCTATCTACATCAGTACTCTCTACGTCACCCCTAAACTTAACCTTGATTCCCCTCCTATCATGCCTCAGCTCAATTGTCTCCCTCTCCTCTGATGGTGAGCTACTTATGATAGGGGACTTCAACGTTAACTGGCTCTCCCCTATCTCTTCTCACACCAGAACCTCCACTGAGTCACTAAACCTCTCTCAGCTGCTAAATGAACCAACCTGCTACAACCCATACTCCACCAATCATACCCTCCTTGACTGGATCCTCTCCTCTCACACCCACCATATACAGTATCTGCCTCTGGTGTCCTGAACAATGCTATCAGTGACCACTGTTTCACTCATTGCATGGGGAAGATTCACCTTCCCAAATCCTCCTCCAATTATCTCAACTATCGCTCAATCCGCAATCTAACCCTCCACCTTCTCCAGGCTGATCTAACCCCAGCGGACTGGCCCCCTGTCTTCTTAGCCTCTGACGTTAACCAGGCCCTCAAGCACTTCTCCACCATCCTGACTGGTATCTGAAACCAATATGCCCCTCTCCACACCACTAAGGTCAAACGTCACCACCTTCCCTGGATCTCCCATCATATCTTATCTCTCTGCAAAGCTCGTGACAAAGCGTGGTTAAAATTCAAGTCCTCCACAGCCATCACAGACCTCCAGCATTATTGCAAACTCAGAAACACTTGCGCTAAGGCAATCCGCCAAGCTAAGTCAGAGAACTTCAGATCAAATCTCTCCTCCAGCCCTGATCCCTCATCCTTTTGGAGCACAATCTAATCCCTTATCAACCCCACCAGCCAAGTAACCACTCCCACACTCTCGCAAAACAGGTCCTCTGTTTCCGACCCCACTTCAATCATGGATATCTTTAACAAATTCTTCACGTCTTGTGCACTACCCGACAGTCCAGTCCCTTCCTACTCCCCCACCCTCCAACGGATTTAGCCTCCACCCCACAATCACCTTGGAAGTCTATCAAGCCCTTTGCACTCTTGATCCACACAAGTCCAGTCCAGACGGCTTTCACCCTAAGCTTCTGCACCTTTCCACCCTTGCCATTGCCTCTCCTCTCTTTCACATAATAAATCTCTCCTTCCTTACCAGCTCAGTCCCAAATCACTGGAAATTGTCTGTTATCCTGCTCCACAAAGGGGGTGACCCCTCATCCCCTGGAAATTACCACCCAATCTCCCTGCTCCCCTGCTTGGCCAAACTCCAGGAAATCTTAGGCCTCTCAAGACTGAGTTCCTAACCTCAACAAACTTCTTTTCAGATTACCAGTCTGGTTTTAGTTAAAAACATTCCACAACTTGCTCCCTCCTCCACGTCACTGACTCCATCCTTGCAGCAATGGACAGTACTAGGTCATAATAGTGAGCGCAATAATAGCATTCGCCAACACAGTGACAACAGTGCCTGCAGTATCACCGCATGGTAGCGGTCCCAACACACAGGCAGGGCTGTTACCAAACAAAATACACTTATGTTTTTGCAGGGGACTTCACCCCCCCCCACACACCCCCAACAAGGTGGGCTCTGCCCCCGCACCCCCCGTAACTAAAATAACTCTGAGTTGGAGTTGGATTATGGGGTAGGTTATAAAGTTGGGGGCGGGGGGGGTGTTGGTCTGTGGGACAGGACTTGCAAAAATCTATGACAGCCTCCTCACAAAAAAAAAAAAATCGGACACCAGGACTAGAACCCTGGTCTCCAGCACCATTCTGGCCAAGCTGCTCTATGCCTCATCCTTCTTTGCAACAGAAGCAGCTTGGCCAGCCTTGAAATTTTTTAAGCCCTTGTCTACACCCATCACTGACCTTCAGTACCATGAACAGCTACAAAGGTAGGGCTTGCTGCACTATGCTTTTCTTCCCCTCTTGCTGTTCATGATATGCTCTTCATACAGCATGCTTCTTACATGCACTGTAAGTGATGCACTGTTCTGACCTGGTACCCAAAGGACAAAGGCCACCTCACATCAGAAATATTTATTGCCCTCGCCAAAGCCTTTGATTCCATCACCCACCGCTTCTCCTCCAGAAACTGCACTCTGCTGGCCTCTTTTCCACCACTGTCCTCTGGTTCAAAGCCTACCTCTGTGACCGATATCAGTCCATCATAGTAGGCAACTCTACATCCCCCCCCATTCTATTTGGTGTCCACCAGGGCTCCATCCTCGGCCCATCCTTTTTTCAATATTCATAAATGACCTCCCCTCAGTCTGCTCCCACTCCAACATTCACCTCTACGTTGATGATACCATCCTCTATCCATCTGGCCCCACCCCTGACTCAATCCAACTTCCTCTCCAGTCCAACTTAAACCACATACTAACATGGTTCAAAGACAACTCTAAAAGTGAACACTAAAAAAACAGTCTCCATGATTTTCACCTCCCTCTAAAAATGGGCTAGGTTCCTCTCCCCCTTCGTTCACCATCTTGGATAGCTCCTCC
Organism: Neoceratodus forsteri; assembly: GCA_016271365.2. NCBI lineage: Eukaryota > Metazoa > Chordata > Ceratodontiformes > Ceratodontidae > Neoceratodus > Neoceratodus forsteri. The sequence continues at coordinate 142,845,253 of CM057449.1, read as the reverse complement.
CTCGATACCATCACCTCATACAAATACTTCAGCGCCTGGCTAGACCAACACTTTGACTTCACTGTCCATATAGACTCCCTTTGCTCAAAGCTGCGCCCAAAACTAGCGGTGCTCTTTAGAAACAAACATGCAATCCCCTACACATCCACTGAGACCTAGGCCACAAGACTATCCTCCATATTTTTGACTATGGGGACATTATCTATGCTTCTCCCTGTGCCTCCTCTCTCCAAGCTTGACACCCTACTCTACTCTTTCTGCAGATTCGCAACAAACTCCCTACCGTGTACCCTTCATTGCACACTTCTTTCCTCACTAAATTTCGCACCCCTCTCCCACAGGCAGCACATCAATTCATGGCAAAATTTTGGCTCAGCCTTCTTCCCACATACCTCTCCTCGCTCCTCTCCCTTGCTCCCATTCCCATCTACCCCCTAAGAGTCTGGCATCCCCACTCCTTCCCCATCCCTCTCTGGAGTTCATCGGCTGGTGTCTCCACTTTCTCTTACCTCCTCCCCCACCTCTGGAATCAACTCCCTGCTTCCCTCCATGACTTCCAAAGCCTCCCAGCTTTCAAATGCGAACTCTGCTATTTCTCAACCCCCCTGAACCTATCCCCACATCCACTCCTTCTCCATTGCCAACCCTCGTGCTGCCCCCACCTCCCTCCCTAGCTCCCCTCCCTCTCCCCATCAATGCACCCTCATTATAATGTCTTTCACTCTCTCTATAAATTACAACTTCCTTTCACTCCTCTAACCATTCTTGGATAATCTAACTGTCCACCCTATGCGATATTTGTATATTTTGTATATCAATTTATTTTATTACCTAGTCAATGCATTATTTGTTCTATGCAGCAACCTTCCATTATTGTTAAGCAGCTCCTGTATACACTTGTATCTCATCCCCCTGCTTGTATGTTTTATTGTTACTCTTGACCTGGATCGCACCTGGAAATAAACCTCGGCTCAGTGTGCCTTTCCTGGTTACCAAATTTTAAATAAATAAAATTGTAGCCATGGGCAGACTAGATGGATCATGTGGTCCCCATCTGGTGACACATTCTATGTTTCTATGTAAATGCAATATCTAATTTCAGTGGGGTTCTGCATTTACACAGTTATTACAAAGTATTTACTCACTATAGTCCAGCTGATATACTGTATAATATCTTGTTTTCAGTGAGGTTCTGCATTTTCCCATTTTTACTGTATGTTTTCCCAGGGTAGCCCAGCTGAGATGCAATATCTTGTTTTCAGTGAAGTCCAGCTTTTTCACAGTTTTGCATTGTCTTTTTCACAGGATAGACCACCTGATATGCAAGATCTCATTTTCAGTAGTGTCCTGTTTTTACACATTTTTAAAAATGTTTTCTTATTTTTTACATTGTATTTTCCCTAGGATAGACCACATGAGATGCAATATGTCATTTTAAGTGGTGCTCTGCTTTTGCACATTTTTTCACTCTATTTACGCAGGATAGCCCTGCTAAGATGTAATATGTTTTTTTTTCCAGTGGGTTACTGCTTTTACTAATTTTTGCAATATATTTTCCTCAAGATAGACCGGTTGAGATACGATATCTCATTTTCAGTAGGGTTCTCTTTTTTTTTTTTTTTTTTTTACACATTTTGAAATTGTGTCCCCCCCCATGCAATATCTTTTTTTTTTAGTGGGATCCTGCTTTTACACAAAGGAGGTGATACTACCCCAGTACAGGTCCCTGGTAAGGCTATACCTGGAGTAATGTGCACAGTTCTAGAATCTACACCTCAAGAAGAACAGGAGCCGCATAGAGACCCTACAAAGGAAAGCCATAAATCTGATCCAGGGGCCGCAGAGGGAGTCGTAGGAGGTAAGGTTGACCAACTTTAACATATATACACTAGATGCCAGGAGAGAAAGAGGTGATATAGAATCTGTAAGCAGAAAAAAGCCGATGGCCTATTTTATTTTTTATTAAAATATGCATGGTACTAGTTGCCTATGCTGCCTGTGACGGACCCTTTACTCCAGGCTAAAGCAAATATGCCCCCACTAGTCGCTTCCCTTGTGGTTTTGTAGCCAGAGTTAGCAGTTCAGTCAGTGAGCACAGTTTTGTTTTTCTCTTGTCCTAGTATTGGTGCGAAGAAGTCAGCAATGGCTGTCTTGGGCTGTGAGGGGTGCACATTATTACTGTTATCCTCGGACATGTGTAGCAGAAAATTACACCACGGTTATCTGTGTTTAGAAAATGCCGACCTGTTTTTATAACTGCATTTATTTATACAACCTGACATGGCAGCATCTTCTCTTTTCTAACTTTATGTAAATTAAAGAGCTACTGACACCTCAAAGAAAACTTTGAAAAACAGAATAATTTGACACAGTTCTGTTTGCATTCCATATATGTTCTATATATTTCTCATCCCCATTATTTATTACTGAGTAAATGTGCATTAATATATTATCTTTGTCCCACTGAGTTCCATTAGAGCTCATCTGCCTTTACAGTTGACTCCCTACTTCAAGTCATAATCCTCTGTTGTGACATCACAATATGTTGCCATGAGAGAGATTGTGATGTCACAAGCAGTGTGTTATGATCTTAGGTATGGAATACCAAATGTGAGTGGGTGAACTCTTTAGGAGCAAAGATTCTATTTTCATGCAAATGACCTCAGTAATAAATAACTGGGAGGAAAAATACAGAACTGATGTGAAATACAAGCGGAACTGTATCTAAATACTACAGTATGTTTTGTTAAAGTTCTCCTGAAGGCATTCGCTGCTCTTTAAGCCCGTAGTTCTCCTTGAAGGGCCTTACCATGTTTGGGAACCCCTCCCCTAGCTTATCCCATGCCTCAGCTAACTATGAATATTAATGAGCTAATTTGAATGGTTTGGGGACAAATTTCAGAGTTGGACAGGAAATGGTAACTTGAGTCTCTGGGAACAGTGGAGCCCAGAACTGAGCTGAGCACAGGAGGCTGTATGGAACTTGTTTTCTGTGTCGACTGTTCTTCTAGTCCTAAACTCTGGAGAACGTAGTTGTTTGTGACGCTAAACAGTGACGTTTTAAACTGTAAGCTTGTTGGAGAGTGAAACGGGGATCATGAAATTAGAGGTAAGAAACTGGCTGAACTATGAACCAAAGTCATAACTGAAACAGGGAAAAACAGGGCCAGTTTTGCTTTTCCAAAAAAAATTACTTTCAAATGCTTTTCCAAAGTGGGTGGTATAAGTAGACAACTTTACACCCAAAATTAAGTTTGAAACTATAGATGCATCTGACACCTAGTTTCTAAAGCAGCTGTAAATGTCAGCGTGGAAAAGAAAAATCATTATATTTTTTTAGCAATTTATTTATTTATTTAGGGATTCAGATCATACCTTTGAGCTCAGAGATCTTTTACAAAGGTTCCACATCAAACAGTGACAATGACAACAAAAACAGTTTACATACAATACTCGAATACTAGGTAGCTAGTATACAATCAGGTTACAATGTCATTCATAGTACCAATGGTGATAGTACAGTGTCAAGAGCATTCAACTAGGGTAAAGGACAGTGTTTATATGTAGCGAAGGAGATAAAGAGGTGTGGCACCTAGTGTGAGAGTCTGAGGAGGAGTCAAGGTGAGAAGGAGGGGAGACGGGGTGGGGGGGAGAGTGGGTGGCCAAAAGAAGTGGCTTTGTCTAGGAGGTTGGGAGGTAGTGGTAGTAGGTTGGTTTTAAGGTAGCTCCGGTGGGAGAAAAGGCATGGGGGGAGAGGAAGACAGAGGGATAGGGCAAGAGGGAAGAGTGGGGGTAAAAGGAAGGGGAAGGAGAAGGAGAATGTGGATGAGTGGGCATTATGGGTGTTAAGAGTCCTAGATGGCAAAAATAACAATGTGCTGGTTTTCATTTCTTTTTATTTCTAAACTGAGATATGTGGTTTTCAAAGGTTTTTTTTGCCGTGGAGATTTTTATCTGCCTTGGGCAGACGGGGGCTTTCAGCCCTGTCTCCATGCACCGCTGACTGACCACTTACCTTCCTCTGCTGGTGTCCCTCCTTCTTTTCCACTTCCTCCAGCTGCAGTGGCACCGCAGACACTGGTGCCTCAGGCAAGGCTTCCCTATCCCGGTTCTGCCTCCATTTTCCACCTGATTTTTTTCACTCCCTGGAGCCACGGCAAACAAGGCAGCATGTGCACATGGAGGCACGCATGTACTCCAGAACCACTGGCCCTGCTCCACCCACCCAGCTTACAGCAAAGCCCCGCACATTGGCACTACCACTGAACTTCCACCTGGTGGCAGGCGAGAGCTGGGATTTTCACTTTACCAATCCGGGACAGAGGAGCTACCAGGCAGCTGAGCTGCTCAATTCTCCCCCAGCTGACTCCTGTCAGCCTGAGTTAATCACTAAACTTGGGTCATCAGTGTGGGAGAGGAGAGGTGCCAAGGCACCTCAACCCTCTGCGCCACTGGGTCAGCTTTAGTTTTCGGGTTTTAAAGGAAAACTCTCTAAATCCATGGCCCCCCCACCCCCAAAAGGCTTACCCCCGATCCAGTTTTTTAATTTAGAAAAGCATGTTTTTCTCGTGCTGCTACATATTTTATTTCTATTTTGGGAAAAGTCCATGAACCGGGAATATGGCGGACACTGGGGGGGCTCCATTTATTGTAAAGTTGCGGCAACGCACCATGCACTTCAATACAAGTGCATGGTGTGTTGCCGCACCTTTACAGTAAATGGAGCCCCCAGAGTCTGCCATATTCCCGGTTCATGGACTTTTCAAAATAAAAATAAAGGAAGTAGCAGTGCAAGAAAACCACGATTTCTAAATAAAAAGCTGGATCAGGAGGGTAAGCCTTTCGGGGGCAGGGGCCATGGATTTAGAGAGTTTTCCTTTAAAATGTTCCTGCATGCTTGCCACACCCACCGTAAATAAATTAAACATATGGGTGTGATTTGGTGCAGTTTGCCATCAGAAATCTGTGCCAGCACCGTACTAATACATGCATAACAGAAATCTAGTATGTACAATTAAAAAAAGACATGCGACCAAATGAAGTGAGTATAACTCTGGAAAGCTAATCTCAAAAACAATTTTGTTAGTCCATTGAAAGGTATTACCTGCAACATATTTTCTTTTTTTCCGCAGTTAAAGAGACCTACTAGCTTCATGATTTCTACCTTGTATATCGATGCCTTACCTCTGCGAAATACTTTTAGATGTATATCTAAGCTGCCTGCCCTTGATCAGGGCTGCTTCAGCTCCTCCACGGTCGGTCAGCACCCAGCCGGCTACCGACCGAGACCAGGACGCCTGCCTGCAGCTCCTTGGAAGGTATGGCGACAGCGCAGCCAATCGGAACACGGGCGCTTCCAGCAAACCCACTCCAGCTGGCCAGGACGTTTTTCCCCTGCTTCTGCTACCTGACGCTTTTCACATATAGATTTTGCTGCAACTAAGCAAAATTCAAGTGTCTAATAGAAGGATTTCAACTGTATTAGCTGGATTGTAAATTTCTACCACTGTTATTAAAGTGCTTACATCTCTTCTGTTATTTCCTTGCTACTGCCCCCAATCCAAGCACTATGCCTTGGCACCTAAAAGTCTCACTCTCCTTTGTCTTGGTAAATTGCTCAATCCAAACCTTTTGGCTAGTCTTCCATTAGCAGGTTATACAGATCCGCCACTAGAGAGATCTTGTTCTTTCATTTAAAAGAGTCTACCCTCTTAGTCACAGTTGCTTTACTTGCTATATACCTGCCTTGTACTGCCTCCCTATGAAATCCTATTTTGCCGAAATTTTTGCCCAGGATTATTTCAGCCATTCCTGCTCGCTCTCAACTCTCCTTTCACTCCCTCTCCCTGCCCGTTTCTTTTTATCTTTTCTTTCGCCCTATACCAGCTATGAATTTCCTCCCCTACCTGCTCCTTCCCCATCTCTCCCTCCTTGTCCTTCCTCCCTTGTTCTCTCTCCCAGGCCCCTGCCACCCCCACCCTGTACCCGCTATCTACTTACTCAATACCAGCAGCACCTTGGGAACGCTCCACTTCTCGACCAGTCCTCCCCATGGGCCTCCACTTGGAAATATCTGGCTGCTTCTTAACACCACTAAGACTGGTCTTACTGCCAGCCTATCCCTACTGTACCACATTGCATACCATCAGGGCTATCATAAGGACTCTACCTATTGCCCATATGCTAAATGGAAATGCAAATTATCACTACTGGACCTGTGCCTCTGTTCAATAAAGCTCCTCCTACTGATCTCGGGCAATGTCCATCCGAACCCTGGCCTGGGCTGTTCAAGCCTTGAAAAAGGCAGGGGCCCTCACCATCGCAACCATTAACATCTGCAGCCTGTTACCAAAGCTTGATGCACTCCAAGCCTTTATCAGCCAACATAATCCTGACATTCTTGCTGTAGTTGAAACATGGCTGACACCAAAAGTTCCTGATCTGGCAGTTACCTTACAGGGCTACAATGTTTTCAGACTGGACCATGTATCTAAAAGAGGGGAGGGGGCTGTGCCATTTACATTAAGGATAATCTCCTGGGGCACCTTGTTCCAACCCCCATCCCTGCCTCCTCGGCCCAGCTTCTACCCATTAAAATTCTTCTAGGCCCCAATCAAAAAGCCCTCACCATCATCTCTGTTTATATCCCACCTCGAAATCAAGATCTTGGCATCAAAGAAGTTCTTAACTTCGCCGGCTCCCAACCTCCTGCCTCTGAACACATTCTGCTTGGTGATTTCAATATAAACTGGCTCGCATCTGATGTCTACACTCATAAAGATGCCCTTGCAGCTACCAACCTCTCACAATTGGTCACCACACCAACTCGGATAAATTACAAAACTGGCACCAGTACCCTGCTGGACTGGGTTCTCACCAATCACCCTACCAGGATCTCTCGTACCTCCGTTCTCCCAGACTCTCTCTGTGACCACTCCCCGGTTATATGTGAATGGCCTAATAAATTTCTAAAGCCACCCCCTATAATCATTACCAGCAGAGTCCTCCCCCCATGGTCAACTTACCCATCTCAAACAGTACCTATCCTTGCAAGACTGGCTGCCCATCTACAAAGTGACGGATGTTAACCTAGCCCTCGGCTACTTCATCACCACCTTCAATAAGGTCTGTGACCTCTTTGCTCCTTCAAAAAAGCGGAAAACAAAAGCCCTATGTAACCCTTGGATAACAGCAGAGCTCCTTTCCCAGCTAAAATCTAGGCATGGGTGTAGGCAGGCATACGCCAAGCACTCCATGGTGTGCAATTGTTTTTTAAGGGGGGTAGCAAATAGGCTCTGAACTGCTTCCTTTTTCCATGAAAACTAACACAGAAAATACTGAATCTTTCTGTAATGTTATTCATAGGAGTCGACACTAGGAGGACTGGTCACTAATACTCTCTTTGCATCCCAAGGACAATACAACTTTACAGGCTCTGGGCTGGTATGTGGGTGTCTTAGGGAACAATGCATAGCATTTGTATTTACCCATGCATGGCAACAACCACTGTCATGAGATACAAAAGTTGTATTTATTGTGCCAAATGAGGCAACAAATACGGTCCTGGTGTGCATTTGTATATTGTCTGGCTACACCCCGGGGTGGGGTTGGGGGGGGGGTAGTAGTGAGTCCACTTAGTGTGCAGATCTGAAATCCCTGACTACACCCCTGAATCTAGGGATCACCTGTGGGCAGTGGCTAGAGCCACAGGCAAACAATCTGACATCCAAAAATACAAACATGCCCGTAATGCCTGCACAAAATCCATTCGTCTCGCGAAAAGCTCATATAAGGACGTCCTCACCAACACCTGGGGAAATGGTCGTGCTTTCTGGGACAGTATCAAGGACATTACTGGGAAACAATCAAAGTCCCCTCCAGCCATGTTAATTGTTGAAGGGTCCACTACCCCTGATCCCATGGTCATTGCAAATACTTTTAACATGGCTTTTACTGACCTCAGCACTGTTCTGCCACCTGATTTCTTCACAGTCAGTCACACCCCCTCTAACACACCCTGCACTCTGTCAAACCACCCTCATTTCTACTTCAGGGAGATTAAGATGAATGAAGCTCATTGCCACATCGCCTCAGCCATCTCCACTTTCAGAATCAGCAGTGACACCCTGGACCTTAAGCTGCTATCACTTACACTTGACGAGGTCCTCAGTCCCCTAACTAAAATTCTTAACCTCTCTCTCCACACCAGTACATTCCCTGAAATATGGAAAACTGCCACTGTGACCCCGGTCCACAAAAGTGGGGATATGACCTGCCAGTCTAACTACCGCCTGATCTCCACATTGCCACCACTATCCAAGGCCCTAGAGCGTATTGTTACGGACCAGCTCACTGATTATTTGGACACATATAATATTCTGTGCACACAACAGCACGGTTTTAGAAAAGAGCATAGTACCACCACTGCCCTGCTTGAATTTACTGGTGCAGTGCATAGTTCCCTTGATAAAGGTCTTCTCACTGGGGCTGTCTTCATCGACCTCTCAAAGGCATTTGACACGGTCCATCATCGGCTGCTATATGACCAAGTACTCCTTGCTAGCCTCGCACCGGACTCAGCCCATTGGTTCAGAAGCTACCTTGACAACTGCTCTCAAAGAGTAAAAATTGCCAGTGCTATCTCGGACACCTTGCCTGTCCGCTCCAGAGTCCCTCAGGGCCATACTGGGCCCTCTCCTTTTCAGCCTCTTTTTAAACTCCCTACCACAATCCTGCTCGGAACAAGTCATCCTGTATGCAGATGATGCTGTTGTCTTTTCTACACGCAAGGACCTTTCACCACTACAACACAGTCTCCAACTTGGATTCAGTGCCGTTGAAACATGGTTCTCCAATCATAAACTAGTCCTCAATCACAAGAAAACCAAGTCATTGCTATTCTGCAGTTCACATAACCGTCACAAGCAACACCTCCTTGCCATCTCCACCAAGCAGGGGACTGTCCTCGAACAAGTTTACTCATACAGATACCTAGGGATTTTGCTTGACCCCAATCTCTCCTATATGGCTCACATTGACAGCGTGGCTAAAGCTGCCAACACACGCCTTGGTTTACTCTGCAAGCACAGGCAGCACCTCACCGCAGAGGCCCTGAAGATTACCGTCCAGAGGTCTGTGGTGTCAATTATTGATTATGGCCTCATTATCTATGGCTCCGCCACAACGTCTGCCTTCCGACGTATAAGAACTGCACTTAACAAAGCATGCCAACTGACAACTGGTGCCCACTGCCTCACCCACACCTGTACCCTTTATGATGGCTCCAACTCTCCAACCGTATAAAGTATCTCACATGTGCTATGGCAGGAAAAATCAACCATGGCCTCACACCCCCCAGTGTTACTGCCTTGTTACATCAAAACACCAACCAACAGAACACCAGGAGCTCGACAACCCAGATTCTACAAGTTCCTCCCTGTCGAACTAAGCAGGGCCAATGCTTCTTCGCCTATAGGGCTCCTCTATGGATGAATGATCTCAGCCACATCATATCCTCTGCCTCAACACTAGGTCTGTTCAAAACCAGGCTCCGGGCCCATCTCATTGCCTCTAGCTCCTGTGACTGCCTCTCCTAGCTGATGACCTACACAGCTTTAATCCTAACTTATATACTGCTTCCCCCGGCCCCTCCAGTTCCCTTCCCCCCAGCTCCTAAGGTGCCACTTCAAATCTCAGGTCTTCATAACCTCATTAGTCTCTCCTTGCCCCATTATAGCACTTATTCCCCCACCCTGCCCCTTTTATCTTCTATCACTCCTTCCCATTTATTTTGCGACAAATGCCTCCGGCTGCATCTTCATCCTCCCCCTCTCCTCTCATCCCTGTTTCTCTGTCACCCACGGGCGCCTGATCCTACCCATTCCTTGTGGGCACATGCGTCCTAGCTGTGTTCACTGTTTTACTATAGCTGTCTCTGTTAACTACCTACACCTCTCCTCCTCCTCTACACCTTACTCTTCCTATAATTGACCCCTTTCAATAGCACTGTTTGTACATGAATTGTTCACTGTTATTTCACTGTTGCTTCCTTGTTGTTTGTTATTTCTGACGTGGAACCTTTGTAAAAGAGCCTTGGCTCAAAGGTACTTGTAATCCTAGAAATAAATAAATAAAATAAATAAATAAAATATGTGCCGCCAAAAATATGGCAGTATTTTAGATGCAGCAGCACTGTAATTGTTCTCACGGATCTCCTGTACTTCCCGGTTTGTAGAGCCACCAATGCCCGCCTGCTCAGCCATGTTAAGACATGTACCCAGGGAGAGCGGGGACACGTTTCATTACAGTCTATGGGGGAGCCTTCCCATCATTTTTATATATTTTAATGGGCATTTGGTGAGTAATCAAGGGCACCGGTGGACTAACAAGGGCCTTGTTAGTCCACCGGTGCCCTTGATTACTTGATGCAGTGAGCAGTGCTGTACTGAGTGGGGATAAATATCCCTGTGTTTTCATTACTTCAACTACCTGACTCGACCCAGCCAGCAGTGCTGTGCTGACCTGTTTGTGAAGAAATATCCATGTGTTTTCAACAACTACCTGACTCTATGCAGCTATCAGTTGTTTTCTGACCTGTTTGGAACTAAATCTCCCTGTGTTTTCAACAACTATCTGACTCTATGCAGCCAGCAGTTGTTTACTGACCTGTTTTGGGATAAATCTTTTTGTATTTTCTCTGCTTAAACTACTTGATTTGAGACAGCCAGCAGTGATGTACTTACGATTGGGAATAAGAGACGCAGCCACCATTTGGTATAATTTTTTTTGAATTGAGCTGGCCCGGTGGCGCTGAGGGTTGAGGCAATGGATGCCACACCTCGTTACCGCCGGCAACCCAGGTTTGGAAATAAGCCGGTTGGTGGGGAGGGCAAGGAGCAGGATTGAGCTGCTGCGAAGCAGCTCTCTTCTCCCAGGGAGGAAAAGGGGCCCATGGCTGCTACCTGGTGGAGGATGGGTGGCAGTTCAGGCAATGGGGAGCCTGGTGATAGCCACAGGATGGGGCAGAAGGAGCTGAGCCAGTACCTGGTGTGCGTGTGTGCCTCCACACGCATGTCCGTGTCTGCCGGGGGCCTGGAATCGGGACAAAATGCAAAATTGTAAATTAAAAATGTTTAATTAAGAACATTTATAAAATCCATTATGGAAAGACAGGAAATGTGTGTCGGACCCTTTACAGAACACCATGAGTGATAAAGAAACCAGTAGCAGCACTTGTTAGGCAATACAGGGAACCGTGACAACAGTACAGAAGATTCAGGACATTGCAGAAGTAACCTGTCATGGTACTCTGAGGATAAGCACAAGGGCCATCATAGTGTGGCAGCCAGTCTTAGTAAACAAAATGATGCATAATGATGATGATGAAGAGGAGGCGGAGAAAACAGATGAGACTGAGGGGGACATTGGTGAAACATATCCTGAGTTTGTAGTAGATAAAGTAGCAGTCAGTCTGTCAAGTAGCAGTAGTTCTGGGGAGTGGGATGAAGAGGAGGAATACATGGTCAGAAAAAGAACAAAAGAGACTTCTAGGAAGGATGGTGGTGATTAAAAAAAATGAATCTAGTGGGGTATAAGGAGACACCCACACAGGAAGAGGAAAAACAGAGACTAGATGGACAGGCTTCCAGAGGAGTAGTAACAGAAGCAGTCGAGCTGGTCATAGATACTGTGCATGGAGCTGGTCTGCCAGTGCAGCGGTAGTGCTACTACTTGCGGCCGATGACCCGGGGTCAGGAGCGACCAAGGGAGTTGGATGGTTGGCCAGAGGGAGGCGGATCAAGCATACCAAGGGCAACTCTCCTCCTCCAGGGGGTGGGTGGGGACAAGCTTGGCACTGGACTGGCCCCTGGTGGAGGCCGGGGGGGAAAGACAGCCCAAGTGTGCCATGATGTCATGCACACCACATCCCCAAGGCAGAAAAAATGGAAGAAGGTCCCAGCTGCGTTGGATGACCACAGGCCCCGCACCCAACAACTCAGGCACTCTGGACTCCAGTAGAGTCCTGGTGGATGGAGGGGACTCTCTGCCACCCCTGCTATAGAAGGACAACATGGGAGACCCCAGGCGAGAGGCAATCCCTGGGAGAAGTCAAGGTGACAGGGCTGGGAGGGCCAGCCAGGACCAAGTGGGGAAAAAAAGTAAAAAAAAAAAAAAAAGATGCTGTGCATGAAAATTTGCAGATGGACATTGATAGATCTCAAAGAGATACTGGCACTGGCAGCACTAGTGGCTGTGGTGGTGGCACTGGTGGTGGTGGTGAACACCTGCCCATAAGCAGCAGTGCAACAAAATCTGTCCAGTTTTAAACTCCCTACCACAATCCTGCTTGGAACAAGTCATCCTGTATGCGATGATGCTGTTGTCTTTTCTACGCAGAAGGACCTTTCACCACTACAACACAGCCTCCAACTCGATTCAGTGCCGTTGAAACATGGTTCTCCAATCATAAACTAGTCCTCAATCACAAGGAAACAAAGTCATTGCTATTCTGGAGTTCACATAACCATCACAAGCAACACCCCCTTGCCATCTCCACCAAGCAGGGGACTGTCCTCGAACAAGTTTACTCATTCGGATACCTAGGGATTCTGCTTGACCCCAATCTCTCCTATATGGCTCACATTGACAGCATGGCTAAAGCTGCCAACACACGCCTTGGTTTACTCTACAAACACAGGCAGGACCTCACCCCAGAGGCCCTGAAGATTGCCATCCAGAGCTCTGTGATATCAATTATTGATAATGGTCTCATTATCTATGGCTCCGCCACGACGTCCGCCCTCCAATGTATAAGAACTGCACTTAACAAATCATGCCAACTCACAACTGGTGCCCACTACCTCACCCACACCTGTGCACTTTATGAACAATCCGGATGGCTCCAACTCTCCAACCGTATAAAGTATCTCACATGTGCTATGGCAGGAAAAATCAACCATGGCCTCACTCCCCCCGGTGTTGCCGCTTTGTTGCATCAAAACACCAACCGACAGAACACCAGGAGCTCGACAGCCCAGATTCTACAAGTTCCTCCCTGTCGAACTAAGCAGGGCCAACGCTTCTTCACCTATAGGGCTCCTCCATGGATGAATGATCTCAGCCACACCATATTCTCTGCCTCAACACTAGGTCTGTTCTAAGCCAGGCTCCGGGCCCATCTCATTGCCTCTAGCTCCTGTGACTGCCTCTCCTAGCTGATGACCTACACAGCTTTAATCCTAACTTATATACTGCTTAACCCAGGTCCCCCCAGTCCCCCCCCAGCTTCTGAGATGCCACTTCAAATCTCAGGTCTTCATAACCTCATTAGTCTCTCCTTGCCCCATTATAGCACTTATTCCCCCACCCTGCCCCTTTTTATCTTCTATCACTCCTTCCCATTTATTTTTGACAAATGCCTCCGGCTGCATCTTCATCCTCCCCCTCTTCTCTCATCCCTGTTTCTCTGCCACCCCCGGGCGACTGACCCTACCCATTCCTTGTGGGCACATGCATCCTAGCTGTGTTCACCATTTTACTATAGCTGCCTCTGTTAACTACGTACACCTCTCCTCCTCCTCTACACCTTACTCTTCCTATAATTGACCCCTTTCAATAGCACTGTTTGTACATGAATTGTTCACTGTTATTTCACTGTTGCTTCCTTGTTGTTTGTTATTTCTGACGTGGAACCTTTGTAAAAGAGCCTTGGCTCAAAGGTACTTGTAATCCTAGAAATAAATAAATAAAAATAAATAAATAAAATATGTGCCGCCAAAAATATGGCAGTATTTTAGATGCAGCAGCACTCGTAAGTTGTCTCCTACCGGATCTCCTGTACTTCCCGGTTTGTAGAGCTACCAACGCTCCGCGCCCGTGCTCAGCCATGTTATGACATGTACCCAGGGAGAGCCCGGGGACACGTTTCATTACAGTCTATGGGGGCAGCCTTCCCTTCGTTTTTATATATTTTAATGGGCATTTGGTGAGTAATCAAGGGCACCGTGGACTAACAAGGGCCTTGTTAGTCCACCGGTGCCCTTGATTACTTGATGCAGTCAGCAGTGCTGTACTGAGTGGGGATAAATATCCCTGTGTTTTCACTACTTCAACTACCTGACTCGACCCAGCCAGCAGTGCTGTGCTGACCTGTTTGTGTAGAAATATCCATGTGTTTTCAACAACTACCTGACTCTATGCAGCTATCAGTTGTTTTCTGACCTGTTTGGGAATAAATCTCCCTGTGTTTTCACTATTTAAACTACTTGACTCTATGCAGCCAGCAGTTGTTTACTGACCTGTTTTGGGATAAATCTTTTTGTGTTTTCTCTACTTAAACTATTTGATTTGAGACAGCCAGCAGTGATGTACTTATGATTGGGAATAAGAGACGCAGCCACCATTTGGTATAATTTTTTTTGAATTGAGCTGGCCCGGTGGAGCTGAGGGTTGAGGCACTGGACGCCACACCTCGTGCCACGTCGGCACAGGTTTGGAAATAAGCCGGGTTGGCGGGGGCGGAGGCGGGATTGAGCTGCTCGAGGCAGCTCTTCTCCCGGGGAGGAAAAGGCCCATGGCTGCTACCTGGTGGAGGACGGGTAGCAGTTCAGGCAATGGGAAGCCTGGTGATAGCCACAGGATGGGGCAGAAGGGGCTGAGCCAGTACCTGATGTGCGTGTGTGCCTCCACACGCATGTCCGTGTCTGCCGGGGCCTGGGATCGGGACAAAATGCAAAATTGAAAATTAAAAATGTTTATTTAAGAACATTTATAAAATCCATTATGGAAAGACAGGAAACGTGTGTCGGACCCTTTACAGAAAACCATGAGTGATAAAGAAACCAGTAGCAGCACTTGTTAGGCAATACAGGGAACCATGACAACAGTACAGAAGATTCAGGACATTGCAGGAGTAACCTGTCGTGGCACTCTGAGGATGAGCACAAGGGCCATCATAGTGTGGCAGCCAGTCTTAGTAAACAAAATGATGCATAATGATGATGATGAAGAGGAGGCGGAGAAAACAGATGAGACTGAGGGGGACATTGGTGAAACATATCCTGAGTTTGTAGTAGATAAAGTAGCAGTCAGTCTGTCAAGTAGCAGTAGTTCTGGGGAGTGGGATGAAGAGGAGGAATACATGGTCAGAAAAAGAACAAAAGAGACTTCTAGGAAGGATGGTGGTGATTAAAAAAAATGAATCTAGTGGGGTATAAGGAGACACCCACACAGGAAGAGGAAAAACAGAGACTAGATGGACAGGCTTCCAGAGGAGTAGTAACAGAAGCAGTCGAGCTGGTCATAGATACTGTGCATGGAGCTGGTCTGCCAGTGCAGTGGTAGCGCTACTACTTGCGGCCGATGACCCGGGGTCAGGAGCGACCAAGGGAGTTGGATGGTTGGCCAGAGGGAGGCGGATCAAGCATACCAAGGGCAACTCTCCTACTCCAGGGGGTGGGTGGGGACAAGCTTGGCACTGGACTGGCCCCTGGTGGAGGCCGGGGGGGAAAGACAGCCCAAGTGTGCCATGATGTCATGCACACCACATCCCCAAGGAGAAAAAATGGAAGAAGGTCCCAGCTGCGTTGGATGACCACAGGCCCCGCACCCAACAACTCAGGCACTCTGGACTCCAGTAGAGTTCTGGTGGATGGAGGGGACTCTCTGCCACCCCTGCTATAGAAGGACAACATGGGAGACCCCGGGCGAGAGGCAATCCCTGGGAGAAGTCAAGGTGACAGGGCTGGGAGGGCCAGCCAGGACCGAGTGGGAAAAAGAGTAAATAAAAAAAAAAAAAAATGCTGTGCATGAAAATTTGCAGATGGACATTGATAGATCTCAAAGAGATACTGGCACTGGCAGCAGTAGTGGCTGTGGTGGTGGCACTGGTGGTGGTGGTGAACACCTGCCCATAAGCAGCAGTGCAACAAAATCTGTGAAATCCATTGTGTGAGATTTTTTCACACAAGATAAATCATCTGGCAGCCATGTGGTTTGCAAACTATGCAAAACAAGATTAAGTCACAGTGAAGTGGGTACTCGACTGGGAACATCAACAGTGATAAACCATATGAAGAAGTTTTACATTTATCTGTATCAAAAAGCAAAAAAGGAGCACACACAAGTTGGTGCACTGCTGCACTCCGCTGAGGAGGATGAGGAAAAGTATGTTAACCAAGGTGAGGAAGTAAGTGATGAGGAGGGAGGATGAAAATCTATCTTCCAGTCAAAGGACAATATCTTCAATTTCTCGTTTCTTTATCCCTTTCACTCCACCACCATAGCCTATTAGGAGTCATATACCATCCATTACCATGACCCCAACACCTGGCAGTAAACATCTGGAGAAGCAGCCCAAAAAATCAGGTGTTATCAAGTACAGCAGCCATCTAATTTCTTTGAAAGACTTTTGAGCGGTCACAGAGATGTAAGCCCAACAGGCCTGAGGCAAGGCGATTAACAAAAGCAGTCGGGGAGATGATAGCCACCGACTTGCTCCCGTTTTCCTTTGTGGCTAATCCAGGTTTTAAGGCACTAATAGGAATCACAGTGCCAAAGTACCAGGTCCCCAGGCAGACCTGTTTCTCAACTGTTGACATCCCAGACTTGTATGACACTGTATGGAAAAGTGTGTCTGATGCTCTGAAAGGTTCAGTGGGGAAAAAGGTTCATATTACCACAGATATGTGGACTAGTGGCCAGATGACTGACTATATGGCTGTGACTGCCCATTGGGTAAACTTTCATCATCACCATCTTCATCATGTAGTGGCACGGGCGGCGTCAGCAGCAGCAAGAAGCAAGGGACTTTCACTGCTCAAAGGCAGGCAGCTTTATGTATTTATGGTTTTGAAAAAGACCACAAAGCGGAACATCTTTTGTAGGGCTTTGAAGAAATGTTTGCTGGGTGGCTGATTCCAAAGTCCATGCAACCTGGGTTTATAGTGTCTGACGACGCTTCAGATATCCTTAAAGCAGTAAGGCTTGGTAACTTTACACATGTACCATGCTTTTCACTCACTATAAGCTTGGTGGTAAAAGACTTTATCAGTGAAGACAGAAATGTTCAGAACTTGATTGCAGCTGCCTGCACTGTGTGCATCCACTTTAGCCATTTTGTTAAAGCCCGAAAGTTGTTGCGGTAGATTCAGAAGAAAAATAGCCTCTCTCTCTACCAGATGATACAGGAAGTTCCAACACAGTGGAATTCCACTTACTGTATACTTCAGAAAGTGCTTGAACAACAGAAAGCCATCGATTAGTATGCAGTACAAGATGGCATTGGGAAAGGAGACATGTATATCCGCCCCAATCAATGGCATCTGATGAAGAATCTTTGTTGTGTCCTTAAACCCTTTGAGGAGGCTACTCGAGTGGTGAGCACCAATGATGCTGGTCTAAGCCAGATACTACCCTTAATTTCACTTCTCAGGCTGACACTGGAGCATCTTGAGTCACAGTTTCTCAAATAAGGTGACGTCAGTACTACATCACTTGCCAGAAAAATGCTAAACACCTTCCTGGGTGTTGAGCGCATTATCAATATGTGCAAAGCTGAGCATTACATTTTGGCCACAATTTTGGATCCTCTGTTTAAGGATACAATTGAATCATTCTTCACACCACATGACTTTAAGGATGTGGAATATTATTGTGAACTATTAATTGAGAAAGTGTCAGCATGTATAGTTGAGAAAAGTAGTACATCATCAGTGCCCTTCCGGCCACCTTCTAATTCTGCACAGTATCTGGTTGAGAGGGAGGGAGCACAATCTGCCATTGCTGCTGCTGCTGTAGGTACCACCATTACTGATGTTTTTGGTCATCAAACACCAACCAGAACTGCTGCTACTACTTCCAGAGTGACTGCTGCTACACCACAAGCAGAGAAACCACTGTGGGACATGCTGTCAGTCTTTGGTCTGATAAAGACAGCTGGAAAGGCTCAGTCGGTTGTTGTGCTAGCAGAAGTCTCTACTGTAAAAATGGTGAACGATTATATGGAGGAGACTGTGCATGTCACTGCCGGGGAAGAACCATTACTCTACTGGCAATAGAAGAAATCAGTGTGGCCTTCTTTAACTGAGATTGCAATTGAATACCTCAGTTGCCCACCCACCAGCACATATTCAGAGAGAATTTTCAGTGCTGATGGAGTAACAGTGACTGACAAAAGAACATGTCTTTCCACAAAAAATGTAAAGAGGCTCAGTTTTCTGAAAATGAACCTGCCATAATTCAAGAACATATATTGTCCAAAGTGTATGCAGGATGACAGCACCCAGGTGGCAGATCACACAGATGAGGACAATGATGATGAGGGATTCTGTTGCCACTAGCCTTTCCACCTGTCTTTCCTCCTTTCTTCTCCTCCTCCTATTCCTTAAGTTCTATTCATGTCTCAAACAAATGTCTACTGCTGGTGCTTCTGTGACACTGAAGCCCGGGTCCAGGTGGGGAATCAATTTATTTATTTTTTTTTATTTTTGCTGCAATGTCCATTTACTTTCCCATCTCTATGTTAGTGCTGCACCCAAGGACACGTCAAAGGCTTTGATCCAAAATGAGCCTTCTTCCAAATAGGAATGTTTTATCCTAACCTGGGAAATGAAAATAAAATAGTAGAATTTAAAAAAAATTGTGTTTCCCACATACTGACTGAGATTGACCATCATGAGAATTAAAATAATAAATCCCTGTTCTTACTGTAACTCCTCAACTTCAAGTCCAGACCCCCTGGGCCACTCCCTTTTACAAATACAATCCACCCCACCCCACCCTCCATTGTTAGATCCTCAACCCCACACCTAGCATCATAAAGAAAAAGTGCTGACGGTAGACTCTTATGTTTTGGTTTTTTTTCATTATTTTGAGTAAAGGTGATGAATATATCCAGGATCCCCCTTTCTCGTTTCCAACAAACGCACTCCGACTCTACTGATTCCCATCCTTCAGCCAGATGCCCCAGTATGTCAGTACCTCTCCCTTCACCTACCCTTACACACATCCCTCTCACACCCTTCACCTTAGCAATATCACTTAGGTAATTCCCCCCCCCCCAACACTTTGGGCAGGATTTTCAAAACACTTACATTGCCGCAGTCCCCGGTGCGCCGATGATATGGTTCATGGGGCTTTTGGTGATCTAACAGGATTTTCTGTCCTGTGCAACAACTGCCACAGTAGAGACCAACTTTTTCTGGTCTAGCTTGTGGAAATCCTGG
Organism: Neoceratodus forsteri; assembly: GCA_016271365.2. NCBI lineage: Eukaryota > Metazoa > Chordata > Ceratodontiformes > Ceratodontidae > Neoceratodus > Neoceratodus forsteri. The sequence goes on along the minus strand of CM057449.1, from coordinate 142,826,030 downwards.
GAGACCTGTGTTACGGGGCTTGTGCCAGATATGTGGCACAAGCTGCGGTAACTCATGAAAACTGTCACAGCTGCGCCCGAGATTAGAAAATTGGGTGTAGTTTTGGTGAGGGGGTTGGCGCACTACCAAAACAAAAGTACCATGGCACAGGGTTGGACACAAGCCCTGTGCCATGCTTTGAAAATCTTGCCCTTTGGCTTTTAGAAAATGTATGAAACCCTTCTTCACTATTCAGTGAATGCTACCAAAAACGTGAAACTTCCAAGGTAACTCCCTTTTTCCTCCTCCATCCATTGAATTCCTCTTTCCACTTTATTGGACACTCTCCCACCTTTCTTGGTTGCACTACCTGACCAGTCTGTCAGAAACTGCTTCTCTTCTCTGTCTCATGCATGAAGTAGTACTTGCTGATTGTCACTACTGTAATGCTCTTTATCTCAGGGTCACTGGAGGGACCCTTCGCAGGCTGCAGCTGGTGCAGAATGCGGTGGCCTGATTACTGGTGGGACCTCCTTGGTCGTGCCATGTGACTCCAGTTCTGCATGCTCTGCACTGGCTGCCGGTCAGGTGGAGGGTCCTCTTCAGGGTGGGCTTGCTCACCTATAAGGCCGTCTACAGGCTGGGTCCTGGCTATCTGTCTGAGCTCCTGTCGCCTGTGACCTCTGCCCGCTCCCTCCATTCTGTTTCAAGGGGTCTCCTGGTTGTTCCCAGGGTTCAACTCAAGACCTCTGGTGACCGATTATTTAGTGTCTGTGGGCCGATCCTGTGGAACACATTTCCAGCTGTTGTCCGGGAGGCCCCCTTGGTTGAAGTCTTTAAGAAAAGGCTTAAGTTCCATCTTTTTTGCCAGGCTTTTAGGGATTAAGTCTTCTCCCCTCCCCACCCTAGTTCTCAGCTATTTTTATATTTTATATTTATGCTTTTAAAAATGTTGTTTTAAAGCTTCTGCTAATGCTATTGCGCTTATTTTTATATTTGTATTTTGTATTCTGTTTTCTGTTTTTATTGTGTATGGTGCCCAGAGCCTCCGGGATTGGGTGCCCTAGAAACAAAATTGCCTTTGCCTTGCCCCACAGTATATAAGCTGAGAAGTTCTGTTGGGGAGAGAGTTGGGGAAGGAGTGTGAGGGAGGGTGGGACAAATGAGGGTAATACTGACGTAGTTAACTTATGGAGCATATGGGGAGCAGGGCAGGAGAGTGTACTAGAAGGACAAGAGAGAACAGGGAAGTAATTTTGATATTTACTCAAAATAAGAGAAAACCCCAAACTGACAGCAGATGCCAGCCATCCATGCATTTCTTTATGGCCCGTGGACACAGCCATTGGGGGCTATTTGTACCTCGGTCCAACCATGGGGGGAGAATTTAAATTAATGCAGCTGGGAGTAGTTCAGGGGGTTAACCCTTTGGGCTGTAACCAGATTTAGAAAGAAAAAGATGTTGAGGATGATATACGAGTCATATGTCTTCCTTGACCTTTATCGCTTTCTAAATCTGTTTCAACACTATTTTATAACATCTACTGGGTATAACCAGGTTCTACAATGCCATACATTCTACCTGGTTCTACTTGAGCAAAAAATCCACATATTTTGCATGTTTGGGAAAGTACATGTACTACTAAGATTCTAAGAATGGTAAGTTTTGCAAAGTTTTGGTACTGTGAGACAGAATCCTGTGCACCAAAACTTTGCAAAACATACCACTGTTAGTACTACATCTTAAACATGCAAAAAAAAAATATAATATACTTCTGTGGATTTCCTAAGTAGAACCAGATAGAACTTACTTATATATTGTAGTACCTGGTTATACCCAGTAGAAAATGTGGTTATATTTGCTAGAACCTGGTTATAGATGGTAGAACCTTTTTTACCTGATAGAACTCAATTCTACCTGGCAGAACCAGGTAGAAATTTTTTGGGTTCTACTCAGAAAGTTCATGAGGTAGAACTTTTAGAGGTTCGCACAGCCCTAATGCTAAGTATGTGACTGTTCTTTATGGCAGCAATTTCTACGGCCAAACTTGGTATCCTTACTAACCGGAATCTAGCCTCACCACCCACATTTAATTATTGACCGAGAATGATGTCAGAGAATATGTTCCTGGAAAAAGTAGTATAAAATACAAAAGATAAGCTGTATCTTTTTGACGCGGTGTGGGGCCCTTTCAAGCAATATCTTATAAATCACCCAATTCCGAATACTAGCAATGCACCTTAAATTGGAGGCCATGGAAAGATGGCTAGCTTTTGGGCACCAACCTTCCATCCACATGAACGCTATCAAAATGTCTAGCTGAGCAAGGAAGTTGCATATATAGTGATATTTCTCTATTTCATCATGTTGTTGGGGACAGGAGTGCAATATTTTCTTTGTGTCTGTGACTGGTTTGTAATGGGTTTTTTAAGGTGTTTCATCTTAGTGTTAATGTTATAACTAATGTGCAAATGCTGTTGCTTCACACCATAATGTTTGTTACTGGAACAGTTGTTTGAAATTACTGTAATGCATTTATGCAAAAATTCAATAAAGTGTAAAAAAAAAAATGAATCAGACTCATAAAAATGGTGTTTGTCCCAGGCTGCAGCCACAGTTCAAAGGTTCGTATCAAGTAATTATGGACTTTGATGTGTTGTATGAATGGTTATGTGTGAATGACTGATAGACTGAAATGATGCATTATAACCAACTGAAACTTTATCATAGGGCACACCCACTGAGGAACTGCCGAACCACAGCCCCCACTTGAACTTCCACCTAAGTGGCCAGGTGGCTGACAGAAACCCAGAGGCTGCAGTGATACCACCAACAGAGGCAGAGGCCATGGCCTACCTGTTTTATGGACAACTGAGACTCCAAAGATGAGGACAGAGAAACTGATCAACCCAGAAGGATGGCACCCGTAGCATGTCCTGGTGCAGCAATTGGGCCCCCAGAACCTGAAGATGAACAGGCTGACCCTGCTGGTCCTGGTTAAGGGCCCAGTGTTGCAATGGCAACAGATAAACCTGCGCTGCCAGTGGACAGAAGCTTAACCAGACCACAGAGAGTGCACAGGGCTCCTGGTTGGCACAAAGATTATGTTATGGACAGTGACTCAGACCCCATGAGTTGTGCCAACTAGATGAGGGGATGCATACTGATACGGTAGAGGGTAGTGTAATGGACCTGCTCAGGTGGGCCTGCCCACATGCTGAGAAACCTTGCTGAGGAAGGGACTCTGGGATGCTTCCGAAGAAAGAAGGGGCATCAGGTTCTGGCACATTTTGTGTGTCCTGTGGGCTGTTGAGTTTCTGGACTAACATCCCAGGCACAAATCTAGACAGACTGTGAGCAGGGCCTGTCAAGGCAGGACTATGCTGTAGAAGGGCAGATCTGGTAGAGATCTTGTGGTGGAAAGGTCTGCAGTGCTGGGAGTAGGTGCAGGCTTTGCCATCCTTGGCCTTAAAAGTGGAGAACTAGCTGGCCCAGTGGTGTGGAGGGCTGAGACATCACTGCCTAACCTCCTGCCACGCCTGTGACCCATGTTTGTGGTGCGAGCTGGTCGCTGGGGGTTGGCTGGGGAGGGAGAGGATTGAGTGTCCGAAGGACAGAGCTCCTCTCCTGGGGAGGGTGGGTTGGTAACCCTGCTGAATGACTGCCCCAGGTGAAGGCTTGAGGGTAGAACATGTCATGGACACCAGTGGAAAGGAGGGTGCTGCGGGACTCCCCAATGTGTGTGCACCTCCACGCATGCACATTGACGTGTTATGCCCCAGCAACAGGGAGGGGGAGAAAACAGAAAATGGTAAACTGGCAGGATGACACTGGTCCTCCACAGGCTCCACACCTGGCTAGCTAAGCACCTTGATGCCATCCAGGTAAGTCCTGGTGGACGCTGGGATGACAGGGCTGGGGGGGCCAGTGGAAGGGAGCCAGTTGGTCAGCAAACTGTGAACAGAGCCGTTGAGTTCCAGAGAAGAAGGGTGTGGCAACCACATGCAAGCCAGCATGTGGACAATGCTGAAGATGTATTATGGAGAAAAAGACCAAGGGCTGCTTATCTAGGTCCTGTAGCAAGCACTAAAGCATGGTGTTGGGTTGCCTTTGACCTATGGGTCAGGAAGCCAGCTGTTTGAGGGTCTGATCGGGCCCTCAGCAGTCTGGAATGAGGGGAAGGAGATCAGAAGAGCCTGCAGGAAGTGCCCAAGGTAGCCGGTTCAGCACAGAACAGAGGGAGGAAGTCTACTTGTATTGCAGATTCCCTGAAAGATCAACAATCCAGTGGCCTGCTGCATCAGGAGGAGCCCTCGGTTCCAGGAACTGGAAGTACACCACAGTTTGGCATTTTTTCAAGGGACAGCACCAGTTTCACCGTATTTCGCAATTTGGATTACATGTACCACATGTTGAGGTAGTTTCTGCCATTTAAGCAATCGCATGGCCTGTGGGGTTTGGGGAATTGAGCACGCTGCTCTGTGTAAAGGGCACCAACACCAGCCAACCTGCAGCAATACCTATAGGCCTGCAGCAATTCTACACCTGTGGTTCCCAGGGACCGAGTTAAGGGAGCTTCCATGTGAGTCTGTTTAAAATCCGGTATGAGTTGAGATGGGGTAGATCTGGCCTGCATAGGACGGCACCTGAGAGGTCTGTATTTAAAGCTGACATTTGCACTAACCCTCCTTCTTGCCGGTGCTCAGTTGTTAATAAAGCTGTTTCATTCTGTTACACTTGGGCTAGTAATTGACTCCCCATATGGTAGAGAAATTAGTGGTTTCTTTACTGAGTCCACCAATAGATGAAGCCCTTGTGGCTCAGTCAGTTGGAGTATGTCCAGCACTTGCCACTGAACTGCAGTTTACCAGACCATGCCGCTTTACCACAGATAGTGGCAGAGTCACATGTACGGTCTGGGCATGCCTGGCTGTGGGGCCTGCCACAGTACTATAATACAGTCCTTAGCATGGTGCATGCTCTCACATATGGTATGTTTATTGTCTCCCTGTTTGTCCTCCCTAGCAAAAAGAAAAAAAGCGCTCTTTACAGTTGTCAGACCAAGAGCAAGCTATGAGGCGAGGTTAATATTTTAAACCCGTTGCTGCTAAGAATGTAGAAAATGTAAACCTTGGTGCAAGGTTAGTTAGCCTCTTCCTTCATCGGACTCGGTGCTTACCCAAAAACAATACGTGTGATTAACAGTATGTTATTTAGCTGACCCTTTTTGTTTATTGGGATTTTACATTCCTAAGCATAAAAACCAGACCAGAAAAAAAGGCTATACCCGTTAAATAGTGCTTTACTACAGCTGACTTACATAAAAATAGCACCCCTGCTGTTTGTAAGCAATTACAACATAAAATAGTTGTGCTCACACATTGTGCTTTACTAGAGCTGCTAGTATTGTGTAAGGCGAAATGAAATGGCATCTTAGTTGTTAACATCTGCAAGGTGAAACTAACTGTTTTAAGATTATAGTGGTCTTAGCAGTGGCATTTTCATGTACCAGGGTATGCCGTATGTAGCAGCTTAGAAGACATTAATTACTTATAAACAGGTGGCTGATGTATTGGACAGAATATTATCAAGTCATTTTAAAGGGCAGACCAGAGGCATTTGGAATCTAGGACTCTCAATGAAACAGTGTAAGTTAATATAAAATAAACCAACCTTAATATTAAATACATTATGAACCCCTCACCACAGACATAAATATTTTTTTCATTTGAAGTTAACAAACAAATGTATTTTGGGGCATGGTACCTTTTATTGAATAGAACACATTCTGTGCAGTTATGTATGTAGTTAGTCAGTTAGCTCGCTAGCTAGCTTAGTGGTGCCATAAGGTATGCATATATAACATCTTCAGTCACAGGAAACCCGTCAGTATCCTGTTGCTTCCTAAGCACATAGGGTTCACTGTTCACTTTAACTCAAGTACCACAAACCATCTCTGAACCTTTGGGTTTCTAATTATAAAGCGTTGGAAGCGCTGCCACCAGTCATGAATTGGCATCTACTGTACCTCTCATCTAGCGTACAGTAGGCGCCTCGCGTACCATCGCAGAGCTGATTCGTGCTGCACTGATTCTCGTCAAATAGTGATTGCCACTGTATATGAGAAGTCGTGGCGCTTTAGTGAGTCGAAAATTCAGCCTGCGACCTAGTGACAGGAAACACAGCCTGAGATATAAACAGTAAACCATAGCAGGTAAAAAGGCAATACTGTCGAGTCCCAGTAAAAAACTAAAGTAAATCCTGGAAAATCCATACAGAAAAGCTGGGGGAAACACCACAAGCCGGCAGAAAACCCATACAACAAAATGCACATCCATTTAACTAAACATCGTAACGCAGTTCCACTGCTTTATAATATGTTTATGGGGCTAGTGGTGATTGTTTCTTATGAGATAAGAATGTTATGTCGTACTGGCTGGGCTGACAAAAATGCTTATCTTTGCTTTCCGTTCCTCTCACCCAAACCAGCATGACATAACATTCTTATCTCGTAAGAAACAACCACCACTAGCCCTATAAATAATTGTAAGATGTTGTGCTCCTAAAGCCTTTCCAGATGACTATTTCTATGTGTAGAAATGAAGAAGTAATGGAAATCTTTATCTGACTGGTACAGTGCTAGGGTGGTTTCGATCGTACCTTGAAGGTAGGACTCAGAGGGTGGTGTCAGGAATTTTTTCCTCGGCATCAGTCTCCCTATCCTATGGGGTACCACAGGGTTTCATTTTGGCACCCATGTTGTTTGCAGTGTACATGCTGCCGTTAGGGGTGATTATTAGGCGGTATGGCTAGGGTTTTCATTGCTATGCAGATGATACCCAGCTGTACAAGTCCTTTGTGCCCAGCCAGGATACTGCCTTTTCGGTCTTTAACAACCGTCTTGCCGAAATCTAAGACTGGATGAATGTGAGTTGGCTGCAGTTGAACCCTGAAAAAACCGAGGTGTTGGTTGTGGACCAGGGTCGCTGTGAGGTGGGTTTGTTAGCTGGATCACCCTCGGGCTTATGGCTTGGGGGTATCCAGCTGACTATCTCAGACTGGGTGCGGAACCTGGGTGTTGTATTTGACAATTGTCTGACCTTTAAGTCTCAGGTATCAGCAGTTATCAAAAACCTCTTTTTATCATCTGAGGAACATCGCCAGGGTGAAGCACCTGGTTCCTCCAGAGGATCTTCCAACTTTGGTCCATGCCTTCGTTACCTCCCACCTGGACTATTGCAATGCCCTATACCTAGGGCTTACGGGGGTTGAACTTCGCCGCCTGCAGCTAGTGCAGAATGCGGCAGCCAGGCTTTTGACTGGTTCTTCTAGGTCCAGTCATAAAATGCCTGTGCTCTGCAGACTGCACTGGCTGCCAGTTTGTTGGCAAATCACCTTCAAGGTCGGTTTGCTGACCTATAAGGCCCTACATGATCAGGGACCTGCTTACCTGAAAGATCTCCTGCATCCCTACTGTCCCCCCCGCCAGCTCAAATCCATTGACGAGGGATTGCTAGAGATTCCCAGGGTTTGCTTAAAAACTTCAGGGGCAAGATCTTTTAGTTTTATGGCCCCGACCCTGTGGAATTCTCTACCTCGTCAGGCACGAAATTGCCCGACTGTCCAGAGCTTTAAAGGAGCTTTAAAACCTACCTTTTTAACAAAGCTTTTAATGACTGTTAATTATTTAATCTTAATCTTGTTTAAATCCTGTTTTAAATATTTATTGTTTTATGTCATTTGTAAAGGCGACTTGGTTTAAGAAAGGCACCTTAAATAAATAAAGTGATTGATTGATCTTCTTGGTATTGACAAATTACAGTCTAAGCTACGCCACTGTTATATTTTTGTCCTCCGGTATTTTAGTAGTGTCACTTCAAGTAGTATATGTGCATTGTAGAAACATAGAATTTGACGGCAGATAAGGACCGCTTGGCCCACCCAGTCTGCCCATTTCCTTACCTAGTGGGTAAGCTGCAGATCCTAGTTAACCAGCAGCCTACTTCTTCCTAACCCCACCCCCTAGAATTGCCTTATGACTGTCCCATGCATGCTTGAATTCCACCACTGTTTTTGACTCCACAACCTCCTCTGGAAGACCGTTCCATGCATCCACAACCCTCTCTGTGAAAAAATACTTCCTTAAATTACCTCTGAGCCAGCACCCCCATAGTCAAATTGTGCCCCCTTGTTCTTGCACACCTCTTTTTTTGAAAGATGCTACCCCCTTGGACTTTGTTGATTCCCACACAGCAGTGTGTATATGTACCGTGGTCCTCAGACATCAACAAAAAGGTTCATGCTCAGCAAATGCCATATTTAATAAACAGAACTACTCGGTATGGTTATCCTTGAAAACACAAGGTATTAAGCTTTACTTGCTGTTGCAGTACCACCAGAACTTTACCTTTTAAATTAATGGCTAAATAGAAAAGAAAAAAATGTCTTTAAAGAGCACATTTCTTGGTCCTAAAAAGCAGAAACATTTAGCTTCCTTACTTCAACAGGAGCTCCACCCTGATGTTTAAAAGAAAATGTTCTGTTAGCGCCCAGAGGAAGCGAAGGGATAATTATTTGCCCAGGGAGGGCTGGCAGAAAGATGCCTTTCCACTTCCTGAGATTGTTGTTAGTTGAACCGTGGCATCAATTGGTACCAAAACCCGATTTGAGATCGGAAATCAGCTTTGAAAAAGATGTTCCATTCAAGTGAATGGAACACCGCCATGCCCTCCCCATAGAGATGTCACAGAACATTAGAGTTTTGTGGGGGCAGATCACAGAGTCGGCAAGTGAAAGGGATTGTGCTGCCAGCCCCAGAGGGGAAAATTATGATCCCTCCCCTTCCTGTGGGGGCTAAAAGAACGCATTTTTAAACATTGTGGTGGCGCTCCCATTGATGTAAGGGAACTCTATGTTTCTGCTTTATGGCAGAAAGAAATTGTAGGAAAGATTCACTTTAGCCACTATTATAAAATGGGTAAGAGAAATACCATACTGTGATTGTGGAATCCAGTCAGTTGGTCATGCTGTTATCCCAGCACAACAGCACAAGTCAGAAATGCTTAATTTTCTGAACCTCATCACTTGGTCCTAAAATACAAAAATCAGGGAAGCCATTTTATAATCGCAATAAGGCATTCCAGGGTGTGCATAATTGAGGATAACTGCACTTCTCGGGTGTGTAAACTGCCAGAGGTGTGCTGTTATCCCACAATAATGCACGCCTTGTCATGCCTTATTGCTTAACTAACTGTAGTTACAGCTGTTACTTTTAAAATACATCTTTGACGCCAATGTGTTTCATATGAATCTACAAATTTTTATTTATTTATTTATCAAGTCTAGGATTACAAATACCTTTGAGCCATGGCTCTTTTACAAAGGTTCCACGTCAGAGAAATACAAATTATGGGGAACATCAAGACAGGCATTACAACAATGTGGACATTGCAAACAGAGTACAGATTAATACAGTTCAAGGGTAGCATTGTAACAAGGCAGCCAGCGGCATTTGTCAGAGAAAATAGACAAAGAAAAGAAGTGCCAGAGTCATAGGGAGAGGGAAGAGGGTGGGGGAGAAGGAATGTAGGAAGGGTGGCAAGAGGGTGAAAAGTGCAGCATTGGGTATGACAAGATGTGGGAGTAGAATCCAGTGGGGGGGGGGAGACAACTAGAGCAGAAAGGGAAGTGGAGAAACAAGGTTAAGTTGGGCAGTCACAGGAGCTGTTGGTAGTGAGATAGTCCCGGAGCCTAGTTTTAAGCATACCAATAGTTGGGGCAGAGGAGATGGTTGGGCTGAGGCTATTGAACCAGAGTGGTGCTCGATAAGCAAAAGAGCGTTGTCCCTGTGAAGTGTGACAGTGGGGGACTTTCAGTAGCTGTAGCGTGGATCTCCTAAGGCACCATTTGTTAATTCGGTGTTGTAACAGAGTTGAGACCCCAGAAGGTGCAAGGCCAAGGTAGGTTTTTTTGACCATGGAGCAGGTGAGAAACTTTATGCGGTTTGATAGTTGGAGCCAGCCGGTCTGAGTGTACAGGTCACATGTGTGGGTGAGACGGTGAGCACCAGTGATGAGCCGGCATGCTTTATTTAAGGCAGTTGAGAGGCGTCTAAGGGTTGTGGTTGTGGCCGAGCCATAAATGATGAGACCATAGTCTATTACAGAGATCACAGAGCTCAGGACTGCAACCTTCAAAGCTTCTGGCGTAAGGTGTGGTCTGTGTTTGTAGAGGAGACCAAGCCATGTATTAGCAGCTCTAGCTACATTATCTACATGAAGTCCATAGGAGAGATTAGGGGTCAAGCTGAATCCCTAAGTATTTGAAGGACACCACCTGATCTAGAGTGTTGCCCTGGGTGGTGGAGATAGCCAAGTGGTGTAGCTTGTGTGAGTTATGAGAGCTGCAGAAGAGCATAGATTTGGTTTTCTTGTCATTGAGGACCAGTTTAAGATTAAGAAACCATGTCTCTACAGAACTGAAACCAAGTTGAAGGTTGTGAGTGGAGAATACAACAGCATCATCGGCATATAGTATGATCTGCTCAGAGCAGTGGTAAGGGAGGGAGTTTAAGAAAAGGCTAAAAAGGAGGGGTCCCAGTATGGATCCCTGTGGGACACTCGAGCGAACAGGCAGGGTGTTAGAAACAGCGTCCGCAATTTTTACTCTCTGTGACCAGTTTTCTAAGTAGCTTTTAAACCAGAGAGAGAAGAGTCGGGTGATAGCCCAGCATTCAGTAGTTGGTGTATTAGTAGTCCATGGTGTACTGTATCGAAGGCCTTGGAGAGGTCGATGAAAACGGCCCCTGTGAGAAGGCCGTTGTCAAGGGATTTGTGCAAAGCTCCAGTGAACTCAAGAAGGGCTGTGGTGGCGCTGTGACCTTTCAGGAAGCCGTGTTGTTGTGGACAAAGTATATTGTATTTATCCAAGTGGTCGGTAAGTTGATCAGCCACGATGCGCTCAAGTGCCTTAGAGAGTGGGGGCAGTATGGAGATAGGGCGATAATTTGAGTGAATTGTCTTGTCCCCACTTTTATGGACGGGTGTCATGGTGGCTGTTTTCCATAGGTCCGGGAATTTTCCACAGCTGAGAGAGAGGTTTAGGATTTTTGTTAATGGATGAATTACCTCATCGAGGGTGAGCAACAGAAGCTTAAGGTCCAGGGTGTCGCTACTAGATCTAGATTTAGAGATAGCTGATAGATTTAGAGATAGCAAATAAATTACTGTAGCAATTAATATCAATCTATATTTTCATAGTATGTAAAATCACATTTACTGCCAGCTAGGGATTTCTGAAAAAATATCACCTGTGGATTATAACTATCTGGAATTAATAGTTAATTATACTTTTAAAAGCAAAAGTTTCAAGAAAAAGGATTTTGCGCTGTATAAAAAGGATCAAGTGAATGTATTCAAGTAGGTACTTCTCCTCTGTGGTGGTTGGAATGTAGTGGTTATTTTATGATTGTCTTTCCTGTTTAAGACGTTTAAATTTTACAAACATATTTAAATTGCATTTTGTTTGTATGTAGATCATGCTAACTGTCATCAAGGCATAGATTGCTTTTTCAATAGTTCCACCTAGATACTCTCTTCGCCCACATTTTTGTATTCCAAGTTTTTCCCTAACCTGCTACTGTCGTATATATTGGGGGTTAATCTGAACTTCCTCCTCTTAGTTGACCCATCTTTAAGCTTTAATATGGCACTGGGTATTGTGCTGGCTGATACTTACATACTTGTAGTCCTGGGCACAGACCAATCACTGCTCACTCTCAGGCAGGATATGAGGCAGCCCACAGATCCTCTGTACTCCAGTTTCTCGTGTATCTACCCCCAAGCCAACCTTAGCCCTACCCTTATCACCATATATGGGCTTAGAAAAGGGGGAAACTGCTATATGGTTATGGAATACCTCAGAGTCTACAAACATCAGATCCCACCACCTTCCCCCCGGGTCACTCCTGAAATTCCTGCTGACCATTAAGTTGTTACTCGCCAGGGATATTGAATCTAACCCTGGCCCTCCATGTCTTAATGTTCCAACTGTGTCACCTTTCGTAGCTGTCTGGGCTAATGCCAAAGGTCTTAAACTAGTCCACATAAATATTAACAACCTCAGACCTAAAATGCATGAACTCGAGGCATGGGTAAATGTGCACTCCCCTGACATAATTGCCATTTCCGAAACCTGGCTCAAGCCTAGTATCCTAATGCATGAGGTTGAGCTCCAGGGGTGTAAGTCCTTTAGAAATGACAGATGTGGTAGGAAGGGTGGTGGAGTTAACATCTACTTAAAAAAAACACCCTAAATGCTTCCCTGGTGGCAACACCAGACCATACCCAATCAGGTGGCGAGGCGGTGTTCATCAAAATACTGCTTGGCGGGACTAAAGAGTAAACAGAGAGCAGACGAGAACTCTGGGTCACCCTGGAGACAGGAAATGGCACCACAGTCTGCATGGGGGTTGTATACAGACCCCCATCTCAGGGGAAGGGAATGGACAAGGAAATGATAGAAGGCTTCCTTAGAATGGCAGAAAAAGGGGAGATATTGTTGATGGGGGACCTGAATATGCCAGATGTTAACTGGAGCACCTTTACTGCAGGCACATCCAAGAGCAGGGTTATTCTTGATGCCCTACAGGGAGCATGCCTCAGACAGCTAGTACTGGAACCCACTCGGGAGGGAGCAATCTTAGACCTGGTACTCTCAAATGGGGATGGAGAAAGAATCTCCGATTTAGAAGTGGGTAGCCATCTGGGGAACAAGCGACCACCAAACAGTGTGGTTCACGATAAACACAGCCATACAATCAAGCCATACAAAAGCAAGAGTATTGGACTTTAGGAGGGCTGACTTTGAAAAATGAGAGTGCCTCAGAAAAGCACTAGCAAACAGGCAAGAGGGAGGGTGGAGGAACAATGGAGAGTAATCAAACAGCCATCACAGAGGCAACAAGCCGTTGTGTAAAGCAAATCAACAAAACACAACAAAGGAAAAACGCTATGGTTCTCAAAAAGAGGTGGCAGGAAGGTTAAGGAGAAAAGGATAGCATTCAGGAAATATAAGGAAGCAGAAGGAGAAGGACAGAGACTTTATCAGTTAAAGCAGAAAGAGGCTGGGAAGCGGTCAGAATAGCAAAGGCCCAAACCGAGGAAAGGATAGCCAACTCTGTTAAGAAGGGGATAAGACCTTTATAGGTACATTAGGGAGCGAAGAAAGACCAAAGGAGGGATACTGAGGCAATAAAGGGGAGAGAATATGGGTAGAGGGTGACAATGAAAAAGCAGGGATAATGAATGAATATTTCTGCTCAGTATTCACAAAGGAAGAGGAGGGAGAGGTACCTAAACTAAACAAGAGAAACACTCTGAAGGCGAGGGTCGATACCAGTCCATTTACAGAAGAAAGGGTTCTGAAAGAACTAATAAAATTGAAGGTGGACAAAGCAATGGGGCCTGATGGGATTCACCTAAGAATTCTAAAAGAACTAAGGGTAGAACTAATGACACCGCTGACTACTCTCTTTAACAAATCATGGGAGGATGGGGTGGTACCTGAGGACTGGAGGAGGGCAGATGTGATTCCTCTTCACAAAAGGGGGAGCAGGACAGAGGCAGGAAACTACAGACCAGTTAGTTTGACCTCAGTGGTAGGTAAAATGACAGAATCACTTCTGAAGGAAATAATTGTTGAGTACCTAGAGGCCAGTGGGGCACAGGACCCAAGGCAGCATGGATTCACGATGGGAAGGTCGTGTCAAACGAATCTGATGGATTTCTTTGACTGGGTGACCAAAGTAGTAGACCAGGGAGGGGCTGTGGACATGGCTTACCTAGATTTTAGCAAGGCATTTGATACCGTCCCACACAAAAGGTTAATACACAAGTTAGCCATCCTCAGAGTGGGTCCCAAGGTGGTAGCCTGGATAAAAAATTGGCTAGACAACAGGACACAAAGGGTAGTAGTAAATGGAGTCCACAGTGAAGAAAGGAGGGTTACTAGCGGGGTACCGCAGGGTTCAGTACTGGGACCGGTCCTTTTTAATGTCTTTATAAGTGACATTGCAGAGGAACTGGAAGGAAAAGTATGTCTCTTTGCAGATCTCACAAAAATCTGCAACAGGGTTGATGCACCGGATGGAGTGGAAAGGATGAGAAGGGACTTGGCAAGGTTGGAGGAATGGTCAATTGTATGGCAACTCAGATTCAATGCAAAGAAGTGCAAGGTAATGCACATGGGAAACAAAACCCCAGGGCAAGAGTACACAATGGGGAGTGAGATACTGACAACAGTAAAATGGAAAGGACCTGGGGGTAATTATATCAGATGACCTAAAGGTGGGCGAGCAATGTGAGAAGGCAGTAAGGAAGGCTGGGGATATTGGGATGCATAGGAGAGGCATCAGTAGTAGAAAACAGGAAGTTGTTATCCCTCTGTACAGACAGTTGGTGAGACCCCATCTGGAGTACTGTGTGCAGTTCTGGAGACCCCATCTCCACAAAGACATAGACAGAGTGGAAGCTGTCCAGAGGAGGGCAACCAAAATGGTGCAGGGTCTGCACCAGAAGACATACGAAGAAAGACTAAAGGAGCTTAATATGTATACCCTTGAGGAAAGAAGGGAGAGAGGGGACATGATAGAAACTTTCTAGAACCTCAAGGGAATCAACAAAGTCCAAAAGGGTGGCATCTTTCAGAAAAAGAGATGTGCAAGAACAAGGGGGCACAATTTGAAGATAGAGGGGGGACGGCTCAGAGGTAATGTGAGGAAGTATTTTCTCACAGAGAGGGTTGTGGATGCATGGAATGGCCTCCTTGAGGAGGTCGTGGAGTCAAGAATAGTGGGGGAATTCATGAATGCATGGGACAGACATAAGGCAGTCCTAGTGGGGGGTAGGAAGAAGTAAGCTGTTGGTTAATTAGGATCTGCAGCTTATCTGTTCGGTAGGAAAATGGGCAGACTAGGTGGGCCAAGCGGTCCTTATCTGCCATCAAATTCTATGTTTCTATGTATGTTTCTAAGCCCCTGCTAATAGGCTGCATCTACAACCCACCCAAGACTGCAAAAGATCCCTTAAAGAGCATTCTGACTCTGATCCTGGGGTTACCTCAGTGGGAGAAAATAATCCTTGATGACTCTAACCTCCACTGGGGTTAGCACACCATTAGTGATATAAAATCCAGCTTGCTAGAGGTCAACTTGACCCAGTTGATCCAAGGACCCACTGGGTTGAACAGTAAGTCAGGAAACCACACCACGTTAGACTGGATTCTCACTTACCCCAGTAGTTTCAAACTGACTGGGACATTTGTGGACTTCATAGGTGACCATGCCCCTATATTTGGCATTTGGAAAAACGACCACCCTTACCCTCCACCCAGAATTTTTTGGGCTCGAAATTATTTCAATTTTGACACCTGCTCCTTTCTTGAAATCCTAGCAGTGGTGGATTGAGCTCAAATCAAGCTAGCCCACAATCTAAACTCAGCCCTTGATTTCTTCATCAATAACTTCCTCTCAGCCGCCAGTAAGCATGCCCCCCTCAAACAAATCAGAGTCAAGGGAAAACACTCAAAGTGGCTGTCCAGAGACCTTAAAAAAAACAAATGAGAGTGAGAGACAAAGCCTGGGAAAAATTCAAATCTACAAATCTGACTAAGGATTAGGCGGAATATAGAAAACTGAGAAACAAGTGTAAAAAGGAACTAAAATCAGCTAAAAGACAATACCTCCAGAACCTACAAACCTAAGTGCATTCCTCACTGACCTGCACAAATTTAAAAATAATCCCTCTGGGTCCACGCCCCCCCCACCCCACCAGAATGATTCACAAGAGAAACCCCTTAACCTAATTTTCACTTCAAACTTGCAACTAAATCTGAGGTCCAGAAATTACTGAAAAAAAAATCAAACCCTCTGACTCTGTTGAGTTTGACAAGCTGGAGCCCAGACTCCTCAGAATCGTAGTTCATGTCATTTCCTCTCCAGTCACTTGGCTCCTAAATAGATCACTGCTTGAAGGCAAAGTCCCCACTGTGTGGAAAGCTGCCTTGGTCACGCCTATCCCTAAAGGTGGGGATATTGAGCTTGTTGAGAATTACAGACCAATATCTATCCTCTGCACTCTAAGTAAAGTGGTAGAGAGGATTGTATACCAGCAGGCCCAGGAATATGTTGAACGGAACAATTTACTAACTGAATGACAACATGGTTTTAAAAAAAATCATGGTACCAACACGGTCCTGATTAACCTTACTGGGGATATCTTCATAGCTCTAGATGATGGCCTTCCAACTTGTGTGGTCTTTATAGACCTCACCAAGGCATTTGACTTTATGAATCATCAGCAGCTTATCAGTAAACTAACATCTTTTGGTCTTGATCATCTGTCTATGCAAAGGTTCACGGACTACCTTGACAAATTGTCAGATGGCATGGAGCTAAGTCCAATAAATGCCCTATTACGGGTGGCATCCCCCAGGGTGCGATATTGGGACCGCTCCTGTTTTCCCTATTTATTAATGATTTGCCTCAACATTGTGGAGGGGCCAAGGTGACCTTATATGCAGACGATGCCGTGCTTTATAGGTCCTCCCGAGACACTGTCCAACTAAACAACCTTCTTGGTGAAGACTTGGTCTACTTGAGAATTGGTTTCTTACTGATAAATTAGTTATAAATGGTAAAAAGACCAAAGCCATGTTATTTGGCCCCAAAAGCCTGGGCCCAACCCATTCACATTTATTGTCCCCAGCTCTTTTCAATGGCTCAAAAATTGAAGTGATTGATTGTATAAAATACCTAGGTATATACTTAGACCATGACTGCTCCTTTAAGGGCCACATCGACCATCTAACCAAGAAACTCAACTAAAAGTTAGGTCTATTATATCACCTGAGCCCTTTCCTCACTTGTGAATCCAAACTCAAGGTTTGCACTGGTACACTCCTTCCAACCTTGCTATATGGGGCCCCTTTACTACATTCTGTAAGAAGCTCTGAAATGCAAAGGCTAAAAATACTGTATCACAGGATAGGGCACTTCACTGCAGAGGTGCCACCATGGGAGCATCACTGCAAGGTACTGTTATCTCTAAGATGGCCTTCTCTTGTGGGCAGATTATCATATCCCTCACTGTGCTCTGCTTTTAAGCTCCAGCCAAATGGCACCTCTTCCAGCCTAATTAACACATTAGCTCCCAGAAAGAATGGGAGAATACTAAGATCTTCTGGATGCCAGCTTCTTCAAGTCCCCAGTGTTAGGACTTTGTAGGACTCTGGTCCTATGCTGCATTTATCCCTCCCATCTGGAATGGTCTCTCTAGCAGTCTCCAGGAATGTACCTCCCTTGGGGGTTTCAAGAAGGGTCTCAAAGCCCACCTGTTGGAACTGAGCCTCTGCAACTGCTACCGCTGAGTCAGCCGACTCCCTGCTGCCGATCTAATCTTATTGGGACATCAATCTGACTGTGACTGTCTTGTGTATAATAATACTTCTCCTGCTAATGTTGATTGTAATTAACCTGCCACTGTATCCTTGACTGGGTCAGTATGTCTGTATTGACTGTTAATTGTGAAATGACATGTATGTATTTTTCTATGCTTATAGATGTATGTAATTAATTCTTGGTCGCCCCTGAAAAAGGGACTGTTTCGGTTTCAGTGGACCTACCCAGTCACCCAAATAAAAAAATAAATAAATAAAATAAGAGTGGGACATATAGGAAAACCAAGAGTAGTTATAACATTTGCAAGTAGCGTTTTATTATTATCAATAACAGTAAAATAAAAACAATAACATTGTTCAATATAACTATTTACAAAGGCAGTGCAAACAGAGAAAACAAAGTCCGGTGTTTGAGGGTATCTCTAATTATACGTTTTTAATCTAACTCTAACAAAAGATTGCTGCTCTTTTTATAGTAAGTCTTTTGACTAGCAATTAACATCTTCATCCTGAGCTCATTAAGAAATATCCTGTTTCTCATAAAATGTACCAGAACTTTTGTTGGTTTCCTTGCAGGTGCAACAAAATAGAATATGGTGTCCCAGAACTGACCACCTGCTGATAGCTCTGCAAAAGAACTTGTGCTGCATCTCAAGGTTAACCCTCTGAGTGCCAAACAGTTTTTTGCAGTCATTTAAATAATATAACTATATACCTTTCAAACCAAAGGATTCCAGTTTCACACAAAGATTCACATATACTGTATTTTTATAACCACAGATAAGCAAGGGGGTAGGAAGAAAAGACAGAAATAGCAAGTGAAGGCAGTGAGGCAGCAGGAGGGGGGATGGGACCTTTGAAGTGGCCAGTTCTTTAGGTGCCACAGGAAAATGTGATTGTGCAGATAGACAAGAGACAGAAAAGGAGAGGATAGAACAGATCCTTGTGTTTAACTCTTTCTGCATAACTAACAGGACAGAGTCTTATTTAGCCCTATCACACTGCCTTGAGGAAGCCGGGGGTAACCTGGCAAAACGTTTGCATACTTTTGCAGGTCAGTCACATTAAACCTTTATAATTAATAATATTATTAAATGTTATCGACCTGGCAAAAGCGTTTGACATGGTCCGTCATCCCCTACTACTAGAACAGCTAAGCAACGCTGGAATTTCCACCGACTTTAATGCCTGGTTTAAAAGCTATCTGGAGAACTGCATTCAGTAAGTCAAAATTGCCGATGTCATCTCGGACTCTAAACCAGTTCGCTCAGGTGTCCCATAAGGGTCCATCCTGGGACCTCTATTATTTAGTCTCTTCTTAAACAATCTCCCAAGATCCTGCTCTGAACAAATCCTACTATACACGGATGATGCTGTTATCTACACCAAGTCACACAGACCCCACGCCTCTTAAAAGCCAGCTGCAACTCGGATTTGCATCAGTAGAGAAGTGGTTCAGTGATCACAAGCTGGTGCTAAACTATAAATAAAAACTAAGTTCATGCTCTTCAGCAGCTTCCACAATAAACACAGGCATCATCCCCTGACTATCTCTATCCGCCTTGGGACCGCTCTTGAGCAGTTACATTATTTTATGCATCTCTGCATCACCATCAACAGCAACTTATCCTATGGGGTGCACATTGACAACATTCCCAGAGCAGTTGATACTCATGTAACCCCTAGGTGGCGCTATCCCAAAGGCTACTACCCCTGCCTGCTTGGCTAGTAGCGAGTTAAGGGGCCTGAGTTCTGAAACGGGTGCCTCCACATGGAGGTCAGGGTTGGTAGTGGTCAAGCTAACCTGGGCACAGCCCTCTGGGACACTGTAACCCCCCCCTTTCCTTACTAGTGGCCAGAACAATACACAATAAGCACTTTCACAATACCCGTGATACACCACACAAGTACCCACCCTATTTGTACTTGCCAGCAGGGCTTTCCTCTGGCCTGGCCCTGAGGACCCCCTGTAAAACAAGGTTATACACAGCAAATAACAGCAGTACAGTACTCTTGCACAAACTGGAACCACAGTCAAGGTAAATGCAAAAAAGAGTTTGATCTGATTTATTTAAGGGACTTGAATAAGGAAGGGGCGTAATCACGTTGATTTGCTTAAAGGCTGTATCAGTCAAACAGTTATGCATGCACTTCAGGGTCCATAAACAGTCACACACTCTGGGTACCCAGATGGAGAATGATGGGCTAGCCAGGAACATTGTAGCTGGTTGGGGCCCTGTGATGGAAGAAAACAACATACACAACACACATTATTTGTAATCTGGAGCCGGAGGGCTCAGTTCATGAAAAGAAAACAACAAGACAATCAGATGACACACTTTTAGGTTAGGCTGTTGTTGCAGGGAGCTACCCTGATGATTACTCATGATACCCAAGACTGGACACAGGCTGGACAAAACTCGAGACAGCAGGTGGTTAATCTGGAGTGCCAGGAGAAGCAGGGCCCACATGAATCACCGAGGTGTCGTTTCTGTTCAAGCATGGAGCAGGGGGCTGATCCCCAGGCAGGTCTCTCGTCGATGGCTTTCTATGTGCAGCGGGTGGTCTGGCTGGGCCAGTGTGGCAAGACCCAGGCCAAATGGAGACAAATTTGGATATAGTCCATTTTGGGCTGGATACAGCTTCCAGCAAGCAGAACACAGTTCACACAGTGGGGGACCAAATCACAACCCACTTTCAATACACAGCACATTTACATGTAAGGAAATTCTACTGTGTAAGGCAAACTGCTCTCCGGTCATGATTGCAAAGTCTCTGCACAAACCGGGGATTCAAAAGCAGCTGGAAATCCTGATGGGATGATCTCATTCAGCAAAATCTTCGGTCTTCTTCAGGTATGAATCTGGTAAAAAATCAGTGGCTTACTTTGTTCTCACAAACTTGGATTTAGTCCAAAATGATTCTCTTCTCTCCCTCTCTGGGGCAGCAGGCAGACATGCAGGCTAAAACTCAGCCCTTTCACAGTTCTCCCATGCAAAACTACACAGAACTACTGCCCAAATCACTTGAGCAGTTCTCATTTCACTTCCCAGCTCAGAACTGACTGAAACAGCAGGGAGCTTGGGGATTTCCCTCAGATCCAAAAGATTCAGTTGGCTGATCTGTCTGGCAGTCACAACAAAGGCTCCTCCTTCAGGTGCAAAAAGGCACTAAAAGCCCAAAACTACAATTCCTACGATTTTGACTCCAAACAGCTCCTATAGTCTGGCTCCATTTTAGGTACCACCAGACTAATTGGTCCAATTTGGCAGTTCCGGGCCAAAATAGTGATGATAAACAAAACAGTCCTTGCTGCAAAGAAGGCAGGTTAGACAAACTACATTATCATTATCACTCTAAATGATTGTCAGCAAGTAGTTACATCTTTCAACAGAGATCCCTCTCAGATTAATTATTACTGCAATCTAGGCAGCTCTTAAAGCGACAGTACATAGAGGCTACACAGGCACTCTTTGGCAATAACGATTAACTGCTAAA
The DNA here is from genome assembly GCA_016271365.2 of Neoceratodus forsteri. Taxonomy (NCBI): domain Eukaryota; kingdom Metazoa; phylum Chordata; order Ceratodontiformes; family Ceratodontidae; genus Neoceratodus; species Neoceratodus forsteri. Next base: position 142,805,098 of record CM057449.1, on the reverse strand, counting down.
CGCAGGACACCAGCCTGGCAGTGAGCATTTAGGCAAGCTCATGGAAGGCTTTTCGGGAACCCCCGTTTGTAGGGGGGGTTACACTCGCATCGGCCTCCTCTACAGACACAGGAACCACCTTACACCAGAAGCCTTAAGGTTGGCTGTACAGAGCTGTGTTACCTCCATTGTTGACTATGGATTGATAATCTATGGGTCTGTCACTGAAACTGCCCTCTTGTGACCTCTATGCCCAAACTGGTCGGCTCCAGCTCAAAGATCGCATCAAATATTAAACACGCCTGATGGCCAAGAAAATCACCCTAGGCCTCCTACCACTTGGAATTCAAGGTCTTCTCAGCCCCTCTCTTAATACCCGCCATACCCATGGCTCTGAATTCCAGCTCTTTCTGGTCCCTAGCTGCCATATCTCCCAGGGACAAAGATCATTTGCCTACAGAGCCCCTCTTTGGATGAATGCCCTCAACTGTGACATCTCCTCCGAATACAAATTAGGCCCTTTCAAATCCAAGCTACAGCGACTACTCTCTGCCACTTGTTCCTGTGACTGTTTCCGCTAAACCCTCTTTGGCAATCTAAAACTCTAGCACTTGATTTCTGTTAAATCTCCTTAGCACCATCTCTGACATCCTCTCCCCCCTGCTACCCTACCCCCTTCAACTTTCCTCCCCTCTACCTAATGCCCCACCCTGTCTATCCTGACAAGGTCTGTTGGCTGATTTCAATTTACCTTATGATTTTACCAGTAACTGACAAAGCTTGTTTTGTCTCATTTTTCAATTTACTGTATGCATTCCCGTGCATGAAACTGCTTAGCGTTTCTCATTTCTATTCTTTAATTCACTGTGAATGTCAAATATTGCTTTCTTTTCTTATTTACAATTATTTTACCATACCTTGTTTAGTCTGTAAACCTGTTGATCTCCTTTCTCTATGTATACTGTTTTGCCATATGTTTTGTTCTGCTAACCTGTTGTATTATGCTGCTGACGTGGAACCTTCATAAAAGAGCTCTAAGCTCAAACATATTTGTAATCCGAGATCTAAATAAATAAATAAATAAAAAATAAATAAAATATTTCTGCTTGAGAGAGTCATTGTTCCTATTCTTTGGTGTTCCTTGAGAAAATGCTTTGATAAACAGAAGTCTATTGTGCAATGCAGAGCTGAAAGACACTGGTGTAGAAAGTTCATATACTAATCTGAACCATGTTTGCCCCCTTTGTGTTGCAAAGTTGTTGATTTCTGACTATGTGCCATGAAATCAGAAATTATTAAACCCATCTCCTGTATTTTCAGGTACCAGAAACCTTTGAAGATGTTGCCATCATTTTTACTGGAGAAGAGTGGAAGATGTTAAGTGAGCAGGAGAAAGAGCTACACAAGGAAGTGATGGTACAGAATTATGAAAACATGACTTCACTAGGTACGTATTATTTGAGGAGGAGGGTCATTCAGTACTATTGGGGAATAACAGCTGCAGAGTAGCATTAGTGTCTCTTTTCTCAGCACAGGGGTAGAGCATTTAGTTATTCAAGGAAGGGGAGATGTGAGCTGCCTGGTATTCAGCTTCTGACTGATGGCTTCTCAATCCTGATTCCTGTCTGGGTTGTGGATGCTCTGTTTGCATGGTGTAAGTTACGTGCTTCTGCTTGGTAATGGGGGGGGGGGCTATGAGGGCTCTCTGGCACTCAGTATTATGACTTATGGCCTGTGAATCCTGACTACAGTCTGGCCTGGGTCAAGGAGGTTGTAGATCCCTTGTGCAGGTGATGCATCTCAACTTACTAACTGGGGGGGAGAGGGCATGGGTTTTCTGGCACTCAGCATTCTGACTGATGACCTATTAGTTCCAGCACTTATCTGGGTCGGGGAAGGGGTAGGGGGCAGGCTGCATAGACGGCGTGCTTCATCTCTAAAGAAGGTGGGTTGGATCCCCTTGGGACATGCAGCGGATCACATAAGTGTGGACAGATTAGCATGACTGTACTAATGTTCCTGACATTGGATTGTGACTTGGTATTCAAGAGAGGGGAGAATAAAAGGCAATGGCCGTGTAAGAATGTTAGTGCCAGGAACGTTACTTCGACTTCACCATAACCCAGTTACTGAAGCTTCTCCTCTAATCTCCAAGCTGTGGGACCCCACTGTGGAGGACAAACCATGGGAGCTAGAGAATGGTGGTGTGGGGGTGCAACTCTGACATAGAAACATAGAATTTGATGGCAGAGAAGGACCGCTTGGCCCACCCAGTCTGCCCATTTCCCTACCTAATGGATAAGCTGCAGATCCTAGTTAACCAACAGCCTATTTCTTCCTACCCCCACCCCCTAGAATTGCCTTATGACTGTCCCATGCATTCTTGAAATACACCACTGTTTTTGACTCCACAGCCTCCTTAGGAAGGCTGTTCCATGCAGCCACAACCCTCTCTGTGAAAAAATACTTCCACACATTACCTCTGAGCCATCCCCCCCCTCAATCTTCAAATTGTGCCCCCTTGTTCTTGCACACCTCTTTTTCTGAAAGATTCTACCCTCTTGGACTTTGTTGATTCCCTTGAGGTACTTGAAAGTTTCTATCATGTCTCCCCTCTCCCTCCTTTCCTCGAAGCTATTCATATTAAGCTCCTTAAGTCTCTCTTCATATGTCTTCTGGTGCAGATCTTGCACCATTTTAGTTGCCCTTCTCTGGACTGCCTCCATCCTGTCTATGTCTTTGCAGAGATTGGGTCTCCAGAACTGCACACAGTACTCCAGATGGGGTCTCACCAGCTGTCTGTACAGAGGGATAACAACTTCTTGTTTTCTACTGGTGATGCCTTTCCCTATGCATCCCAGTATCCCCCCCCAGCCCTCCTTACTGCCCTCTCACATTGCTTGCTCACCTTTAGGTCATCTTATATGACTACTCCCAGGTCCCTTTCCATTTTTGTTGTTGTTAGTATCTCACCTCACATTGTGTACTCTTCTCCTAGGTTTTTGTTTCCCAGGTGCATTACTTTGCACTTCTTAGCATTGACTCTAAGGTGCCATACATTTGACCATTCCTCCAGCCTTGCCAAGTCCCTTCTCATCCTTTCCACCCCACCTTGTGTATCAACTCTGTTGCAGATCTATGTGTCATCTGCAAAGAGACATACTTTTCCTTCCAATCCCTCTGCAGTGTCACTTATAAAGACATTAAAGAGGACCAGTCCTAGTACTGAACCCTGTGGTACCCCACTAGTAACCCCCCTTTCTTCAGAGTGGACTCCGTTTACTATTACCCTCTGTGTCCTATTCTCCAGCCAATTCTTTACCCAGGCTACCATCTTGGGACCCACTCCCAGGCTGGCCAGTTTGTATATTAATATTTTGTGTGGGACTGTGTCAAATGCCTTGCTAAAGTCTAGGTAGGCCATGTCCACAGCCACTCCTTGATCTACTACTTTTGTCACCCAGTCAAAGAAATCTATTAGACTCATCTGACATGACCTTCCTGCTGTGAATCCATGCTGCCTTGGGTTCTGTGCCTCTCTGGCCTCTAGGTACTCATCGATTCTTTCCTTCAGAAGTGATTCCATCATTTTCCCAATCACTGAGGTTAAACTAACATGTCTGTAGTTTCCTGCTTCTGCCCTGCCCCCACTTTTGTGAAGTGGAATAACATCTGCCCTCCTCCAGTTTTCCGGTACCACCCCATCCTCCCATGATTTGTTAAAGAGGGTAGTCAGTGGTGTAACTAGTTCTACCCTTAGTTCTTTTAGAATTCTGGGATGGATCCCATCAGGCCCCATTGCTTTGTCCACCTTCAGTTTCAAGAATTCTTTCGGAACCCTTTTTTCTGTGAATGGGCTAGTATCAACTTCTGTATCTAGAGTGTTTCTATTGTTTGGTTTCGTACTTCCCCCTCTTCATTTGTGAACGCTGAGCAAAAATATTTGTTTAGTATCTCTGCCTTTTAACAGTCACCCTCTGCCCCCCCCCCCCATTAAGCCTCACTATCCCTCTCTTGGTCTTCCTTTGCTCATCTTCGACATCTAACAACAAAACCCCCCTCTCCGAAGAGCGGTAGGAGGAGGGTGCAATCTGAGGAGGGATAATAAAAACTTAGTTTTAACTAAACATCCTGTGGCCCATTTTCAAAAAGATTTCTCCTTTTCTGTGTCTGAAACAAAACCCTTTGAAACAAGGGCACCTGACCTTTTACCTGCAGCTGATTGCATAGAGTTATATGAATAAAATGGGGGCCTTTGTTTAGCCTTAGGAGACAGTATAGTGTAGTGGTTAAGGCCACAAAGCTGCAAATCTGGTGACCTGGGTTTGAATCCCATCAGCACCCACTTGCATACTGTGTGACCCTAAGCAAGTCACTCAACTTCCTTGTGCTCCCAGGTCGCACCTGGAAACAAGTTCTGGCTTAGTGTGTCTTTCCTGGTGAATAATTTCCCCTTTTCCTTAGTTTATCCAGCAAGGCCTCCTCTACACACACACATATGCATGCATGTGATCGCAGGCGTGTGCACACACACTCACACACACACAATTCAGTGGTTGTATTGCTGCTTAGTGATCATATGTTGCTGGTGTCAGGTAGGAAGAGTGGAAGATAAAAGGCAAAATAACTGATATAATTCTATAATTAATAAATATGTTGGTGACAGTTGTTCAGTAGTTAGTCGTAGCATGCCCACCTCTAGGTCAAGAAGATCATTAGGCTGTGGATTCTAGTCCCACATGAGGAACTTGAACTAATGACCAATGCTGACACTATAGAGCAGCACTAAGGATGTGTGTGTTGCACTGTTGATATCCATCCATCGGATGATATGTTAAACCGTGGTCCCTGCTTGTGACAGGGAGATCCTGCCACTCTTGAGGACCAACCTTTTCTTAAATCTGTTGCAACAGTTCTTTTATTTCTTAGCTTAATCTATCCTTTACAATTTCTAGTCCATACGGTTGGCCACCTATGGGCACCCCCTCCCCTCTCTTGACTATGCTATAGTGTCCTCTTTAATTTTTCTTTTCCCTCTCAGGTCCTTGTACAGGGAGGTTACTGTGGTGACCTCCAAGCTGATGTTAAACAACAGGCTGTGTTCCTCATTGTTGGATTTTAGTATGCAATAGCACTGTGTCATAAAATACCTTGATGTATATGCCTTACGTGTATGAAACCTGTAAATGTTGAAGATACCAGAGCACTAGGTGTTTTTATAAAGGTTAAAAATTACTTAAGTGACTGTATTATAGAATTAAGTTACCATGGTAGCGATGTCAGGAAACCCCCCTTTGTATTATTTAAATGCATGTAAATTACTGATTGCTTGAGAGGCCCTTTGGCATCATGCATTCCTGCTTTAAGCTGAATCAGTCTCAAATTTCATGGTGATTTGCATATACATCCCTTGATGCTTTGCATTATGGGGGTATGTGTGATGTTTTATTTCTTTGAAACTTGGCCTTATTGCCAGTACCCTTTGGAGTAACCCTTGCTTCAGTGCTTCTGCACTGAGGTTGTTTGTCTTTAGCTTGTTTTTGAGTTTTCCTTTTTTTGAGCTCCCCATCACCCAAACACACAAGACAAACAAAGAGAATTAAAAATGTTCACTAAAGAGATCAGAAGATCAGGGGATTAGTAGGTGTTAAGTGCAGAGAAAGGACATGCATTGTCTGTTGCTGCAAACTGATGTACTGAAGAAGGGATATGCCATTGCTTAAGGTTATCCCCTGTGTTTTAAATAAACATCACACAGAGATTGTGTGTTGAATCTGAAGTTCTGTGTCTGTCCATCTGTTATCCCACTACTCCTCCACAGACTTGGTGTTAGAAGTGGGATAACTTCCTGGAAATGTCTGGACTGGACTAGAGGGATGTTTTCTGGCACATATTGCCCAGATATCCCAGGTGGACCGATGCACCATATGTTGCCAGACGAGAACCCAGAGATGAAAGTCCTTGGAGTTCTGGCTGGAACCATGACTGACAGACTGGGAGAGAAGCTGCTGTCTGGACTGGACCTGGGAACTCGAAGGAAGTCCAAGCCTGAAGACGACAAAGAGATGCAAGGGGATGAGGAAGAAACAAGGGAACTACCTCCTCTTGAAGACACTGCACCTGAGGATGTAGGGGAATTGTTGAAATGGCTCTGCATAAAACAGGTGCAGATGGAATGTAAGAGAGATATTGAGTGGAGAGATAGAGATGTTGAGTGGAGAAGGCAAGATGACAAATGGGCAGATACCATGAGGGTCTTGCATGCCATCAATGCAGGGCAAACAGAAAGAGCCAGTAGCCCAAAACACATTAAACTGTCTAAACTTTCAGACAGTAATGACATTGAAGCCTACCTCACCACGTTTGAGAGGATCACTCGAACATACACATGGCCAAGGGAACAGTGGGTTGTTTGACTGGCACTGCACCTGACAGGCAGTGCCCAGTTGGTTTATAGCCACATGGACTCCTGAGTGGCAGAGGACTATGACCATGTGAAGCAGGAAATTCTCAGGCACTATGACATAAACATTGAAACCTATCACCAGAGGTTTAGGTTTCTTAAAATGCAGTCACTGGATACTCCCCGAGAGGCTTATGCCCGTCTTAAGGAGCTCTGCTACAAATGGTTGCAGCCAGATAATAAGAACAAGGACCAATTTCTGAAGGTGGTAATTATTGAACAGTTTATTAAGGTTTTACCCCAGGATGTACAACTTTGGGTTCAGAAGCATAAGCCTGATTCCACGGATAAAACCATCATGTTGGCGGAAGACTTTCTGGCAGTCCGACCATCCAGACCCAGAGGGTTCCAAGGTACATCAGCAGCTACAGCCACCAGCAATCTAGTAAGGAACCATTTTACTTGTAAACTGTCAAATCCATCCCCAGTGAAACAAGACTGGAGAGCAAAGAGAGGGGGGGTGAATTCCTGTAACAGAGATTGTATGTCATGGGTACCAAAAGAAGGGACATTATGTAAGAAACTGTGCTAATGTAAAGAAAGAGACAGCTTACCTAGCCTTAGCGAACTGGGGTTACTTTATGGCTACTGTCCAGATTGGATCACAGCAGATGATGGGACTGATTGATTAAGGGAGCCGCCAGATTCTTGTGTGAGCAGATCTGGTGATTGGGAATAATAAAGGGCCGGATACAGCTGTCCTCTATATGCATGGAGATACCCATTGCTACCCTACAGCCACCATACAAATGACTATTCAAGAAAAGACATATGAGGTAGAAGTGAGGTTGGTACGTCGCCTGCCTGTGCCAGTTGTTATTGGGCATGACCACCCAGACTTTGCTTCATTTATACATTGTCATGCTGCCCAGGAGTCTGCTGTAGTTGCCGTAATCACCAGAGCTCAAGTGAAGCAGGGACATTTACCATCTGTGTTCCCATTTGATATTGATGTTTTTGAGGATCCTGGCAAGGACTGTAGAACTAAGGCGGAGAAGAGGAAGCTAAAGAAGGACTGGATTGATACTCATGCTGGTGTACAGCCAGATTTGGGACACACTTTTAAATGTGATATGCAATGTGAGCAAAAAGCAGACCCATCACTTAACCCTTTTTTTTCCCCACAGGTGGGGAAGTGAGTGGAAAAAGGTGCCCCTCCATTTGTTGTAAAAGAGGGAATACTGTACAGGGAATACACTAACCCCAGAACTGGAGAGGTAGTAGACCAACTAATGGTTCCAGAAAAATTCTGCTCCCAAATCATATATCTGGCACATGGCAGTCCTTTAGCAGGCCTTGCAGGCAGAGATAGCACCCTGAATAGGATATTACCCAAGTTTTATTGGCCCTCTATCCATGAGAACATAGCTGAGTATTGTAAAGCATGTGCTGAGTGTCAGAAGGTAGCTCTGGCAGAAAAAAGGGATAGAGTACCACTACAACCCATCCCCACTGTGACTAACCCCTTTGACAGGATAGCCATGGATGCAGTGAGCCCCCTGGAAAAGAGCTCCAAGGGTAACAGATTTGTACTGGTCATATGTGATTATGCTACCCACTACCCAGAAGCTATCCCAATGAGAACTGTCACCACCGCAAGGATAGCAGAGGAGCTAGCGAAGGTATTTAGCCTCATGGGAATCCCCCAGAAAATACTGATCAGAGGAGTAATTTTAATGCACACCTGCTAAAAGAATTGTACTGTCTTCTGGGTGTGGTAGCAGTGTGTACTTCCCCATACCACCTGCAGACTGACGGCCTCTTAGAAAGGTTTAATCAGACAATAAAGAGAATGTTGAGGAAGTATGTAAAAGGAGATGGTAGAGATTGGGATAGGTATGTCCCCTATTTACTTTTCTCTAACAGAGAAATCCCTCAAGCATCCACTGGTTTCTCTCCTTTTTCATTATTGTATGGGAGGAACCCGAGGGAGCCACTGGATGTGGTTAAAGAACACTGGGAAGAAAAGAAGAAGGTGGGACATCTTAATGTTGTAGAGCACATGACTCAGTTACGCAAACGCCTGGTGAGATATATCAACTTGGCACACTAGAGCTTAGAACGGAAGCAAGACTTGCAGAAAGAAACATATGACCAGGGTTTGAAGACTAAAACATTTTAAGCCGGGGCCAAAGTGTTGTTACTTCTTCCCTCCACAGAGAACAAACTACTCATGAAATGACAGGGCCCCTTCACCATTTTGAGGCAAACAGGAGCAGTGAATTAAGAGCTTAGCATACCGAGAAAGAGACTTCCTCCCCCCGAAAATTTACCATGTGAACCTCCTTAGGAAATGGTGTGAGATGCCTAACCCCCTGAAGTGAGGGAGTCAGAGCTGGAAGTTGCCTATAAAAGGCTACAGCAGTCAGGACAGTTGGGGGAGATCCAGATAAACCCTGAATTGGAGCCTCAGCAACAGAAAGATTTGCAGGGGGTATTACAAGAATTTGAGCCCATATTCACAAACATCCCTGGGAGGGCCAAAGGAAATGTTTACACCATAACTGCCACGCAAGACAAGCCCATACACCAAAAACCTAACAGATTGCCCATGAAGGTGAAGGATGAGGTGATTCAAGAAGTCAAAAAAATGGAGCAGTTAAGCATAATTGTACCCTCAAAGAGTGCATGGTCTTCAACCATGGTCATTGTTGACAAGAAAGAGGGTGTGATACATCTATGCCTAGATTTTAGGAAGCTTAACAAAGTGTCACTATTTGATGGCTATCCAATGCCCCAAATGGATGACATCATTGACTGGCTAGGCAATGCATATTATGGAACCGCCTTCCTGAGGAGGTCGTGGGGTCAAAAACAGTGGGGGATTTCAAGAATGCATGGAATAGACTTAAAGCAATTACAGTGAGGGGTAGGAGGAAGTAGGCTGTTGGTTAACTAGAATCTGCAGTTTATCCAGTAGGTAGGGAAATGGGCAGACTGGGTGGGTCAAATGGTCCTTATCTGCCTTCAAAGTCTATGTTTCTTTGTATCTATCTCCACCCTTGACCTTACTAAGGGATATTGACAAATCCCCATGTCACCCGATTCACAAAATAAAACTGCATTTAGCACCCCAGTAGGTTTATACCAGTTTGCCACAATGCCATTTGGACTACATGGGGCCTCAGTCACTTTTCAGCATTTTATGGACCACATACTAAGACCACACACTGACAACTGTGCAGCTTATTTGGACAATGTAGTCATATTTGGTCTGACTGGGAATCCCATGTTAGACACTTGTTTCAGGTATTGCAAGCAATAAAGGAGTCAAGAGTGACCACTAACCCTGCTAAGTGTGCCCTAGCAGAGACCAAGACAGGATGCCTAGGGTTCATTTTGGGCAACAGACAAGTGAAGCCTGAGATAGAGAAGGCTACAGTAGTAGCAAACAGCCCAATACCTACCACAGAAAAGCATGTGAGATCTTTCCTAGGCCTGGCTGGTTATTACCAGAGATTTATTCCTAATTTCTCAGCCGTTGCCAGTCCTTTGACTGATCTCACTAAAAAGAGGTGCACGGTGATGAGGCTTTTGAGAATATTAAGGCTATTCTATGTACAGCTTCTGTATCGAAAAGCCCTGACTTTAGCCAAGTGTTTGAGGTACAGACTGATGCATCTGAGAATGGTACTGGGGCAGTCTTATCTCAGAAAATAGATGGGGAAGAACATCCGATTATGTATATCAGCAGGAAGATATGCTACAATAGAGAAAGAATGCTTAGCTCTGAAATGTGCTATTGTGTCTCTGAAATATTATTTGTGGGGGGCAGAATTTCAGGTCTTAACTGATCACAACCCCCTCTGCTGGTTGCCCCAAATGAGAGAAAAAAATCCCTGCATAAATCATATAATCATAGAAATTGGTGGAAAAAAAGGACCCTTCGGCCCATCAAGTCTGCCCCTCCCTCTTTAGTACCCTCCTCCCACTTAGGGCTCCTCCCAGTAACCCCATGTGCTTGTCCCATGCTTTTATGAAGCCTGCCACAGTATCGGCCACCACCACCTCCTCTGGCAGCCTGTTCCAGGATTCCACCACTCTCTCTCAGTGAAGAAGAATTCCCTCACATTTCCCCTAAAATTCTCCCCCGTAGTCTCAGGCTGTGTCCACGTGTTTTGGAGCCTGCCTTCCTCTGAAATAATCTTCCCACCTCAACTCTATGGATCCCCTTTGATGTACTTAAAGGTCTCAATCATGTCTCCCCTCTCCCTTCTGGTCTCCAATATGTATAGCCCCAGTTCCCTACATCTCTGTTCATATGGCTTGTGTTTGAGCCCCAGCACGATTTTGGTCGCTCTTCTCTGAACCCTTTCCACCAACTCTATGTCATTCCAGAGGTAAGATCTCCAGAACTGCACACCGTACTCGAGGGGTGGCCTCACCAGTGCTTGGCACAAGAGCATCAGGACCTCCTTTCTCCTGCTTGTAATTCCCTTACCTATACTTGCCAGCATTTATGCCCTCCCCTCAGCCCTGGTGCACTGCTTCCCCACAGATCCCTTTCTTGATCTGTGCTCCTGATATTCTCCCCCCCAATCATGTATTCTACCTGCTGCCCATGTGCATTACCGCATACTTCTTGATGTTGAAATTCAGCTGCCAGGTGTCTGCCCACCATTCCAGAGTCCCCAGGTCCTTCCACATATCTTCTGTACCACCTGCTGTGTCCACTCTACGGCAGATTTTCAGATCATCCTCAAATTGGGCCACATGTCCTCTGAGGTTCTCCGCTGTGTCTGAGATGTAGATATTGAAAAGGAGCGGTCCCAGCACCGACCCCTGGGGGACACCACTGTCACTTCACTTGTCCCTCAGTGCACTCCATTCACCATCACCCTCTGGGTCCTGTCTGATAGGCAGCTTTCCACCCATCTTTCCAGTTATAGACCAACCTTCTATGGGGCACAGTGTCGAAGGCCTTGCTGAAATCTAGGTTGGCCACATCCACCGCGCCTTCTTGTTCCAGCACCTGTGTCACCCAGTCAAAGAATTCTATTAAACTGGTCTGGCATGACCTTCCTCTAGTAAACCCATGCTGTTTATCATCCAACAACGTATTAGCTTCCAGGTAGTTTGTCACTCTTTCCGTTATGAGTGCCTCCATGACCTTGCCCACTGCGGTGAGGCTGACCGGGTGGTAGTTCTCCCTTAGCTCCCTGCTTCCCCCTTTGTGTATAGGAGCTACAACCACTCACCTCCAGTTCTCCAGCACCCTGCCAGAATCTAGGAAGAGGCTGAACAGCTTTGCTAGAGGCGCAACCAACTCGTTTTTTATTTCCTGGATCACCCTTAGGTGGATCCCATTCGTCCCAATAGCCTTGTCCACCTTTAGCCTGCCTAGTTCTTCCCTGACTCTCCCCATACTAAATGGTCCTGTGTCTACCCCGATATTCCTTCCCCCTCCCTTGTAAACACCAAGCAGAAGTACTTGTTTAGTTCTTCTGCTTTCTCCCTGTCCCCTTCTATAGAGACCCCACCGTCCCCCCCAGCCTTGAAATTCCTTGACCGACCTTCCTCCTGTCCCCCACATACATAAAAAAGGTTTTATTCCATCCCTTTACCTGTGATGCTATCCTCTCCTCTGTGGTTGCCTTTGCTCTCCTGATAACTTTCCTAGCTAGCCTTCTCGTTTCCCTATAAGCCTCCTTGTCCTCTTCATTCTGAGTTTTTTTTTTTTTATTTCTTGAATGCCCACCTCCTGCTCCCAACCTAATGTGGTGGTACTTGGCTCTTCAGCCCTATCGATTTACTGTGTCCCACAGGGCAGGGACAAAGCAAGTAAATGCTGATTTCATGTCTAGATATGGTGCAGGAATTGATGTCAATGAAATATGTTGGACATTCCCTAAAAGGAGCTAGTGCATGGAAAGTACTATTAGTCTCTGTTGACAAATGTGTTGATGCCTCAGGGTAAAGAATGATGTTATCCACCATGTTTATGATGGAATGTTTACCATTAATAGGGACCCTGAGACAGAGCTTCTGAAGATGGATGGGTGGAATCTTCATCCCTTTCTGGGACAGGAAGGTAGTAAGCAGTCTGAGATAACTGCTTCCCTCTTAAAGTGGGGGATATGTGACAGGGAAATCCTGCCACTCTTGAGGACTGACATTTTCTTATATCTGTTGCAACAGTTGTTCTATTTCTTAGCTTAATCTATCCTTTACAATTTCTAGTCTATAAGGTTGGCCACCTATGGGCACCCCCTCCCCTTTCTTGACTATGCTATAGTGTCCTCTTTACTTTTCCTTTTCCCTCTCAGGTCCTTGTACAGGGAAGTTATTGTGGTGACCTCTGAGCCGATGTTAAACAACAGACTGTGTTCCTCATTGTTGGATTTTTTTTTTTTTTGGTAGAGTCTATTTCTGCACTCTACTCTCAGGGCATCTCTCAGGGTCCCTGCTGACAGCCACCACACTCAACCGCCCACCTGAACTGGCCACTCCAGAGGCTACATCAGGTATGCAGGTCTGAGGCTCTCCTGGTCCCATGGAGAGGCCCCCTGACACCAAGGAGAACCAGAGAGTCAGCCGGTATTGGGCATGTGGTGGGTCGGCTTGCCAGAGATTGCTGTCGCCTCACCTGGGGTAGAGGATTTTCTTGTTCGTTTTCTCCCCTGAGACACGGACATGTAAAGATGTCCCGCCTGGCGTGCGCACACTCCCTGAGGACATCTGCCACACCCCAATCCCCATGCTTCTTGCGCCGTGCACTGCAGTGCCCCCACCCCTCTGCCAGGAGATGCCAGCACCATGGGAGGGCCCCGAACCCACCCCAGGACTAAGACAGCTGTCTACGGATGCTCAATCTTAGTCCTCGCCTGCCGACCCTCGATGACCCGGGCTCGCTCCCAAACCCGGGTCGCCAGCGTGGCACGAGGTGTGGCATCCAGCGCCTCAACCCTCAGCACCACCGAGCTGGCTAGCTCATTGTTGGATTTAGTATGCAATAGCACTATGTCATAAAATACTTTGATGTACTGTATATGAAACCTGTAAATGTTGAAGATACCAGGGCACTAGGTTGCAACAGTTCTTCTATTTCTTAGCCTAATCTATCCTTTACAAGTTCTAGTCCATAAGGTTGGGCACCTATGGGCACCCCCCCCCTTTTTTGACAGTGCTATAGTGTCCTCTTTAATTTTCCTTTTCCCTCTCAGGTCCTTATAAAGGGAGGTTATTGTGGTGACCTCTGAGCTGATGTTAAACAACAGATTGTGTTTCTCGTTGTTGAATTTAGTATGCAATAGCACTATATCATAAAATACCTTGATATATATGCCTTATGTGTATGAAACCTGTAAATGTTGAAGATACCATGGCACTAGGTGTTTTTATAAAGGTTAAAAGCTCCTTAGATGACTGTATTATAGAATTAGGTTACCGGGATAGAGATAACAGAAACCCCCCATTGTGTTATTTAAAATGCATGTAAATTATAGATTGTTTAAGAGGCCCTTTGGCATCATGCATTCCTGATTTAAGCTAAACCAGCCTAAAATTTCATGATGATTTACATGTACATCCCATGAAGCTTTGCATTATGAGGGTATGTGTGATGTTGTGTTTCTTTGAAATTTGGCTTTATTGCCAGTGCCCCTTGGGGTAACCCTTGCTTTAGTGCTTTTGCGCTGAGGTTCTCTGTCTTTAGCTTGTTTTTGAGTTTTTCTTTTTTTGAGCTCCCCATCACTCAAACACACAAGACAAACATAGGGATTGAAAATGTTTCACTAAAGAGCTAGATCGGTGGGTGCTGGGTAAGTGCAGAGGAATGACAGGTATAGTCTGTTGCTGCAAACTGACATATTGAAGAAAGGATATGCCATTGCTTAAGGTTATCCCCTGTGTTTTAAATAAACATCACACAGAAATTGTGTGTTGACCCTGAAGTTCTGTGTCTAGTCCATCTGTTATTCTACTACCCCTCCACACTGCTGCCCATCTCTGCTGGCTGTTCATGTGGAAGTTTAGGATCCTGTAGCACTTGTTGTAAGAGTAGGGTGTTATCCCTTGTCTCCTAGCCAACATTTCTCCAGCATTATAAAAAGGGTCTGAGAAATGGAGCTTTCTGATTGGCTGTAAATATTCTAACAGCCTTATGTTGATCTTTTATTAACATACATGTAGCGCTTAATCATGTGCTGAACAAGGTTTAACACTATTTGAAAAAAAAATGTTATTGCCAGACCGGTGGGTCTGAGGGTTGTGGTGCTGGACACCACACTTTGCACCATGCCGGCGACCCGGGTTCAGGAACAAGCCTGGGCCGCTGGGGGTTGGCAGGGGGAGACAGGATTGAGCATTCGGAGGACTACTCTCTTCTCCTCTCTCGGGGGGAGGGGGACTAGTTGTCCCGCTTGCTGACTGCCCCCTGGCAGTGGCTGGAGGGAAGTATGGGTCAGGAGGCTCGAAAGCTGATGTCCTTATGTTGGCAGGGAGGGGGGCTGGGCAAAAAGGGAAAAACAAGCCTGGCAGCCTTGATGATAATCTGCCACTCCTGAGAGCAGTCCGCTGGATTCTGGATTGGGTCTCTGGAAGGGGGGAGAAACTGACAACCTCCTCCTGGCCCCGACGTGGGGGGCAATCCACGGGGGAATACCGGGGGGGGGGCTGCCTAGCATGGGAGCGGTGGGACTGGAGAGAAAGTCCCTACGGTCAGAGGGCTGTAGTCGCCTGCAAGGGCTCTAAAGATGGGAAAAAGTAAGTACAGAAAAAAAAAAAGGATTTTGTTTTAATTATAATAGCATTAAGGCACTCCCAGGGGTTATGTTAATGTTCAGTTAATCAACCTTCAGAAGGTGGCTCAGCTGCGCTCGTGCTACAATACACTCCTAGAGGTGATTAACAGGCTAACATAACCCTGGTCATGCCTTATTGATTAAATAAAACAGGTCTCATATCCCCGCCCCACCCTCACCTCAGGATTCAACAGAAAATGGCCTGTCACACATTACTGTGACTTTTCTGGTCAAAAACCACTAATAAAAATAGTCGACCCCCAGCAGTTGGGTACTATAGGGCTTTTCTCCATTGGAGGAGCCAACCAAGGTTAACATAAGTTTACTGGTAGAACCACGGAGCAATTATCTTACTCACAATCATCATACAATCTGTAACTTCATTTTCCAAACTCATTGTCCCCACAATGGTCTCCAGTCAAGCAGTAGTGGGTTTATTTAACACATGGCACTGACAGAAGGTGATTATTTGGTGCTAACACAGGAGCACCCTCCTGGTAGGCTGTTGCAAGGTTAACTTTTGGGTCCCAGATCACATTTTTCATCTTTACATGCCCAAAGGCATGATGTAAAATGTTTACATTCCTGACAAAATCCAGAACATGTGTTCTAGCTCTGCCCTCAGTCACCAGCTCCCTAGGGGCCAGAGAGCTTAATGGGGTCTCCCTTGGCAATAGTGACAATTTCATCAGCAGTGTGTGGCACACATGTGTAAAGGCTGGGCACCCCCTATGTATACGGGCATTTGGTAGTATTTCTCATTAGTGAGGCACCCATCTTACATCGTAGAACCTGTACCTGCATCAGTACTTGTCTTTTACCACCATGGGCCTGGGTTGCTAGAGTAGGGGCACCATTAACAAAACACTGGGGTACCAAAAAACATGGGACCACACACAAATGTAATGTCCATACTGGGAGCTGGGATCAAGCTGGGTGCATTTACTTGGCGTTAGGATGGTACACAGTGTAAGGACATTCCCTTGCAATTACCCTTCAGTTCCACATGTCATCTCATATAGTATTAGCTGCATTACACTGTACAGCTCTTTCACACTTCACTTAGGGGCTCCACTCTCCATCCACACCATTCCAGGGCTTAACTTCCTTGAATTATTCCCACATTACATCTGCTAGGGTTTACCCCTTGATCTTGTCCAAATACATTTCTGACCCACAACATCCCTAACCTCTCTATGAGGTCCCATAGCCCTTACGCTCCCAAGACCATTTGTGTATGGCATACTCTCAGGAAGGGTAAGTACTATCCGTGGGGGCAGTTATGCTGGCTTGTGCCTCACAATGCCCACTTTAGACAACAATGCATTTTAGCATAACAGAATTATGACAGTATTCCTAAATAATTTTTCTAGGGATCTGGATATGGTGTACTTGTCCACACTTCTGGTAGTGTTCCTTTCCTTCTAAGGCTTGCCAGAAAGTTTCCAAGCTAGATCCTTCCATCCACCTGGGTGGTAACTGCCTTGGCACTGCCCCATGACATCAGATCTTCCTTTCTGCTGAAAGAAGGTTCCCTCCTTACTGCTCTCTTCACTGAGTAGGCCCTTTGCTTCCAAACTTTAGCAATTTTTGAAATTCTTCATCTTCAGGTGATTTTTTTAAAGATCTCCATTATGGATGACTCGAAGTCAGCACTGGGATTCAAGAAGTGCACGTGTGGGCAGAAGATGTACTGGATGGATCTGCACACCATATGCGTCTGCTGCCTAGGCCATGAACACGATCCCTAGGCGTGTGGCCTTTGTTGCTCTCTGCATCCTTCAACTTTGGATGAGTGGCATGCTCAGCTTCTTCTAGGGCACCCTGATGCACAGGATGCTTCAGTTATCGAAAGATGTAGGTTGGGTGGTCTCTGTGGCTGCGGGGTCCACTGAACATCTTGCGTCATTTAAAAAGGCTGCAGCTCAGGCCACGGAGCATGCCTCTTTTGTTTCTTTCATGCTGCTTTCCTTAGGTGCCACTTTTTCAGGGGCATTTCATAATTTGTGACAGTCCCTTCCCACCTTTAGGCAGGGCCCTTCTTTGGGCACCAAATCTAAATCTTCAAAAAAAGAGACTAAAAAGAAGTTTCACCATCGATTATGGGATCACAAGTACTCTTGGGCCTCTGATTCCCTCACTTCTCTGGAAGTTTCTACTGCAGTCGATACTTCGGCCCTGGCCACTAGCTCCACAGTTCCCCCATTGGGCCAGTTGGTTGAGACACCTGTCAACCAATCTGTCAAGATTTTTTTGAAAGCAGTCAACCCAGTGTCACCAGATGGGGCTGATACCTCCCTCTCTAGGACTCCAGTCCTGCATGTTACTTCCAAGGGTGGGTCGGATCAGCCTGCTGATCCGGGATCTACCCCTCAGGATCCAGTGATCCCGGAGGATCCTCCGCTTTCACTGGCTCCCTCCAAGACCCATCATCAGTGGCCCGACGGTCAAGGTCATGGACCTGATCCCGAAGCCCTGAGTCAAGCAGCCCGCACTAGCATCAGCATTCCCGCTTTCGGCATTCAGACAAATGGCGCCGCTGCTATTCCTCTTCTTCTTCCTCGGATGAGGAGGGGCTCTACTCCAAAATGTGCTGGTGCTATGAGGAGCTTATGTGGCACCAGGTCAAGTTCACCAGGGTTAAGCTGATTCCATTCCACACACAGGCTGTCACGTGGCTCCTGCCACCAAGGCCTTAGCCTACCCGGCTCGGCTGGTTCTGGCTCTGCCTACCCCGGCCTCTCTGTCTGTTCAGGTGGAGCCACCATCTAAACAGCCAAAGGAGTGCCCCCCTTTTAAGGATGCCCACACCGCTCCTGGGCTTCCTCATCAGCTGTCAGTCACTGTGACTCCCGACAGACCCTGTAGGGTCAGCGGGGATTCTGACAGTTGACCTTTATTTGACGAATCCTCAGAGTCTGAGGGCTCCTCCCTACACTCCCATCTGTTGGATGTCAAGTTGGGAGAGGATTTGTCAACAGAGCATGGTCCCACTTCTTTTGCAGCCTGCTCCATTTAATCTTGGCATCTATGGGTCTTCAGATGGAGCCCATCCAGAAATAGGATAAATACCACCTAACAGAGATTCTTGACCATGGCAGCTGCCCTGGGGAGGCTATTCTTGGCCCTGATCTGGGGTTTTGGCAGCACCCTGACTCTTGGCTGCACCGCCAGCACAGATGGCCTGCAAGTGTGCGGTCCCTACCGGTTCCCTGTCTGGTTTCACTGAACATCCCTCAGCTGACTCGGTCTTTCAGCATACAGACAATGTTGGGAATGTAGATAAACCTCCCGATAAAGAATCCATGGACAGGTGGGTCCTTGTGGTGATCAGTCAGGGCCTGTCTTTATAGTTTGAGGCTTACCCGCCTTGCCGGGCCTGTACCCCACAGCAGAACATGGTGTCTACCGACATTCTGTCAGCCCTTTGGGTAGACATTGCCCAGCACCTCCAGAAGGAGGTTGTGGCTTCTGTCTTGGACCCTCCAGTACACCCAGGGTTTGTTTCCAGGTACTTCCTGATGCCAAAATGGATTGGAGCTGGTGCCCCATCTTAGATCTGCACGACTTGATCAAATTCCTTCAGCTGCGCACTTTCAGGATGGTTACTCTGTCTCAGATCATATCATCTCTGGAGAAGAAAATGTGTTTTTTCTTTCTGGGTCTTCAGGATGCATTCTTCCACGTCCCAATCCGTCCGTCCAACCACCAGTTCCTCTGGTTTCGTACAGAGGGGATTCTCTATGAGTTCCAGGCCATGTCCTTCAGCCTCTCCTTGACTCCCAAGGTCTTCACCAAGTTAATTGCAGTGGTGGCAGCCTACCTAAGGTGCTGAGGGGTCCGGGTATATCCTTACCTGAATGACTGGCTCATAGTGGGTCCCTCCAGGGAACAGGTGGAGCTGTCCAGGGATCTGGCCGTCCAGACCTGCTTGTCTCTTGACCTTCTGGTCAATGAGGCTAAGTCATAAATTGTACCTTTGCAGGTGACACACTTCATTTGGGGTAGAGCTCGACTCTTGTAGAGCCAGAGCTCAACTTCTGGGGGATCGTGTGGAGGCTCTCTGCTCCTTTGCCTGATCATTTCGGGTTGGGTGGTTGTGCCCTACTCTGGACTTCCTGCACCTCCTGGGATACATTGTGGCATGCACCAGTGTGGTTCACTGGGCCTGGTGGAGAATGCACTCTCTGCAATGGGAGCTTGCCCGCCAATGGTTTCAGCTCAAAAGCCACTTCGACCAGTCGGCAAATGTAACCCTGCTGATGTGGGATGCCCTCCAGTGGTGGTCAGTTCTGGAACATCTGCAAGAAGGGATCCCATTTGTCTGTTCAGAGCCGACAGTCATCTTGATGACCAGTGCCTCCCTGATGGGCTGGGGTGCCCACCTGGGGGACCACAGAGTCCACAGGCTCTGAACTCCCTATAAGCCCCGATGCCATATCAATCTGCTGGAACTGCAGGCGGTTTGTCTGGCACTGACAGCCTTTTCGCTGCATGTTTGGGTCAGGTCATTCAGGTCCAGATGGGACAACACCACAACCATGTACTGTACTAGCTCAACAAACAGAGTGGGATGCACTCCCTTCCTCTCTGCATCTTGACCCTTGTGCTCAGCCTGGACGCCGATCTGGCCATCCATGTGGACGGTGTCTCCAACCACTTGGCAGACGCCCTCAGGCATGTGGGCGAGGCATCTCACAGCTGGTTTTTCCATCCGGAGGTAGTACACATCCTGTTCTTCTGATGCAGCTCCCCTCTGGTGGATCTGTTCACCACCAGGGAGAATGCAAAGCTGAGGCTGTATTGTGCCTACCCCCCTTAGCAGTAAACGCTGCGGGGGGGATGCCTTCTCAAGGCCCTGAACCCTGGGCCTCCTCTATGCCTTCCTTCATTCCCCATGATCCACAAAGCACTGATCAAGACCAGGAGGACAAGGCATGGATGATCCTGGTGGCTCCGGACTGGCCTCACCAGTTCTGGTACCCCGATCTCCTCAGCCTCAGCAGCAGGCTCCTGTGGTGTCTTCCTCTCTGCCCAGACCTGCTCTCTTGCAGTCAGTGGAAGGTACTCCATCCAGACCTTCAGTCCCTGCACCTGACAGCCTGGTTCCTGAACAGCTAGAGTTCCAGGCTTTGGGTCTCTCTGAAGATGTTCTCACCATGGTCGTGACTTCTCAGAAGGAGTTAAATCGAAAATGCTATGCCTTCAAATGGAAAAGATTCTCCTTTGGGTGCCAGGACAAGGGGTTTGACCCCTTATCTTGCCGGTGGCTAGCATTCTCGACTACCTTTGGTCCCCCTCTCAGTTGGGCCTTCGTTCGATGACCCTTAAGAAACACCTGGCAGCCATCTCTGCAAACCGGGTGCAAGCTGGTATGCCGTCAGTGGCGCTGGAGAAAGTGGTCTGGTGCTTTTTCTCAATTTTTTTTTTTGTTAATCATTTTCTCCCTCTGGCCCTGGTCTGCCTACCTCTATCCTGGCATCCCCTTCAGGTCTCCAGCCGCCATCTCCAGGGATCCCTTGCTCCCATTCAGGTTTCCATAGCTAGTACCCCTGCGGCTTACCCCTTTCCCACGGCAGGGCAACGGAGGGCCCCTCTGCACACTCCGCCAAACCAGGATCCAGTGTTTTGCTGCGTACCTTTGGAGCCATTGCTCCCCATCAGAGACAGCCATCATACCGCCACAACCAGTGCCAATTTTCCCGTTTTCTCCCCTATGACGTGTGAGGCGTGCAATGACGCCAAGGGACAGGCGCGCGCACGCTACCACACACACGCCTTTCCAGCGTCGGCCCCAGCATGTCCGCCCCCCTTGCTACCTGTGCTATTGACTTTCACCCCCAGTCACCACTAGAGGCCACCAGAGCACCAGTGACAGCATTACCCCTTCCCTGGGGAAGGCGAGCAGTCCAGCGGACGCTCCGTCCTTCACCCTCCCCGCTGATCTCCGACAACTCTGGCTTGTTCCTGAACCCCGGTCGCCAGCGCAGCACGATGTGTGGCATCCAGTGCCTCAACCCTCAGCGTCACCGGGCCGGCGGTCTGTTGCATTTTCAAAGGCCTTGACCACGTTTCCCCTCCTATGTGTGAACCACCGCCACCTTGGGATTTCCTGCTGGTTCTAAGAAAGCTCATGGGCAAGCTAGTCAAACCAATGCACAGGTGTAAAATGTCTCACTTGTCATGGAAGACCGCTTTCCTGGTGGCTATCACATCAGCCAGAAGGATCAGTGAGCTCCAGGCGCTCTCGATGGAGTCCCCTTACTTTTTCTTCCACAGGGACAAGGTTGTCCACCCCAAACCGAAGTTTCTCCCGAAGGTTGTGTCTGAGTTTCACCTTAACAAGGCGTGTCACCTGGTGTTCTTCACCAATCACACCTTCAAGGCCGAGCACAAGCTCCATACCTTGGACCTGTGGCGAGCACTTGCCTGCTATAAGGAGTGCACAGCTGGAGTTCGGGGAGAAGTTCGGCAGCTCTTTGTCACCTACACTGAAGCCGCACCTGGCAGACCAGCAGCTAAGCAGACGATTGGCAGATGGACTGTATCCTGCATCAACCTCTGCTATAGGTTGGCAGGTAGGGAGCCTCCAGTAGGGCCTTAAAGCTCATTCCACCTGTCATACCGCTACCTCGGTGGCTGCTTCCAGGGATGTCCATGTCCATGTCCAGGAAATCTAAAGGACTGCTACCTGGAAGTCAACACACACCTTCATTTCCCACAACTATGTCGACCTTGAGTCATGCTGGGATGCTGGTTTTGGGACCTCAGTTCTCCAATCTGTATTCCCTAAATAGGGGGTGTGCACCTTCCCACCTCCTCCTGGACTCCTGGAGAACTGCTAGGAGTCTACCAGAAGTGTGGATATCTACACCATATCCACGTCCCTAGAAAAACAGGTTACTCACCTGTACCAGTAGTTCTAGGAGTGGTATATGGTGTATATCCACACTGACCCACCCGACCTCCCCAGGCAAATGTCATACCATTTCTTGCTTCCAGCAGGTAAGATGTGATGTCATGGGGCAGTGCTGAGGAACTTACCACCTGGGTGGGTGGATGGTAGGAGCCAGCTTTAAGACTTTCAGGCAAGCCATAAAGTGAAAGAAACAGTGCCAGAAGTGTGGATGTACACCATATACCACTCCTAGAACTACTGTTACGGGTGAGTAACCTGTTTATAGTTGGTCCAGCTGTACCTACCTCCTTCAAGCAGCATACCGATAACCTTAATGGCCCAAAGAAACCGGCAGCCATGCCTGGCCCCTCACACAGGGACTACCCTACCCCAACTCTTGCCAGACCCCCTCCTCCTGATGCCCACTTATTCAGCCACCTCCCAAGAGAAAATATATTTTCTAGTACACTGCAGGACATCCTTAATGCAAGGCTTACTTACAACAGTGCCCTTTGTAAACCGTGTGCTCTTTCAAGCTTCAGCTTTCTGTCAGTTGCGTCTGGCAGGAGTGCATTCTCAAGGATCACCAATGACCACCCTTGAGGGGGTAGCTCTCCACTACTCCCTGTTGCACCATCTAGTTTTTGTCCTATTGGGGTTCTTGAGGTCCTCCTAAGAGACCCATCCTCCTGGCCCCTGCTGGTGGAACTCCCAAGACCTCTACAGGGGATTAGTGCCACCTAGTCCCAGGGACCTGACATCATCCCTGAGCCTGCAGTTCCTCTGCTTTCACTGAAGTCAGAGGCTGGACTTCCTCTTCCTCTTCCTCCTGCTGGAAGAACTGAACCCAAAACTCTCTGAACTTCCTCCTACCTGCCTGTCTCCCTTTTTTATACTGCAAATGAAGAGGGTAGGACTATGAATATTCATGATGGAATGTTCCCGCTACTAGCTCTGCCAGAACATCCTGTCTCCAGGCGAGCAAGGGACCCCTCTAGTGGACAACTCTCAGGGTCAAACGTAACCCTGCAAGAGCCATCTAGTAAATGATCTCCAGCTGAGTGAAGAGACAGACTGGTGACACGTGTGACCTCCACTGGAACATATAGCATCAACAGATTTGGGAGGATTTCTTCTTGACTCCCTCACTGCCAATTGTAATGCCCCTTTAGAACACCCCCTCTATCCACCGTGGACCACATCTGCATGCTATGTTCTCTTTGGACATTGTACTTCATCTAAAGCCACTCTTTGTTTAGAAGACTGTATTAGGGGTCTTCTTATTCAATTTATGCTCTGTTGTTACTTCGTCCCCACAATGTTAATGTAAGGCCAATGTAGGGCAGACACCCCTCCCAACTGACATAGATGTTAAGGTACATCTACCGTACAATGCCACCGTGCTACCCTAGATGTCTGTGGAGGCTGCTGTTGTTTTTTTCCCGCCTCACTCTGCAGTGAGGGGGATTAGTACCCAAAAGAGACATGTGGTGTCTCCACCCAGGAAATGACTTGAATTGGGCTAGATGTTGTATCAATATAACCCCCTGAGATGGTGCACTTGCCCACTTCCTTACTATGGTCACACCTCCCACAGACCCCATACAAATGCAACAGTTTTCTACAGTTGGCATAGACAGCATGACTGCAATTAAATAACAATGTTGGGTTTAAACAGCAAAACACAGCTGTATTGAAAACCGCTGGCCCCTGCAAGGGAAGGATGGTTAAAACAGGTCCAACAGAACTGGGCCCCAGCTGCACTGGATTTTGCTACCCCTCCTTCCACCTGGTGCCAGGATTACCCCTTTCATTTAATGGGAGCTCCCACACACACAGTCCCTGTGTACTAGGGTGTTAAAACGGTGCAGGTCCGATGTCATTTCTGCAGGTTGGCCGGTGTTGGTGCACTTTAAATTCAGAAACAAACTGATTAACATCCCCAAAAACCAAACGATATACAGTTGCTTAAATGGTTTTAAAACATCTGAAAGTGAGTTGTTTGTAATTGGGCCAGATGGCAAACTTACAAACTCCAAACAACAGTACTGTCCTGTGGCAGTTCAAGCCCTGTAAGTACTCAGTTTCCTAATCGGACAGCTCTTTCTTTTTCTGCATACCACTGGCACTCCAATCCCCATGGTGCCTCTGGTTCAGTCAGGCTCCCTCCTTGGACTTGCTCTACCTTTGTCAGGGCCTGGCTTCTCAGCTTCCTTCAAAACTGTTTACTGACTCTTCTGTTCTCTTCCCCTCATCTCTCTCTCTGTCTCTCCTGCTGAGGCCTTGGACCAACCACTTATCTCGACTTCCAAACTCTAAGGCCAGTGGCAGTCCGACACCTCGCTGTAGTGCCTGCTACTAGACCTGGATCAGCAGCCCTGGATTTCAGTCTTATGTTCCATGCTGTTTCTTCAGCCTCATCACACTGCTGGCTTGAAGTCATTCACTGCTGTCTCTTCCTGTCTGAAACTCAACAGCTTCCTTCACTGGATGTTTTCAGGCACAAAGCCCAACTTGAGACAACTTAACCTCTGGATCAGCCAGCAGAACCTGCCTCACTTAAGATCTATCTCAGATCTACCAGCCCTAGCACAGTCCCCTTCTTATTAGTACACTTCAAGGTCAGCTCTCATTGGTCTACCCTGCTGTCATTCCATGACACCCTATAGGTACGAGCAAGGGCTCTAGAATTACAGTACCTTCCCTCTCCCAGAAACCACCAGGAATCTGTTGTGAGCCCCTTTTGTAGTACACAAAAGCTCACTGATTGGTTATCCCAGGGGTCAGTGATCACCAAGATAGTGACTCCTTGCTGTCCTGGGACATTGCCACCAGTGCTCCTTTCTTCCGGGCTCCTACTCTCATTTTGCTTTCCCACCCCCGCCCCCATGGGTCTGGTGGCAGGTGTGGATAAAGTCATTCAGTTATCAGTGGCCAGAGCAATCCTTCATTGGCAGCTGCAACTCACCTTTGATTTGTGGCCGAAACTGCACTACTGCATGGCCAAGGGGTTCATAGGTAACTACGAGTTTGAGGGACTGGCCCAGTATGAACTCACCACCATTAGATTAATGGCGGATAAGATATTTTTGGCCGCCCATGTGGTTATCAAGATTAACCTTAAACTGTTTTAAATTCTCACTTAATGCCACATCGGGTGGCAGGGAGTTCCATATTGGTGATACTCTTTGGGTTATAAACATATTTGGTTTTACTGTGTTGTTTATATTTGTTTTTAATTACAGTTTATGAGACCTAGTATTATTATTTATGTGCCACTCTAAGCAGATTGTTTCAAACAGGGCAGGATCCCTTATAGCCCTGTATACTAACCAAAGATCCCCTCTCAGTGATCTACAATCAAGTGAGAAAAGCCCTAAGGTTTTACGTCTGTTTTCATAATTGAGATTATTTAAATTGGTAATATTTCTAGTTAGTCTCCTTTGAACTTTCTCAACTGTGGCTTTGCCACCTACTGAGGTGGGTGCACAGAATGGAGCACAAAACTCTAAATGGGATCGGACCAGACTGGACTATAACAGTACTAACACCCCAGGTTCTCGACTTTTGATGTTTTTTTAGGTTACAGGTAATCATACCATGACACTTCTTAACCGTTTTATTAATATGCCCACTAAATTTTTAATTATTTGTAATGTGGATCCCTAAATCTCTTTCTGAGGTAACCACTTGTAATTGGGAATTATTCAGATAGTATTCAGCCATCCTATTATTTTTGCCAAGGTGCATAACCTTGCATTTAGATGTGTTGAATATAATTTAGCTTTCTGATGCCCAAGTGGTCAAATTATTCAGATTGGTCTGAAGCAAAATGGTGGATTGTTTATCATTCACAGTGCAACCTAACTTACTATAGTCAGCATATTTATTGATCCACACCCCATTTGTGGTTTGTACAGTAGCAATCAAAATGTTGAATAATATGGGGCCCAAAACAGAGCCCCGAGGCACCCCACTAGTGACTCTGCCCCAATCAGATTTATGCCCGTGGATATTAGCTTGTTGTTTCCTGTCCATTAACTATGATTCAGTCCACCTGATAATGTTCGGGTGTAGATTAATTTTTACTAGCTGTTCAATCAGTATTTTGTGGGATACTGAATCGAGTGCCTTTTCATAGTCTAGAAAGATGACATCGACTGGTAATCCATCATCCAGTGCCTTACTAACTGGCTCAAAAAAATTAATCAGGTTATTCTGTCAAGATCTCCCCTGAATAAAACTGTACTGGGAAATATCAATGTGTCCGTTTTCTTAAATGTGTGTATCAATTTTTTGCAATAGTAGTTTCTCCATAATTTTACCTATGCATGAGGTCAGACTAATCAGTCTATAATTAGTCACTTTTTGTTTTGACCCTCCTTCATGGATAGGAATAACTGTGTCCATTTTCCAGTCCAATATTGCTACACCTTCCAATAAGGATGTGTTATATAATAGGGTTAATATGCCCGACAGATCATTAACTATTTCTTTTAAAAATTTAGATGGAATGTTATCCGGCCCTGCTGACGAGTTTGTTTTGGTTAAATTCATTGCAGTTATAATATCCTCTTTAGTAAGAACAGAGGTGTATCATGATTATATTGGCTGTCTAGGTAGGCTTTTCCTTTAGGCTTGTATACACACAGGAAGTAAGAATTAAATTCTTCAGCCATTTTTGTTCATCTGAAATAAGGTTATTATCATTTACTAATAGTCCAACTTTAGGCCCATTACCTTTTAAAGATCATATATAATGAAAAAATACATTTTTGTTGTCTTTAGTTACTGTGGCCAAGTTATAGTCAATGTTTTTTTAGCAGATCTAATGGCTTTTTTAGTCTTGTTGGCTTTAGTTTTAAACCTTTTCCAGTTGTGGCCTGTTTTGTTTCTTATATTTGTTGAAAGCCCTTTTTTTGTTCTTGATTAATCTCTTGATATCTGTGGTATACCTTAAGGGTAGTCTCTCTTTATTATTATATTTTATACGATCTGGCACGTAACACTTTATACAAAATTCAATTTTGTTTCTAATAATTTTCCACATGCTTTCAGAGTCTAGATCTTCCTGTTCACTTTCCCAGTTCCAGTTTGTAAGATATTCCTTGATCCTGATGTAATTAGCTTTAAAAACTTTTTTGGTTTTTGTAATACCTTTAACAGTATTATTATAATCACATACATAAAATCACGGCACTCCCATCCCTGCTACAACAAAAATCAGGTCACACAAATTTTTCTCACCAATATTTCTTTTATTAAAAGCAAAGGCCCATAGCCTGGAAGACCACTAGTCCACACCAACAGAAGTCTCTGACATGTCAACCAGATAGGTCTTTTTCAAAGATAGTGCCATCTTCTGTTCAATTCTTATATATACTTTAAAAAGTGATCACATGTGCAACTCCAATCTATTGTTAAAGTGACAGTGTGCATTTAGATTAACTTATCACCCTTATTTAACCATACCACTTAACCTTCCCCTGCCCTCCACCCCTCCCCTTCTTCCCCTTCCTCCTCCCCCTTCCCCTTTTTCCCTTCCTTGCCCTTTCCCTTCCTCTCTCCCCCTCCTTCCCTTCCTAATGTAGTTAAATGTGATGGATGTTAAATTTTAAACTTTCTCCTGCAACTGTTCTTAATGTGTGACAATTTAAAAGATATGGACTATCTGAATGTTTATATTGATATTAATAGCAAAAAGAAAAAAATCAGTTTATCAATTACCTTATAGGAGATGAAGGATACATTCCTTTGAGCATATATATAAGTTTTTTGTTTCTGAAAAAAGGAAAAGAAACAATTTTGCTGAATAACTGAAATAGCAAGAACATATACATATATGTACTGTATATGTGTGTGTGTGTGTGTGTGTGTATATATATATATATATATATGTGTATATATATATATATATATATATATATATATATATAGCTCTATGAATTGGAGTCCCTCTAGGTATATGA
Source organism: Neoceratodus forsteri (assembly GCA_016271365.2). Taxonomy (NCBI): domain Eukaryota; kingdom Metazoa; phylum Chordata; order Ceratodontiformes; family Ceratodontidae; genus Neoceratodus; species Neoceratodus forsteri. Next base: position 142,777,048 of record CM057449.1, on the reverse strand, counting down.
TACTGTTTTTTAAGTTTTACTTTTGTGATTTTTTGATATGCTGTCCTTTTTTCCTTCATTTTTTAGACAGTGAAGTTTGTAATCTTTTATCTTTTTTCTCCCCTCTTATGTCCTAGACAGAATATCCATATATGGAAAGAAAACTGATATAATTGTTTGGACATAAAACAGAAATTTAAATAGGGTTGAGAAAGTTAGATACAATTTAAAGTACAATCTTTATGTTGTTTTGTTGTTTTGTTAATTTAAAAAAATGTTTTCAGCCGGCCCGGTGGCGCTGAGAGTTGAGGCGCTGGACGCCACACCTCGCTCCACGCCGGTGACCCGGGTTCAGGAGCGGACTCGGGTTGTTGGTGGGCCGGCCTGGGGGAGTTAGGCTTGAGCATCCCACGACAGCTTGCCTACTCCGGGGAGGGTTAAGGCATAGCCTGAACACTTGTCTGACTCCAAGCAGAGGCTCGGGGTACTGCAAGCCCCCAATGTTAAGGGGAAGGGCTGCCAACATACAGCGTGACGTCGGTGCTCAGCGCCTTGACGTCAGGGGTCCTACGCTGTAGGGGGTGGGAGAAAAGCGGAAAAACACCTGCCATCGCTGGGAAGATGGAGCTCCCGGAGACATGCCCTCGATGTGCCTTCACCTGCCCGATGGCCCCCGGACCGACGACAGTTGATTGTTGGGGTAAGGGGGACCTGCCCCATCCCTGCTCGGGGGGTAAACCGAAGCTTCATGGAGTTCCTGTGGGGTCATACGGGCAGGGTGGAAGAGAGGGATGTCTACCTTGGGGCTCCTGAAGGGTCAGGGATGGCAGGCAGGAAGGTGAATAAATAGTAACTTAAAAAAAAATGTTTTCTTATTAAGTGGTATGGTTAAATAAGGATGACAAGTTAATCTAAATGCACACTGTCACTTTAACAATACATTGGAGTTGCACATGTTGTCACTTTTTACGGTATATATAAGAATTGAACAGAAGGTGGCACTATCTTTGAAAAAGACATGTCTGGTTGAAATGTCAGAGACTTCTGTTGGTGTGGACTAGTGGCCTTCCAGGCTATGGGCCTTTGCTTTTAATAAAAGAAATATTGGTGAGAAAAATTTGTGTGACCTGATTTTTGTTGTAGCAGGGATGGGAGTGCCGTGATTTTATGTATGTGATTATAATTATTATCACAGAGCACCCCTTACTCTGAGTGCAGCTCTTTTTATTTGAGTATTATTATAATATTTAAGAGTCCAAAACCATACAGTGATCGCTGTCACTAAGTGGTTCAATCACTTGGGGGGTCCCAGTGTCTTTGATGTTTGTAAGGATTAAATCTAGGATATTGTTGTGCCAAGTTGGTTCGGAGACTAGTTGTTCTACATCATGTTGTATTATAACATCCAGGAATCTATTATCTAAACCACTTTTACCTTCCAGAGATTTCCAACATATGTTCAGCAGGTTCAAGTCACCCATTAATATAAGGTCATCAAATTGTTTCATATTTTGAATAGCTTGCATGAAGATGTTATTGCTTAAAGAGCAGGTACCTACTGTCAGACACCCAGCTCCCCTCAAACATATAAAATAGTAGATCAGCTCTACTGTTGAGGGGCATAAAAAATTCTATGCGCTTCCCTCTGGTTAAAAAGTTATAGCACCCCAGATATGCACCCCTATAAAAATAAAGCCTTGTCTGAGATGCATCCTTTTGTGATGTCAGAAAATGAATACTGAGGGTGCATGTCATTAACCTGTATGTATGCAATATGTCTATGGTGTTTAGTACCATTTAGAGGTGACATGTAGACAAATCAAAGCAGCCGCTGGAGTAACAGTCCCTGTCTACTGGAGTGGTCACTTTCATTGTTCCAAATGGCAACTCTAAATAGTACTAAACATCATTGACAAATGGCACCAATATAGATCTATGGAGCACACACAAGCAGCCTTCATTTTCTGACGTCACAAAAGGAGGCGTGTCAGACAAGGCTTTGTTTTTATGGGGGTACAAATTTGGGGTGCTATAACTTTTTAATCAGAAGGAAGTGCATAGAATTTTTAATGCCCCTCAACAGTAGAGCAGATCTACTATTATATATGTTTTAGGGGAGCTAGGTGTCTGACAGTAGGTATCTGCTCTTTAAGGTGTCTAAGTTTGGAGAACGGTAACAAAGACTCATGGTTAGGGCTTTGTTGTCCATTCTAATTTTTACCCAAATAATCTCAGAATCGGAGGCTAGGTAATCACTGTGCTTGATTTCATAACTATTTAAGTTGTCCTTTATATAGAAAGCAACCCCTCCAACTTTAGTTGTTGTCCGATTGTTTTAATACAGAATTATAACCTGGTATGTCATAGCCCCAATCGGAATCAGCAAACCGGGTCTCTGTGACACCACAAACATCAGTTCTGTCTTTATTCAATATGTACTCAAGTTCATCCATTTTATTATTTAAACTTCTAGCATTGAAAAGCAATATCTTGAGCTCTGAGCAGGGAACATAAGACATGGCTTCATTAGGCATTATTTCACACTCAGAATAGATAGGGGCTTCATCACCTATAGTAGAAGGTCTAAAAGGGGTGGGTATCTGTTGATAGTCAGGTTTCCCCTCCCATACTTCAGTTTAAATTTTGATCTATGTGGGCATTAATATGGTGTCCCAACAATGAGGAGCCTTTCCTACTCAGGTGGAGACCGTCCCAGCAGATGAGATCCCTATTATCATAGAACTCTTCCCAGTGGTTAATACACCCTAAATTTTGTCTAAGGCACCATGACCATAACCAATTATTTACGTGTCTGATTTTAACTTCAATATATAAATCTGATTTGGGTACAGGAAGTATTTCTGAAAGAGCTATGTTTCATCCCATGTCAGTGAGTGTGTTGGTTAGACCCTCGTATTCCTCTTTTATTCTCTGAATATTTTGGTGCATGATTTTATTAACCCCTGCATGAATAATAGCTAGGGGATTATCACTGCTATTCTTTAAAATTTGCCTTGACATTTTAGTTATGTCCTGAATTCTAGCTCCTCTAAAACAGGACACTCTTCTGTTTGTTTTATCTTGGCCACATATAGGTCGGTCAAGGTGCTTAATTACTGAGTCGCCTAAGACATAAATCTGTTTGGGGTCAGTCATGCTTGGGACATCTATATCCCTGAGGTTTACATTACTATGTTCAGTGCTTTGGAGTAGATCTTGGTGCACAATAGTTTCCAATACATTGGAATCTGTGCAAGATCGTGTAGTAGGTTCAGAGAATGTGGGGGGGGGGGGATCTGCTCTTCAGGAAGATTCATTAGAGGATCAAAGCTGTTGTACAGGGGTATATGAAAATGGTCAGCTTTCCTGCGCTTTTTAACAGTTTTAGTACTCTAGACCAAGTACCAGTCATTTTCTGGATCATGAAGGTCCTCTTCTTCCCTAGCCCATTTTTTTTATTATGGGTACTCGAGAGGGTACTGCTACAATCATTTGATCCAGGTATCAGAGGAACATTATTATGATGTGTTTGTGAACTAGCATCTTTAGTAATTGGTTCTTTATTACTAGAAGCTGCAGTTTGAAATATTCATTTTGAGGTCTGAATTTGACTCTGTTCCAGAGCATGCCGTCTTGCACTGAACAGACCGATTTCTAGAGACATATCCTCATTTTGTGCACATTTAATACATTTGAACACATTATTTATAGGGTCAAGGTAATTAAAGCAGTACATTGAACAACTGCTACATTCGTCTGCAGCTGGTGCAGAATGCGGCAGCCAGGCTGTTGACTGGAGTCTCTAGATCCAGTCACATAACGCCTGTGCTCCACGGACTGCACTGGCTGCCGGTGTTCTGGCGAATCACCTTCAAGGTCGGTTTGCTGACCTATAAAGCCCTACATGATCTGGGACCTGCCTACCTGAAAGAGCTCCTGTGCCCTATAGTCCCTCCGCCCCTCCGATCCACTGACGAGGGATTGCTAGAGATTCCCAGGAGTGCGTTTGAAAGCATCTGGTGCTAGATCATTTAGTTTTATGGCACCTACCCTGTGGAACTCTCTACCTCTTCAGGTGCGAGACTGCCCGACCGTCCTTAGTTTTAAAAGGGAGTTGAAGACCCACCTTTTTAATATAGCTTTTAAGGATTTCTGTTGATTGGATTTATTATATTTATTGTCATGTTTATCTGTACAGGCGCTTTGATTTAAGAAAAGCGCCTTTTAAAAATAAAGTTAAAATTGAAATTGATACTGATGCTGCCTTCTGCTGATGTTATATGCTCATTCATTTTAGCTACAAGTGAATGTATTAAAGGTATACACTGCTGTAATACACAGAAGTGTTCAGCTTACCACCAGAACTATCATGAGGTAATGAAGCTCTGCTTAAGCCTACTCTGCCAAAAGCCACCAAACGGGGGCGCTGCTGAGCAGCAACATGGAGGAGCATCCTGAGAGAGCTCCAGCTTCGCTACAGCAAAAAAAAGATTAAAACAGAAGGAAAAATCTAAGATTTAAACTCCTTTTCGGTGGTGGTATATACCTGAACACTCCTACGCTAAGATGAGCCCTAAAAAAAGATAGAAACGCTCGTCCCAGAACTTAGATTCATATTTGTCCTCCCACGGGGTGATAAGCAATGTAGGGCCTACCTTGACTAAGGAACAGCTCTCAACGGAGTTACTGACCTCACAAATCCTCGCCATGCTGACAAAGATCCAAGCTACAGGCGACGAAACGAATAAACGCCTAGCAGCGGTCAAAGCCAAACTTTCAGAACATGATCGCCGGTTTCAGGAGAATGCTGCGTCAATTACAGAGCTCAAAGCAGAAGGCGAGCGCCAGCAGCAGTATAACGCATCATGTGTAAGGGACCTAAGCTTGATGAGGGCCAAAATGGAAAACCTGGAGAATTCTCAACGCATGGCAAATATCCGAATAGTGGGTTTTCCCAACAAATATGCTGGATCTGAGGAACTGATACCTACTATTACTAAACAAATTTTTCAAGACCTACAATTATTGCCACCAGACTCGGGGATTGCTGTTTTGAGAGCCTTCTCTTTCCTTTAGCGCCAGAAGCCCAGAGATGGGACGCAGCAACAACGCACTGTGATTGCCACGCTGTCTAACTCAGATGCCAGGATTGCTGTCTTGCAGGCCGCTCACTCTAGAGGTGAGACCTACTGGGAAGGGCACCGTCTCTCCTTTTCCCCAGATTTATCGGCACAAACTCAAGCACGGAAAAAAGAACTGCAGCTGATTAAGAAGGAACTCCTTCAAAATGGTATTTCTGCACAACTTAACTTTCCAGCGAGACTGTTGATAAAACATTCTGCTGAAATGCATGTGTTTGTTGACCCTGCTGCAGCTACTACTTTTGCCGAAAAGCTAATTCAAAGCCTAAAACCGAATGAAGAGTGTTCAGATGAAGAGGGCTGAAGGTCTTATAGTACTATTGAGAGTTTATAATATAATATACTAAATATAATTACCTAAAGGGTAGTCTAATTACATGTTGCTGGAGAAGTTGACAAAATAAGTGCTGTTCCTCCTGTTGCTAAATGTTAAAGTTGCTACAGTCAGTTATGTAGGTCTATGCTGTAATTTACAGATTGATGCAATAAGCATCTCTCAGTTTGTAAACTGTATTAAAGTCCTGTTTTGGTATCTTCCTCCCCCAGAGTAGGATGCCATGCCTACCAGAGTCTGGCGGAGGTAATATAACTTACTTGAGCCCAGACAGTCTGTTTCTGCTCCTGCAGCATTTAGGCCTTTTGTTTTCTTCACCCCCCCCCCAACACTTTGAAGTTCGACAAGGGGGTTAACTTCTTGGACATTATGTTTATTTTTAACCGGACAGATTTAGGTGAGAGGATCAACGCTCTGCAAGAAGTTAGACCTGAACTTTACTCTTGATAAACTGATGAAGGGGCCTCCCCCAGGTCATAGACTAAAATACCCTAAGCCTCAGTCCATTGTTATAATATGTGTATATGACTTAAAGGGGTTTGCGTACCTCGCCAAATGATGTGTGTTTTTTGGCATACAACTGGCTGTAAATCAGAAAATCTATAAATAAAAAGTATAAAAAAAAAAAAAAAAAACACCAAACACGCAAAACACATGCAGATGCATATGTCTTCGTCCTGCTTGCAGCAGGTCACGTTAAAATAGTGTGAGGTGACCCAGCAGTGCTTGTCGGGGTCATGGAGCAAGTTAAACACCTGATGTAGCTTACAGGGCAAAATTATTATTTAAAACTGCACTCATGAGTGGAAATAGTGCACACTATGGGGATCCAAGCCCCAAAATAAATAAAACCACAAGTTCAACGAGTTGTAGTTCACAATAAAGCCCTGTGAACTACAGCTCCTTTTCCTGCTTCTGCTTTCAGCAGGGCTCCATGCTTACATCTAGGTAAACATACAGACTTTTCAAACTACAGGCTTATAATGCAAGCAAATGCTGAACTAGCTGTCGTGAGTGCAGAGCACACCTCTGTCACCAGAAACAAGCTAGGGAGACTCAAAAACTGAAGCTCCACATTATTATTGCCAGTCCCCCTGCTGTAATATTGGGCCCTGTGGGCTGGAGGAGTCGGGTAGAATGGTGGCAGTCCAAGCTTGGCCCAGGATGCCCTCTGAGGTATGCCCCATTTTCCAGGTGAGTTATATTAAAATTAGCTAGTGGTGTCACCAGAGGTATAAAGTTGGGGGGGGGGCTAATGCCCCACAGTCAAAATCTTACAAAACTAGGGGGGTCCAGGGGCATGCCCCCCAGAAAATTTTGAAATTTATACCTTCAAATGGTGGCTTTTCCTGCATTTTAATAGTAAAGTATATGTTTGAAAAGTCTGGTTATCATTACATCTGTGTAATGGTACCTGTGGAAAAGTTTGGTTACTGGACCACTGAGGTGTAGGACAATGGAAAGAGAGACACAGTTATCCCAACTGATCTGCTGGGAAGGTTAAGGATCCCAAAGAAAGTTGAAAGGTTACTGGACCCCAGAGGAAAACAGGCACCAATATCCCAGCAGATCTGCTGGGAAGGTTACAGTCCCCCAGAGCATATAAGAGACCTGCCAGACACCATTATCCCAGCAGATCTGCTGGAAAGATTAGTCCCCCTGAGCACATAAGAGACCTGCCAGACACCATTATCCCAGCAGATCTGCTGGAAAGGTTACAGTCCCCCAGAATAAATAAGAGACCAGCAAGACACCATTATCCTACAGGGAAGCATTTTTTATATAACAGGAGCCCTAAACACAGGATTCAAAGTATGTGAAGTAATGAGTCTGCTACAGGGAAACTCATTTTTATGCAACAGACTGATCCTCACACACAGGGCTTACAGTATACAAAGTAATGAGTCTGCTACAGGGAAACTGCTCTTTTATACAACAGACAGAACGTAACACTCAGGGCTCACAGTATGCCAACTAGTACCATAAGACAAATGCTCCTAGTCTTTTATCAGACAGAACTGAGCCTAACACACACCACCAGGGTAGAAATGATGCCAAGTACTGAGAAAAGGGCTCTTAAATCAACAAATAAATGACCAATGATTAGCTTAGCTCACAGCCTGCCCTAATTCACCCCATATCAAACATAAAAAGCATTTATCAATGCCGAATGTTTGCTTGCTGGCATTGGCATTGGTAGTGTAGGAGTTACAGAGCTGCATAATAGTAATGGCAGTGAAGTATTGAACTGAAACCAACCCCAACACCTCCCTGCAGATACTGACAGGCATTGGGGTGTGTCTTTGGGTTGTCTGGCATAACGGCCGTGCCATTTCACCACACCCTACCCTGCAGACACCGACAAATGTCACGGAGTGCTTTGGGGTCTTTGGCCCTTATGTTCACCCCATTCCATAAGGAAATACGATGAGATGGGTGCAGTATAGGAGAATGGGGTGAACTTTGGGGCCAAAGAGTCCAAAATACACCTCAATGCCTCTCACTGACTGCTGGGTGTGGGTGGGGGTGGAATGGTATGAGCATTACAGGCGACAATCCCAAGTCACACCCCTGATGTCTGTCAGTCTCTGCAGGGTGGGGCATTATGGTCGGAAACCCTAACGCCTCAGGCATTCATTGGTATTTTCACTCCAAATTTTCAACATTTTTTTTTTTGTGACCCCCACCTTATGAAGAGTGGCACATTACTGCTAGTCGAAAAGCTGATTTTGCCAGCGACTACACCATTTGGCACCATAGGTGCAAAAACATTCTGAACAGGATGTGAAAAATGACAGCTGTACTGTTCATGGGGAGGTGTAAAAAATGGCAATGTTGAAAATCTGCAGTGAAAATATTAAACAAGAGGTTAGGGGGTTCAGCTTGTGCTCATTATTAATATTTGTCTTTTGCCTACTGCTGGGTCCCGGGTTTAGTTCAATGTCACCTGAGAGTAGAAGGAGGCACATTTGGGAGTGAGAGGAAGATGGGCAGAGAAAAGGCAACTTACATATGCTGTTACTAATTAGAACTGTTTTGTTACGCTGTACTTGAGCCAACAATCCACGGTGGGGCAAGGACCCATGTGAGCGATGCTGCGGGTAGCTAGGGGGACCCCATATCATGGGGTAATGAGCATGCAGAGGCAGTATCTGCCTCCTCTACCCGGAGATGGGCCAAGAAGAACCAACAGATAAGCAGTCCCCAGGTATGGTGAAGGAACGACATATAGGAGGGTGACACATAGCAAGGGGTAATGGATGTGTATGCTGCAGGCCAGGAGGTGCTGGTATCCAGTGGGCAATCAGCCATATTAGAGACTAGCCCTAGAGCTTTCTAGAATAGCACCTAAACTACACTATTTAAGTATATTATATCCTGTCAGGACTAAGGTTTGTTCAGGACCAGTGAGAAAAAAAAGAGGGGGGGGAAATCGACTGCGATCTTACTCCAATTCTTGTGCTTTAAGGTACATGAATAAATTTATTTAGGTAGGATTTCTAAGCAAGGAGGGGGCAGGGCTGTCCCTTGATGTGGGTGGTACTACTGTAGGCAGAGCTTATTCCAGCCTTTCCCACTAAGGATTTTCTTAATATACTATAAGCAACTATTGAAAGTAATCTGAATATGTGCTTGCACAATTTTGGATATTGCAACAGTGAATAACTATGGGTCCATGAATTTATTATTGCAAATTATGGTTGAAACCATTTTCTGCTGACACTGAGCGCCTTTGTTTAGCGGCTTAAATTCTGAAGACTCAGCTGACATTAATTCAGCACATTCAACCAGTCTGTCTGCTCTTCGGTAAACACTGTTTTACAACTGCAGCTGGATTATCTAGTTGAACAATTCTTTTATTTGTACTCCTAAATTCTGGCTTTTCATTTGAATTAAAAATATAATCATTAGCCAGTAACTCTTCAGATGCACTCAGCCTGCCTATTTACACTGAGACTGAATTGTGGTTTTACATCTGCTGCTGGACATGCTAGCGGAGCGCCTTCACTATTTAACTAAAACAAGCATTTGTCAATGCGGAACGTTCGCTTGCAGGTATTTGCAGTGGTATTTGGCAGTTGGACATGGCTTAAAAAAATCAGTGACAAAGAAGTACAAGCATTTGTCAATGCCGAATGTTGCTTGCTTCTATGTGCTGTTTAGGTATTTGGAAGTCATTGGAGTGCAAATATTGAAAATTCGCAAACTTACGAGCGGAGCGTGCGTAGGAACTGCGCAAGGCACTCTCGTAAAACAGTAATTTTTAGGAATTTTTTCACCAAATTTTCAACATAGCCATTTCAAGACCTCTGCTCATGAACAGTGTCACTGTGATTTTCTTAATGTGTCCCATACATTGAGTTTGCACCGACTGCGCCATTGTGTGCTACATGGCCGGAAACACGTTTTGGACAGGATGTGAAAAATGACAGCTGTACTGCTCATAAGGAGGTGTGGTAAAATGGCAATGTTGAAAATCTGGAGTGGAAATATTGAAAATTCGCAAACCTACGAGCGTGCATAAGAACTGCGCAACACACGCTCGTAAAACAGTCATTTATAGGAATTTTTTCACCAAATTTTCAACATAGCCATTTTAAGACCTCTGCTAATGAACAGTGTCACTGTGATTTTCTTAATGTGTCCCATACATTGATTTCGCACACCGATTGCGCCATTGTGCGCTACATGGGCGGAAACACGTTTTGGGCAGGATGTGAAAAATGACATCTGTACTGCTCATAAGGAGGTGTGGTAAAATGGTGATGTTGAAAATGTGGAGTGAAAATATTGAAAATTCGCGAATTACGAACGTGTGTAGGAACTGCGCAACGCACGCTAGTAAAACAGTCATTTCTAGGAATTTTTTCATCAAATTTTCAACATAGCCATTTAAGACCTCTACTCATGAACAGTGTCACTGTGATTTTTTCTTAATGTGTCCCATACATTGATTTCGCACACCGACTGCGCCATTGTGCTACATGGGTGAAACATGTTTTGGGCAGGATGTGAAAATGACAGCTGTACTGCTCATAAGAAGGTGTGGTAAAATGGCAATGTTGAAAATCTGGAGTGGAAATATTGAAAATTGCAAACTTACGAAGGCAGCATAGGAACGCGCAACACACGCCGTAAAACAGTCATTTTTAGGAATTTTTTCACCAAATTTTCAACATAGCCATTTTAAGATATCTGCTCATGAACAGTGACACTGTGATTTTCTTAATGTGTCCCATACATTGAGTTCGCACACCGACTGTGCCATTGTGCGCTACATGGTGGGAAACACGTTTTGGGCAGGATGTGAAAAATGACAGCTGTACTGCTCATGAGGAGATGTGGTAAAATGGCAATGTTGAAAATCTGGAGTGAAAATATTGAAGATTCGCAAACTTACGAGCGTGCTTAGGAACTGCGCAACACATGCTCGTAAAACTGTAATTTTTAGGAATTTTTCCGCCAAATTTTCAAAATAGGCTTTTTGAGAGCCCACCTTGTGAACTGCTGGCACTGTCGTTTCATTAATCGGGCCCAAAAGGTGATTTCGCGTAGTGACTGGAAAATCGCCCTTCAGGCCCGAATAATGCCATGCCAGTGACAGAATTCATGAGAAGGGGTCCCAAAAACCCCATGTTGAAAATTTGGTGCAAAAATTCCAACAAATGCCTAAGATATGCAACAAAGTTGAAAAAAACCCATCTAGCCCATTATACAGCTTACCGGAATTTCCTCAGTTCGCGGTCGGCTTTGAAGAGTGCAGACGTGTTCCCGGTCCAGCGATGATCGTCGCGCTGAGCTCCGGAGGTAAGTATGGGGTGTGGGGGTGTGGGGAGTCAGGGTGCGCAGTGGGTGGGTGCGGGTTGTGGGAGGGGGCAGGGAGTCTGTGTGGGACCGTTTTTAATTTGCAGGTTTTTTTTTTTCTATAATTGATGACGCAGGACATTTGCCACGCTGGGGTGGGCTCCCAGCGTGGCAGAGAGGATAGCTGGAGGGCCGTGGAGCCGACAGGGGATTGGGCCCCCGTCGCAGATGACGCGGACGTTTGCACACTGGGGTGGGTCCAGCGTGGCAGCAGGGAAAGCTGTTTCGGGGAGGTGGAGCCGACGGGGATTGGGCACCCTGTCAGTAGATTGCAGTGGTTGCTTCACCGGGGTGGGTCCCCAGCATGACAGCAAAGATTTTTGGGGCGTGATGCGCTGCAAGCACACAGCAGTGGTTTTCTTTGAAGAGAAGACCACCGCTGTCATACACAGCACCGTAGCGATTGGTGCAGGACCGCCACGCCTGCTCAATGGAGCAGGGGATTGCACAGGGCAGGCACACCTCCAAAGTGTCCCATTCTCCCAAGATGTTCCTTGCGCATGTGCGCAAGCGAACGTAAAAACGCAAGTCAAATGAACTTGTACACTTTCACATTGTGGACCCTCGGTCTACAAAGTGGCTTTATATTTAATTTCAGCCTTCCCCATTGTTAATTTTTTCTATACATTATAACTAACTACTGAAAATAATTCAAAGTTATGCCTGTATGTTTTTAGATATTGCAGGAGTGAGTGACTTGGGTCCATGAATGTGTTGTTCTGAATTTTGGCTGGGATTGTTTCCTGCCGACACCGAGTGCCTTTTTTGAGCAGTTTTTACTGGCAGACTGGCTCGGCGCACTTTACGAGCTTGCAGGCTTTCAGATCTGGCACTGTTTTGCAGCTATTGTTGGGTAATCTAGCTGAGAGATTCTTCTTTGCGTGTTCAAGCATTGGCTTCATTGTTGGAGTTTGGAATACAATCTGTAGCTGGTAACTCCTTTAAGGGTACTCAGCCCACTTATTTGCACTTAAATTGAATGTGGCTTTACCACTGCTACTGGACGCTTTAGTGGAGCGACTTCATTACCTTATTCATAAAACACAAGCTGGCTCAATTAGTAAAATTCCTACACTGTGGATCCTCACAGACTACTAGTGCTTGTACACTGCTACCGAACAGTCTAAAAGAGAGGTTTTATGACTTGATCCATAAAACATAAGCCAATTCAGTCATACACTGAGGACCCTACCTAAATGAACTGAAAACTTTGCAAAGCATATTAGATAATATATTTCTGAAACCCGTAGTGACAAATTAGTGGTGCGTAAATATGGCAGACTATCATTTTGTGACCCTGCTACATAAGTACTAGTAATCAATTTGGGAATTTTGAACCTCTCCTTTTATTTACAACTTACAAGAATAATTCAACTTTAAGAATGAGAATTGAATATTGAATATTGGGACAGAGGAAACTTCCATGGCCAGATGCAAATTGCACCAGTGGAGAGGACTTTTATTGCCAATACTGAGATGAGAGAAACTCAAACAAGCACTCTGTAACAATGACACACCAGATACCGCTCTGAATGGAACTAGTGAATTAAAGGAGTTAGCTGCCTGAAGAAAGCAAGAATTACAGAATTAAATAAAACAAAGTTGGTTGACAAAGTCGTACGGTTGCTTGTACTGTTTTACACTGGCCAAAGTAAAATCGGACAATCGTTATATACTTAAAGCATTTGTAAATACTTGCAGCTGATTGTTTCTGCTATGTGTTTTTAGGTGGCATGGGATCAAATCGCGCTGCCCACTCAGACAAGAGTCCATGCAAGGGCATCAGCCATCGGGACGTGGTATAACTGTAGTGTGCTGTCACTACTGTGGGCATGTTTTTTCTGAACAAACTAACAGTATTTTAAAATTCGCAGGAGCAAACAAACTGTGCACATGCAAATACCATATGTATACGTCTGCCTGGGGTTAGGTACTAAATCCTGCAGTGAAAAATCCCGCCTAGTCTAATCCCGTGCACTATTATCTCATTTGTCTATGTTACTGAAATAAAATATTCCCGTTTCTTTAAATACTGCCTGTTGTCATTATGCGTGTCTGGTAATACCGCAAGCTGCAATGGTTCTGTCTTTTCTTGTACTATTTCCAGAATTCACGACACACTGACAAACTTAATGTTACGGAGGAGCAGCGGGGCGGAAGCACCAGGAACAATAAGGATTAATCAGGGCGGGTAACACAGTGGTTGAAGAGAACAAGACAGAGCAGGGGCAGGATGGGGTCAGCCCCGAGCTCAGGTGTGGTTGGGATAGCAGACAATGGAGGAAGCAGAGCAGGAATTGTCAAGAAATGGGGGGGGGGGGTTGCAGGTGAAAGGAAAAGGGACAGAGTTAGGGCAAAATACAGAAAAGTAGCTTCAGTCATGGCTGTAGTGCCCTTGGCTTGAAGAGGAAGCCAGTCAACATGCGTCATTCCTGTTGCTGGAGAAGATGCTGTTATCTTTAGGTGGTCGCTGCTGCTCTGTCCCTGGGTCTGGGCAGGGCAAAGTCCCAACCACGGTGCTGTAATGTGGCTTTTACACTGGTAAATGTTTGATGCTGTTATTATGTGTGTCTCGTAATACCTCAAGCTGTAAATGGATTACTGGAAGCTGTAGATACAGATATAGATGTAGATACTTGATGTTATTCTATTCGGGATTGTGATTTTCGGGATTACGAGTGAACTGCCTTTTGAAAATTCGGGGTTTTGCTCCACGGGATTATGGTGGGCGGGATTAAGGATGGATCCCGTCTGCCTGATCCCCACATACAGTTAACAGCTATACATGCCTGGCCGCCTTATCCGTCTTTCCACCCATTCAGCACTGAAATGCATACCGATCCTGGTTTTTTTTTTTTTTTTTAATTTTTAATTTATGTCATTTGGTACATATACATACCAAGTACACATTTTCTGAACAGGTATATCTCAATTATTTCCAGAAATGCATTACTAAGGATTGTGACTATCTATTCTAGTGGTACAGCATTGAGGGTTAATACAAGTTCAGTTTAACCAGCTTATGCTCCGTTCAGGAGCCATAATGCAACCAATGCCTTAAGTGTATTCTTCAAAAGGCTTAGAAAATAAATTATATCCGCTATCGGCCTGGAAGGCCTAGTTATGAATATGACAACTATGGTACAGTAATAGAGTCTTTAGTCCAGAGCTCCCTAGCTTAAATATACTAGGAATAGATTATATCATTCTAAATTCTTATAGAAAAAATGATTGCCCTGTAGATAGGCTGTACAGCAACTTAAGTACCAATCTAACAAAGTGATAGGTCTTTTACCACATGCCAGACTTGTGAACTTACATAATATATTATAAGAGCCATATCCCTAAGGTATCCCACGGGTATCTGCACGTTATACCCCTGTTTAATATACCATCTTTCTTTAAGGCATCATACTTTTAATACTTTGTTTATCTCTTTTAAATCTACAAAAGCGATAGCAGAACTGTGTTTTCAAACAACTTAAATGTAACTGGGAAAATCCCTGTATTAGATTTAGTCCTTTATTATCCAGTCTCTGAAGTGTTCCTGGGACTTAAATGACTTCAAGGAGGAGAGAAACCGTCCCTCTAATAATTTCTTAACGAGTAATAACCAAAGTTCACTTATTCAAGGCATTGATTAAATGCTCCCAGTACACAAATCGAACATTTTACCAGAAAAGTTTGTTCAGGATTGTTCCCCTTCTGGTTCCTCCTCATCAGGAGCAGTCACCCTCGCTGCCCGTAGCACGATGAGCGTTCAATGCAGGCCCCCGCTTCTCTTGGATCGGTGAAGCGGTACTGGCGACGACCCACCGTAAAGCAGAGATGAGCTGGGAAAGCTAATGAAAATGAAATGTCCAGTTCACGGAGGCGATTTTTGACCCCATCAAACGCCTTCCTACGCATACGGGTGGCATACGCGATATCCGGGAAAAACAAGATTCGCTGACCGTCCATATGGATTGGGCCTCTGCTCCGCAATGTCCCAAGTATTAAGTCTCTTTCTCCAGGCGATCTTAAGGAAAGAAGGACTGTTCTTGGGTTAGAAAATCCCTGTGAAGGTCTTCTCGGGGTGACCCTGTAAGCCTTGATGATTTTAAAGTCCCGGCAATTTGTAAGTTCTTCAAGCCATTTCTGCAGATAGTCCACCAACTCAGCCCCCTCTGCTTCTTCAGGAAGGCCAAGGATCCGCACATTAGCCGCTCGCACAAGGTTCTTCAGTTGCTCCACCTGACTTCTCAGGGCAGCCCGCTCTTTTAGCGACGTCGCTGTGGCTGCCAAGGCCTTTCCTGCTGTGGCCTCAGTGGATTTCGTGATTTCTCCCATAGCATCCAGCCTATTCTCTATAGCAATAGTTCTCAGACTTTGTCACAGTGAGCCTCCCCAAATCCATGGAAAAGATTTTGAGCCTCCCCCAAAAATTGAAATAATCTTGGGCCTCCCCAAAGAAAAATAACATACTGTACTTTGCGCAGCACACCATGAGTAAATTGAAACCCCTTTGAGTACTTGCCTCACATTCAGTACTATGTCTTATACTGATGTGGAACATTTTAAAAAAGAGCTCCTGTGCTCAAAGCTGTTATCTGAATAATAAATAAATAAACATATTATCATTCAACTTATTGTACTCCCCCCCACAGGCCAACCTACGTACTCTGCTATTTTCATTCTTGAACCATTGTTACCGCTTGTTACAGTACCTTCATGGGTCAGACTGCTTTCTCTGTTTCCTCTCTATATGAAATACCTTCCTACATACTTTGCATCTCCCCATCCTTCCCTGCTCCTAAGCAACTTCTCTGGGATTACTTTACTACTTCCTGCTATTGCTCTTAGCACTTCTATGCTCAACCCTTGCATTTGGGTTGTTCTGCCATCAGGTTACAAATTTATCATTTACCACCACTCATTATTAGTTTATTGTTCATATTTGTTTGCACTATTGTTCACTGTGTATTTCTCGATTGTTTTGCAGTTACGTTTTGAAATGTATTCACTCCCTACCCTTCCCTGGGTACACCTGAAATGAGCCTTGGCTCATTCATCTTCCCTTGTCACCTATTAGTAAATAAATACATTAAATTCACCTACTATTATCCTCTTTCAGTTTGCATCATCTCTTCACACAAAATATATATAGCCCAAAATTTAAATACAGTACTTTTTCAGACTTGCTTGAGCCTCCCCTGGAACAGGTTGGGGCCTCCCCAGGGAGGCTGGCTTCACCATTTGAGAACCCCTGCTCTATAGTGAGAAATTTCTCTGTGAACCCATCTAGCTTTTTATTCATCTGTTGTATGGTTTTTGTTAGAGCACTCACTG
This sequence comes from Neoceratodus forsteri, assembly GCA_016271365.2. Classification (NCBI taxonomy): domain Eukaryota; kingdom Metazoa; phylum Chordata; order Ceratodontiformes; family Ceratodontidae; genus Neoceratodus; species Neoceratodus forsteri. Next base: position 142,760,401 of record CM057449.1, on the reverse strand, counting down.
CAGTATGCAGAGCTGATAGGGTACTCTCCGTTGCGCTCGAACTCGTGGATGGAGTCTGGCCTGTTATTTCTTCCGGCGGTTTAGCTGACGCGGGATGCGGGAAAAAGAAATCTTGTTTATTTGGTTTCGTACGTCCCATTTTACCGTTTGAAATTGGCTCCTCTAATATAGTATCTTTTCCTCTTCGGTTTCAGCTGATTTGGTGTTAGATCCAGTGGTCCAGTACTTTATTTTATTAACAATATTAGAAATCCGTTCAGGAGCTCCTGACAATTGCTGCTGCTGGCTCGGCTGCTGGCTCCGCCCCCCATACCAATCCTGTTTGGCGTGTAATCAACACGGTTATCCGAAATCATGATCTTGCGTCCTCACCGACCAATTAAGAAATAAAAGGCACACATCATCAACCAGACATATAGTTTTGTTCTGATTTGTATTTATGTGGATGTTTGCTAGAGTATTATTCACACAAGACTGTCACATCTGAACAAAATAATCAGAAATATCCAATAGTAAAAAATCAGAACAAACGCAAGAAAGAAATGTGCACTACGATGACAACAACAGAGCAGTCGAACAGACAACGCAGCATAATATCCTTACTATCACGAGCACCACACAACATTGTTCCCTTGATATGCTGCCTACAGTGAGCATGCCACTCCAGACTGCAGCGGCTTTTTCCTTTCAAGTGAAAGCCACCGCAGCCAAGATGCTGTCATCCACAGCTCGCCCATCCATTGGTGCAACTCAGACATGCCCACTCAGGCAAGCACTACATTGGGCAGCTCACGCACACACCTCCCAGAGTTGCATTGTCGCAAGATGTTTCTTGCGCATGCGTGCAAGCAAACATAAAAATAAAAACAGAGTTATAGCTTAGGCAGTACTCTGTATCACAGGCTGTCTTGTGTCTTCTCTGAGCTTGCTATCCTTGCTTGCCACAAGCACTAACACACGACACAAACCCCTATTAGGCCATTTAGATTTAGAATAATGCTGTTATTATTTATTTTTCACTGAGCTTTAGGTATTTGTTTGGTCAGAAGTTGAGAATATTACATTTTAAACCCACAACATAACCCCCGCCTTGAGAAGGCACTTATTATTCTTTCTGATTTTTCTTAATCTCAGCTGTAGCTTTTGATGAGACAGAGAGAGAGCCTTTGATTTCAGCTTAGAACAGGGTACACTGCAGTAAAAGTATAAAAAAGTATTAATCAGTAGCATCTGCTGTCTGAGTTTTAAAGTTTAATTAAACCCGCTCCCACAACACAATGACAAAACAGTTTCATTCTGTCAGAAACCCCCCCCCCCCCGACTGTTTCAGTTAGAAGAAGGTTAACTGAAAAGTATTAAGTTATAATCAGCTAGCTTTTTTATTATATATTCCTCAGGTGTACTTTTTTTTTTTAACCCTTAGATTGTTTTAAAGTAACTGCTAAATGTGCAACCGTTTGCAATGCAACTCTCAAAGTAGAACTAAAGAGAGACTTCACTGCTGCTCTCCCTTCAGTGACCGCCAACAATTTTATTTTATTTTATTTTTTATTTTATTTAAACATCAGTTTGGAAAATCTCAATTGTGACACTATTGAGTTTGACTTGCACAGCCTTTACTCAGTGTACCACATGTGTGTTTGAAAAACACACCAGGTGTCTGTACACTGGTTGGCTTGACTGAGAAATAAGCACAATGCTGTCGGCACAGGCAGGGCAGTGGAGACAGTCGCTTGGTTGCAAGACCTGCCCCCCCCCCGTCACTCCTCTGTGGTCCTGGCTGGCTCATTCATGCCTGCTGCCTAGTGTAAAGCCTGCCAGTCACAGTTTGTTCTCAATCCGAATCCTCTTCCTTTTCTGAATCCCTGCCTTCTCATCTTTCCTGGATCCTCTTCTGTAGTCTGTGACCCATCCTGATGGGTCATACTGCTCCTCCCGATCCTTTCCTGCAGCGCCAGCCAGCCAGTGCCATGAAGCTGAACCCCAACCTGCACACCCACACAGCGCAAGCTCACTCAGTCGGACTTTCAGTTTCTCCAGACAGCGAAGTCTGAGGAGAAAAACAATCGCTACATGTGGTGGCACTGAAATACCGCATCATTAAATGAAATCACAGCTTCTTTATTTCTGCAACAGTGAAGCCATGATTCAGTTCTCTGAATAAGGGAAATTATTGGGGGGGGCTTCAGCTTACACTGGGGGGGGGCTTTAGCCTCCCCATAATCAGCTGGTGATGCCTAGTGCCTTTTCTGATTGTTATACTTTGGGCCCTCCCCTTTCTTGCCTTTCTCACCTTCAGTACTGATCCCATGAAGTCTCTAGACAAGGGAACCGTTAACTCCTTTGTATCATAGCCTGCTTCAATACTGGCTCTCCCACAGGCTATCCGTGTGTTGAGCCCTTCTCTTTTCCTTTTCTTCTGTTCCCATACCTTTTGCAAATATGTTGGGTTACGTCTTGCTCCCTGCAGCACTTGGCTGGCATCTCTTTAGCAAGCTGCACTGATCACTCAGTTTCTCTTTGCTTCTGCCTTACTTTTGCCAGAGGTTCCTTGGGGACCAGAGTCCATACACTGCTTGGGCCACATCGTACACATGGAGCCCTGCCACCATAGCCTGGTCTGGTAAGCAGCCCGAGCTCTAGCACACATAGAAGCCTGGCCCCTAGCCTAAAGGTTAGGTCCACTGCTCTGCTGCCAGTCTGTTCACTGGCTTTCTACAGACTGACTCCACACTGATAAGAACATTCTAAACCAGCGATGCAGCTGGGAAAACATTTGTAAGCCAGGACCCTTTGTTACCTCTTTATTACCCCCCACAAATTGTAGATGTGCCATTATTTGTTACCCAGACCCCTTGTACACCCCATATTGTACTCCAGCAACTGCATAACAAGGGCAGATACTGTATATATTTGAATACAAGTTACAGCTTCTGTTAAAGTTTTGTATTTTGTCCTGCAGCTTGTATCCAAGGATGGCTTATACTGAAAAATCCTAAGTTTATCACATCCAAGATTTCACCAAGTATATTCTTTAATGGCCTACATAAAGGCTAAATGAACATAAATGTCAACTAAGATCATATGAAATACAATAATGACCTTAGTTAAAGAGATGAAAAACTACAGGGAGAATATACAACTAAACATCAGACTGTAATAAATCTCATTAATACACTGCATATGTCCCATCCTTGGTGCTTTCTCTAACAGAATTCTAGGCCATGGCTTATAATCAAGGGCAGCTTTTATTAAAATGTTTAATTTGGCCTTCAGCTTGTATTCGAGGGCAGCTTATACTGGAGGGTGGCTTATAATCAAAGATATACGGTAATACAGCAATACGTAGTTTTATACATTTAACACTACGATTAATTCAAACAAAGCACAACATTCATATCATAACACCAGCAGGGGTGGATATCAGATGGTAGGAGTAACCAAAATCAACTGGCAGGGCACAGAATGCATGCCCCCCAGTCAACTTGCACATCTGGGCTTACATGGTGTATACATTCTGTACCCATGTTCTAAACAACCTAGCTCAAACTGGCTCATTTAACTGCTGTTCCATTTCCTCTAGCTGGTTACTTTCAGCTCCTACAGTACAGTAGGGTTAAACACACATGAGAATTTGGACACGCACCCTGCATAGAAGGAGCTCCAGCTAGCATGTCACATGTGCATTGTGACAAGCAGGCTGAAGCCTCTTCTATAAAGGGTGAGTCCCCGAATTCTCATATGTGATTGAACTGTATCCTGTTCGAGAAGCGCCACCTTCCTTATGCGCACCTGTTACTATTTTTTTTCCTTAAAGGAGCCCAAATCAGGACATGTCATACCAAAACATGATTGCTTGTATAGCTATATACAGTATATCCCTACACTCTACGTCCCTTAATCGCTACAGTAACCTGCCAAAATCCAGTGTCGACTGTATGAAAATGTCTGCTTTTGAGTTCACTTAAGTTTCACTTATTTGACAAATCATGGTGATGATGGTGATATTTGACAAATCTGTTTTTAATTGTTTTAATTGACTTTATTTTGGATGTATATTATTGTTCTTTTTTATGCACTTTTTTTTATGATTTCATTTATTTATGTTATATGTGCTGGACACTTGTGAAAATGGGCCATATGCTCACATGCCGGAAGGAAGGAAGATATACGTACAGTATATGCATATATACATACATTCACATTGCAAAAACTGCGTTAATACACCAGTTAGGGTTCAATTTAATGCCACAAAGGTAGGAAAATGTAATGTTAGGGTTTCCAGCCCTAACATCTCACCTCCTCAAGCAGCAGAAGAACAAAAACACACAAGCAACCACAGACACCCATCATGGGGTAAGACAAACAACATGCAACTGTTTCCAGATGACACAAATGCAGCAGTATTTCATGGATTTGTAGCTGTGGCAGGCATGCTGCAAGATATACACACTCATTTCTGGCTGCAGATAAAATTCCACAATTCTCAGATCAAAACACTGTTTATATCTGCAGAAGCACAGGCCCTTTCAGCCACAGATACCAATGCATGATACCAAAATTACAAGAGTTCTTTTGTCTGCAGAAGTACATGCCCCTATGGGGTCAGACCTTCTGTAGCCACAGGTACTCATGCACATTGTAAGACATGAAAAAATTACTCACCTTAGTAATGTTGTTTCTTCTAATGGAGTCTTGCTATATTACGACATATGCAGTGAGTCCCAACCTTCGAACTGCTCTGGAGGTGAAAGAGTTAACTTTCCATGCCAGGCATGGAACGCTGAGCTCGAGCTCAGTTGAAACTCTGTCTGTTGTTCTTCAAACTCAAACCGTCAGATCTTTATGAGCTAAACTCACTGAGGTCCTGTGTGGAAGCTGTAAACCTACACTAGCCAACTGGCTACTAAACATAAGAACACATTTTTTTGGTTCCAAAACAAAGACTCAAGTCAAGAGACCCAAAAAATGAAAAACACAACACCAAGCACCCCAAGAAAGGAGGGATGAAACAACAAGGTGGGCACCTACTGAGTGCCAACACTGCACTGCCCACCCACATCCCAAAAACAGAGGTTCTGAGAGGAGCAGGCAGGGGGGGAGGTCATAATATGGCAAGACTCCATTAGAAGAAACAACATTACTAAGGTGAGTAATTTTTTCTTCAAACAACATGAAGTCTTGCTATATTATGACATATGCAGACTACAAAGCAGTACCTCCATGGATGAGGGACAGAACCTACTTAGGAAATAGACTCTGAAGCACAGCTGTGCCAAACCGAGCATCACTCCTAGCCTGGATGTCCAGGGAGTAATGCTTGGTAAAAGTATGAACTGTTTTCCAGGTAGCTGCTTGACATATCTCTAAAATAGGGATGTTCCTGGCAGCAGCCAGGGAAGCAGCTGTACCTCTGGTAGAGTGAGCCCTCAGGCCTGAGGGGGGAACCTTACCCAGTTTTTCATAGCAAAATTGGATACAAGAGACAATCCACCTGGCAATGGATCTTTTAGTGGCAGGTTTCCCTTGACCAACCTCACCATAAGTGAGGAACAGCTGGAGGGAGTCAAACCTGTGACCCTTGGTACGCCCTATATAGTAACTAAGGGCTCTCTTCACATCTAAGCTGTGCAGCCTCCTCTCGCCAGAGGAGGAATGGTCAGTGAAGTACACTGGAAGAGATATGGATTGATTAAGGTGGAAATCTGAAACTACCTTAGGCAAAAACTTCCTATTAGTCCTGAGGACCACCTTATCTCTATGAAAGGAGATAAAATCAGGCTCCACTGACAAAGCTTGCAATTCACTTATACATCTGGCAGAAGTGATGGCTACCAGAAACACAGTCTTCCAAGTCAAGTACTAGTTCTGCTGAAGAAAAAAGGCTCAAAGGGGGTTGCATAAGCTGAGCAATGCAAACATTAAGATCCCAGGCAGGGCAGGGTCCCTGAATGGAGGGTTGGTATGAAGCAATCCTTAAAAACTTGGAGAATACAGGATGAGCTGAAAAGGAGGCTTACCTGCTGAAATAAAGCAGACACAGCTGCAAATGCACTTTTAGGGTAGCTGGTCTCAGCCCCAAGGTATTTAAGTGGACCATATAATCCAGGACTGTGGGTAAGTCAGCAGATTCTGGGGAAATATGCTTTCAGAACACCATATGGATAACCTTTTCCATTTGGAATTATAAGTAGCCCTGGTGGAAGGTTTCCTAGAAGCCTTCAGGATATCCATTACACCTTGGGAGAGGTGTAGATCAGCAAACTCTAACTCTTCAAGAGCCAGGCCTTGAGATTGAAAGATTTGAGGTTCGGGTACCAAACCCTCCCCTGAGCACAGGTTAACAGGTTGTGCTTCCTGGGAAGACACAGGGGAAGATGGACTGCTAAGGACAGTAGGAGTGGATACCAGGGCTGTCTGGCCCAATCTGGAGCAATCAGGATCACTTTGCAGGGTTGAGACTTGATTTTGACTAGCACTTTGAACAGGAGAGGGAAGGGAGGAAAAGCATATAGAAACTTCTCTTCCCAATTGAGGACTAAGGCATCCAGAGGGACTGAGCCCAACACTGGGGGCCTGCAGCAAAAAAGGGGAAGTTGGTGATTGTCTGAGGCTGCAAAAAGATCTGTCTACGGGGTGCCCCATCTGGCAAAGATCACCTCCAAAACCAGGTGGTCCAGTGACCATTCGTGATGGCCTTGTGAAATCCTGCTGAGAGCATCTGCCAGGACATTGTCCTTGCCTGGGAGGTGAACTGCTGTAAGGGAGGTGTTCAGGGAGTAAGTCAGAGACCACAACTTCATTGCTTCGGTGCACAAGGCCGTAGACCGAGTGCCCCCTTGCTTGTTGATGTACCACATTGTGGTGGTGTCGTCTGTTCTGACCTGTACAACTTTGTTCTGAACAGATTTGGAAAAAGCTTGAAGTGCTAGAAAAACTGCACTGAGTTCCAACAGATTGATGTGGAGCAGAGATTCTTGAGGGGACCACAACTCCTGGGTAGTGAGGTCGCCCATGTGAGCTCCCAACCCCAAGAGGGATGCATCTGTAGTAAGGATTAAGGAGTGAGACTGAGTGACAAAGGGAACTCCTTGTCTCAGGTTGCTCTGATCCTGCCACCACTGTAGGGCCTGGATCAGGGTTCGAGTAACTCGGATCAATTTGGTTAGAGGGTCTTTCCTTTGAGACCAAAAGGCTCTCAAATGGAACTGGATGTCCCTCATCTGAAATCTTGCTCCCTACACTACTGCTGTAGAGGCAGCCATGTGCCCTAGGAGCTGTAGAAAATGCCTTGCTGGTCGAGAGACCTGCAGGGTGAATGAGGAGGCCAGAGAGACCAGGGTCCTTGCCCTGTCCAAAGGAAGGAAGGCTCTGGCTTTCTCTGTGTTCAGCTCTGTGCCTATGAAGGTGAGGAGCTGTACAGGCTCTAGAACTGACTTTGAAAGATTCAGAAGGAAACCTAGAGAGGTGAGCAGTTGCTGAGTTATCTGCAGGTGTAACCTGACCTGTTCTGGGACTGGCCTACTATGAGCCAGTCGTCCAGGTAAGGAAGATGGCAATTTTGCCTTCTTAGAAACAACTGCTACTGCCAGGCATTTGTGAATACCCTTGGAGCAGAGGTGAGGCCAAAGGGCATTGCTCTGAACTGGTAATGGCCTGAGGGCAGCTTGAACCTGAGGTACTTTCGATGGGAGCTTCTGATGAGAATATGGAAGTAGGCATCCTTGAGGTCCAGGGGCGCTAGCCAGTCCCCTGGCCTTAGAGAGGTAGAATAATTCCCAGAGTCACCATTTTGAATTTTGGTTTTAAAAGGTGCTTGTTGGTATCTGAGATCCAGGATGGGCTGCCATTCTCCTGTCTTTTTGGGGTAAGGAAGTACCTGGAGTACAATCCTTTGCCCTGGTGTAGGGTGGGACCCTTTCCACAGCTCTGAGAGCCAGGAGGAAGAGACCTCTGCCTCTAGAGCAAGTGCCTCTGGTGGATTGCAGGTGGAAAGGATCTGGTTCTCATCTTTGGAAACTTTTGAAGCTGAGAGCCAGTCCCGAGCTACTACTTCCAGGACCCACTTGTCTGATGTCAGAGACTGCCAGTCCTGGACAAAGTAAGCCAGCCTGCCTACAGGTAGGTGAGAATCGGCCCTGGCAACCCCATCAGGGTGCCTGCTTGGCAGGGGCTTTGGGCTGAGGGGTGGAAGCAGGCCTGCTTGTACCCCGTCTGCCTCTCCCTCTAAAGAACCCCCTCTGGGCATAAGCAGAAGAAGAGGCCTGGGCTTGGTAAAAAGGCCTATGAAAAGGCCTGCCCCTGCCCCTGGGAAGCTGCCTTTGGGGAGTGGCCTGCCTTTCCTTGGCCTGTGCACTCCTATAGGTGGTCCTATACTCATCCATTTTCTTCATGTAATTCTCTGTCTGCTGCCCAAAGAGAGAATTACCCACAACAGGAAAATCCATGGCTTTAGTCTGAGTATCCTGTGACAGGCTAGTACAACTGAGCCAAGCCATTCTGAGAAGTGCCACAGATGTAGCCATGACTCTTGATGACACATCATTAGAGTCCACTGCAGCATGGAATTGCACCTTGGATGCCTCAATACGATCAGCAGCCACCTGCTCCAGCTCCTTGGCAAGCTGGCCAGGGACCTGTTTTGCTAGAGCCATAACAGTGTCCCATCTGAGTTCTGATATCTAGCAACATAAGCCATATAATTTGCCTGTCTGAGTCCCAAGGATGCTGCCATGTACTGTTTCTTTGCCATGGCACCAATCCTCCTGGAGTCCTTGTCCGGGGGTGTGAAGCCAAGGGAATGTTTGCCTTGTCACAGGCTGCAGCCTGCACTACTCCAACATGGCTGCATTGTTGTGAAAGGAACTCCGTATCAGAGCCTGACAATGTGTACCTCTTGTCCATTCTCTTATCCACAGGAGGTATAGTGTGAGGAGTTTTTAAAATTTTAAATGTCTGTTTCCCAAAAGATTTATGCAAGGGAATAGACAGTCTCCTAGATTCTGGGATATCCATCATTTCCACATAGTCAGACTCTCCTGATCATCCACAGCTTCCTCCATAGGGAGCTGGAGGTTTCAACCACTTTTTATAAAACATAAAATGAGAAGGGACTCAGAAAGCCTAGGAGGAGACACTCCTGAAAGTCTGTCTGGGAGATGTCGGTTCAATGGGCACATCAGACTTTCAAATCCACATTCACTCTCCTCATACTCCTCTTCCCCTCCTCCGGTTCATAATATTCCTCTAAATCATAATCTTGAACCGGTGGAACCGCCTTGAACCGGCACTTACCTGAAGGTGCCGGTTCAGTCGGAACCGGGGAAAGCGACTGGACAATTTTAATCGCTTTGGCTATTTCTTCAGCGGTTGGAGAGGAAAGTTTTGGCTCCACACCAGCTGATTTCCTAGTCCTTTTTGCTGGCACCGACTCCTCAGAGTCGGTTCTCCTTTTGCCCAAGGAAGTCTCGCCCTGGTCAGAGGGCACTCCCTCTCGTTCGGTTGGAACCGAACCGGGCTGGCCATCCGGTTCAGCGGACTTCTTGGCCTCCCTTTCCCTGAGCCTACCAACTCTCTTTTCCAGGGTAGCTGCAGGAACATTTTTACAAATCTGGCAGTCTGCATTGAGGTGGCCAGACAGTAAACACAGGTGGTGTGGGGTTCAGCCTTGGCAAAGACTTCCCCACGCACACTGCAGTGTTGAAACCCAGTGGGCCCGGTTTTTCTTTTGGGTTTCTCAGACATAGTGCCAGTCCTAACCAAACTTACCCGTTTATGGCAATCCGCCAGGTAAGACCCTCTTATTGGTTCCCAACCGTGTCATGGGTCGTGGAAAAAAAACGTAATAAAATCCGTTTTTTTTAGAACCGATAAGAACCGGTAATCACACTCTAAATCACAGATTAAGATATTTTAAACAACCTGATTGGTTCAAACCGACTCACAAATACCACAGACAGAGCTTGAACCGACCGGTTGCAGTTTAAATTCGGACGAAAACCGAGAAAAACAATACTTTAACCGACAAAATGAACTGAGCAGAAGGAGAAATCTCCGGAGCGACTGTTCAGTGAGGCAGAGTAAAGAATCTGACGGTTTGAGTTTGAAGAACAACAGACAGAGTTTCAACCGAGCTCAGCGTTCCATGCCTGGCATAGAAAGTTAACTCTTTCACCTCCGGAGCAGTTCGAAGGTTGGGACTCACTGCATATGTCATAATATAGCAAGACTTCATGTTGTTTGAAGCACACATTTCTGGCTGCAGAACTGCAAGCCCCTGGGGAGGCCTGCTGTTTCTGCAGCTGCAGATGTAAGACATGCTCATTGAGCTCTGGCTGCAGAAGCGCAGACCCCATAAAATCCATGATACCCAGATACTAATGTTTCTGTCTGCAGAAGTGCAGGTGCCTTAGGGACATGTGCTTCTGCAGCTACAGGTGTAAGATTTATACAGCAACTTTTGTGTGCAGAAGCACAGGTCCCTGTGGGGCCTGCACATATGGTACTGCAGATAGAAATCGAGGATACTCAAATTGCAACACCACTTTTGTCTGCAGAAGTGCAGGTCCCTCTGGAGCCTGCGCTTCTGCTGCCACAGGTGTAAGATATATGACACTGACTTCTGTTTACAAAAGTGCAGGGTCCTGTGGGGCCTATACTTCTGCTGCTGCATATAGAAATCCATGATACCCAAATTGCAACACCACTTCTGTTTACAGAATTACATGTCCCTGTGGGGCCAGTGCTTCTGCAGTCACAAGTACTCATGCACCACATAAGACATACACACACACTTCTGGTTGAAGAAGCACAGGTCCCTGTGGGTCCTGCTTTCTGCAGCTGCAAACACAATATCCAAAAGGTAGCACATCAGTGCTACTGCCTTTGTCATCTGGAAACAGTTGTATGTTTTGTGTCTTACCTGAGGATGGCTGTCTGTGGTTGCTTGTGTGGTCGTGTCCTTTTGCTGCGTTGGGGGGGGGAGTTAGGGTTGGAGGCCCTAAAGCCACATTTCCCTACTTTGGTGGCATTAAGTTGACCCCTAAATGATGTGTTAATGCAGTTATTTGCAAATAATTTATTTTTTTTCTGAGGTAGTGGAATTGCATTCTCATTGCACAAGCCCCTTTGGAAGCTGTATGCACAGATGCAGATGCGCAGGGCTGTCTGAGCCTTGCACCAAGGGAAAGTCCATCTGCATTCAAGTGCAACACAATAATTCCATTTTTGGTGTGAGTGAAACATCTTAATGTTACAAAACATTTGTGTTGCACTTCAGTGTTGCACTTAAATGTGTGACCCAAACATTACTTTGACTCTATGTCATGAACACGGTCATTAGACTGCGACACTTATCACACCTAAATGGTGGTTTTGCAGTGCAACAATAAAATCACCTTTCAACCTGTACTTGAAAATGCCCACCATCCTTGTTCATGAGGTAGGGTCATGTAAACAGTATATTCAAAATTTGGCAATAAAATATTATAAAATGGCCTAGTTATGAGTAAAGGTACGTGAGACACTAAAATGTGAGACATATAAACTTACGTGTTGCAAATTTCTATGTTGCACTTCAAAATATCCTTTTGATCTGTACTTGAAAATTCCCACCATCCTTGTGCATGAGGTAGAGTCATGTAAACAGTATAATTAAAAGTGGGACTAAAATACTGAAAAATGTTCACGTTATGAGTAAAAGTATTTGAGACACTAAAATGTGCAACACGTAAATTTGTGTCACAAATATATGTCTCACACTTTGAAATAACCTTTCTACTTGTACTTAAAAATTTCCATCCTCCTTGTTCATCAGGTAGGATAGTGTAAACGGTATATTCAAAATTTGAGACTAAAATATTGTAAAATGGCCAAGTGATGAAAAAGTGTGTGTCGCAGATTTTTGTGTCACACTTCGAAATTACTTTTGACCTATACTTGAAAATTCCCACCATCCTTGTTCATGAAGTAGGGTCACGTGAACAGTATATTCAGAATTTGGGACAAGAATATTGTAAAACAGACAAGTTATGAGTAAAAAGTATGTGAGACACAAAAATAGATTTTTTTTTATGGCTCACATTTTAGTGTTGCACATTTAAGTGCAACACATAAATTTTTGTGTTCCATTTAAATGTGCAACAGGCAAATTCTTGGCTTACAACACATAAATCTGCCAGTACAGTACAATGACAGCCAAAGTCCCCTAAAGGTATTTCTGGCTCACTCTGGGAAATACAAACAAAATCTTGCTTAACAGATCCTGTTTAGCAAGATTCATGTGTTAGTTTCTTTCAAATTCTTCATTTTTATATATTTTAATTTTTTTAACCATGTAAAAAAATGGCAGCAATCATGCACAATGTTTTTCCTCAGAAATGATAAATTTTGCAAAAGGTAAATGCTTGTTATATTTTGTAGCAGAGATTATCCTAAAACCCTACTGAGCATGCTCAAAAAAGAAATTGTAACTCCTTATAGCTCTGGAAGTGATTAATTGTTTTGTCATGAAACATTCAAAAGGTACTACCTTGGCACAGGTTTCTTCTACCCTAAAGTTTTTATAAAAATTTTGTGCCATCTGGGCTGTATATAAGAGGGAGATAACACGTATTAAGTATAGGAAAAAATACCGCAATTAATTAAAAATCAATGTTCTGTGTCTCGGAAACCACACAAGATGCCATCACAAAACTTTTCACATCTTGAGACCCTGTCAGCCAGACTGTGCATGCCAAATTTGGGGCTATTTCTTTGAAGACCCCCAAAGTTATTAAGGGCACAAACTGGGGTAATATTAATTACCTTACTCAACCTGAACTATACTGACGCTACCGTGCCAGTACAGTGGAGCCCACTTATAAGAACATCGGATATAAGAACATCCCGGTTATAATCACATTTGCCCCATGTACCAATCTTGCTCCATTGTTTTCAATGGGAGGGAAGCCCATTTATAAGAACAGCCAGATCGGTTATAAGAACACATTTTTTAGTGAAGGAGTGTAAACTGTGTTGTCCTAGGAGCTGTTTTCTCACTCAGAGCAGTTATTCAATCGGTAATCGGGACCTGTTTTCACACTCAGAGCAGTCATTCAGTCGGTAATCACACTTGCCAGTTACAGCTCATTAAACCCTTAACTGCAGTACCATTTCTCTGTGCATATCTGCTTTCATCTTAATCACCCTGACAGTGTTTGCTTCGGTATCAATGGCAACTAAGTGGCACACATTTAATGATGATTTAATGCAGATTAGCAGTCAGCATTCATCCTTGGCTGTTAGCGGCGATTTAATTGAAATTTAAATGCTGTAGCAAACCGCAGATAAATGACAGCACACTCAGTTGTAAGACATTCCTCCGTGGCTAGCCTGACTTTGGAAAAACAGATAAATGCTGTCATTAGTTGTCCACTGCAAAGCAGGCTGCCATGGAGAAATTCAGAACCACGTTGACACTCACACAAAAACAATCTGAAGTATTCGACGAGTATTTAGACATAGAGCTCAGTTCAGCCCAATTCAGCTCATATCTTGATGAACTGTCACCAGCGAGTGACAAACAGCAAAAGATCACGGACTATTTTGCTAAAACGAATGGATAACTGTGTTTAAACCAAGTGCTGCACTGTGTAGTTTTAAACTTTTAAACTTTAAAACTTTGAATGAGCTGAGTTATTAATCGTCTGTGCTGTGCCTTATATACAAGAATTTTGCTCATTTCATATTTTTTATTACTGTAGGGGTCAGGCGCCACCTAGTGGTCAGCGGCAGAATTAAAACTAATGTAAGCCCGCTTTTAGTAACAGCCCTCTTTATAAGAACATTTTCCTTTGGCAAATAGGATGTTCTTATAAGCGGGCTCTACTTTATAATATATGTGTGTATATAGGTATGTATATTTATATAATAAGGGTTGACCTTTAACACATTAGATAAAAAGTGCTACCAGCACTCCCGGCCAAATCGCTTCTCATGACGTGTATACAGGGAAAAGAATTAAAGTTTTCACCGCTGTCATTATGAAGGAGCTGTTATCATCACTGTGTACACGTCACCAGAGCCTAGCACACAAACACGGGAGGAAAAAGGAACACCCCAACAGACAGGTAAGAAACTAACCCAAATAACATGAAACTATTAAACATATTAAATAATGCACAATAACAGGTCAATCCCTATTATATAAAATGGATATGTGATGGGAGGCATACGCTAGCGATTTAATCAACACTTGTGGCAAGTGAGCTCAGTTAAATCACTCGTGGCTCCACTGTGCTGAGCCATTCATGATAACCCCGATCTCACTTGCAACTCGTACTGATAAAATCGCTATTTTATGCCTCCCTATCATGTATCCCCATAATATATAAACATTAATCATCAGCACTCATATATAAACCTCAATCAATGCAGCAACCATACATTGATTGAGATATATATATATATCTCAATCAATGTATGGTTTGCTGCATTGATTGAGGTCTATATAGATTGCTACGTATTGATGACGTGTGTATGTATATATATATATATATATATATATATATATATATATATATATATATATATATTTATAAAATGGGTAAGGAAAATCAGTGAAAATCCAATATCCTTATTGGCTGAAACATGTCACATGACCGTACATTATTCCACAATGACCGCACGCCTCCCAGTACAACTGCACGCCTGAGCTACTTTCCAGCCCTCAAAACCTTCTCACCAGCAGTGAGATCACTCCACACCTGAAACAGATAGGCACCACATACACATACAACTGCTGGCACTGGCACACTCAAGCTGCCACCCACAGGCATTAGTAAATACTCTAGTTCCACACTGTACCCACTGTTGTGCTTGATCCTGCCATTAAAAAAAAAAAGCATGTAAAAATCTAATCCTGCCTGCCATTTCCACAGTCTCTTAGCACAAGCACTTTCACTTTTATGCTGTAAAGTAGCGTCTAAGCCCATGGACATCAACAGTGCAACTCCTTGATTGCAGCTGTACAAAAGTTAGCACACTTAGGAGTTGCACAGTCTCAGGCAGACAATGCACCCCACAGAGCAGTTACTGCATCCTGAGTGTACAGCCACAGGAAAACAAAGGCCATTGACACCAATGGTACACCTCCCTGATTACAGGTGCACTCCAGTTAGCACAGTTTTGAGTTGCATGGCCTCAGCAAGGCAGTGCCCCCCCCCCACACCCCGGGACCAGGTACTGCATGCTGAGTGGAGACCCACACCTAGTGGTCCACTAAATTTTTACATGCTTTTTTTTTGAATGGCAGGATCAAGCACAACAGTGGGTACAGTGTGGAACTAGTATATTTACTAATGCCTGTGTACCTGCAATCAGGGAGCTATACCATAGATGTCCATGGCTATGGGCTTGGGCAGAAGAGGTAAGCGCAGGTCGGGAGTGAGCGGCGGCTTTGAAGCTGACGGAACCCAGAGGCGGGGTTGCTTATAGCAACCCTTGCTCTGTGTTCCGTCTACCCTTGTAAAGCTGCCGACTCACTCGGACTATGCTCACTCTCTTCTGCCTACAGTCAGCGGCTTCGTTCTGTTACTTAAATGTAAGAAAAGATAACATGAGGGACACACTTTTGTTCATTTTTAAGCAGAAAGGGGCTTACTCTGAGCTTGTAGAAAGTTGTGACTTTCTGCTTTAGACATCGCTCGGTCACGAAACATTTTGGCCATGAAAATGAAAGTGCTCCTCGGTCGCTCCCCTCTCCCTGCAAACGGAGGGAACTTTCTTTTACAGAAATGAAATAAGCTCAAAACATCTAACTTCTCGTATTATTTTGTACACAGACAAACTTATCTTAAACCTCCACCACCATATTATTTATCAACTGCTATATTTTGACAAGTAAAGTGAACGTGATCCCCAATCATGCTCCCTGTCCTCTCCCTACAAACAGTACCTTCTTTTACAGAAATAAAGTAAACTATTTATTTTTCCAACACAACGTTATCTTAAACCTCTGCCAGCATATTATTTAGCAGCCAGAGACAGAAACTACTTTTTCCACCCTCACCCCAAAAAAGTGACCATTTTATAAGCTAGATAACCCACTCTGGGGTGTGCGGTCATGCTCTGATATACGCACGCCTTGGGTGGTTGAGTGCACTCGGCCTGCGGCCTCATGCATATATCAGAGTGCGACTGCACACCCTAGAGTGGGATATCTATTACATATATACCTCAATCAATGCAACAAACTTTTCTTTAACACTCAGAACTAAAATTAAGTGGTTTTGTTCTTTAGTTCATATTATTTCCTTACAATCTGATGTATTTTATTTAAGATATTAATGGTTTCTACAACTTCTAGAAGAAAGTAAAAAAATCTTTTTTTCTAGTTAAAAACGAGGACATTCTGCATTTTTCCCACTTTTTATGGCAGGACACTGACCCCCACACCAGGAGTGTCCTGACAAAATCAGGATAGGTGGCAACCCTAGCAGCTCTATAGCTGAAGTGTTAATAACGCTTTACTCTCTGGGACTTTCTTAGCTGCCCATCAATTTGTAGTGGGGGGGGGGTACATAAATACTATTTAGTTTTCCTTTTAAATAAATGAGAAATAAAAACCCATTCCTTTGCTGAGCCTGATGTTGGAGGATTGGCAGACTAGACATCCCGTGATATGAGTGTATGCTGATGGCATATATAACTAAGGGTTCAGAAATTAATAATTTGGCTCTTGCAGCATTTGGATGTTTATGGATAACACTGTAGGGAAAGAACCTCATTAGCCCCCAAAATTCCAGTTTTTTTCTACATTAATACCAGCAGGTCTCTATTACAACAAACTGGTGCAGTACAGACATTATTTGGAGTTGAGCACTTAAATTGTTATCTTTGTCTAATTCTCCTCGTTAATGCCATTTATTTTATCTTGTTTTTTGATTTTCATAACACTGCAGGATACAAAATCCCTTTAGAGCAACTGTTATCACTGATATTGAAGGGTGAGGTGCGCCCCGTTGTTGATATGAATGAGGACGTGAGTAAACGGCAGAAGGATCATCTTGAAGATACCACTAGCAGTAAGCAGATATTGGATAAGGGGCTTACGTGGGATATTAGCAAAATTTGAGATTTTCACTGTCAAATAATTTTCGCTGAAGCACTAATTTGCATGAAAATAAATTTGTGCTAATTAGCGTTTTTAGCATTTTTTTCCATTATTGTAAACGTGGTAATAGTGACTTAGTGCTAAAATAAATTTATACAATTATGGTAGCATTTGAATTTGCACTAAAATTACATTGTGTGAAAATGACTAGTTTTACAGTTTGTTCATCTCTGTACATGCCTAGAAATGTTGGGGTGAATAAACATCCTGATAGTCACGCACCATGAAGAACTGAAGAGTTGTGGACTACCAAAGTATCTGTATATAGCTGAATAGGTCCCCTGCTTCTCAGTTCCTTTCTGTCTCCTGGCAGAGTAGGACATTTAGAATGAGGAAAAGAGCACAGTTATCGTTTACTGGAAAACCACTCAAACTGTGCAATGTCACCGGCTCCCAGCCCACCATATTTTCACCAAATTGAAAGAAGAGGCAGCTACTGATCTTTAACTGAATGTACAGTAGGCATTAAAAGGTTTATCTTTTAGAATCTGGCAGATATGGGGGGGCTAAAGAGGAGTTGCTTGGTGCCCTAAATGGGAGTTATGGGTCATGGTGGTATGATACAGGGGCTTATTGGTGCCAGACGCCAGGTCTCACCCATAAGTAGGATACATGACTGAAAAGCTGTCAGCTGTGAATTACTTCCACTTTGAAAATGGATGGATTAGTTTATTGGCCAAGGAAGGCCTTAATCTAATAATTCAAGTTGAAAAATTATTTTATATTAACTGTTTAGTGGTAATTATGACTCGCTGGCAGAACCTGGCAAACTCCGTTATATGCATGTGTGAATAATGACCCATGTATATCGGAGTTTCATTAACCACCTTTCAATAAAATTTAAAAAATGTGTCCCATGCTAGCTGTACTGCTTCCTTGCACTCTACACCCGCGCTGTGAAGTTGTTTGCTCTGCCTCAGTAAAACCGCAAACTGCAACTGTCAGAAAGCCATCACACAGAAAACAGTAAATAAGCAGCACTTCGCTCAATACATTTGCAGCACTTAAAACCATTAAAAATGGCAAATTCAACCAGATTTCAGCCACCTGCTGACTCTGAACATCAGAAATGCATTGAGCAAGAGGAGAATAAAAACATCCTCCAAAAAAACAGAAAGTGACATCAGGCTCTTTATAAAATACCTCTCCGACATTGGTGAGTGTGCAGGATTTACAATGCTACCTATGTCAGACATCTGGATGAATGTTAGATGGGACAGAGGAATGAAAATGAAGAAAATCAGACAAACCAAACTCATTTCTTGATTGAATAAAAGTTTTGCTTCAATAACTACCTAATTCCTCTTATAAAATGCACTGTTTTTTCATTGACATGGTAATTTATATGAGTTCTTACATTGCGTTGACTTCATTTTTTCCGAGAGGGGGTTGGGGGCAGAAGTGCTACTAACTGTTAAAAATGTTTGAAATGTTAAAGTAATACAATTAAACATCTTTTTCTAGTTAGAGTTATTGTTTCACATTTACTGTAATACAGCTTCTTTACTGTTACAAATTACTGTTGCAGTTCATTGCTCCACAGGCTAAGAAATGTGACATAAAAAAACAAATGAACCAGTTAATATAAAAAAATAAAACATGGGGAAGTCTGAGAACTTACATTTTATGCACACCTTTGGTGTGTGATACCTTAATAAATCCTTCGGGCTTCGTCCTTGGGGTTTATGGGGCATCACACACCCTTAGTGTGCATAAAATCCTTGTTATACACACCTCCCCATACATTATTCTATATTTGTTTTACTTTTTTTTTTTTTTAAATTAAGAGTTTATTTAGACACAGTCAGAAGATAAATAACATTTGCATGGGTACAATCATTGTAGCATACAAATTACACATATGCAGGAAGGGTGAAGTGAGCAAGTTAGATGATAATTAGGGAGGCAGTATAGCGCAGTGGTTTAAGGCTCTGAACTGCAAATCTGGTGACATCCAGCAGGCCAGACCTGGGTTTGAATCCCATAGCTTCCACTTGCATACTGTGTGACCTTGAGCAAGTCACTTAACTTCCCTGTGCTCCCAGGTCACTCCTGTAAAAAAGCTTTCAGCTTAGTGTGCTACTCCTGGTTAAACAATTAAAAAAAAATTGCTACAGAGGTTTCAAATTAAGATATACAGCAGCCAAAGTGCCCTAAAGTGTCCCTTCATACCAACATTTGTGTGGTCCAAAATTATAAAAAAATTAAATGAATATCAAAGCACAGTATCATTCTTATGTATCAATGGTGCAAAGAAGCTGTCAGGCGACATGATGTAGGTGAACCACCCCTACCATTTAATGCAAAGCTGCATCAGTTAACCATGTAGAGAGGTGGCAAGCCACACTCCATACTATTAATGTCAAGAACTATGGCTCGCTAGTCCTCTACTGTATGGAATCTAGTCTGCATCCAGAGCCAAGTTATTGCTTTTTTGTTTGCCAGTATATAGAGGTACACCATAGCTCCAGTGTTCAGGAGGCAGCCAGGTTGGGGGGAGAGAGACAGACAAAAGCACCATCGTGGAAGAAACCAAGTCTTTGGATAAAGATGAGTCTTCAAGCTGTTAAACAGTATTTAACCAAAATGAATTTATGGCAGGCCACAGCCAAAATATGTGGAAATGGTCAGCTAGGGTCTGTCTGCATTGTCTCCAGCGTAGCCCTTCAGTAACCAGCAGATACTTTGTCAGAATTGCTGGAATCCAAAAAAATCTATGAAGTGATTTTTCAGAGCTGGAAGGGCGTTCTTGATCCAGATCATATAAGAGACTGTGAATCCAAGCTTAGGATTCCATTTCATCAGAACTGATCTGGTGGAGTCACCCAGCGGTTCTTGCAACTCGTGATAGAAGTTGCCAATCAGTTGGCTCCAAACAGAACTTATAATAACCCCTGTCTTGTGGACATTCCATCCTTATCCCACATTCTCACAGTTGGTGGCAGTGGTGGGATAATGGAGCTGACTGGTGCTTCAGAGTGGATGTTGCAGGAAGCATCCTGATGGAATGGAGAAGCAGTTGGGCAAAGTGGATGAATCCCAGCCTAGTGGAGTCCTTACTCAGAAGATGACTGAGCAATACCAGATTCTACTGATGACGGGTCTGGGGGATGTACGGAGGTGCATGGCCAAGGAGGAGGACAAGGAAGAAGGAGTAATGGAAGGGGAACATACTCTACCTGCAGGAGAGATGGGGGTCCCTCCAGCTGACATCCGTGACCTCCTGAGATGGCTATGCATCAGGCAAATAGATCTGAAGAAGCAGAGAGAGAGAGAGATCGCCTGCAGAGTGAGGCCATGTGGGTGGATACACTTCAAGCCATTCAGGCTCTTGGGACTGTCCGTCAGAATCCACCCCCCCAATGGCCCAAAGGACATTAAGATGTCAAGATTGCTGGACACTGATGACATCAAAGCATATATCACTATGTTTGAGAGGATGGCAACAGCATGTGGATGGCCCAGAGACCAGTGGGTAGTCCGGCTAGCCCCCTACCTAACAGGGAAGGCCCAGTTGGCATACAGCCACATAGACAGTTGCTATGTAATGGTCTATGACCAAGTAAAACAAGCCATTCTAAAACACTACGATATTAGCGTGGAAACGTATAGGCAAAACTTTAGGACTTTTCGATATCGGACAGCGGACTACCCACAAGAAGCCTTTGTGAGACTTCAGGACCTGTGCAGAAAATGGTTGCAGCCAACAGTACATACTATGGACCAAGTGATTGAGGCAATAGTACTGGAATAGTTTATCAAGATTCTGCCTCATGAGGTGCAAATCTGGGTCCGGGAACATCGTCCTGAAACTGCTGAAAAAGTGATTAACTTGGCAGAAGATTGCCTGACCACCAGGCCTCAACAGCACAGATGCCAGACTGGGACTGTTACCCCCTCACCTAATAGTACACCTAAAATCACTACCCCTGCCAGGCCTGATAGACCCAGTCAATACCATAACCTGGACATAATATGCCATGAATATCAAGGGAGGGGCCATATAGCCCAGCACTGTCCGAGAAAGAAGGGGGAGTTTACTCACTTGGCCCTAGCTAATTGGGGATAGTATGCCATTCCAGTGGTGATAGAAGGGACAGAAGTTTTGGGCCTTATTGATTTGGGCAGTCATCAGACTCTGGTCCAGACTGACTTGGTACCCACTGTGGAAGACAAATAAGAGGATGAGACAGGTGTGACCTGTATTCACGGGGACAAACATTATTATCCACTGCAATGAGTTATGCTACAAGTTCATGAACAGACTTATAATATGAATGTGGGGTTGGTGCCAAGGTTACCAGTCCCTGTTGTTATAGGGCATGACTTCCCTATGTTTCAGCAACTGTTGCCCACTGATGTGTGTGCTGTGACCACTTGTGCCCAAACTCACCAAGAACAGTTGCTAAGCCAAGTGTTTCCTTCTGAGGATGATGTGATAGATGCCCCTGCAAGACTAGGAAGATTAGAAGGGAAAGGCAAAGGGACAAACAACATTGGCTTAAAAAAGACTCTGATGTGACTGATGATGAGATGTTAGAACATATTAAAATGGAGTCTTTTATAGAAATGCAGAAACAAGATCTAACTTTACAGCCATTCTTTTTACAGGTGGTTTCAGAAGGGGTGAAGTCTGAAAAACCTGTGTTTAAACTGTTGGAAAATCATTTGTATAGGAGTTGCACAAACCCAAGAACTAGGGAGGTGGTAGAACAGTTTGTAGTTCCTGTCCAATATCGCACCCAGTTGTTACGCCTGGCTCATGATGTACCATGGGCAGGCCACTTAGGTAGAGGCCGTACCCTGAGCAGGTTATTACATTGTTTTTATTGGCCCGGGATACACGATCAGGTGACCAAATATTGCCAGAGCTGTTGAGACTGCTAGAAGGTGGCTCTGGTTGCCAAAAAGGATAAGGTGCCTTTAAGACCCCTCCCCTTAGCAGATACCACTTTCTCTCATGTGGCCATGGATATTGTGGGACCATTGCCTAACAGTGCTAAAGGCAACCGATTTATCCTAGTACTCTGTGACTATATGTCCAAATATCCTGAGGCCATCCCCCTACGTACTGTCACTGCAGAGAAAGTAGCAGAGGAACTCCTCAAGGTGTTCAGCAGAATGGGGATACCAAGAGAGATCTTGACAGATAGGGGTACCAATTTCTGCTCAGTCCTATTGAAGCATCTGTACCAGGCCCTAGGTGTGTTCATGCCATCTACACCTCCCCATACCATCCACAGACAGACAGACAGCCTGGTGGAGCGTTTCAATAAAACGTTGAAAAAAATGCTCCAAATGTATGTGGTAGATGAGGGAAAACACTGGGACATCCATTTGCCCCTGCTTATGTGTGCTTATAGAAAGGTCCCCCAGGCGTCTATGGGGTTTTCTCCTTTTGAGTTACTCTTTGGGCCTAATCACCATGGACTGTTGGACGTTCTGAAGGAGCAATGGGAAGAAGGGAAAACAGGGGAAACCATTACCACTGTGGAGTATGTAACCAAACTTAGAAAATGTTTAATGGAGTACTGTATGTTCAGATGGCTCACCAACAGAGTAAGGAAAAACAGGATTATCAGAAAATGAAATATGATGAAGGGGTGGGTCACAAACACTTTTAGGTGGGAGAACAGATTTTGTTGTTCCTGCCCTCTATGGACAACAAACTCACAATGAAATGGCAGGGTCCTTATGCAATTAGAAAGCAGACCGGACCTGTCAATTATGAAATCGAGACCCCCTGACCGAAGGAAAAAGCAACAGATCTACCATGTCAATTTGTTAAAAAATGGCATGAACGAGCTGACCCTTCCACTAGTCCTAGTTTGTTTGTGTATCCTGAAGATCAATACATAGGTGATCTTGAGACAGCCTATCAGAGGTTAGAACCTCATAAGGAACAACAGGTTGGTATTAACACTGATCTAGAACCTAAACAAAAGGCTGAACTAGAACAAATTCTTTTAGAATACACCAATACTTTTACCAATATCCCGGGGAAGGCTCAAGGGGTGGAACATCAGATCTGTGTAACACAAGATGTGCCCATTAGAGTAAAACCTTACTGGTTACCGGAAAGGGTCAGAGAAGAAGTCACAGAGGAAGTGAAAAAGATGCAGAAATTGGGGGCTATACAAGAGTCCCACAGTAACTGGAGTTTTCCTATCATTGTGGTGGATAAGAAAGAAGGGGAAGTGAGGTGGTGTTTAGATTTTCGGCGCTTAAATGCCCTTTCTAAATTTGATAGTTATCTGATGCCTCAGATAGACGACATCATTGATCGCCTTGGCAACACCCGATATATCAGCATACTAGATTTCACAAAAGGGTATTGGCAGATCCCTTTAGACAAGGAGGTGCAAGAAAAAACTGCCTTTAGCACCCCCACAGGGCTCTTCCACTGTCTCACTATGCCCTTCGGCCTACATGGTGCTCCTGCCACCTTTCAGAGAGTAATGGACAAGATCCTGAGACCACACATAGCATATAGCGCAGCTTACTTGGATGATGTTATTATCTATAGTTCAAGGCGGGAAGAACATCTCCAACATCGCACTAGTGTACTAGGTGCTATTGCCCAGACAGGTCTTACCATTAATCTGGCTAAGTGTTCACTAGTTATGAGGGAAACGAGGTACTTGGGTTTTCTGACTGGCAATGGCCAAGTAAAGTCTGAAGTAGGCAAAATTGATGCCCTAGCCAAATGCCCTTGTCCAGAGGCCAAGAAGCATGTTCGGTCATTTCTGGGTTTGGCGGGATATTATAGGAGGTTCGTCCCCAATTTTGCCTCTGTAGCTAGTCTCCTTATAGACCTGACTAAGACAAGCATTTGTCAATGCCGAATGTTGATTGCGTTGGTCTGCTGAGCTCGCTCAGTGGACCTCTGTCACTGGCTCAGTCTGTTTGTCCCAGTGCTGCAGGCTGCTCTTTTTGTATGGGGCTGCTGCCTGCGTTGGCACCTTGTTCTGCCGAGGAAGAAATCCGCAGCTGTCCCAACAGAGCTCCATTGAGGTGGCTCGCTCCCCCTCTCTCACTTGCTCATTCTATTTCTCCTGGCGCTGCAGGCAACTCTTTTTGTACTGGGCTTCTGCCTGTGTTGGTGGCTTTTTCTGCCCACAAAGAAATCCACAGCTGTCCCGACAGAGCTCCGTTGAGGTCGCTCACTCCCCCTGTCTCACTCACTCCTTCTGGTTCTCCCGGCGCTGCAGGCTGCCCTTTTGAACTGGGCTCCTGCCTCTGTTGGCGCCTTTTTCTGCCCACAAAGAAATCTGCAGCACTCCCAACAAAGCTCCATTGAGCTCGCTCACTCCCCTTCTCTCACTCACTCATTCCGTTTCTGCCAACGCTGCAGACTGCCCTTGTCTACTGGGCTCTTGCCTGCGTTGCTGCCTTCTTATGCTCACAAAGAAACTTGCAGCAGTTAGAATACAGGTCTGCTGATCTCGCTCAGTCTGGTTTTCCTGCTAGTGCAGGCTGCCCTTTTGCACTGTGCCCCTGCATGCATTGCTGCCTTTTTCTGCCCACAAACAAATCTGCAGCAGTCCCAACAGAGCTCCGTTGAGCTCACTGACTCCCCTTCCCTCTCTCGCTCGTTCTGTGTCTCCTGGCGCTGCAGGCTGCCCTTTTGTACTGGGCTCCTGCCTGCATTGGTGGCTTTTTCTGGCCAGAAAGAAATCTGAAGGAGTCCCGACACAGCTCCATTGAGCTCGCTCACTCCCCCTCTGTCACTCATGCATTTCGTTTCTGCCAGTGCTGCAAGCTGGCCTTTTGTACTGGGCTCCTGCCTGCATTGCCGCATTTACTGCCCACAAAGAAATCCACAGCAGTCATAGTAGAGCTCCGTTGAGCTCTCTCACTACTTCTCTGTCACTCTTTCGTTCTGTTTCTCTTGGTGCTGCAGACTGTGCTTTTGTATGGGGCTCCTGGCTGTGTTGGCACATTTGTCTGTCCACAAAGAAATCCTCAGCTGTCCCGACAGAGCTCCATTGAGGTCACTCAGCCTCCCTCTCTCATGCGCTCATTCTGTTTGTCCTGGCGCTGCAAGCTGCCCTTTTGTACGGGGCTTCTGCCTGCATTGGCGCCTTTTTCTGCCCACAAAGAAATCCGCAGCAGTCCTGATAGAGCTCCGTTGAGCTCACTAAGGCGCCCTGTCTCACTTGCTCGTACTGTTTCTACCACCGCTGCAAGCTGGCCTTTTGTACTGGGCCCCTGCCTGCACTGACGCCTTTTTCTGCCCACAAAGAAATCCACAGCAGTCCTGACAGCGCTTTGGTGAGTTTGCTCACTCCCCCTCTCTCAGTCAGTCTGTCGTTGTTTCTCCCAGTGCTGCAGGCTGCCCTTTTGTACTGGGCTCTTGTGTTGGGGCCTTTGTCTGCCCACAAACAAATCTGCAGCAGTCCCGATAGAGATCAGTTGAGCTTGGTCACTCACCCCTCTCACTCAGTCGATCTTAATCTGTCCCAAACACTGATTTCCCAGAGTGACCGTGCTATTCTCTGGCAGGAGGGCAAAAACATATTTTAGCCACGATGTGAAAAATGACAGCTGTAGTGTTCATAAGGAGGTGTGAAAAAATGCCACTGTTGAAAATGTGGCGTGACAGTATTACAAATTTGCGAAGTTACAAGGGTGCATGGAAACAGTTCAACGCACGCTTGTAACACAGTCATGTTATGGAGTTTCGTCACCAAATTTTCAACATAGGGATTTTAAGACCTCTGCTCATGAACAGTGCCACTGTCATTTTCTTAATCTGTCCCGAACACTGATTTCCCACAGTGACCATGTTATTCTGCACCGGAACTGTGAAAACACATTTCGGTCAGTATGTGAAAAATGACAGCTGTACTACTTATGAGGAAGTGTGAAAAAAATGCCACTGTTGAAAATCTGGTGTGACAGTATTACAAATCTGTGAAGTTACAAGGGTGTGTGGAAAGTGCGAAACGCACACACGTAACACTGTCAATTGATGGGCTATCATCACCAAATTTTCAACATAGGCATTTTAGGACCTCTGCTCATGAACAGTATCATTGTCATTTTCTTAATCTGTCCCAAACAGTGATTTCCCACAGCAAACGCTCTATTCTGCACCGGAAGTGCGAAAACACATTTCGGCCAGGATGGGAAAAATTACAGCTGTACTGTTCATAAGTAGGTCTGGGAAAATGGCAATGTTGAAAATCTGGAGTGAAAATATTATAAATCCGCAAAGTTACAAGTTTGCGTGCCAACTGCGCAATGCACGCTCGTAACACAGTCATTTTATGGAGTATCGTTACCAAATTTTCAACATAGACATTTTAGGACCTCTACTCATGAACAGTGTCACTGCCATTTTCTTAATCTGTCCTGAACACTGATTTCCCACAGCGACAACATTATTCTGCGCCAGAAGTGCGAAAACACATTTCGGCCAGGATGTGAACAATGACAGCTATACTGCTCACGAGGAGGTGTTGAAAATCTGGAGTGAAAATATTGCAAATTCGCAAAATTCTGTCATTAACAACTTCATGATACTGCAGTCAGTAAAACAGTCGTTTTTTGGATTTTCCCACCAAATTTGCAACATAGGCTTTTTGAGAGCCCACCTCATGAACACTGGCACTGTCATTTCGTTAATCAGCCCTGAAAGGTGATTCCACGCAGTGACCATGAAACCACCTTTTGGGGCCGATAAATGCCATGACAGTTCAAGAATTCATGAGGAGGGGTCCCAAAAACCCCATGTTGAAAATTTGGTGAAAAAATTCCCAAAAATGCCCGAGATATGCACTAAAGTTGAAAAAACCATATTCATTACATTATACTGCTTACCGACATTTCCTCAGTTCGCGGTCGACTTTGAAGAGTGCAGATGTGTTCCCGGTCCACAGAAGATCGTCACGCTGAGCTCCGGAGGCAAGTATGGGGTGAGGGTGTGTGTGTGGGAGGGTGGGTGCGCAGTGAGTGGAGTGCGGTTGTGGGAGGGGCAGGGAGACCACGAGAGACCATTTCCTTTTTCAGGTACAAAAAACAACAAAGCGTTGGGGACTGTTTTCAACTTTACAGGGCATGTGGCACACTGGGGTGGGCTCCCAGCGTGCCACGAATCTAACTTTGGGGGACAGCTGTCAGCCGATGGGGGATTGGGCACCTCCGTCGGCAAATAACAAAAATATGGGCATATGTGCGCTGGGGTGGGCTCCCAGCGTGCCACCGAAATCTTGTTTTTGGGAGGGGCAGCTGTAGCAGATGGGGTGGGCACCCCATCAGCAAACAACAAAAGGGGGATTCCTTTCTGCTTGCTGGCGAGTTAGGCATCCCGTCCAGCAAACAACAAAAGGGGAATTCCTTTGTGCCAACTTGAGAGTTAGGCACCCGATGAGCAGACAATTAAGGGGGTGGTGTTACATTATGCCAGCAGGGAGTGGGCTCCCGCCGGCAAATAAACATGGTGGGGTAAATATTGTGTGTGAATATGGCGGAAAGCCGCCGCCAAGTTCACAAACAATATCAGACATTCTACGTCCCGCCCTGCAATGACAGGTCGCTCCCTGATTACAGCGGAAGGCTAACGCTGCAATGATGAGGCGGCCTCTGATCTCAGCAGCTGATTTTTTTAGAAAGTTGTGGCACACTGGCTGAACTAGTGTCAGCAGCAGCATGCCATGGCATTGGGGGAAGCGGGACAAGTCTTTGCAGGCTGTGGGGGCATTGGGCACAACAGTGCCACGCCTCCACAACCTGCTTGTGGAGAAAGCTGATGCAACATGTTTCTTGCGCATGCGCGCAATCCACATAAAAAACAGTCCTGCTAGAGGTGTGTGGACACCTGCTTGTGAAGAGGCTTTTTGTGCCCTCAAAGCAAGTTTGTGCTCTGCACCAATTTTGAGAAGCCCTGATTTCACTAAACCCTTTATAGTGCAGACAGACACATTCAGTACTGGGATAGGGGCTGTGCTGTTTCAACATACAGAAGGGGAAGAGCATCCCATTATTTATATAAGTAGAAAATTACATCAGAGGGAAACCAAATATGCAACCATAGAAAAGGAATGCCTAGCCCTTAAGTGGGCTATTGAGGCATTAAGATTTTATTTATGGGGAAGAGAGTTTGAGGTATGGTCTGACCATAATCCCTTATGCTGGCTGATGAAAGACAAAAATGCCAGAATCATGAGATAGTATTTGTCATTACAATCCTACAGATTTGTTTTCAAGCATACAGCAGGCCTGTTACATGGGAACGCTGATTTCTTGTCCCGTTGTGGGGTGAATGTCATAATACAAATAGAACCAGACCTTGGGGTAAAGTAAGAGATAGGTGACAGAGGACAGAGTTACCAGACTTAGTAATACTGTTTTTGATTTTGAAACGGGACCCCGAGGTGGAGCTTCGAGAGTGGGTGGGCTGGAGCTCCATCTCTCCCTTGTGGGAGATCTGGTTGTCACTATTTGTATCAGCTTTGAAGGTTTTGAATAACCTGTAATGTACCTTGTATTCAGCACTTGAATGCTTCTGTATCCTGCTGAAAGTTAAGTCATTAAAAAAAAAACTGGTTTATTTTGATAGGGGAGGTGTGTAAGAGGGTGGCGTGTAATCTTACATTTTCTTTTTCCATTTCAAGTCTGTTGCAGCAGCATTTCTCCCTATACTATTCTTTTGTGCCTTCCTTTCTGTGTTCTCTTCTCCAAGCTTAATTTCCCCAGTCTCTGGCAGGCCACCAACAGCTGTTCTCTCTACCCTTTGTCTCTTTTTCCTGTAAGGTTATGCATTTTACCCCGTTGAATTTACGAGCATAATTGCTCGCGATCCAGTGGACGAACGTGTGCACTTGCGCCGCGACACACACTGGCATGCACATTATGTCAGTCCTCAGATGTGCGCACACCAACACTTAAGTTCTAGGGGTAGGCAACTAGAGTGAAAAGTGACTCCCTGAGGTATTAAGTGTGTAAAAAAAACACTTCAGTTGGGAATAAACAGATACACTTTGTGCTGCACTAGAATGAAGACCTCTTGCCTTTTTGGTTGTAAAATTAAAATACACGGCCTTTGTTTCTCTGCAGCCACTTGTTCCTGCCCTCAACTGCAAAAGTATAGCAACCCACTGTAAGAAGCTGAGTTAGGGACTCCTGTTTACTTTTTCATCCCTGCTTTGTTCTTTAAACAGGGTGCTAATGTTAACAGGAAGCTTTACTTTTATGAAAAGTTATCAGAGAATACAAAAGAGTCTGAAAGACAAAGAGAATGTGTTAGTTTAAAAGTAGGATTGCTTTTGAAACAGAAAAACCCCAGAGTAAAGGAAAGCAAAAAGGAGTTGCTTGCCTGCATTACAATGTTGGAATGCTTGTTGCAGCCTCTGTAGTTTGTGCTCTGGACACACCCCCTGGTCTGGAAAGCTCTTTAGAGCCGGCCAGCCGGCCATATTCTTGCTTTACTTATGCTGCAGACCAGGAGGCGTGGCCACTTGCTAGGCTTTCTTCGATGAAACTTTGTTTAACTGCAATATTATTGTGTTATAACCTATTAGGGATATTTTGAATGTTACTGAAGTATGAATTGTAAATATATAGAGTTGTTTAATGAGGATAAAGCATTTTCTCTTGTATTAAGAGGAAGGGGCAGAGCTATGCTTATCACATCACCTGGTCTGTATATAAAAAGAGCACCTTCTCAAAGCTGAGTTAGTTGGTGCTGGGGTGCTGACCCTGGCTGTGTCCTAGAGAGCCTAATAGGATATCTACCCAGTAATGTAACTGTGGAGACTTTTGTTTTGCTTTAATTCTGCTTTATTTTTGTTTTGTCATTTGAAGTCCATTTTTGTTTATTCCACTGCAATAAATTTGTTGTTTTGGAGACACTACCTGTCTTGTGGACATTCCATCCTTATCCCACATTCTGCTCACAATCTATAACAACTCTTCCATGCAAATTCTCTCCAGTGTGTGGAGGAAGTGATTTTTCAGAGCTGGGAGAGCGTTCTTGGTCCAGATCATATAAGAGATAGTGAATCCAAGCTTAGCATTCCATTTCATCAGAACTGATCTGGTGGAGTCACCCAGCGGTTCTTGCAACCCGTGATAGAAGTTGCCAATCAGGTGGCCCCAAACAGAACCTATAATAACCCCGAGTATCAGTGTTAAAAGCTGGGGAGCCAGTTCCAGAAGGTGAGTCCTGCCTGGAACTTTATGCAACAAATAAATTCTGACCTGGAGATACCGAAAGTGTTTCCCTCCAGTCAGACCATATTGTTGTTGGGCTTCAAAGGTGAGAACACCTTGGTTATCTAAACATTGAAAAATGCAATGCGGTCCCAGTTGTTTCCAGCAATAAGAGGTATGGTCAATGTGGGTAGGCAGAAATTCAACATCTGCTGCCAGCAGTCTGCAAAAATAAAATATTAGCGATAGCTGAGGGAGCTGCTGGAGTTTGAACCAGACTGAGAGAGTGGCCTGTGAATTTTGTGTAATCTTTCAAGCATACAAGGTCTGGATGTGTGTGAAAAAAGGAGAAAGCCTATGTCATACATGTCATTAATAACACATTTGAGTTGTTTTCAGAGTAGGTGTTAGCGTGGTTCAGTTGGTAGTACATCCGCCTGTGGACCAGAAGGTCGTGGGTTCTCGTCCCACACCAGGATTGGACTTGTACCTAAAACGCTGACACTTGAGTGCAGTATTGGGGGGAGGGGTGCTGTACTGCTGGGGTGTGCCGTCCTTCGGATGAGACATTAAACCGAGGTCCCTTCTACCCATCCTGGTGCTGCCCTGGTGGGTGTCAAGGTGGAAGTAAAAGAACCCAGGGCACTCTTCGCAGAGAGAGAGTAAGGGACATTCCTAGTGTCCTGGCCAACATTCCCCGTCCCATAAAACTAGCTCATGCAATTGTCCAGGCTGTGGGTGGGTGTTGATGTACAATCTGGCTGTCACTTCTCATTCAGTTGCTTCACTACAAGTCTAGTATTGCTTGTAAAGCACTTTGGGATACACTATGTATGAAAAGTGTTTTATAAATACTAATCCCCCTTCTTCTTCTGAGTGGATTCAACTGAGAGCAAAGCCAGTAATACACTATCAGAAGGTGACATACTCTAGCATGATTCTAGAGATCTAGTAAATTAACTCCACCCTGTTAAGGGGACAGTTGCAGCATGGAGAAGTGAATCCTAGGGTGGATCACACCCCAGATAAAGCAAGAAAGCATTTTTTTCCCACAAACTGAAGTAGCAAGAAGAAGGGAATAGGGGAAGTATCTGCAGGAAATACCATGTACGTGGCACTAGAAACATAAAAACTTAGAATTTGACAGCAGATAAGAACCAGTTGGCCCACCTAGTCTGCCCATTTTCCCTACCCATTTCATATAATGCCAATCTTATATGATCTACGGCTTATCCTCTCTTTCCGATCGCTAGAGTGCCTTTATGTCTCTCCCATGCGTTTTTGAATTCCCCTACCATTTCTGCCCATCACCTCTGCTGAGAGGCTGTTGCATGGATCCACCATCCTTTCCATGAAAAAATACTTTCTCAAGTTACCCCTAAGTCTACCCCCCCATCTTCATAACATGACTCCTTGTTCTTGAACATCTTTTGTTTTTGAAAGAGGGTACCCTCTTGTACCTTATCTACACCCTTGAGGTATTTGAAAGTCTGTCATATCCCCTCTCTCCTCTCCTCCAGGGAATACATATTGAGATCCTCCAGTCTCCCCTCATATGACTTCTGGTGCAGCCCCTGGTCCATTCTTGTTCCCTTTCTCTGAACTGCTTCTACTCTGTCTATGTCCTTCTGGAGATGCGGCCTCCAGAACTGGATACCGTACTCCAGATGAGGTCTCACCAATGTCCTATACAGTGGCATCACCACCTCCTTCCTTCTGTTTGGTAACCTCTAGATCATCAGATATGATTACTCCCAGGTCCCTTTCCAGTTTAGCGGCCGTCAGTACCTCCCCCCATCATGTACTCCTCCTCTGCATTTCTGTGCCCCAAGTGCACGATCTTGCACTTCTTTGCATTGAATGTGTAATGTGTTCATGCAGACCATTTCCAGTCTTGAAAGAAAGAAAGAAAGAGTGAGTTGGGTTAATCGGGAGAGATCCTCAGTGTTACAGTGAGAGATTCATAGTTAAGTAACTCATGGTTGCCCAAATCTTTAGGAATCTGTATGCCTAAATATTTAAATTTAGTACTCCATTTCAAGGGATAATCCCGGCAAAGGGTTGGGGAAGGAGAATAGTTCAGCAACAGATCCTCCGTTTTACACATATTTAAAGAGAAACCCACCAAAGGATCCAACTGTAATCTTTGCACAAAAGATGGGGACCCTCCTCTCCAAGCTGCAGTCGGTCCAAGTTTTAAAATATAAAAAACACCAGTCTCACTATCATCCCCACTCAGTCCTCAAGGTCCAGCTAGCCACTTAAGAGACCCTGCACTGGAAATTAGATTGTTTCAAAAGGTTCATCCCCATCCAGATATCCTCCTGTTTTTAACATCTCTGTCCCCATCCCCATACTGGAATGCCACTGATCTTATCCCAGAAGTAGTAGCAGTTGCATAAGACTACCAGCAGTTGGAGCTGGTGCTGATATGAAGCAGATGAGCATCGTTGTGTGCCATTAGACTTTTCAGACAACTACGAACATATGAAATCGCCGGCAGATACAGGCCGTACGGTCTATCTAGTCTGTTCGAGTATGCAGCACTTCAGCCCATTAGACTGTAGCTGCCCCCCCATTAACTCTTCCCTCCCCCAACTGAATTACAAGTATTGAGTCAAGTTTCAAATTTATTTGACTGGCTCTTAAGTCATTACAAAAATAATAAAAGCATGTCATTTCTGATCCATAAGAACATTTTCAACACTCGCAAAAAAATGTAAATTTTCCCATGGGGGTATTAACTAACAATTAAAGTTACATTTGAGCCCTAGGGGTGATGAGTTTACCCTTACCATGTACTTTTGTACCATTATACTTCAATTTATGTACTTAGGAGTGGCAGGGAGATGTTGCGATGTACTTTAAAAAAAATTCTAATATGTCAAATATAGTTGACATAGTTAGAATGTAAATAGGACACCAGGATTCAGGTCTGGATACCTACACACCCTGAACGGTGTAACCGAGCCTATACTCTCCTTTTTCTCAATAGGTAACCAGTGTCCCTCAGGACCAAATAAAGTCAACACAAAAATCCCACTCCTCAATTCAGTGGCATAAAAGATTTTCATCATAAAACAATCCTTCATAGAATCCACCTCTGAATGTAAATTGAAAATGCAGTTGATTAGCCCAGCCTGGTGGCGCTGAGGGTTGAGGTGCTGGATGCCACACCCCGTGCCACGCTGGTGACTCGGGTTTAGGAACGGACTCAGATCGCGGGGGGTTGGGAGAGGAGAGGGAAGATTGAGTGTCCCACGGCTGCTCTCCTCCCTCTGGGACAGGTGGGGTAAGCTGCGTCGCTCTGCAGCTGCGACTGGTGGAGGCCAGACGCACTGCAGGTAGCGAGCACACTCTAGGGGTGGAGTGCAGTGGGCATCTGTACTACTGTGCGCTGATGCCATTGCATGTCTGATTCAAGGGGTACATAAAAATGGTGGAAATTGTGGGGCGATCGTAGTGGCTGATGACCATGCTCTACGCCCCTGGACACCTAGGACGCATCCTTCAGGTCTGTGCTGCAGATCTCTGTTGGGGTGGGGGGCCTACTTACTGGCCGGCCTGTGGGGTTGGGCGTATAGATTTGTGCTTCGGATCTGGTGCGGGAGCCACTGGCCGGATGATCGCTGGGACCGCTCCGCAAGGCAGGAGAGAAAAAATAGTGATATGATTAAAAAAAAAAAAATGTAGCTGACTAAAGAGTTATTGAAGGGGTAGATTTCCATACATAGTTTTGAATTTACATATGTAAGAACAGCATTTTCATACATCAAGCATAAGTGAGCTTAAGAGATAAAAGGTATTTTATCAACAGCTCAAGGACATTTAGGTTTTGGGATGAGAATAAAACCTGCATCTTATGGGATGGTGAACTATACAGTTTTTCCAAAATGTTTTCTAAATATAATTTTCTTGGCTCATCTTAAAAAGGACAGAATAAAACTATATGTTCCAGATCATCTATATCTCTAATACTGCAATTGCAAAACGGAGATTGAACATTATTCCTTTTCTGCTTATAGTTGTGTACTGTTCTGTAATTCCAGTCTGAATTTTGTAAGCAAATTATATGAATCTTTATCCAGAACATGAACTAAATAACCCTCTGTAATGAAGAATTTTTAATAACTGTATATGCTATGTGAATTTTAGAAGCATGTAGTTTTTCCATGTCTTTGTGCATAGATATCCTTACATCTTTGTTTAATGCTTGTATTTAATAATTGCCTAGGGATCCTGAACATGTCTGTTAAAATATGTGCTAAGCCGGTTGGAAATAATTTCTGTTTGATTAAATTCATATACTGCAAGTTCAATCCCATCCTGGAAGAGTCATTTTTTCCCTCCCAACAAAGTCTGGTGAATCTGTTTTCATTTAATATGTTCAAGTCTATAATGAATATTATAGTTAAGCAATAAGGCACAACAGGGTGTGTGTTATTGTGTAATAATGTCACGCCTTGGGTGGTTGAAGCACGAGGCCGCAGAAGAAGTGTGTTCAACACCCACGAAGTTACGTTATTACACATTATAAAAAGGATGTGAGAAATAGAGCTTTCTGATTGGTTGTAAACATTCTATCAGGGCTATATTAATTAAGTAATAAGACATGACCAGGGGTTATGTTAATGGTCTGTTAATCACCCTCTAAGGCTGTAATGTGGCACAAGGCATAGCCGAGTGCTACATGCCCCTAGAGGGTGATTAACTGAACATTAACAGAACCCCTGGGAGTGCCTTATTGCTTAAATAACACACACCTTGGAGTGCCTTATTGCTATTACACAATGGCTCATTTGTTGAAAAAGAAAAACAAATTGAGAAAATGTATTTTAAATACTTTTTATCCCCCCAGTTTTTTGTTTGCTTGTGCGCAGCGCAAGAAGCATATTGCGGCAGCTTGGTGCCGAAGCAGGTTCTGGAGGTGCGGTACTGTTGAGGCCAATACCGGCACGGCATTTTGGGGCATGTGTGATGTCCACCAATAATGGGGGACACAGCCGGTGACACTAGTTTGGAACCTTGCCACCAACTTGTGAAAAAACAGCCGCTGCAATCAGGGGCCGCCTCGTCATTGCAGCGTCAGCCATTCGCTGCAATGAGGGAGTGACCCATCATTGCAGGGTGGGACCTTGCAGCCCTGATATTGTTTGTGAACATGGCAGTGGCTTGCCACCTGTTCACAAACAATATCAACCCCCTCCCCTGCCGCGGGGTGCCCAATCCCCCTGGTAGCATGTGCCCCCCAACACGTTAGTTTGTCGACGGGGGCCGCAGTCCTCGTCGGCTGCAGTGCCCCAGATGTATGTCGCCAATGGGGGAGCCCACTCCCCATCGGCAGTATGTAACGTCCCCCCTGGTTTCCTTGTCTGTCGATGGGGTGCCCAATCCCCGTCGGCATAATGTCCCCCCCTTTTGTTGTGTGCCGACCAGGGGTGCCCAATCCCGGCAGCATAATCAACCCGTTGTTGTGTGCGACAGGGTGCCCAATCCCCTAGCGGCTACAGTGGCCCCCCAAAAAGACTCAGTTGGCATTCTGGGAGCCCACCCCAGTGTGCCACATTGCCCTGTAAATAAAAACAGGTCCCGCAATGTCTTTTTTTTTCCTTTTACCTGTAACGAAGGAAACGGTCCCCCGGCAGTCTCCCTGGCCCGCCCCACAACCCGCATCCAACCATTACACACCCTGCCTCCCCACACACACCTCCCTCACCCCATACTTACCTCCAGAGTCCGGCGCGACGATCTTTGGTGGACCGGTAACACATCTGCAGTCTTCAAAGCTGACCGCGAAGTGAAGAAATGCCATTAAACTGTGTAAGGGAATAAATAGGGTGTTTTCAACTTTGATGCATATCTCAGGC
Organism: Neoceratodus forsteri; assembly: GCA_016271365.2. Lineage (NCBI taxonomy): Eukaryota > Metazoa > Chordata > Ceratodontiformes > Ceratodontidae > Neoceratodus > Neoceratodus forsteri. The sequence continues at coordinate 142,724,227 of CM057449.1, read as the reverse complement.
ATTTATTGGAATTTTGCCACCAAATTTTCAACATGGGGTTTTTGGGACCCCTCCTTGTGAATTCTGTCACGGCCATGAAATTAATCGTCTCCAAAAGGTGATTTTGCGGTCACTGCGTGGAATCACCTTTCAGGACCAATTAACAAAATGACAATGCCAGTGTTCATGAGGTGGGCTCTCAAAAAGCCTGTGCTGCACATTTGGTGGGAAAAATCAAAAAAATGACTGTTTTACGAGCGTGCATTGTGCAGTTGCTATGCACGATCGTAACTTTGCGAATATGCAATATTTTCACCCCAGATTTTCAACACTGGCATTTTTTCAGACCTCCTTGTGAACAGTACAGCTGTCATTTTTCACACCTTGGACGAAATGTGTTTTTGCACTTCTGGCGTGGAATAGCACGGTTGGTGTGGGAAATCAGTGTTCCGCACAGATTAAGAAACTGACAGTGGCACTGTTCATGAGCAGAGGTCCTAAAATGCCTATGTTGAAAATTTGGTGATGATACTCCATAAAATGACTGTTACAAGCATGCGTTGCGCTGTTCCAATGCATGCTCGTAAGTTAGCAAATTTTTAATATTTTCACTCCAGATTTCACTATTGCCATTTTACCACCTCCTTGTGAGCAGTACAGCTGTCATTTTTCACATTTCACAAAATGTGTTTCCACATGTAGCGCACAATGGCGCAGTCGGTGTGCGAAATCAATGTTCGGGACAGATTAAGAAAATCACAGTCACACTGTTCATGAGCAGAAGTGCTAAAATGGCTATGTTAAAATTTGGTGAAAAAAGTCCATAAAATGACTGTGTTAAGAGCAACCATTGCGCAGTTTCTACGCACCCTCGTAAGTTCATGGATTTCTAATATTTTCAGTCCAGATTTTCACCGCTGGCATTTTTCCACACTTCCTTATGAACAGTACAGCTGTCATTTTTCACACCATGGCCGAAATGTGTTTTTGCACTTCCAGCGCAGAAATTCATGGTCGCTATGGGAAATCACTGTCCGGGACAGATTAAGAAAGTCACAGTAACACTGTTCATGAGCGGAGGGTCCAAAATGCCTGTGTTGACAATCTGCTGTAAAACATCCCCAAACTAATTGCATTATGGGTGTGCATTGCCCAGTTTCTACACACGCTCGTGACTTCACCAATTTTTTAAATATTTTCACTGCAGATTTTCAACATTGCCATTTTTTTCCACCTCCCCTGAACAGTACAGCTGTCATTTTTCACATCCTGTTCAAAATGTGTTTTCGCACCTGTGGTGCCAAATGACGTAGTCACTGTGCAAAATCAGCTTTCTCGCTAACGAACTGATATTGCCACTGTTCATAAGTGTGGGGTCACAAAACCCATGCTGAAAATTTGGAGGAAATGCTAACGAACGCCTGAGACGTTAGGGTTTTCGACCATAACGCCCCACCCTGTAGAGATTGACAGGCATCAGGGGTGTGACTTGGGATTCTCGCCTGTAATGCTCATACCATTCCACACCCTACAGCCAGTGAGAGGCATCGAGGTGTGCCTTGGACTCTTTGGCTCCAAAGTTCACCCCATTCTCCTATACAGTACCCATCTTACCACATTTCCTGATGGAATGGGGTGAGCATAAATGCTGAAGACCCCAAGGCACACTGTGACACTTGTCAGTGTCTGCAGGGTAGGGTGTGGTGAAATGGCATGGCTGTTATGCCTGACGACCCAAAGGCACAACCCAATGCCTGTCAGTCTCTGCAGCGTGGTGGCGGGGTTAGCTTCAGTTCAATACTTCACTGCCATTCCTATTATGCTGCTCTCCAACTCCTACACTACCAATGCAAGCAAGCAAATATTCGGCATTGACAAATGCTTGTCTTAGGGTAGGTACACATATTGAAAAAATATTCCATAGTTTCCCTTTTCTGCAGCAGCTGGCCCTGCTGCTACGAGTTTGCCCTGTATCCTGTTTTAGGTCCCTCTTTGCCTGTTTGTGTCTGTGTAAGCCTCCTACCCTGTTTATTTCTTGCACCCTGCCTGTTCAGTCCACCAGGTAAATGATTGAAATTGTCTACTCTTCTTTTCTTTTTTTTTTTTTTTAGTTATGTTTGTGTGGCCGCGGTGTGCTGAGCAAAGAGTATGTGAAGCAGACAGCTGCAAGTTTAGCTTTTCAAATGCTGCTCACTCTGCTTACGTGGTTTGTATATTAGTGAATGAGTGACTCTGACCGAGCCAGAGCAGTAACTGAAAGGAATAGCCATGTGCTGTCCCTTTCAAGTTCCGCTCTTTTGTTCACTAGAACAGTGTTCTGAGTTAAGGATTTTAAGGAAAACTTTAAAATACAGTGAGTAAATATAACACTTTGATGCATGCCGACTGACTGCAATTGGTACTGGAAACAGACAGCCATGCGCTTGTCTCTTTGAAGAACTGCTCGCTCAGTCCGTCCTTTGGTTAGGGGGGGGTGTGCCTGACCGGAACAAACCTGCATTATAGGAGGGATATAAGGGCAAAGAACGAATGGGCAACCTGATGTGGGGGGGGTTGTTTTGAGTCGACCTTGGTCGTGGAAAGTAGAAGGGATAGGCATCATGTGGGGAGGCAAACGTCTGAGTGAACTAACGAGATTCCACAGTATACGACTGCTATGTATATAGTTTGGAAGCTGATGTGTATTTGGCTCAACATCTAGGGTTCAAAATAATAGTGGAATTGCAAATGTTTACAATTCTGTGTATCTCGAAAAGGTGGGGATGGGGCAGGGGAAACACAATCTGCTATTGGGGATTTTGTGTAACATTCTTGCAGACTTTGCAACTGTCATTGCAGCCTAGGGGGGCGAATAAAGGTACAATTCGCTAAGGGGAGGGGGGAGGGGGAAAGGTGGAGAGTAGCAAATAGTGTTACAGTTATGAATATTTCACTGTTTTGTGGGTTTTGTACTGGTTTAATGTTCACTTTTTTATATTCTTTAGGGTCTAAAATGCTTATTTGGAGTGGTACTCACACTGGTCTGGTGGTGGGGGGAAGGGGTAACCTAAGCAGGGTAGATGGCTTACATGTGAGAGTGCGAGGTATTCACCATGGCTAAGCCTCAGGCTCTAATAATCAAAACATGGAATGTCCAGGGATATCCTCCCCAGTAAAGCGTACTGCATTGCTAACTGCATTAAAAAGGCAGGGAGCACAAGTGGCTATGCTTCAGGAAATGCACCTGACGGATAGTGAGCATGCCAAGCTGACCAAGGGGTGGGTGGGTGGGATGTGCCACGTCACATGGCTTCATATGATTCACACAAAAGAGGGGTAGCAGTGCTGTTACATAAAAAGTTACCTTTTCAAGTAGAGCGGGCTGTGATGGACCTTCTGGTGGGGCGCTACATACTTGTAGAAGGGTAGTTGCATGGGAAGAAGGTCAGTTTTGTGAATGTCTGCACTCCAGCAGGTTACGATCCTACTTTTTACCAAAACTTAATGGGTGTCAGGATAAGGGAACAATTTCGGGGACTTATATTGGGGAGAGATTTAAACTGTCATATTGACCTGGTAATGGATCATTCTGAAAAAAGGGGCGGTTGCAAGGGGCTATCCAAAATTGGCAGGTGGGTATTTGTGACCTTGATCTGATAGACAGCTGGAAGATGGCAAACCCAACCCTTAGGGAATACACATTCTGCTCTCACCCTCATAAGTCCTGATCCTGCATAGATTACCTGTACCTGACTAGAAGTTGTTTTATCAATCTAGTTACTGTTAAACAGAGCCCGATCCATATTTCGGACCATACCATGGTCATTATGACGTTAGGCCTGATGGAACAGAGGGAAGGTCCACCCCCTGGAAGTTTCCCAACTATTTTATGGGTAATGCAGACTTTAAGAAATATTTACAGGAACAGTGGGAACAATATATACAAATGAATAAGGCAACAGCTCGCAATAAGGCAACCCTGTGGGATGCAGGGAAAGCATACATGCATGGAGCCATCATAAATTTCATGTCAAATCACAAGTGGAAAGTACTGGAAAAGAGGGTAAACCTGGAGACCCAACTGAAAGATCTAGAATGGAGAGTAGCTAAGGGGGGGGTTGAGGCACCACGCCTCCTATTGGTGGCAAGGGAAGCACTTAATGTGCTCCTGCTGGGTGAGGCCCGAAAATCATGGTTCTTTGTTAAACTATTTTTGAATGGGAAAACAAGCCGGGACCGATGCTGGCTAACTTGATAAGAGGGAAGCGGGGTTCCAACCTGCTGACGGGCATCAAGGACGATCAGGGTAACACGGTAAGGGTTAAAAAACAAGGGAGAGATTTAAGCACTTTTACTAAAAATTATATCAGGTGAAATGACAGGGTATTCTGGATCTGGCAGGGGATTTCCTGGATGATATTACTCTGCCCGGCCTCTCAGACTCACAAAGAGAATGGCTGGATTCTAAAATTACTAAAGAGGAAATTAGAAGGACTATTGGTGTCATGAAAAGTGGGAAAGTCAGTGGGCTGGATGGGTTCCCGACTGAATATTATAAGCTGATAATGGCCCAGGTGGTGGATATATTATGGGAAACTCTCTAGAAGGTGAGGGGAAAGGAGGAGGTACTACCAGCCTCTTGGAGGGATGATGTCATGTGTGTTATACTGAAGCCTGGCAAGGAACTACTAGATTGTGCCTCATACTGGCCGATTTCGCTTTTGAATTGTGATCTTAAAATCCTGGTGAAAATCCTTGCAGGGAGGTTGGACAAGATCCTCCTGGGGCTAATTCATCCGGACCAGACTGGTTTCATACAGGGAAGATTTTCTTACCATAATCTTCGCAAGCTTTTAAATGTGGTTTTGGGGGGGCCTCTCGGTGTCGTGGTGCCTCTCATGTGATATCCATGGATGCCAAGAAAGCATTTGATCGCAGAGAGTGGGAGTACTTGTTTGGAGTGTTATCCAGGTTTGTTCTGGGTGAAGGTTTCATGGGGTTGGTATGAGCTATGTACAAGGCACCGATGGCACAGATATTGGTGAATGGCTCCTTGTCAGACAGACTTCTGCTGTGTAGGGGAACTAGACAGGGGTGCCCTCTCTTGCCTCTCTTGTTTGCACTCACACTGGAACCACTGACGGTGAGTATCAGGGATAACCCAAATATTGTCGTGGTCAAGGGGAGGTCAGGTAGGGAGCACAAGGTCACCCTACACGTGGATGACATGTTTGTATATGTGGAAGAGCCACAGCAATTGATGCACACTTATTGCAGCTTATTAAGAGGTTTTCACACTTCTCAGGCTACAAAATTAACCTTTAAAAGTCAGAGATGCAACAAATGGGTGGGGGGAGGGCGAATCAGTCAGGAGAATGAGGCCTCACGGAGGTACAAGGCTCCTTTGTGCACCTAGGCATAAGAGTGGGCAAAGATCTTGGTTCCTTTTGTGACCTGAGCTATACCCCCTTGCTAAAAACAATCGAAGCTGAGCTGCATTGCTGGAGGCCCCTACCCATCTCTTGGCTGGGTAGAAATAATTTGTTAAAAATGAATATTCTGCCCAGGGTCCTATATGTGATGTAGCTGGTGTACATGGGACTAACTAAGGCAGATATCAAGAGGTTGGAGGGGCCTTTTTCAGCATTTATTTGGCAGGGAAAGCGTCTGAGGGTTGGTCTTCTGTGACTCAAGGCAAATGTGAAAGGTGGAGGGGTTAATTTCCCAGATTTGTGGAATTATTTCCTTGCAATCCAGCACTGCTATATACAGGATTGGGTTAATTGCCCTATAGCAGAAGGCTGAATTGACCTGGAAGAACAAGAATGCCTGGGGAGGCTACCAGCTTACCTGACAAAGAAGGGCTGAAGACCATATAATAGCCTGGGTAGGACCTATCCCTTGGTGTCTGCATTGCTGGAGTGCTGGGAACAACTAGGCAGGGCCTGGAAGGCAGGACAGGAGGACATGCTCTTGCTCCCGGTTTCGGGGAACCCATTCTTCCTGCTAGGGCTCAATGACATGGGGTTCAGGGAGTGGGAAGAGAGGGGAGTGCGATATGTTGGGGACCTATACACTAGGGAAGGTTTCTGCTCCTTTGCAGAGGTGCAAGAATGGATGGGACTGGGCCAGTCACACTTTTTACGATATCTGCAGATCAGAGCGTATAGTAGAGGGCTGGGAAGAGACCAGGCAATGACTTCCCCTCTGGGAAAAATAGAGCAGCTAGTATTTGCTGCCAGGAGAGGTGCCAAGGGCATTATCTGCAAGGCAGCATGGGGGAGGAAACAATTCTTTGTAGACAACACAAGGAAGGCTAGAATTTTGTGAGAAGGGGACATGGGATTGGAGATCTCTGAGGAGAACTTGTGTGTAATCTTAAAGCTACGTATGGGAATATTGATTTGTAATAAGTACAAAGAGTTGTTTTATAAATGTATCCACCGGTTGTATTGCCCACCATGCATTGTACACAAATGTAACCCAGCCATATCACCAGAGTGTGCAAGATATAACAATGACCTGGGATCCCACTATCACTATTGCTAGTCTTGCCTGGTCCTACAGACCTTCTGGAAAGAGGTGGCGGGTGAAATGGAGAAACTAGTGGGGAGGGTGCTGCCACTATCTCCTCTGCTCCTCTTGTTTGGGATAGAGGACCTGGGGGAGGGGGGGTGGCACATCTTGCCACGTTAGGCATGAGTGCTGCTCATATTGGCTCGATGTTGTATACTGAACACTTGGGTGTCAGGGATGGTCCCCATGGTACAGCAATGGCAGAATATGGCCCTCTGGGCTTTGTCAATAGAAAGACTTCCCCATGTCCTGAAAGGGAGAGGTGAATGCTTTTATACCACATGGGAGCCCTTCCTCTCTTCACTAACCCTCGAGGAGACCCAGATTTTGTGTGAAGAATGGTCTTTGGGGGGAGAGAGACTTGGAATGCTGTGAACATCGGGTTGTTGGAGGCCCCTCACAGGGTAATTCCAGGGGACCGAGAACCATGGGCTGGTATTACTTTGACCCCTGTGAGGCTGAAACATTTTCAGGCCTACTATGCACTGGACCATGAAATACTATATCATATGATACAGTATATTTCTTTTATATGGAATGCTACAGATATGTAAGAGAACTTGATTTATATATAATCTTGCATGTAATTGAATGGACCCTAGTGTACATAGTTTGATGAATTTGTTTTGTGTGAAGTGTATGATGTATTTTTATGTTTATATTAAAACTTTAATAAAAAGATATTGCAAAAAAAAAAAAAGTGACTGTGGTAAAACACAAGGAGGAGGACCAAGGAACAGAGTGTGTGTGTGTGTGGGGAGGGGGGAGGGGGAGTTGTGATGGCTTACTAGATGGTGTGCTTGGGTTTTGATTGAATGAGGAGGGAGTGATTTTAAGTGGTAAAGCAGTCTTTTCTGTGCCTGCCCAAGATACAGCGATGTTGCTGTCAGATAACATCACTGTCTCTAGGGCAGTTTGACCAATCAGATCTACAATAATCCTTGCCATTGTATAACAAAGGAATAGTGCCTGACAGGGTGGGTGTTATGCTGGGATAATATCCCACCTCAGGTGGTTGGGCCAGAGGCCGCAGGCTGAAGGCATTCAACACCCAAGAAGGGATGTTATCCCAGCATAACACCCACCCTGGAGGGCATTATTCCTATTATACAGTGGCTCAGGAGTTAATAAAAGGAAAAAAAGATGAAAAGTTTGTTTAAAAGTATATTTTTCAGTGCTTTTTGTAAAACATATGTTTACTTTTTTAAGAAATGGTGCCTGTTTCTTCTTTTAGCCAGTAGGTGGCACTCCAGTATTGTAACTGTGGCTCTACACTGGTGAGTCCTGACAGAAATCTTTGTTTGTTGTCTCCCATCTTTTGTGCCACTTGAAATTTAAATGATTCTCTGCCCCCCTCCCCCAAACTGTGTGTTTCTGCTATTTTATTTTACCTGTCTCGGTCTTTGTTTCCGTTCTGTGGTCAGCTGTGTTGAGGGCAGTACTTCCTGGTTCCTTAGTCCCCCACTCTGCTGACTCGATTCTTTTGGGGTTGCTGCCAAGCTGAGAGTGTAGTGCTGTTGATCCGCACGCACGCGCTGAGATGACAGTTGCCGACCGGGTTTTAATGTAATTTGTATTTTATGTTCTCCTGGTACAGTTTGTGGCATTTGCGATGTGTACAGGGAGAAAGCTAAGGACAATGTCAGAAGTGCTTGGTGGCAGGGATTAATTGAGGGAGGTAAGGGAGCAGAGGATTTCTGGGCATTCCCGTTAGTTTCCGAAGCCACTCAGTGCGGCGCTTTCTTTAAATGTGTAAAGGGAAAAAAAACCCAGTTTGAATGGGGTGAACTTTTCATTGTAGTGAGTGAAGGGAGGTGAGCTGCATTTTTTAGAGTCCACTAATGACCATGGATCAGATTATGAAAGCAGCTGGTGGCATGGCATCGGTAGTGGGCAGTGATTTTTTTTTTCTAAAGTGATTTGGTCATTTGTGTACTGGGACTAGAGCCAGGATGTTATGCTGGGATACTATCCCAGGTCCAGTCCAGGTCTGACCAATCAGGGAACAGCATTATTTCTTGCCATTGTATAATTAAGCAATAAGCCATGAGGGGGTGTGGGTTATCGGGGGATTTACAACGGTTGGCGTGGTTTGCCCACGAGGTGCAGCTGAGTGGGTAAATCCTCGACAACCGTGGTAAATCTCCCAATAACCCACACCCCCAAGTGGCTTATTGCGATTATACCATGTTATATTTTTTGAGATACAAAAATAATAAAATAAAATATGTTTCTTTGTGTATTTTATGTTATTTTTATCGTATTTGTTAGTCCGCCACAAAAAAATAGTCCTTGGTTCTTTGAGTTGTGCTTGGTTGCTAGGGTGTTGCTATGGTTGCTGAGCAGGAGGGGAGAATACAGGGTTTTCAGAACGATTGTTCGTCGCTGCAGTGTAGCGAGAGAGAGAGAGAGCTCTGTTACTAGAAGTCTAGAAGAGGAACAGTTAATTGCTGTAGCAGACTCTCGCTTCGTGGGTTTTTTTTTTTCCCTGTGGAGCCACACAGAGCAGTGGAGAATAGGAATGTACAGCACACTGTCCTTACGTTTTTTTTCCGCTTGGCAGTGGGGATTCGGACACAGAGAGCAGGACTGTAAGAGAGACAAAGCATGAATGAACAGGACATGGAGTTTGTGTTGTTGAGAGACGGGGAATGGATTTGCTTTTTTTTTTCTTGTGTCCAAAAGCAGGGATTCAGAGACAGAGGACTGCACGAGGAAGTAGCAACGGAGCCAAGTAGACAGCAAACAGTTTTTATGAGGCGAATTCAGTAGACGTGTTTATGTGCAAGAAAAATACTGTATTTAAATTCAGTTATGTACTGCAACGTGGTGAACTGTGTTTAAATTTCCCAGTCACTTGTGTGAGATGCTAGTTAAGCGGGATTCAACACGGCGGCTTAAATTTTGTGGTTTCGGGGTCGGATTTATTTTTCTACTATGCAGCTGGCTGGCACCTTTTGCGATGATTATCAGAGGATTTACAACGGAGGTAAGGTGCCAGTCTGCTGTTCTCATTGGTCGGTGTCCGAGGTCCATGGTATAGTTTTGGTTAATACGTAACATTCTAGTGTGCTATGACTGAGCTCATTTCTTAGTACATGGGTTGATACACAATTGGGAACACCGAGAAGATATCAATATAGTTGTATTTTGTTCATAATGACTTCTTCCAAAGGCTCTAGGCCCTCAAGACCCCATACTTTTACTGCATAAATGACGACTGTATTTATTTTAGCATTAATCACTGTAATACAGCCTTCCACCCAGTAGCCTCCATGATACTTCAAAAATCTTTTGATTCCTATGATATGTGTAGTTTATCTTTAATGTAACTTTTATGTAATTGCCATGTATATGTATCTGCAGACTGTACTCCCAGAGAGTCACAGTAATCAACAGCTGCCAAAGATTTTCCTTTAAAGTACAATTAATTTTTTTCCCCTTAGAAGTTGACATAGATGTTGATGGCAGATAAGGACCGCAAGGCCCATCTAGTCTGCCCATTCTTTCTACCTTATGAATGTGCCATAGGCATTTACTCTGTCAATGGCCTATTTACACGCTTTTCTCTTCAGGTTTAGGACTATGTTTGATTATCAGATCAATCCAACTTTCACTTTCAAGGCAGTGCTTTCCACTGGAAGATGTGAAGGGCAGCCCAGCACAACCTTCCTGCTGATTCCCCCGTGCGCCTATGCAGGAGCAGCTGCTCGATAACTCGAGCTAGTCACTCTCCACACTCCAACGCTCGACTGACACACTGCTGCAGGCAGTTCTGGGCTTTCCCAGTAATCCAAAAGGTTTGGTTGGCTGAGGGGAACTGTCTGTCACAGAAAAGGTTCCCCCTCCAGGTCCATTTAGGCGCTGAACCTTAAAAACTAAAATTCCTATAGAATTCAGTCCTACAAGACCTCTGGGGACAGTCTCCATTTTAGGTTCCCTGAGGTTCCAATTGGTCCAACACTGGCAGGCCAGAACCAAGATGGTGGCTCTTATGCATAAGTTCAAGCTGCAATGGAAAGCAGATTAAACAAACTCCTATTATTATTATTATTATTGTTATTATTACAACAGATAAACAGTGAATGATCTCAACTCCTAACAGAGCTCCAGCGGTGCAAGTAGCGACTGCAGAATGGAGCAAAAATACAGACAGTTGGGCTGGTCACAAGCCTTAATTACTTGGACACAGTCCAGACTAATTTTCTCACACAGAATACAGCTGTCTTAAAGAGACATGTATGGAGGCTTAGTAGAGCACTCTCATGCAAACATAAAACTACAGCAGACACAGAACACCATCCTGACAATGGGCATTAGGCAGCCCAGGAAGACATTTCTAGGAACCCCTGTTTGTAGGGAAGTTACATAGAAACATAGAAGTTGACAGCAGTTGAACCGCAAGGCCCATCCAGTTTGCCCATTTTTTCTGCCTTATGAATGTGCCATAGGCCTGTACTCTGTCAATGACCTATCTATTCATACTCATGTGTATTGCTCCCTTATGCCTATCCCATGCCTGTTTGAAGTCCTTCACTGTATTCATATCCACCACTTCCTGAGGTAGACTTTTCCGTGCATCCACCTTCCACCACCCTTTATGTGAAAAAGAACTTCCTCACATTACCCCTTAATCGGCCTCCCCTCTAGTCTCATGCTGTGTCCTCTTGTCCTGCTATTTTTCTTATATTGAAACATGTTGGACTCTGTCACCTTATTGATGCCCTTAAGATGTTTGAATGTTTTGATCATATTGTCTCTCTCCCTCCTTTGTTCTAAGGTAGGGTAGGGTTTTTGGAGCTCAAAAGACAACCAACTGTGTTTTTTGGGTAGTAACCTCAAGGTATATTCTTCACATAAATAAGAACATTTATACAATAGGAGTGAGCAAATAACTCATTGCATTGCATTGGGCTGGCAGTATAGCCTAGAGGTTGGAGGAACGAGGTGTGAACGAGCTTGATACATCCAGCAGACCAGACTTGAGTTTGATTCGCACAACCTCCACTTGCATACTGTGTGACTCTGAGCAAGTCACTTAACTGCCCAGTGCTCCCAGGTTGCCCCTGAAAACAGGCACTTGTGCCTAGTGGGCCTTACCCCTTACCATTCACTTGGGAACATAAGCAGCAGGCTGGTAAGGACAGAGGTCTGGGGTTATATTCTGTTTTAACTGAAATATTTGAATAGTTTTGTAAGTGAAATTAGTTCTATGTGTTAAAAATTATTACCTTGAGTTAGAACTGTTACTTGGGCTGTGATAGTGTAACTTTGGAGGCTTGGGAACAGTTGTTTGACAGTGATAATTAGAGTGACATTTAAATGTGTTGTTTGCCTGGTGTTAGGGGAAGGGGACATTAACAGGAATGTCCTTGTCTTTAACAGGAATTACCTTGGCTTTCATTGTTCACTTGGGAACGTAAGCAGCAGGCTGGTAAGGACGGAGGTCTGGGGTTATATTCTGTTTTAACTGAAATATTTGAATAGTTTTGTAAGTGAAATTAGTTCTATGTGTTAAAAATTATTACCTTGAGTTAGAACTGTTACTTGGGCTGTGATAGTGTAACTTTGGAGGCTTGGGAACAGTTGTTTGGCAGGGATAATTAGAGTGAAATTTAAATGTGTTGTTTGCTTGGTGTTAGCGGGAGGGGACATTAGCAGGAATTACCTTGTCTTTAACAGGAATTACCTTGGCTTTCATTGTTCACTTGGGAACATAAGCAGCAGGCTGGTAAGGACGGAGGTCTGGGGTTATATTCTGTTTTAACTGAAATATTTGAATAGTTTTGTAAGTGAAATTAGTTCTGTGTGTTAAAAATTATTACCTTGAGTTAGAACTGTTACTTGGGCTGTGATATTGTAACTTTGGAGGCTTGGGAACAGTTGTTTGGCAGGGATAATTAGAGTGAAATTTAAATGTGTTGTTTGCCTGGTGTTTAGTAAGAGCCCTCCAACCCACCCCGTTTTGTAGGCTTTCTTAAATACTGAAAAGCCACTGGGGGTTGGGATTGAAGGGCTGAGTATTTCTGTTTGGGACTGAAATTCGAAGCAACAGGAGCTGGTGGGCCTGTGACATCATACGGTACCCGATGTCTGCATACACACACTGTTAGTGGGACTGAACACACACACTGGACTGTATGTGTTTGTGAGACTTGGGAACTTTATTGGTGGGGTTGAAATTGAGTTTGTAAATAACTGCAGTCAGTATAGAGAGAAACTGTATTCCAGGAAAGGGACTGAGAAAAGGGGTGCCATTATAAACAGAGGGGATAAACAGAGTGGCCATATTCCACCATGGCAGGCATCTCGGAAGGGTTGTAGGCTGCACAGGCTGTGGGATGGCATAATTCTCAATTGGGCCTGGAGAGAGGGAGGCTGCCCACTCTGTAGACAGCTGTCTTGTATCAGGAGTGAGGTATATTGGTTAAGGATTAAGCTGGGGGAGCTGGGGGGGTGTCCAAGGATAAGGGTGTGGATATGGGCAGCAGAAGGGTGGGGCTGAGGGGAGGCTGGGGCAACGCTCTGAAATTACAGGACATTATGTTACAGCAAGCAGGAGGGGGCATATTAGGGACAGAGGACCCTTAGATAGGGATGTTGACGCTAAGGGGAAAACGACGGGGTGAACATTCTGAATATAAAGAGAGTGGAGGGGAAGAGTCAGGAGGGGCTGTTTTATGAAGCCTAAAACAGCAGACTGTGGGAAGGGAGCCCCAAGGTGGAACAGAGCAAGAGGGAAGAAGAGGGGCAGTTTAGAGGTGCAGTCAGGGGAAACTCGGGTTACTTGATGGATGCTGACATAGAGTGTCACAATAAATTTGAGCTACTAAGCAACCTAGAGGGGGAGGAAGGGGTTGGTGGAAATGAGGAAACTTATACAGAGGCCGGGGAAAGGGAGTCGGATACCCATAGGGCATCACAGACCGGCAATGGAAAGGATAGCAATAGTCCCAGAGGGAGAAGGGGAAAGATAAATGTTAAGCAAATGGGGGAGATGCAACATATTACAGACATGAGGGAGGAGAGCATGATTGGAGAGAAACTGGGAGACAAGGAGGTGGGAGAGGAGCCCCCTTCAGCAGGGGGGTCAGTACCAAGGATGGGGCCCTAGCTAAAGGGGACCCACAGAGAGCCTCTGGAGGCAGGGTACTATTACAAGGCGGGAGGATGGTGGTGTGGGGGAAGGGGAAACCATCATGGCCAGGATAAATGGATCGGATAAGAGAGGGTTAAAGGGGACACCTATTCAGAGGGGGTTTGAGTTAAGTGGGCAAAATAACGAGGGAGGCAGAAAGTGGAGGGTGACAAGGGGGTCTCTAATAAGGCAGGAAGACTCCCACGGAATTGAGATCATGAATAAAGGGGGGGAAGGGGGCTGAGAGGGCATAGTGGAGGTAACCATAAGGATGATGGCGGTGTTAAGGTTCTGTTATTGGGAGACTCGATGATTAGGGGTATCCAGTGGGAGGGAAAGGAGGGTGGATGCCATAGCCAGGTGAAGGTAGTGAGTATCTCTGGGCTGACAGTGCACAGAACAAAGTTCATGGTGTATGAAATGGTTAGGGAATGTGAAGGGAAACCAGATTTCCTGGTGCATTTGGGAACTAACGACTCTAGAGGAAATAGCTGCTTGGAAATCAAGCAAGGTTCCAAGAACTTGCCAGAGTCTGTCGGATAATGGATGCAACATTTCTTTTCGGAGATATTGCTAGTACCAAAGGCCTCAGTGGAGAAAAAAATGAAGCTCACAGAGGTTAATGACTGGCTCAGGAGTGGGGTGAAGAGAGTGGGTTGGGGTGAGGAACTGGAATGGAGTTTGGGAGGATAAGGACCATATGCCAAGGACAGGCTTCACCTGCCCCATTAGGGATGGCTGACTACATTCAAGAAAGGTGGGGTTTAAACTTGTGGGGGGAAGGATAAGGGAGGGCTGACCAGGAAGTCCTCTCCTCCAGATGAGGGAGTAGCTCTGCCTAAGGGAGGAGGGGGGAAACAGACTGGGGTGGAGGTTTCAGGAGGAGCAGAGGGAGGATGGAAGTATAAGGAATCTGGGTGGGGTTCGACAAAGGGATCAGGGATAAGGGGTGGGGGTTGGTGTTAGTAAATGCCAGGAGCTTGGGAAACAAGTTGCCAGAGTTCCAGGCCATGCTGTTCGAGGGGGGAGTGGATGTGGCGGCGGTCACGGAGACGTGGGCCAACAAAAACCATGACTGGGACCTAAACGTACAGGGGTACACTATGCTTAGGAAGGATAGAAAGGAGGGCAGAGGGGGTGGAGTGGCTATGTTCATTAGAGATGACATAGAAATTGCTAGGGTAGAAGAGGCAGAGGGAAACGTGGAGGCCTTATGGGTCACCTTACGATCCCCAGCAGCAGATATGGTCAAGCTGGGTGTAGTATATAGGGCCCCCAGGATGATTGATGTTCTAGAGGATGGTTTGCTGGACAACATCATTGTCCAGTGTTGACCAAAAGGGGAAGGAGTGGTGTTGATGGGGGACCTTAATATGCCAGGTACAAACTGGGGAACCATGTCCTCTAAGGTGGCCAAGGAGCAGAGGCTGCTGGACTGGCTTCCAGGATGTGTTCTAACACAGCATATGATGGAGCCCACAAGGAGGGGCATGTCCTGGATGTGGTTCTGGCAGATGGGGATCTGGTAAGGGACATGGTTATACAGGACCCCCTGACTGGGAGCGACCACAATACTGTCTGGTTTCAAATAAGCATGGGGAGATCTAGGACACTGGCAGTGGACTTCAGGGGGGCAGACATTGTGGGCATGGGAAATATTCTCAAGGATCACTTGAAGGGGATTACATCAATGACAAGTGTGGAAAGGAGATGGGAGGTCATAAAACGGGGACTTCATGAGGCAGTCAGGATCTGCACTAAGTTGAAACATAAGGGAGCAAGGTCACATAAACCATGCTGGTGGTCCAGTGAGGTACAGGTAGCAGTCCGAGAAAAGAAGGCGCCTACAAAAAATATAAAACAACAAGAGGGGATAGGGATAAGGAAATGTACCATCTTGCATCTAGAAAAGTCACCCGTATGGTGAGGGGAGCAAAGTCCAGTAAAGAGCAGCGGCTGGCACAGGGGATACATGGAGGGGAAAAGGGGTTCTTCCAGTACCTTGGGGAGCGGAGAAAAACTAAGGGCCATCTCAGCAGATTGAGATCAGAAGGAGGGTGGGTGGAAGAAGTGAGGGACCAGGCAGAGGTATTTAACGAGTACTTTGCCTCTGTGTTCACTAGGGAGGGGGATGGGATATCTACAAAGCAAGGCATGAAGGGGATAGAAGCAGCAGTAAGTGGGATCAAGGGAGCAACAGAAATGGAGCAAGGGGAGGGAGAGGTACCCCAGGGGTGTCACATCTGGATAAGGATAAAAAGGCCAGTAAGGTGGAGGGGACAGATGATGCTATCTCCGCCAAAAGGGTGTGGTTAGCCCTCAAGGCCCTAAAGAAAGACAAATCTCCTGGGCCGGATGGCATTCATCCAAGAGTACTATGGGAATTGGTGGACATACTGGCTGCACCCCTGGCGGAGCTCTTCAATAGGTCACTTGAGACAGGGAGGGTACCTAGGGATTAGCGAGAGGCACCTGTGGTGCCAATCCATAAAGGGGGGTCGAGGGAAGTACCAGGTAACTATAGACCCATCAGTTTGACCTCAGTGGTGGGAAAATTAATGGAGAGTATACTAAACGAACGATTGGGGGTGTACTTGGAAGAGGTGGGAGGTCTGGGTAGTCGTCGGCATGGGTTTGTGCCAGGTACATCATGTCAAACCAACCTTGTGGAGTTCTACGAATGGGTAACATCAGAACTGGACAGGGGAAAGCCTGTGGATATATTATTCTTGGACTTCAGCAAGGCGTTTGACTCTGTCCCCCACAATGGTCTGGTGGAGAAACTGATGGGGTTAGAAGTAGGCCCTGTGATGGTCAGATGGATTGAAAACTGGCTAGCTGGATGCACCCAGACAGTAGTGGTCTGTGGGGAGCTCTCGAACCCTAGAGAGGTTGATAGTGGGGTATGGCAGGGCTCGGTCCTGGGTCCGATCCTGTTTAATGCATACATATCGGACATCAGGGAGGGTATAGGGTGTGAAATGAGTCTCTTCTCGGATGACTCCAAGATGGGAGCAGTAGTTGAGGGAGAAGAGGGAGGTTGGCCTGCAAGGGACCTGGACACCCTGGAAAGCTGGGCTCACACATGGAAATTAAATTCAATATCACCAAGTGCAAGGTGTTGCATCTTGGTCGGGAAACCCAAACACAGGTCACCCTGGGAGGGGAGGCACTGGAGGCCCCAATAGGGAAAAGACCTAGGGGTCATGGTGGATGCATGTATGAATAACTCTGAGCAGTGCAGGAGAGCGGCTAGCAAGGCAAACAGGATGTTGGGATGCATTGTAAGGGGATCACCTCTAGGAGCAAGGAAGTGATCTGCCGCTGTACAATGGACTGGTTAGACCACACCTTGAGTACTGTGTACAGTACTGGAGACCACACTTGAAGAGGGACATACAGCTCCTGGAGAGGGTACAGAGGAGGGCAACCAAGATGATACGAGGCTAGGGACTTGACGATGAGGACAGACTTGAGGAGCTCTGCCTGTTTTCATTAGGAGGAGAGGAGAGACAGGGTGGACATGATTGAGGTCTTCAAGTACCTCAAGGAATAAATAGGGTAAACATGGAGGGATCTTTAGACTAAAGCAGGAGGTATCACCAGAGGGCATGGTTTGAAGTTGGAAGGTGGAAGGGTGAGGGAGGAAAAGAGGAGGAGGTTTTTCACTGAGAGGGTGGTGGACCCTTGGAATGCACTGGAATGCACTGCCTGGCGAGCTGGTTTAGAGATCCACAGTGGAGGGCTTCAAGAGAGGGTGGGACAGACACAGAAAGTGGATGTATCAGATGATGGCCTGTCCCAGGGGGGTGGGGATGGATGATAGGGGTTTCTGGAGCACAAGGGATGGGAGGGCCTCGGCACCCAACTAAGGATCTAAGGTTCGAGCAGACTCGATAGACTGTAAGGCCTAATCTGCTGGCAAATCAATAAATAAAAACATGTATTCTCACTGCAATGGAATAAATTGGTTCCATGTGATAAAGGTGACTGCCATTTGGGCGAGTGTACATCGCCGAAAATCAAGTTTCGGCAATGTACACTCGTGATGAACATCAAGAGGATGCCAGAGACTTAGGTTTTCTTTTTTATGCGGGGCGGGCTGTGCCCTCCCGCACCCTCCCCACTAAAGGATCTCAACCCAGGGAGGTGCATGTTGGGGGGGCAATGGTAAAGAAAACAAAACAACCCAGCGCAAAACACAAGTGTGCCCAGAATCAAACCTGCACCCTCCCAACCCCAGTCTGCCACCAACCCACCACGCCACACGGCCAGCTCACCAGCCCACTGCCGCACTACACCCCACAAACCCTCTCTCCCCTTCTACGGCGTGGTCCCCCCCTGCATGAGTGTATACATAGTGACATGCTGTCGCTGTATTCGCTGAACCCCCTATCTGGTCACCCTCCCTGCCAGATAGCCCTGTGCACAGATGCTGTGATTGAATCGCCCTTTTTGAAAGTGCTCAGCCGTGATCGCCATCATCACAGGCTACCAGTAAATCCATTTATTTCACTGTGGTGACATCATAAAACCAAAACAGCACAAAACACAGTACTATTAGATACACGGATAAATGAGTTGGAGGAAACATGAGTTTATGTGATCGAGTGGAGAGACCTCGGCTACCATCACTGTGTGGCCTGCTATGCTCCACCACTCATGAGGATATCCAAGGTCACTCTCCACTCATTCACATAAATAGTGTATTCCATCACCGACCGTAACATATCCCCTATTTATCAAGCTTCTTCTGTAAATCAAGCAGAGGAGTTGAAAGTAAGACTATTGTCTGCACATGCAAGTAATGACATGATTCTAGATTTTTGGAGAGTGGAAATCAGAGTCATATACATTTTCAATAGCTGTGTTAAAGTATAAATTAAATAATAAGGGGGTGCAATAATGCATCCTTGTCTGACTCCTAAATTGTTTGTAATTTTATTAGCAAGGACTTCCGCTGGAAAATATTGTACCTTACACCATGTATTCTCATGCAGTTTGATTAATAAATCCAAGAGAAATGTACCCATGTTATAAGTATATGACAGACCAGGGAGAATTATGGCTGATATGATCAAATGCCATTCGAAGGTTTACAAAACAGCAGTGTCAGTGGCTCAGCAGGTTGCACACTGGACTATGAGGCTGGAAAATCAGAAGGCTATGGGTTCTATTCCCATACCAGGCACTTGGGTTAAATCCCAATATTGACACTGTAGTGCAGTATGAGGGGTGTGCTGCACTCTGCCTGTTCTGATGGTAGTTCAGGGGGATGCTAAAGATCCCAGGGCACTTCTCGAAAAGAGTAGGGGAATTTTTATTATAACTTAAAATCAAATATTTACAAACAGTGTTAATTCACACCAAATTAATACACAAATTAAAAGGTAAAAAAAAAAAAAAATCAAATAAGCATTTCAGTCATACCCCCTACAGGCAACTTCTCTTTCTGTGTTCCAAACCAAATAAAAGGAAAGAAACTAATCAATACCACTCCCCCCCCACCACTAACAGAGTAGGGGAATTTTTATTTAAACTTCAACAAAATCATAATACATTACATTGGTTCTAAAATTAAAGAAAGGGTTAAGGGGCAGCAGACTTCTAGGAAAACATAAAATAAACTTACAAGCTCAAATCGGCAGATTGGGTGGGCCATAGGCCCTTATCTGCCGACACTGTCTATGTATCTATGTATGAAAACTTTAAAGTAACAAGCATTTGTCAATGCCGAATGTTTGATGCTTGGTGAACTGCATACCTGATTTCCTCAGGTTGCGGTCCGGCAGTGAAGAGTGAAGATGTGTCTGCAGTCCAGAAAGTATTATGGTGTCAGAGCCCAGTGGGTTATTAAGGGTTGGGTGCCGAATAGCAGTGTCAGGTAGGGGTAATAATGGCGCAACAGAGATCTTTGTCCAGTTTTATTTTTTTTTCTGTGTTTTTATCCCTGGGATGAAAATGACAGAAAACTGCATCAGCCAGGAGGATGCCTGCCAGCCTGCCACCGGCTCCGCATCACCTATCGGGTACTGGCTTAAACCAGATTAAGTCCCAGTGATGGTGGGTGATGAGGTTGATGAGTGGGGTGGGGATGAGGGGCTGGTGTCAACCAAGGAGCGTAAACAAAGGATGAAAAGAACAAAAAAGAAATAGCTGAAAACACCAGACAAGCAGGAACTACTGAAGATCTTTTCCAGAGGAAAGAAAAGATCTGCATGGGAGGTGTGAGTGAGGAAGTGACGAAGACCCCTGTAAACATTTGAAACGTGCCCCGCTGCATGGAGCAGCACCATGGTCAGTTGACACATTTAACAGGCGATGTAATTGCCTTAGGCAAATTTTTGTTTCTGTAGTGTCCGTCAACAACTTTGTTGTCATTGAGACTTGGTGGAACCAAGTGAAGTGCCCCTGATCCATTAACTGAGGATGGGATCAGTGCCATGTAGCACGGAGGAAACAGTGGAATGGTGCTCTTGAAATCCAGACTGGAAAGGGGAGAGGAAGTTGGGAAGAGTGGAGAAAGTAAGCAACCCTGGAGTAGACAAGTTTGTCTTGCAGCTTTCAAGAGGGAAAAAGGAGTGAGATAGTTGCTCCACCCCTTTGTGGAGGAGAGAACTTTGGCAATTTTCCATGACTGAGGGGACAGCATAGAGACTGAAGGAGAGGTTGAGGAGATGAGTGAGGGGGTGAGGTGATGGTCAGAGCTGACAGATGGAGATGATTAGGGTTCAGACCATCATGGATAGTGCTGGGGGTGGGGAATGAAACCCCTGGGAGGGGTAGGGTGGAGAGAACAGTGGAGGTGGAGGGAGAGGAGAGGATCCTGGGGGGAGAGCACAAGTAGTAAAAAACTCATTGAAGTGAGCAGCAACAAAGGGCGAGTTGGAAACTGGGGGTACAGTGCGTTTTCCAAGGATTCCATACATTTGCTGCACAAGTAAGACCACAGAAATCCAGATAATTGTAACTGTGTTTACTGGTTAGTTGGGGGTATATCATTTACTTTCTCTGTGATGTTACATCTGTCTCAGTTGCAGACAGTACTGTTTCTACCCAGTTCTACAGCTGGGGGAGAGACTGAAACAGAGGAAGGTCATGTAACTTGATCAGGGTCATAGTCAGCTGCTGTGGTGGTGGGATTCCAACCCGGGGCCTCATTTCACAGCTTTGTGCGATAACCACTTCAGACTGCTGAAGGAATGTGTGGAAAGCTAAGAGTTAACAGATGGATGCTTGACACAAGCTCTGATATAGTGCAGGAATCTTGCAAGACTTTTATTTGCAGGAACCAATAAAGAAAACAAAAACGAGCTGTACCTCCACAAAATAACATAATATAAAATAAATGAAGGACAAAACAACAGGCTTCATTCCATCATTCGAAACATATACAGGAGTAGCACTTTCCTTCTCTACAGCTCCAAGGTGTTCACAGAACACCACCCAAGTTAGATCTAAATTACTTCATACAATAGCCTGGCATATAAAGGGTGCAAAGAAACAGGATTGGTTCACTCAGCCATCAATCATATACCTCTTTTAAAAATTTAAACAAAAGATGTTATTTTGTGCTATATCTAATACAATAAACTACCTAATTGTTTAGTATACATTTCCTTCAAGTTAACTCCTCTCCCTAAGATTAATTTAATCCTTAGATTCCAGTCTACAAACGCCGACAAGCATCGTCCCCAGCTTTCCTGCATATAATGTGGATGAAAGGGGCCGGCCGGCTCTTAAAATGCAGGAGAGCTGGGTGGGTCTGTGGCATTTTGTAGTGCCAAGCATTATTTTAAATTAACGTAACCAGAGTTAAAACCCTGTTGATTCCTTCAGAAAACATAAAAATATACGACCTCTAGACGTAGGGCAATAAATGCCTAGCCTGCCTATTCCCTTTCTGTGGCTTTTAACATTTTTTCCCGATACGGCAAGTGTAGCTGCGCAAATGTGCACGCTTTCATGAGGGAATCAGGAGGACAGCACTCGAGATTCACCTACCAAAACACCAAACTCAGGCTCTAGGTAGGTGAACTTCTTCCTTGAGAAACATTGCAGGTTACAGGGACAATGTGGCCATTTGCACTGCCACGCTATATTCAGGACATTTTAACGCAAACCACAACTGAATGCTACAGGGAGCGGCAGGAGCGTCTTTTTGGTACAGGGAATGGAGCTAACAGGCGGACAGGTTACGGCGTTTATCTGCCAAGTCCCCCTACATCGGGATACTGTATTGCCTGCTCGTTGAGCTTTTAATCGCTCTCTGGAAATATTTAATTCTACTTAAGTCCCTCCTGGCTCCCACAACAGCGTTGCAGAAGGGAAATGCTTTGCAAAGTGTAGTGGTTTTCCACTTTTTCGGGGATAATAATTGCAATGCAAAGGTTGCATAAACAAGTGCCATAAATAAGTTCTACAAATAATGACATATGCGGGGGGGGGGGGTATTCTAAATAGTGTGTAATAGATGGCCAGTCTATTACTCACTATTTTCCAAAAGACAAACATGTACACAGACAGCATTCATTCCACAGGACAGCAAAAAAAACAGAGAAAGGGCGGGGTGATATACTAATCTGATTAGAGCCTTGGCATCTCTGTGTTTCCCCACACCCCCACCCGTGCCCTCTCCAGTTTTGGTGTCAGTCGGCAGAAGAAACAATCGTCCTTTCAGACCAGTTTGTTCCCCAACCATAAGAATAATTACTGTACCTCACCTCCAGCCAGGCTCTGCCTCCAGTTTGCTGTCTGTGGCCTGCAGCAGCTGGCAGGCTTCTCCTGACCCAAGTCCCTTTCTCTCAGCCAAATTCACTCCTGGTCCCAGCTCCTCCTCTGCCTTCTCCTGTGCTCCAGGCTCTCATCCAGAGCAGTGTGGGTCAGCCACTACCAGCTCGCACACCTGCTGCCCCACCCAGGCTGATTCCTCTCTCGTCCTCCGATTGTGGTCCCGGTCTGGTCCACCACCTCATGCACGCTGCTGCACTAGAAGCACTACACTGAAGGAGAGAGAGAGCGTCGGCAACAAGCACCAGTAGCAGTAAATGCAAAGCCGAGAAGAGAGACAGCAATGAGCTGCAGCAAACAGAAAGCTGCTCCATGGCGTATGCTCACCAGGTGAGGACTGAAGACTGGGGAGTGTGTGGCAATGGAAGGAGCTGCCATTTTGGAAAGCCGTATCAGGCATATGTTGGGGGGTGGGGGTAGGTGGATCAGCATAGGACTGAAGACCGGGGAGTGTGCGGCTGTGGCTACATATGTTGAGGCGGGGGGTCAGGACTGAAGGCTGGGGAGTGTGCAACCGTGGCAGCATATGTAAAGCCGCATTGTGCCTTATCTTGAAGCAGGGGGCAAAGGACTGAACACTGGAACTGTCTGGCAATGGCAGCAGGCGGCTATGTATAACTCGGCCATGCCCATTAGCGTTTGCTGTGTCGCATGTGTGGCGAATATGGGCTACAGGAAGAAATGAAGTGCTCACATTGGAGTGGTTCATTTCTTTCAACTCCTTCGCTGCCACGTCAGCAAAGCCGAACTTGAGTCATGACCAGAGTGCCTGGTCATTGGTGTGCACTGCCAAACCCTTTGCAGTTTCAGCTGTAATTGGCGTGGCAGTGACATACATCTCATTTTCCCGTTATTGTCCCAAGACGTTTGGTGTGCATGCACATGAAACATAAAAATGAGTATTAATGCATACTTGTCCCCTCTGAAAATATTAAACATATTCTAAACTGTACCATAAAACAGAAAAAACTTTGTACTAAAACAAAATACATATTAATTCATACATCTAATCCATATTAAATCACACTATCTGACAAATAATTCACTTATCCTTCCCTCCAAGGGTAGGCTGTTTAAGGTCATTTAGGTAAATTTTGGTAGTGTTCCCCACCATTCCAGTATTTTTCCTGCTGGGTATTGTTTTTCTTGATTTCTTGAATATTAGTTTTAATTTGATGGTTGTGAGGCTAGTGGAAAATGGATGGACACACACAAGAGCCAGGTTGCCAAAAAAAAAATATATATGCCAAGCGTAATTTTATTATTTACAGCAATAAAAGCGGACTGAATATGTCAAAATAAAAGAAAGGCAAATAAAGCAAAGCAAATTTACAGTTAACTTTGCTGTTTGCTAACACAAAAAAAAGCACAAGGCTCTAGTAGAAAGGTTAGAGTCCCACAGGCTGGGTATGTAACCCACCTGAACTCATAAGGCTGAAGGAAATAGCAGACCTTCTTGCCCTGGATCAGAACAGCACTGATCCCACGACGAATCTGATGGGTGCACCAAGTTAGACTCATTTATACCTGGAGTCAACCAGGTGACCACATCAGGCTCCACCCACAACACAGAAGTTGCAATTTATTTCTTTAAACAACAATATTTTTTACATCAGATAGTTGCAAACATAATTATACACTGATATTTACTATCTGGGTGATAACTGGTTTGAAAAAACTGTCTAAACAAAAAGGTAATGCAAGTTTCAAGTGCAGACTCCTCCCACAGTGCTGTCTAGAGTATAAAAGAATGGAAGACAGGGCCGGCTTGCTCTTATAGAGACACTGGAGGCTCTTAGGCAGAACTCTGCAGGCCTGGGATCCTTGCACTCGGTAGGAAGCACATTCACATTCATTTTAACAGCACGTTTTTTTCTTGAGTGAAAAACATGTTTAATTTTACAGTTAATGCTTTATTTATTTAATACAGCATTTCCTTTATTATGCACCAAACATGTTGTATACTCTCTGGCATTTATGTTGTTCTCTTTTGGGGACACTGTTTACCCCAGTTGCTTTTAAGGATCCTTTCACTTGGTATATTCCATAGGAGAATGGGAGAAAACTGTAATTTTTGCTACTTGATTATACAATGGTGTTTGAAAATCCTGTAACCTCATTGGTCAAAACATGTCACATGACCGTGGGTAAATTCTGCATAGCCCACGGCTGAGGAATGGCATTTATAAAAAACATAATTAAACACATTTTAAATGTATTTACACATGGGTCCATTGTATAATCGCAATAAGGCACTCCAGGGTGTGAATTATTGGGTGATTAACCCACTTCTTGTGTGGTTAAGTCACTTGGCTGTGCCTCGTGACACACCACACAAGGTGTGGGTAAATCTCCAATAACCCACACCCTGTTGTGCATTATTGCTTAATTCATACACTCCCTTGCAGAGTAGAGCTCCAGGGAGAGCCCAGGATAGCATAACCATGAGCTCCACGTTATCCCTGGGCTTGCAGCAAAACAGGTTTGTGCTGCTGGTCGCTCTCCTTGGAGGTACCTCTCACGAACATTCCCCTAGCTATACAAATATACCTAGGGCTCCAAGAACAGAGGTGTATGTACCTCTCACCTCTAACATTGGGGGGCAGCGGTGTAGAGATGACCCGAGAAACGCAGGGATAGAAAGAAGAAACTTTTGCAGGTGGCTTGCCTGCAGAAGGGGGAAGATTAAAAGGGAGAGTAAAGAGAAAGAAAGAAAGAAAGAAAGAGAGATGCTGCTGCATCAGACTTGGAAAGGATCCGTCTCTCAGGGGAAAAACAGCACACTGTGACATACTCCTCCCCACCTAAGCGGAAACCAGGGGATTTACTCCCTAATATTTACAATCCAGGTTTCCTACCATGACATCGCGGAAACACTGCACACCCTGGCACAGTGCGATCAGATCTCTCAGTGAAGGAGAGATGGAGCTTCAGCCCGCCAACTCCCAAGGCTCCACCTCGGGGTCCCTAAACAAAAACTAAATATATTACATCAACAGGTCAAGAGGTTTTCCTCTTAACCCTTCTTACCATTCATTACCCCGAGGTCTAATTGTGCCTAAATGTCTGGGTCTGCCCCAAAACAGGACACAAAGTTCGCATCTTTGTTTCCACTTCCTGGTCTATGTCTGACAGTAAACCTGTAAGGTTGTAAAGCCAGGTATCACCGCATTATGCGCAGATTCTTGTCTTTCATAACCTGTAGCCAACACGGGGTTGAGATCAGTGGTCATTTCAAACTTGGGAACCCCAAAGATAACATTTCAATGCTTCAATAGCTCATTTCATTGCGAGACACTCCTTTTCAATAGTTGAGCACCTAGTCTCTCTCATGTATTTATTTTTTGTTGACCGGGTAAGTGCACTAGACAAATCCTGCCTATTTTCAGGCACGACCTGGGGGAGGAGGATACAGATGAATGCCAACTGACCTTGAACCAGATTAAGCTGTTGGTGGTATTTTTAGTGAATGAGGGAAATTTGGCCAGGACACCGGGGAAATTCCCCTACTCTTTCGATAAGTGCCATGGGATCTTTAACATCCACCTGAACTACCACCAATCCAGGCAGATGGGACCTCGGTTTAACGTCTCAACCGAAAGACGGCACCTCAGAAGTGCAGCACCCCTCTCATGCTGCACTACAGTGTCAGTACTGGGATATTAACCCAAGTGCCAGATGTGGGAACTGAACCCACGGCCCTCTGATCTCCCGGCCTCAGAGGCGAGTGTGCTACCTACTGAGCCACTGACACTGACACTGATGTAACTTGCAGCTAATGAATATGATGGGGTGTTCTTTCCCTTCATGCATTTGGGATAGTATAGCCCCAATACTTGTGTCAGAGGCATCAGTCTGCACTATGAAAGGCAAGGAGAAGTCGGGGCTTCTCAGTTCCAGAGAGGAACACAGGCTTGCCTTTTTATAGCGCAAAATGTCTCTTCACATGCTGGGGTCCACTTAACCTTGGTGGGGTTATTCTTTTTTTGTGAGGTCTGTCAGGGACTAGCAAGTGTGGCAAAGTTAGGCACAAGCCTACTGTAATATCCTGCTAAACCCAGGAATGATCTGACATGTTTCTTTGTGGTGGGTCAGGGGCTATGAGCTATAGCGTCCACCTTCCCAATATCTGGTTTGACTTGCCCGTTCCCTGTCAAAAAAAACAGATATTTGGTTTCCTGAATTGCCACTGAGCATTTTTCAGGATTAATGGTCAAGCCTCCTGTAGCAATGGCTGGCAGGACAGCAGTGAAGTGTTTTACATGTTCCTCCCAGCTGGGGCTAAAGATCACCACATCATCTAGGTATGTGGCACCGTAGTCTGTGTGGCTTTTTATGGTACAGTCTATAAACAGCTGGAGGGTGGCAGGGGCCCCATGCAAACCAAAAGACATGGTGAGGAACTGAAACAGACACTGTTTAAAGGGATCTGCCAGTAGCCCTTCATGAGGTCCAGCGTGCTAATGAACTGCGCATTTTCAAGTCGATCCATGATGTCATCTATCTCGGGCATGGGATACCCATCGAACTTAGAAATGGTATTTAAATGTCTGAAATCGAGGCATAGACATAAGCCCCCTTCTTTCTTCTCCACCATCGCTATGGAAAAAGCCCACTCACTGTTGGAGGGTTCTATCGCTCCCAGCTGCTGCATCTTTTTCACCTCCTTAACAACCTTCCCCCAAACCTTTTTGGGTAACTGATAGGTTTCTATCTAATGGTGTTGGTCTGGGTGACCACTATATGATTTTCTACCCCACGAGCTTTGCCTGGTATGCTAGTGAATGTGTGTTGGAATTGCTGCAACACCTTGTCCAACTCCTTATGCTGTTGTGGCTCCAGAGCAGGGTTAATGACTAAGTCTTTGAGTTCCCCCTGTCTCTCCAGCCTTTGATAAGCAACCTCCAACTCACTCCATTTAACATCTGGCATATTTGGGTCCCCCATCAACAATATCTCCCCTTTTTCTGCCATCGTAAGGATGCCTTCTGTCATTTCCTTGTCCATTTCTTCCCCCCGAGATGGGGGTCTGTATACAACACCCATGCAGATTGTGGTGCCATTTCCTGTCTCCAGGGTGACCCACAGTGCCTCCTCTCCTCCCTGTTTACCCTTTAGTTCTGTTGCTTTGATCCCTTCTCTTACATAGAGAGCCACTCCTCTTCCTCTTCTACCCTCCCTGTCCCTCCTGTAGACTGTGTAACCTGGTATGTTGACATCCCAGTCATGGTTCTCTATGTTCTCTGGAGTGCTCATGTGATCCCACTCCACAAGAGTGGTAGCAGGGAGGAGGCGGGGAACTACAGACCGGTCAGTCTTACCTCAGTAGTGGGCAAGATTATGGAGGCACTCCTTAAGGAAAGGATAGTGCAACACCTGGAATCCATAGGGGCACAGGATCCAAGACAGCATGGGTTTACAAAGGAAGGTCCTGTCAAACTAATCTCATAGATTTCTTTGACTGGGTAACCAGAGTGGTGGACCAAGGGGGAGCAGTTGATGTCGCCTACCTTGACTTCAGCAAAGCTTTTGACACTGTTCCACATAGAAGATTGATAAATAAGCTAGGTAGGCTCGGGGTGGGTCAGAAGTTGGTCAACTGGGTGGCAAACTGGTTGACTGGCAGAAAACAGAGAGTGGTGGTAAATGGTATACAGTCAGAAGAGATGCAAGTCACAAGTGGGGTACCTCAGGGATCAGTCCTGGGGCCAGTCCTATTCAACATCTTCATTAGTGACCTGCAGATGGACTAGAGGTAAGGCTTGTCTGTTTGCAGATGACACCAAGATCTGCAACAGAGTAGATGATCCAGATGGGGTGGGCAGAATGAGAAGAGATCTGGATAAACTAGCAGAATGGTCAGAAGAGTGGCAACTGGGATTTAATGCAAAGAAGTGCAAAATCATGCGCATAGGAAGAGAAACCCTGAAGCCACTTATAGGCTGGGAGGAGTTGCTAGCAGTCACAAAGGAAGAAAGAGACTTGGGCATCATCATCACTGATGACCTAAAATCATCAAGCAGACCTCTAAAGCAGTAGGTAAGGCTAGGGGGTGTTAGGGTGTATTAGTAGGGAGTATCACAAGTCGTAAGAGGAGGTAATAATCCCTCTGTACAAGACATTGGTTAGGCCCCATCTGGAGTACTGCGTGCAGTATTGGAGGCCACACCTCACAAGGACATTAACCAAATTGAGGCAGTCCAGAGAGGGCAACAAAATGGTGCAGGGACTGCATCAGAAGACATATGAGGACAGATTAACGGAGCTCAATATGTATACCCTTGAGCAAAGGAGGGAGAGAGGTGATATGATCGAGACATTTAAACACCTTAGGGCATAAACAAGGTGAAAGAGTCTAACATGTTTAAATATAAGAAAAATAGCAGGACAAGAGGACACAGCATGAGATTAGAGGGAGGCCGATTAAGGGGACTGTGAGGAAATTCTTTTCACAGAAAGGGTGGTAGATGCATGGAATGGCTTACCACAAGAAGTGGTGGCTATGAATACAGTGCAGGGCTTCAAACAGGCATGGGATAGGCATAAGGGAGCAATACAAATGACTATGAATAGATAGGTCACTGACAGAGCAAAGGCCGATGGCACATTTATAAGGTAGAAAAAGAAATGGGCAGACTGGATGGGCCTTGCGGTCCTTATCTGCCGTCAACTTCTATGTTTCTATGTTACCATGTTTCTGTGACTGCCACAATATCTAGGCGTTCCTCTTCCATCAAGGCCACTAGTTCAGGGAGCTTGTTACCCAGACTACGGGCGTTGGTACTCATTGCCCTCCATTTTTTGATGGCCTTACCACTTTTAGCCCCATTCCTGTCCTTACTGCCTTTGCCTATTTCTCCATTTACCCCTGCCCTTCTCCCTATCAACCTCTGTCTTGGTGTTTACTGGTATCCAGAATATGGGCGACCGTCAAAATGGTGACTCCGTATTCGGCACTATTGGAATGGGCTACCCACAAGGGTAGCGATTGGTTCTACTGCAAGGGGAAGGGAAAGTGACAGGAAAAAGGGAACGGTGAGGGGAAGGGGAGGGATGGAGAAGAGGGTTCTATACAGGAACTGTCCCTGCTGCCGCCGAGCCAGCCATGTGGTGTGGTGGTGAGGGAGGCTTGCTCTGGCACAGTAGGTACTGGGTTCGGGGCTGGGGATGGGAGGGACTAAATTTTGCTGTAGGCAGTGGCTCCCAGACTTAAATTTGTTTTGCAGTCGAATTTGTGCCCCTTCCCTGACATGCACCCTCCTGGAGTTAGGAATCCTAATTCAGGGCGTGCAGGGGCGCAGCCCCCTCCCCCTGCAAAAACACTTTAGATTGCCGTGTTTCAGGTCGCTGGTAAGTGTATATCGCCGATTTGCTTTTCAGCAATATGCACTCGCCATAATAGCAATCGCCGTTCTGCAATCACTATTATGACATAGAACCATGTTTATCTCACTAATTACCCAGTTTTTTGGGGGGCTAGGATTTCCCTGCTCCTTTTCAGTGCCTCCCCCCCCTTGGCTAGTTTAAATGCTTGCCAATGAAGCATTTAAACCTATCACCTAGGATCCTGGTTCCCCTCCTGGACAGATGCAGACCATCGTGCCAGTATAGGCCTGTATCTCTCCAGGTGGACCCCAGTCCCCAGTGAAGCCAAAACCCTGAGCTCTGTACCAGTTTTTCAATCATTGATTGAATCCCATGATGCGGAGCACCCTAGCCTCACCCTTGCCATAGACAGACAGCACCTCCGAGAAGGTTACTGTGCGTGCTACTTGTCTAAGGCCCCTCCCCAACTCCACAAACTCCTCGTACACTGCTCTGATCCCATTTCCAGCCAGGTCATTTGTCCCTAGGTTTGCAATGATGTCCTGCTCCCTCCCCTGTGCAGCTGCTCCCACGATCCTCTACCTGTCCCTCCAAGCCATGGCGCCGGGCAGGCATCTTCCCTCCCTCTCCCCTCCCTCCCCCAGTCTGGCCCCCTACCAGTTCAGTCCCTCACCAGGAGTTGTTTCCTTCCCCTGTGGGGTCCCATGCCACCCTCTTGTGGGTCTCCTTGGTGGAGGTTCTCAGCGTCCTCCTTTGCCTTCACTGCGGGTGCTTCCATAGAGGAACCATGCTCTTGCCAGAATGGCGAACGAATTGTGGAGAGGTACAACTAGAGGGATGTGCCTATGTTCCTCCACCCTCACCCTCCCTGAGCCAGTCGCTCCTCTTTCTTGGCAACCTCTGAGGCAGCAGTGTCAGCCCTGGTGGTCCCTGGGTGGGAGAGGAGGTCCCCTGAATCCTGGTCAACTCATCCTGAAGACAAGCAACCTCCTCCCGCAGCCCAGAGAGGTGCCTGCAGATGGGACAACAACTGCATGCTCCAGAATGTCTCCTGGAAGACTGCCGCTCCACAGCCACTGCACTGCACCACTCCCATCATGTCTTATTTGTGGCCCCTCGACTGTTGTTTCGTATGCTTACCCTTTCCTCTCTCCGATTTACTCCCCCCCCCCACCGCTTACCTACTGCCTCCATGTCTTTACAGCTCCTGCCGTTCCTGTTCTGGGACAGGAAGTTCCTGTATTCCTCAGTTGTCTCCTTCTTACTTGCTTAGAGACAGACCTCCAGCAGCTGGGGGTGAGGGAAAGCTATTCTTTTCCTTCTTGGATGGTGAGTGTTTTGTGCCTGTGTGATCACTCCCTTCCTTCTCCCAAACAGGAAGTTCCTGTTGTCAGTCAAATCCAGTGCCTATAAAAGTGGAACTGGCTAAGGGTGGAGGGAGGGAGGGAGGGCTATATAATCCTGGTAGAAGAGTTCTTGCAGCCACCTCCTTCCTCTTGCTGCTCTCTGCCAAAAGCTAACTATTGAAGTTTTAAGTACAGATACTAAGCCGGCCCGGTGGCGCTGAGGGTTGAGGCTCTGGACACCACACCGGCGACCTGGGTTCAGCAGGGGAAGAGCAGGATTGAGCGTCCTCCGGACAGCTCTCCTGGGGTGAGTGGGTTCTCCCTCATGCTGCTCTAGTGACCTCTGGAGGAGGAAAGGGCAGTCGCAGGCAGCGTGGGGACATGGAAGGGGATAGGGCGACAGCAGGTGTCTTTCACCCGGGCATGGGAACGTGCCTGGCATGAGCAGGATGCCATTGCATGTCCACACCCAAGCAACACAGCACAGAAAAGCCCTCTGCAGAGCCGTGGAGATGATGGGGACCTCAGGGGCAGGTCCACATCTCACAGCTGGCCCAGTGCACCAGTGGACTCCACAGCCGACCTGACATCAGGTAGGTCCTTCTAATCCTGGTACTGGCCACCAAAGGAGGGTGGACCCGCCCCAGGGGGTGAGCTAGGGGGCTGGACCTGCCTGGGCATTCAGGGGAGTTCACTGGCATGCGGGGGTTCAGGCAGGGAGTAGAGCCCCCGCCGAGTGGGTACCCCGGAAGGATGCCCGGGCCGCAGGGTAAATAACTAGAATTAAAAAAAAAAAAGTATAGACATCTGGCTTTTTGTTACATAAGCCACACCCTGTAATTTACTGCTCGTCTCTTCACCTAGCTAACAGCACAGATAACAGTTCCCTTCCCCAACTCAAATAAGCGCTCCAACTCTTTTTTTTTTTTGTTTGTTTGTTTTTTTACCCTAATTATAGGTTCCAGTGGTACAGTTGTAGTTCTTTAGTCCCAGTAGAAGATTTCTAGCAGCTGCCTCCTTCCTCTTGCTGCTCTAGGTTTTATATTAGTTTATATTTCAATGTGTGGTACATAGCTCAGTGCTTGTGATCCTAAGTTAGGCAAGTATTGATAAGTAGTTTTATAACTAGATCCAGGGTGTTGGTCGAAGGCATATCCCAAGTTCGATTGCAAGCAGGTAATCCTGCAAGATGAGGTACTGGTGAATGAAGAGTCCACCATGGAGAGGCAATAGCTTAAAAGTTTAGCGAATCCAAATCCGTGATATCTATAGGTGTAGAAGGTGAGGAATTGTGTATAGTCAGGCAGGTCGGCTTGCGGCTGTTCGCTGAATCATATCTTGGAGGAGCGAGAATGTAGAACTGGTCGATGGTCAGTCCTTGAGTACAATGAAGGAGGAAGTCCATTCAAGGAGATGGAATGGGATTATAGTGAGCAAGCAGCTAGGCCTCCCTTTTTTGTGGGGCAGAGTAGCAGAGAATGGCAGATCCCATGTGATCTGATATGCATCGTTCCAGTAGACAAGGCACTAGGCCCCCTGGTGGCGCAAAGCAGGAATGTGGTGTACAGGCAGCCAAGCCACTTTGTGGGGTGAAGTGGAGATAAATCTCCAGGCCCCCTTGCGGGTTGAATCAAGAATGCGGAGTGCAGGCAGCCAAGCATACCAAGCAAACGGGAGTTTTCAAATGCTAGGCCTGCGGAGGCAAAATGATTGTTAAAGGAGTCCAAGATCTCCGTTCTATCACAGATGGTGGCACTACCAGAAATATTCTTAGTTGGAAGGGAGTTTCCAGGCATATGACCAGACAAGTCCTTGATTGTTTTCCAAAATTTAGAGGAGCTGTTGGCGGAAGAGTCAAGTTCAGTACGATAAAAAACAGCCTTTGCTTCTGTAACCATCTTGGTGCATATGTTCCATTCCCTCCTAAACTGGCACCAGTTCGCGGAGGTCTTAGTTCTGTGCACTTTTTTCCACAGCTTATCCCTCACTAACATAGCGATCTTAAGCTCTGAGGAGAACCAATGACAGGCTTTATTCCTCATGCAGACTTTTACCAGAAGGGCATGCTTATTTAATGCCCTTGATATTATTTCATAGAAGATGTCGTATGCCATATTTACCGTGTTTGCAAGGTAGAAATCTTGCCAATGCAAGGAGTATCTTAGCTCGTCAGTGTAGGCAAACAGATCGAAATTGTGTTTAGACCTCTTGTTGGTGAACTTCGATGCAGGTAGTGATTTATGAACTGATCTTAGACCGGCAAAGAAACAGTGATTGCAGATGTCAGAGAAAAAGGTGCCAGCATGAGAAGATAGATGGGGTTTACTTACTAAGATACTATCCAGCAAGGTACTTTTACCGGGATTCTTTTATTACGCCGCGTCAGTTCATCAATAAGCTGCAACAGCCCAATGGTGTCACAAAGTGATTTAAGTGGTGTTGAGGCCTTAGAGAGCCAATCAAGGTTAAGATCCCCTAAGATAATTGATTCAAGGGACCCGTGCCCCAGTATGGAGCTTAGGTGCGACAGAAGCTGTTGGCCAGCGGATGGAGGCCTATAGCATCCCACAACACTGAAGAAGAAAGTTCTGGCAGATGAAGAGATCCAGCTAGGAGTGATGTCTGGACAAGGGATGATGGTTAATCCATGACCGAGGTAGCTGTGAGTGAAACAGCTGTAAAGTGTACATGTACAGTCAACATGGTTGAAGATGAGTGACAACGTGTAAATATTTGAAGACATACAAATCTTAGAGGATGAAATGGTTAGCAGTGTTGCCCAGTAGGGAGTGGTGATGATGTAGGAGTCAATGTGAATGGGAGGCTTGCCTGGAGCTGGAAGTCCAGTGAAACATTGGGCTACAATTGAGTACTTTATCAGAAAGGAGAATTGTCCCAAGATGTCCAAGGATTGAGGAATACTCTACGGAGATGTGCGGTGCAGATATCTGATTGGGACTGGACCAGAATGGAGATGGAGTGCAGTGAAAGAAGTAATGAATGATGAAGTAGGGTAGACCTGGAACGGCAAGCTGGAGCATAGACCCTCTGTAGGTCCGGAGTATGCAGTGTTCGAATGCTCGAGCGATCGAGTAGGTCTCAGGTGGTCAGCTTAAGGAAGATGAGACCCCCATGTGGGTCTGCACTTGTGAAGATGGAAAGATGTTTGAGCATAGAGAAATGCCCCTGTGGGCACGATGGATTCTAGTTGGCGAGACCCTCATGTGGGTTCGCCATCACCATTCCATGATATGCTCTGAAGTAAGGGGGGGGCGTAATCCCTGCATGAGTCTGCCTGTAGTGACTTGAGTACGTTTTAGCTAAGCAGAAGGGCCCCCCTCATGGGGTGTATATGTCTGAGATGGCGGGACACCACGTGATCTGCCATTGCCATAGTATTGTGCTTTCTGAGTAAAGGATGGTGGAACCCCCTGCAGTCCACCTTTGCAGTAGTGGTGCATGGTCCAAGATAAGAAGGACAAGACCCCAGTGAGTCTACCTGTAGAGTGATGAGGAGGTGCCCTCTTGTGGGCATGGATGTTTGAGATGATGGGACCCCCGGGTCCGCCATCACTGTAGTAAGTGTGGACGAAATGTGAGCTTTCCAAGGTCCCACGGAGGCCAAGCTGAACTGGAGATCCCATGCAGGATGACTGGAGGAGTAGAATGGAATGCCAGGAGGCCATGAATAGTAACAAATGCAGTCATCCTTCAAGGCCGCAGAAGTAACCTGATTTGAGGGTTGCATTTGACTTGCTGTGATATGAAGTTCCCTGGCTGATACTACAGCGAACCCATATAGGTCTATTTGAGGACAGCGTATAAAGCACTCGAGTGGCAAGCTTGACCCCCATGTGGGCTAGCTGGAGAAGAATTGAGTGAGGTGAGCTAGGCCTTCACGTAGGCGAGTTGGACTGGCAGGACATCCACGTTGGTCTGCCAGAGGAAGAAGTAGAGTGAGTGAGTCAAGCTAGGCCTCCATGTAGGCTAGCTGGACTGGCAGGACCCCACTGTCAAGAGTCCTTTGAAACATAGGGAGGAACAAGGACCTCGAAGGAAGGTAGAAATGCTTAGGACATCCGAGGAATGGGAGATGCATTACAGAGAGCTGTCCTGAGTACACACTTGTGCTGGAACTGGAACAAAAATCAGTCTGAATGCAGGAGAAGAATCACAGGATGACAGGTAACAGGCTAGACTGGCATGTGGCTGGCTGGAGTGTAAGTCTTTTGTAGGCAGAGTTCAGATGATTGAACTGCAGTGTAAGGTCCAGGTGGACAGGCTAAGGAAGGGAAGACCCCATATGGACTGCCTTGGTGAAGAGGGAATATGTTTGAATAAGGACAACAGCCCTGTAGAGTTGCCTAGCAGTTAGGGATAGTGGACTCTCACACGGGGTTGCCATGGAAAGACACTCAGAGCACTGAGCAATACCCCCTCATAGGTATAGTACAAGGTGGCAGACCTCTCTTCTGCAAATCCGCCATTGCTTCAGAATGGTACTGGCAGAATAGGGGCCGCAAGACCTCTTTCAGCTTGGAGAAGAACCAGAAGCGAATGTGTTGTGCAAGGCTACTACTCAAGCTTACCGGACCAGTAGGAACAGTACTGACCCGAAACAGCAAGGCAGCGGTGAGCACAGAGATGAGCCAACAAGTTAGCATTCTAACTGGTCTGAGTTTTAGTTTAGCATATGTAGACTTACTGGAGGAGTTAAGCAAATCAAGCTGCAATAAAAATGTAAACTGAGTCCACTCAGCTGAGACTTATAAACAGGTGAGATTTGATCATAGACTGTCCGGATAATGCAGTGGAAGTTATCAAAGAGTGAGCTACAGCCTTTACGAGGAATTAGGAATCCTTGGAGCCCACAGCAGGTCAGGTAAATAGTGAATAAGAAAGGAGGGCACAGAGGTGATGTCACACCTGAAAGGCCGGCAAGACAAAGGAACACTGACAAGGGAATGATGGAATGGAGTGCTGAATGGAGGCAGTCCTGGGCAGCAGATGGGAGCCAAGAAAAAACTGACTGGAGCAGTGCCAGAGTAATCTGAGAAGGTGCCAAGTGCAGGAAGGAAACTAGTAGACTGCAGCGATGGCATGGTGCGAGCGGCTGCTCGAGATGAAACCCCAAAAAGGAGCAGACAAGAAACAAAATGAGAGGTATGGGGGAGAAGAACAGAGGAATGAATGAGGAGACAGGGAGCCAAGGTGGGGGGGCACAAATGAGCAAGAGCAAGGGACAACAACACGGGCGGGGAGGTAGGCAAGAGCAGTAACAGGAGGTGAGGAAGAGAGAAAACAGAAGATAATAGAAACAGAAGAGCAGCCGCAGGACCATGCAGCAACGCAACCAATGAGTCTGACTCACTCTAAGCAGAGGGAGCTGAAGCTGACAGTTTAAGAGGAGGATGGGGAGGAGCTATTCCCCCCATTGAAATACAGGTGGAGCCTTCCAAAAAAATACTGTGGAAAAAGACTCACTACAGGGTTAAGTTGTTAATCCCTCCTTCTGAGATTGGAAGATATGTAATATTGCATTGTATAGGGCTGAGCCTACTACCCCATATGCATGAGAAGAAACGGCCATTCAACTTTGTTTTCAATTCTAGTGGTGGGGGGTATATATGACTAATGTGTAAAAACATGGGTATCAAGAACGTTTTAATTAAACATATTCTCTTCTTTTTGCTCATTATTTATTCCATAATGTTACCGTATTAATGGCTTTATTCAAAATCACCTCCCAGTTAATTAGTGCTAAATCTCCTGGGCCAAAGAGTACACCTAAGATTTTTACCTGCCGGGCTGAGATCTGAATCCCTATTAATTTTTCATCATCTGGGTATTTGGGCCCAATAGGTATCCCAATGCTTTTAGAATAATTAATGGATGAACTACAAATGGCCTTATATTTCTGTATCGTTCCTTTTGCCAGTACTGCTGAGGATCTATCAGGCAGAATTAATATCAGATCATCAGTGTATGCTAATGTCTTAATTTCAGGATCAGAACAGGAGTCCGATAAACCATTAATTTCTTGTTGATTATGTATATGTCTGATCAATGGGTCCCGCGATACTATGTATAGTAGTGGGCTCAACAGACACTCTTGTCAGAACCCCTTGTCTTATGGAACATTTATTCCCTGTCTATCCATTTATGATAATAACATGTTTGTACCCAAGTAATAAATTCAATTGGTATTTTATAAGCAGTCATGACTTCCCAGAGGTAGTTATGAGAGACAGAATCAAAGGCTTTATTCTGATCTAGGCATAACATGAACTCTGTAAGTTCTTCCTCATTTCCTTTTGTTAATATTTCCCTAATTAAAACTAAGATGTCTGACATTTTCTTTCTGGCCTGGTATGGGGCTTATTTGAGAAGGCAGGATTAGAAAAGGTAACCCGAGTAATAATCTATTACTTAATATTTTTGTTAAAAGTTTGAGATCACAATTTAGTAAAGTTATTGGTCTCCAATTTTTCAACCGAGTTCTTTCCCCTTTTTTATAAAGAAATATCAGGAGGCCGTTTTGTATTTCCTCTGGGATTTTGCCCGTGCCTAATATGTGGTTAAATACCATAGCCAATTATTTTGCTAATTCTGTGACAATATATTTATACAATTCAG
Source organism: Neoceratodus forsteri (assembly GCA_016271365.2). Classification (NCBI taxonomy): domain Eukaryota; kingdom Metazoa; phylum Chordata; order Ceratodontiformes; family Ceratodontidae; genus Neoceratodus; species Neoceratodus forsteri. The sequence continues at coordinate 142,686,457 of CM057449.1, read as the reverse complement.
CCATTAAACCATCCCTACCAGGTGCAGTCCCTGTTTTTATTTAATTTTTATTTTATTTATTCAAGCCTTGGATTACAACCTTTGAGCTATGAGCTCATTTGCAGAGGTTCCACGTCAAGTGAGACAATACAAACTTTCCACAAAATGACATCCATAAACATTTTTACAAGGTAATCATGAATACAAGATTCAGACAGCAGGCTTTGTTGGGTATGTCACAAACCCACTCAGCAGGTCAGCCCTCTACTCCCAAAGTGCCAACCTCCGAGCGCCGTCTTGTGAACAGTTAACAAAAACAGGGCAACCCTCCTGTCTGTTTTGTGGGTTCGAATCAACCTTTGATCTCAAGTCTTGGAGGGATTCAAACTGTGAACCGCTTACTAGCGTACCCAATGCACAGGCTCAGATAATTCTGTCTTTGGGGGGGGGCCAGATATCTTTGTCTATGGGCACCTAACCAGGTGTACAGAAATGGACCCTTAAAAACTCTAATAAAAGACCTCAGATTACTCTTACCTTTTTCCAGTTTGGTATCACCATTCAAGCTTATGCGCAGTGTCTGCTTTAACCATATATACTCCACTTGTTAAAGAAAAGAAATTCAAAGACAGACCAAGTAGGCTCTATAAACAGGGTTTTACTAAAATAGATAAAAGTATGTAAAACATAAAATACAGAACTATATATCACAAGAACCATACAATCTTTTAAAAGAACAAGGTTTTAACAGTGCAATTCCTAGTACAGTACTTAGATTTTGTCTCTCTCTACCTGCATACTTGCTTAAAATGTTCAAAGATGTTTCTTTGTCAGAGTGTAGATAAAAATGTCTGAAGGAAAACATAATACTGTTTAAAAAAAACTGTCTTGGCCAACCCCTTTGTGTGAGGTCTATTTATTAAAAATCATACACCCAGGAAGTTTTATAATTTTTAGAAGGAAAGTTAATTAAGGTTACATCAGCAGAAACTCCTTTCCCCTTGTGACTTCCCCAATGAAGTCTGTAAATTTCCTTTCATCTATGAGCAGTATCCCCTCTCACACAGACATCAAAGCATTTATGATTTCGCACCAGCGTGCCAAACCTGGTTTCCTCCTCAAAACGTTATAAAATGGATACTGATTTCCCTCTTAGCAGTTAAAGCTATATTTGACTTAGATAAACAGGAGATTCTTGATTAAGGCCTGTTCTAGTCTATAATTAGCTTCTGGCCTTACAGGTAACACCTTGTATCTAAAACCTGTGTGTGTGTGTGTGTCATCTCACATGCTGTCTCAGCCTCTCTCATGAGAGACAGTCCATAACACATTTTTATATTACAAAAAAATATCATAGTGTACTCAGAACTAGCTGTCCACATGTCACACTCCTCCCCACCTAGACTGAATTTGGGGGCTCTATCCCTGGCATGGGATGAGCTTCCCAAATCAGTTCACTCCTCATACATGCGAGACAGACCATCTGAGTTCTGGTTCCTGGCTCCAGCTCTATGTATGAGTGTCATATCATACCCTTGCAAAGCAAGACTCCATCTTAGCACTCTACCATTGTTCTTTCCTATCTGCGTCAGCCAAACCAGGGGGTTGTGGTCAGTCTGCACCACAAAATGCTGCCCATATAGGTATGGCTCTAATTTCTTTAGGGCCCACACTATGGCACAGCACTCTTTTTCCACAGTGGAGTATGCCTGCTCCCTGGGAAGTAACTTCCTACTCAGGTACACTACTGGGTGATCTGTCCCTTGGCTGGATGTCTGACTCAGTGCTGCCCCAATACCCACGTCTGAGGCGTCAGTCTGAACTATAAAGGGTTTACTATAATCAGGACTTGTCAAACAGGAGCACTGCACAGTGCCTCCTTTAGTTTGGAAAAGGCTTCCTCACAGGCTGGGGCCCAGGTAATTTTCTTGGGCATTCTTTTCTTTGTCAGATCAGATAGGGGAGCAGCCAGGGCACTGTAATTGGGTACAGATTTTCTGTAGTACCCTGCTGTCCCTAGAAAACTCCTGACCTGCTTCTGTGTTTCTGGGCTGGGCCACACCTGGATTACCTCTATCTTTATTTGGTTAGGACAGAGCTGTCCCCGGCCTACCACATGCCCGAGGTATGCCACTTCTCCCATGGTCACCTGGCACTTCTCGGCTTTGACAGTGAGCCTGGCCCTCTGTATCCTGCCCAGCACTTCCCTAAGGTGGGATAGGTGTTCCTCTCAGCTGGTACTAAAGATGGCAGTGTCATCCAGGTATGCCACGGTGTACTCCTCAGCACCATTTAACACCTGGTTCACCAACCTTTGGAAAGTGGCCGGGGCGTTCTTCAATCTGAAAGGCATTACTTTAAATTCAAATAAGCCTATCGGAGTGATGAAGGCCAACCTCTCCCTAGCTCTGTCCATCAACCGTACTTGCCAATACCCCTTGGTCAGGTCAATCGTCGTAAGGTAGGTCGCCCCTCCCAACTTGTCCAGGAGTTTGACCGGCCTGGGCATCGGGTGGGCATCAGACTTCGTGACTGCATTCAGTCCATGATAGTCCACACAGAAATGAGTAGAGCCATCTAGCTTAGGCACAAGGACTACAGGTGAGGCCCAAGGGCTGTGGGATCTCTGGATTACCCCTAAATCCAGCATCTCCTCTACTTCCCTCCTAATGTCCTTTTGGACAGCCTCTGACACCCGATATGCTGTCTGCCGTATGGGCGTCTGTGTCCCTGTCTCCACATCGTGAGTTGCTAAGGGGGTTAGTCCAGGTTTGGCTCTAAACAATGAGGCAAAGTCTGCTAAAACCTCCCTTACTTTCTGGACCTGGTTCAGGCCAGCTGGGGAGACAATGTTACTGCCTCCACAGAGGACGTCCACCTACTTTCTTCCAGCAAGTCCAGAAGGGGGTCTCCTTCGACCGTCCCCTCCCCAGGACTACACACTGCAAACACAATGTCATCCCTTTTTGCATATGGCTTCATCATGTTGACATGGTACATCTTTTCTGTCTGTCTTCGGTCAGTTAACTCCACAATATAGTTCACATCATTTACCTTCCTAACCACTTTGTACGGTCCTGCCCACTCAGCCTGCAGCTTGTCTTTCCAGACTGGAATAAGGACCATGACTTCCTGACCCACCATGTATGAGCGAGCTCTGGCTTTGCGGTCGTACCACACTTTTTCTTTCTGTTGGGCAGCTGCCAGGTTGCTCTGGGCTGTCCCCATAAGCACCTTCAGCTTTTTCCTAAACTTAAGGACATAATCCACAATGGGAGTTCCCTGGGTGGCGTGCTTGCCTTCCTAGTCCTCCTGGATCAAGTCTAGGGGCCCACGTACCCGGCGTCCATATAAGAATTCGAAGGGGGAAAATCCTGTTGACTCTTGGGGCACCTCCCTGTATGCAAACAACAGGTGGGGAAGGTATGTTTCCCAGTCCCTCCCATGCTGTTCAGCAAACACCTGGAGCATTGACTTTAGGGTACCATTGAATCTTTCCACAAGCCCATTGGCTTGTAGGTGGTACGGTGTCGTGCATCTCTGCACCACCCCACACTTCTCCCATAAACATTTCATCAGGTCCAACATGAAGAAACCCCCTCGATCGGTGATAACCTCCTGTGGAAACCCAACACGGGAGAAAATCCCAAGTAAGGCATCTGCCACTTTGTCTGTCCTCAGAGAGGATAGGGCGACTGCCTCTGGGTACCGGGTGGCATAATCCACCACAGTCAGGATGAATCTCTTCCCTGAGGAGCTGGGGGTATTTAAAGACCCCACAATATCCATTCCCACCCTCTGGAATGGCTCCTCTAATATGGGCAATGGAATCAGGGTGGCTTGAGTTTTCTTGCCTGCCTTCCCTATTTCTTGGCACCGGTGACAAGACCTGCAATACTCCTTCACCTGCTGGGTGAAGTTAGGCCAGTAGAAATTCTGGGCCAACCGCTGCATTGTGCGCCCGATTCCCAGATGACCAGACAAGGGAATATCATGTGCAATCTTGAGCAACTGTTCACGATACCCCTGGGGAATGACAAGCTGCCTGCCTAGCACCCCTCCCTCTGTATGTACTGCCTGAGTATACATAAGTCCATTTTCCCAATAAACCTTATGTCTGCCGTCACCTCCCTGTCTGCCGTCCGAGGCTGCCCACGCCTTCAGCTTCTCTAAACTAGGGTCATTTCTCTGAGCAGCTGCGAACCCCTCACACATTCCCAAGGCATGGGACAGGTCCCCTTCAGTCACTAAATCAGGGTCCCTAACACTAACATCAGGACACTCAGGATCACTGTCAATCCCAACCCTCTGACAACGGGTCACCCCTCCCTCTTCGGAGTAACCCTCTATAGCTGTGTGGTTACTTGCTACTGGAGAAATTTCTACCCCTTTTTCATTAGTCTCCCCATCTGGAGACGCAGGCTGGGGAACCAGCCTCTCAGTCATTTCCACAATGGTTTCTGTGGGGTTCTGGGAACTACAATTTTCCCTTGCCGCTTGGCTACAGGTAACTGCACATACCATCCCCTGTTTGAGATTGTTGCCCAGGATCACATCCACGGCTAAGGTTTTGGCTACAGCCACCTGTTGCACAGGTCCCCCTGTTTCACCCCAGTTTAGGAGAACATTAGCGAGGGGCAATGTTTTCGCCTCACCAGTAAAGTCCTGTACAGTGATGTATTTATTGGGTATAAGCTGACCAGGCTCTGCTAGATCCCCCTTTACCAAGGTCAAGGATGCCCCTATGTCCCTTAACCCTTGCGTCTGTACACCATTCACCATGACTGGGTGCATGTGTTCCCTCTTGTTCACAGGCATGCTTCCAGGGACATACAAACAACCACTTCTTTTCTAGTACCATTCTGCATATTATTGCTCATTCTTTTGGGACACTGTCTGGCAATATGCCCAGTTTCTTTACATAACCAACTTTCACTTCTCTTTTCAGAGAAATCTTTTCTCTGAAACCTTGGGCTAACTGGTTTCAGTGGAGGCAGCGAGGGTTTTAACTGCCCTGAAGGCACGCTTTTCCCTTTCTGCGCTGCCACGCCCGCCCCATTCGCTCTCAGAGCAGGTCTGCTCTTGACATAGTTATTGGAGAAGATTCCTTAGTCTTGAGGGGGGAGGGGTAGAGTTTGTGGGGAAACGGTGTGGGGATGAAATGGGTTAAAGAGCAACTGACATCACTTCTGCTACATTGCAGAATTAGAATAAGCATACCCCTAGTAAATCTCATACCAAAAACTAGATTTCACCTTTACTTCATTTTAAAGGTATGAGCTATTTTTAACCCTGATTTCACTACCTGTTCAAAAAAAGCCTGTGTCAGTGAAGAACTGCTGCTGATGTCATCTCAGGAACTCACAGTCTAGTACTCCCTGTCAGTAAGCTTATGGGACCTGTGTCTCCAGAGTTTTAAAGATCACGTGCAATGGTTTTCACAAGTAAAACAGGCAGCACCATTCAATAAACATTGCTTTAAAAACTACTTGTGTTTCAGGTTTTGGAACAAAGCTGACAATTGTTTTGGGGGTGTCTTTTTGTTGAGGTCCTTTTTTCCAGGGTTACTGGATGCTGGGTCATAGCACACTGTTGTGAGGTTTGCAGACTAAATAAGTTTCTGATGAGGTAAAAGACCGAGATCATTCACACCTATCATTCAGTTGAGGTGATCTCTAAGGATAGCACTTTAAAACAATCATTCCCTCTCCTTGTCAGTGGGGGTGGGAGAGGTAATCCTGTTTTGAAACCTTACTAGGAGTTTCTAATATAGCCAGCCCAATGTTTTCTCCCTGTCAGGCTGTTTGTTTTTTTCACCTACGTTCAGGCTCATCTATATTCTATTCTAAATTAAAATGATCATTTTACCAGAGCTAACATTTCCACCCCTAGTAAGAATTAACACATACAGTGGTGATCGTATAAAAGTTTGGAAGTGCTGAGGTATACCTCAAGGTACCACTAAGGCACTCAAGTTCAAGTGGTGATTATATAAAAGGTTCCTGTTAAAACTTATGGTAAAGCAGAGACTGACAAACAGCAGTGAAGTTACCAACATTACAATACTAACAGCAATACAACTTCCTAACAGGCACAGTAGAGTAGCACTCAAAATGGCATCAGCAGCCTGGAGGCATGCTGACTCAGTATCCAGCAACCCTGGAGCCACTGAATGTAGGTCAAAACAGCCATGTCCCTTCTCGATATTCCCTCTCATAGTGCTCCTGTTTCTGTATCTGCTGAATTGTCTCTACAGGACCAGGCACAGGAACACTGGGCAGTGGGGAACATGGTGATTTCTTGGATTGCATAACCACTGAGGCATCTAGTGCTCTGGGAGATCGACATCCACTTCCTCTTTCCAAACATCAACTGCCACAAGGCTGCTCTGGTCTGGTTGCTCTCCAGCCCCTTTATCGCTATAGGGTCTCTCCGCTGAGTGCTCTGGCTGAGTCTCTGACTGTTGTCTTGGGTCAGGCTGTACAGATGGCTCTTGCAGTTCGGGCAACTGGTCTTTAGCTGCCTCAGATGTCCCTGGCTGCTCCTCATCAGTGAGTTGCAATGGTATAGAAAAGTCCTCTGGGGTCATAAGTTGTGCTGGCTCTGGTGGTTGTGCAATGGGGCTACTCGGCTGGGTGGGCACCAAGGGTCTCTCCAGTGGAGCACTCGAAATGGTGACATGTGCTCCCTCCTGCTGGCAGTTAAAAATCCTTCCATCCCTCAGACTCTAGGGAGGTAATGGAAGTACTGGCCCAATGGTGGGTTGGTGATGAGAACTGATACCCACAACTCCTGAAGTGAGCCCCATAGCACTGATGACAGACTGGGTGCAACTCAACCTCACCCTTTCTTCTGGCACACCGCACACTCACTGGCCATGGAAGATTTAGTTACCATCTCACACATCCACCAAAACATTTGTGCTGGCACAGGAATGTATAATGCTGCTGACGCCTGAGACATTTTTCTTCATTTGATCACTCGCCAAAATGTGGTAGTAGCCACGGTTATACAGGGCAGCGCTATCTCTTCTTGGTCCTCCACCAGTCTGCCTGCAACAACAAAAACACATGGCAGGGGGGAATCATTTCTCTGCCCCAACAACCCAGGCAGTCCAATCATCCAGCCTGGTCCCAGTCCATTTACTGTCCTTCACATGGACAAGGCATGTGGGTCCCTTTTTCCAGACTTGCAGGTGCCCACACTCCATCCAAAGACATGAATTCTCACTGTCCTCTACCGTCATATTGTGCAATTCCAAATGCCAGTTCAAATTTAAACAACTGGAAAAAAAAAAGTCCTCACAAGAAATTTCTTCACCCAGCACCTCTGGGAGGTCGCAAATGTTGTCCAAGCACCCCAAAACTCATCCCAGATGAGCCCCCACATTGTAGACCACCCTTCCCAATGTCTAGGGATATGTTGGTGGTAACTGTTCATGGAGATGGGGTGGCCACAGCAAATACTGTGCCAGGAATGGCTTGCATTTACCAGGTCTTCAAAGTCGCATTGGGATGCAAAGCTCTTTGTGTGCTGGGCTGAAAGACAACTGATGTTAGCCATAATAAACATTTGGAGAAATAAAGTACAGTTATGTAAGAACTTACTGTAACAGTAGATCAAGAGAGGAGCTCTTGCAGCAGGCAACACCGGTAGGACTTAGCCGACAGGAGCTAGGACCACATGGAAAACTTCTAGCTAGCAGTCTACAGTGGGTGACTGCCCCCAGCGTCGGCACACCAACATCTGCCTAACATATAAAAGGGGTGGTCTCCCAGTTCTACCTCAGTTCTCCTGCCGGAGACCCTGGCATGCCCAGAAAAAGAGAGAACCGAGGTGGTTCCTCATAAATGAGGAAAGCAGAGAAGTCAAGAAGGAGAAAGCAGTACCAAGGGGTTGGAGGGAGGGAAGCAGCGGCTGCTGCAAGAGCTTCTCTCAAAGATCTACAGTTACAGAAAGTTCTTACATAACTGTACAATCTTACTTTGAGGGGGCTGTTACAGTAAGCAACACTGGTAGGACTGAGTCCCAAGCAGTAATGGAACTGACCCCGTCAGCAGGGAGGAGGAGGAGGAAGAAGAAGCAGGCATAGGACATTTTTGAAAGAAGGCCTTGAAGGACTGCAAGTCCAAAGCTGGCCCCATGCCTGGAGACAATGTCCAAACTGTAATGCCTGATGAAGGTATCGACAGAACTCCAAGTGGCGGCTGTACAGATGTCTGCAGAGGACACATTCTTGAAGGAAGCAACTGAGGCGGCCATGCCTCTGGTGGAATGGCCTTTAACCAATCCTGGTAAAGGCTTGTCATACTTGAGGTAGCAGTAAACAATCCAATTCGCTAACCATTTAGACAAACACTGTTTGGAAATGGGGGCTCCTTGTCTCCTAGGAGCAAATGAAACAAACAACTGATCAGACTTTCTGAGAGCATGGGTGTGATCCAGATAATACGTGAGTACCTGGTGTACATCTAGAGTATGAAGTAAGGCCTCCCCCTGATTCAGATCCTCAGGAAAATACACAGGCAGGTGAATGGATTAATTTGGTGTGAACTCAGACACTACCTTGGGAAGAAACTTAGGATTAGTTAGCAAAGACACCCTGTCTTTGTGAAAAACCAAATAAGGCTCTTTACACATCAGAGCCTGCAGCTCGTAAATCCTCTGAGCAGAAGTAATGGCAACTAAAATAACGCTTTCCAGGAAAAGAGGCATAGCTTGCAGCTTGCGGCAGGTTCAGAAGGAGGCAACATAAGCTTTTCCAAATTCACAGAAGGTCCCATGGCGGGACAGGGTCCTCCATGGAAGGTTTCAAATGTAACATACCCTACAAGAAGGTGCAGAAAGGTCCAATTGGGCAATGGCTTTGCCCTCAATAGGTGCATGGTACACAGAGATGACAGAAAGGTGCACCTTGAGAGGAGTAACCAAAACCTGAGTCTGAAAGGGATAGGAGGTACTCCAGGATAAAAGTCACTGGACAGATGAAGGGATTCAAGTGCCGAGCAGTGGCCCAAATGGAGAAGTGCTTCCACTTCATGGCATAAGTGGCCCTGGAGGAAGGTTTTGTAGCGGCCACCAAGACATCTGCCACCTGGGATGAGACCCCAAAGCTGGCAATTGCCAAGTCTGCAGGAGCCATGCATGAAGGTATGAAGACCCCGTGCGGCAGGGTTGGAGGAATGGTCAAATATGTATGGCAGCTTCGATTCTACACAAAGAAGTGCTAAGTAATGTACCTGGGAAACAAAAACCCAGGAGAAGAGTGCACAGCGGGGGGTGAGATACTAACAACAACAGAAAAGGAAAGGGACCCGGGGGGTAGTCATATCAGATGACCTTAAGTTGGGCAAGCAATGTGAGAAGGCAGTAAGGAGGGCTGGTGGCATACTGGGATGCATAGGGAGAGGCATCACCAGTAGAAAACAGGAAGTTGCTATCCCTCTTTACAGACAGTTGGTGAGACCCCATCTAGAGTACTACGTGCAGTTCTGGAGACCCCTTCGCCGCAAGGACATAGACAGAATGTAGGTTGTCCAGAGGAGGGCAACTAAAATGGTGCAGGATCTACACCAGAAGACATATGAAGAAAGATTAAAGGAGCTTAATATGTATACCCTCGAGGAGAAGGGGGGGGACATTGTCTTTATCATGTATTCTTGTACATTGTGCCTTTTGGCCCGGGTTGTGCTTGAAAACGGTCCTTTGGATCAGTGCACCTACCCAGGAATCAAAGTCATAAATATACAGTAGATAAATATATAAATAAATAAATCACTGCAGCTTAGAAACATAGAGACATAGAATCTGACAGTAGATAAGGACCATTTGGCCCACCTAGTCTGCTCATTTCCCTACATAATAGGCTGCAGATCCTAGTTAACCAACAGCCTACTTCCTCCTACCCCCCGCTAGAATTGCCTTATGTCTGTCCCATGCATTCTTGAATTCCCCCACTGTTTTTGACTCCACTACCTCCTCAGGAAGGCTGTTTCATGTATCTACAATCCTCTCCATGGAAAAAATACCTCCTCACATTACATCTGAGCCATCCCCCCTCTATCTTTAAATTGGGTCCACTTGTTCTTGCACATCTCTTTTTCTGAAAGATGCTACCCTCCTCGACTTTGTTGATTCCCTTGAGGTACTTGAAAGTTTCTATCATGTCCCTCCTGCCCCTCCTTTCATCAAGGGTATACATATTAAGCTCTCTCAGTCTCTTCATATGGTTTCTGATGCAGACCCTGCACCATTTTAGTTGCCCTCCTCTGGACTGCCTCCATCCTGTCTATGCCCTTGCAGAGATGGGGTCTCCAAAACTGCATGCAGTACACCAATTGTCTGTACAGAGGGATGACCACTTCCTTTTTTCTACTTGTGATTCCTCTCCCTATGCATCCCAGTATCCCCCCAGCTCTCCTTACTGCCCTCTCACATTGCTTGCCCACCTTTAGGTCATTTGTTATGACTACCCCCAGGTCCTTTTCCAGTATTGTTGTTGTTAGTACCTCCCCTGCCATTGTGTACTCTTCTCCTGGGTTTTTGTTTCTCAGGTGCATTACTTTGCACTTCTTTGCATTGAATCTAAGCTGCCATACGTATGACCATTCCTCCAAACTTGCCAAGTCCCTTCTCATCCTTTCCACCCCCCTTGTGTATCAACTCTGTTACAGATCTTTGTGTCATCTACAAAGAGGCATACCTTTCCTTCCAGACCCTCTGCAATGTCACCTATAAAGACATATAAGAGGACTGGACCCAGCACTGAAACCTGAGGTACTCCACTAGTAACCCCCCTTTCTTCAGAGTGAGTTCCATTTACTATTACCTTCTGTGTCCTGTTGTGCAGCCAGTTTGCTACCCAGGCTACCACCCTGGGACCCACTCCCAGGGCTGGCTAACTTGATTATTAATATTTTGTGTGGGACTATGTCAAATGCCTTGCTAAAGTCCAGGTAGGCCATATCCACAGCCCCTCCCTGGTCTATTACTTTGGTCACCCATTCAAAGAAATAAATTAGATTCATCTGACATGACCTTCCTGCTGTGAATCCATGCTGCCTTGGGTCCTGTGCCCCGCTGACCTCTAGGTACTCAACAATTCTTTCCTTCAGAAATGATTACATCATTTTCCCTACCACTGAGGTCAAACTAACAGGTCTGTAATTTCCTGCCTCTGCCTTGCTCCCACTTTTGTGAAGGGGAATCACATCTGCCCTCCTCCAGTTCTCAAGTACCACCCCATTCTCCCATGATTTGTTAAAAAGGGTGGTCAGTGGTGTCACTAGGTCCTCCCTTAGTTCTTTTAGGATTCTAGGGTAAATCCCGTCGGGCCCCATTTCTTTGTGCACCTTGAGTTATAGGAGTTCTTTCAGGACTCCTCCTTCTGTAAATGGACTGGTGTCAACCCACCTACCCAGAGTGCTTCTATTGTTTGGTCTAGGTAACTCCTCTTCTTCTTCTTTAGTGAATACCGAGCAACAATAGTCATTCAGTATCTCTGCCTTTTCACTGTCTCCCTCTACCCACCTCCCCTCTCCTTTATTAATCTTCACTATCCCTCCCTTAACTTTTCTATGCTCCTTAATGTACCTATAAAAGGTTTTATCCCCATTTGTAAATGAGTTGGCTATCTCTTCCTCGGTTTGGGCCTTTGCTATTCTGACTGCCTTCCCCACTTCTTTCTGCTTTAACTGATACAGCTCCCTGTTGTGCTCCTTCTATGATTCCTTATAGAAACATAGAAACATAGAAACATAGAATTTGACGGCAGATAAGGACCGCTTGGCCCACCCAGTCTGCCCATTTCCCTACCTGATGGATAAGCTGCAGGTCCTAGTTAACCAGCAGCCTACTTCTTCCTACCCCAACCCCCTAGAATTGCCTTATGACTGTCCCATGCATGCTTGAATTCCACCACTGTTTTGACTCCACAACCTCCTCTGGAGGCCGTTCCATACATCCACAACCCTCTCTGTGAAAAAATACTTCTAAATTACCTCGAGGCACCCCTCTATCTTCAAATTGTGCCCCTTGTTCTTGCACACCTCTTTTTTGAAAGATGCTACCCTCTTGGACGTTGTTGATTCCTTGAGGTACTTGAAAGTTTCTATCATGTCTCCCCTCCCTCCTTTCCTCGAGGCTATACATATTAAGCTCCTTAAGTCTCTCTTCATATGTCTTCCGGTGCAGACCCTGCACCATTTTAGTGCCCTCCTCTGGACAGCTTCCATCCTGTCTATGTCTTTGGAGATTGGGTCTCCAGAACTGCACGCAGTACTCCAGATGGGGTCTCACTAGCTGTCTGTACAGAGGAATAATAACTTCCTGTTTTCTACTGGTGATGCCTCTTCCTATGCATCCCAGTATCCCCCCAGCCCTCCTTGCTGCCCTCTCACATTGCTTTCCCACCTTTAGGTCATCTGATATGATTACCCCCAGGTCCCTTTCCATTTTTGTTGTTGTTAGTATCTCACCCCCCATTGTGTACTCTTCCACTGGGTTTTTGTTTCCCAGGTGCATTATACTTTTTGAATGCTGCCTTTTTCTCCCTAACCTTCCCTGCCACTTCTTTTTTGAGAACCATAGTGTTATTTTACTCCACTTTGTTTTCTTTATTTGTTTCACACAAAGGCTTGTTGCTTCCATGATGGCAGTTTTGATTTTTTCTCCATTGTTCTTCCACCCCTCCTTTCTGTCCATTTGCTAGTGCATTTCTTAGGTATTCACCCCTTTTGCCAAAGTCAGCCCTTCTAAAGTCCAATATCCTTGTTTTTGTATGGCTTGTCTCCAAGGTTGTGCTTATTGTGAACCACACTATGTGGTGGTTGCTTGTTCCCAGATGGCTACTCACTTCTAAATCTGTGATCCTCTCTCCATGTGAGAGTACCAGGTCTAATATTGCTCCCTCCTGAGTGGCTTCCAACACTAGCTGTCTAAGGTATGCCCCCTGTTGGGCATCGAGAATGACCCTGCTCTTGGATGTGGCAGCAGTACATGTCGTCCAGTTAACATCTGGCATATTCAGGTCCTCCATCAACAGTATCTCCCCTTTTTGAGCCATTCTGAGAATGTCTTCTATCATTTTCTTGTCCATTTCCTCCCCCTGAGACCGGGTGTCTGTATACAGCCCCTGTGCGGATTGTGATGCCACTCCCTGTCTCCAAGGTGACCCACAGTACCTCTTGTCCTCCCCATTTACTTTCAATTCTGTAGCTTTGATCCCTTCCCTTATGTAGAGAGCTACTCCACCTCCTCTTTTACCCTCCCTGTTTCTTCTGTAGATTATGTACCCTGGTATGTTGACATCCCAGTCATGGTTCTCCATGTACCATGTTTCCATGACTGCCACACTATCCAAGTGTTCTTCTTCCATCAGGGCTACTAGCTCAGGAAGCTTGTTTCCCAGACTATGGGCATTGGTACTCACTGCCCCTCCATTTAATGTTGGCTTTATCCTTTTTCCCCATCCCTGTCCTTATTGCCTTTGTCTATTTTTCCATTTACCCCTATCCTGCCCTCTGTCAAGCTCTGTATTTCAGTGTTTACCTTACTGCCTGCCATGTTTTGTGGGGGGAGGCTTGAAATGTTCTGCTTCCTATCAGGCGCTGGATGCCACACCTCGCTCCACACCAGCAACCCAGGTTCGGGAATGGACTCGGGCCACCGGGGGTCATCAGAGGAAGAGAGTGATTGAGCGACTGAGTGACTGCTGTCCCTCTCCAGGGTGGGGGGGGTCCCAGTTGTCAGTGCACTTTTGGCCCCTAGTGTAGGCTGGGGGGTGGTGCACTGGCAATGTGTAATGGGGCTGAGTTGGGGCACGGCGCCGGGAGGGAGCATGTGCGGACGTGTGCACACTCCCTCCCTTGGCACCATTGCATGCCCCACTCACACAGGGGCACAGAATAAGGGAAAAATGGTGACCGGTTGCAGCGGCTTGATGGCCATCCTACAGGGGCACCTGGCTCAGGGGGCATTGCTGTACACTGGATCTGGATGAGATTAGGGGGGCCTCCACCACCCCGCCGTGGGAGTAGAAAGCGATGGTCCCTAGAAGCTGGGTTGCACCAGATGGCAGCAGGAGGATTAGGATGCGCAGACAACCAAAGGCAGACCGGGAGCCAGGTAGGAGAAAAAGGATTAAGAAAAAAAAAATGTGAGTTGAAACTTCTGTTTGCTATGCTGCATATGCACTGAGCTATAAAGGCTATAAGCTAATGTTAGACAGGAATTTAATAGAATGTTTTGGAAACCTGTTTTTGTAAAACAGGTTCCTTCTTAAAGAGGGGTGTGTGTGACTGGGTCAAATACAGCCCTGTCCCATTTGTTATGCAGAAAGAGTTAAATGCAAGGATCTGTTCTATCCTCTCCTTTTCTGTTTCTTGTCTTTCTGGTTGCACAACCAAATTTTGTTGTGGGACCTAGGAACTGATTACTCTGACGGTTTCGCAGTTCTCCACCTCTCCTTATCTCTCTGCCTTCCCTTGCTGTTCTGTCTTTCCTTCACCTTGCATATCTGCGGGTATAAAAATATGTGTGAATCTTTATGTGAAAATGTCACTGATACTGGGATCCCTTTGCTTAAAACTGTATATAGATATATTGTTGAAATGATTACAAAGCTATCTGAAACACAGGGGGTTAACCTGAGAATGCTGGATGCAAAATCTCTGCAGAGCTGGTTACAAGAGGCCAGTTCTGGGTCATTATTTTCTTTTTGCTGCACCTGCAAGAACATTGGAAACTTGCAAGAACATTGTGTGAGAAACATGCTGTTTTCTTAACGAGTTTCCCAGGCACAGACTTATAAAAAGAGCAGCAATGCTTTTGCTAAAGAGACAAGGAGAGTGAGAGACAGAGACTGAGATTTGAAATTGAGGAGAAAAAACTCAGAACAACTGTTGTTTTCTATGTTTGTACTGCCACTGTCAATAGTTATACTGCACAGTTTTTATTGTGCTGTTATTAATAAAACACTGTTTGCAAATTTTGAAACTGCTCCTGGTTTTCCTGTGCCTCTGGACCTGTGCCTCGATGACACAGGGCCTTTCATTCCAGTCCCACTGGGGTGGCATAGCTGGGGTCTCACATGGGGCTTGAAGCTTTGGCTGCTGCCACGTCCTCTTGCAGGCTCTTTCTCTGTCCTCTCTGTGGCTTAAAACCCTCCAGCCCACCGGAGTGGGAAGCTGCCCCCACTCCAATTTTCCCTCTCCCCCCCCCTTCACAGCATCCTCATACTTATATCCTGCCCACCCACAGCTACCTCCCAACCAGCAACAGGTCCCAAAGAATGGCACAGAGTTAACCCTTAACTTAAAGGGCTACCTATCCTCCACTAATTACCTACTGGGGCATGAACAGTACCCTGCCTTAGGCTTTACCCCCACCAGGGGGGGTTATATGCAGGTAGCCTGTCGACCAGTAACTTTCAAACTCCAGTAGCCAAACAAATCTTTTTAGTTGCCAGTGGCCACCTGGCTACCTAAATTGTCCCACCCCAGATCTACATATCCTTAGAAGTTTCCCTGGAGTAACTGTTTAAATAGCAGCCCCAGGTGGGTTGTGTTTTTCTCCTTCATATTTTCTCCCTAATATGAGCACCGAGGCCTTTGAAGAAGCTGGCAGTTTCTTGTTTATATGCACTAAAATACTTTTATCCCCATCTCCTCTTGTACAAGCTTATGGAGTGGAACACATGTACAACTATTTAGTTAACAGCAGTTTTACTACTGTTTATTTACTGTTCTGTATAAGGATCTTATGTTGTTGCATAATATAGAACAATAAACACATATTTAAACAAAAGAAAGAATATTAATATGTATTGAGTGAAGCATAATTTCAAATGTACCTAGTGAGCTTTGACAGAGTTTATACTGGAACAGACTTTCTTCTTCCTCCATAATTTTCTTTGCAAGGTCTAGCCGCCATACTGGATCTCTACGGACTGCATTTGTATATACTACCCATGATTCTCTGAATAATGGATATGAAGGTTTTAAAAGGGGGTTTAAATGTTATCATTTTACATTAGCTTTTGGGACCACTAACTGTTTTTTTTTTTTTTAAGCTCCAGTTCTTGTATAATGCTTCTCCTGAATGGTGGAGACAAGCTTACAAGTGAGTCTGTCATCATATGCCAGTCTCTACAAGGGAGGGCTTATTTGAGCTAGGGTCTGGTCACAAAAAAATGTACTTATATCCAAAATTTACTTTCTAAATTCAGTATATGACTTGTGACATTTTCCTTCGGTGGTTTTTTGATTCTTTCGTGCCTTCTGTGAGTTAACATCTGTGCAAACCAGAGGCGATCTTGTTCCTGGATCAGTTTCCTGCGCACCCTACTGAGGCTGAACTTAGGTCAAGGGATGGAAAAATCCGGACAGTTTTCCTTCTTAAAAACACAACCTATAAGATTCAACCACTGGATGGCAGGATCATTGCTATGTTCAAAAAACATTACAGGAAGCATCTTTTAAGTGAGATTGTGTTTGCAGGTGACAGGCTAACTGGTGCACAGATGGGGGTGCAGGAGGTGCTAAAAAAAAATGTCCGAGACAGCATACACCTTAACCTAGAAACATAGAATTTGACGGCAGATAAGGACTGCTTGGCCACCTAGTCTGCCCATTTACCTACCTAATGGATAAGCTGCAGATCCTAGTTAACCAACAGCCTGCTTCCTCCTACCCCCCAGTAAAATTGCCTTATGGCTGTCCCATACATTCTTGAATTCCCCCACTGTTTTTGACTCTATGACCTCCTCAGGAAGGCTGTTCCATGCATCTACAACCCTCTCTGTGAAGAAATACTTCCTCACATTACCACTGAGCCGTCCCCCCTCTATCTTCAAATTGTGCCCCCTTGTTCTTGCACATCTTTTTTTCTGAAAGATGCTACCCTCTTGGACTTTGTTGATTCCCTTGAGGTATTTGAAAGTTTCCCCCCCTCTCCCTCCTTTTCTTGAGGCTATACATCTTAAGCTCCTTTATTCTTTATTCATATGTCTTCTGGTGCAGACCCTGCACCATTTGGGTTGCCCTCCTCTGGACAGCCTCCACTCTGTCTATGTCTTTGTGGAGATGGGGTCTCCAGAAGTGTACACAGTACTCCAGATGTGGTCTTACCAACTGTCTGTACAGAGGGCCAACAACTTCCTGTTATCTATTGGTGATGCCTCTCCCTATGCATCCCAGTATCCCCCCAGCCCTCCTTACAGCCTTCTCACATAGCTCTCCCACCTTTAGGTCATCTGATATGACTACCCCAGGTCCCTTTCCATTTTTGTTGTTGTCAGTATCTCACCCCCTATTGTGTACTCTTGCCCTGGGTTTTTGTTTCCCAGGTGCATTACTTTGCACTTCTTTGCATTGAATCTAAGCTGCCATACATTTGACCATTCCTCCAACCTTGCCAAGTCCCTTTTCATCCTTTCCACTCTACCTTGCATATCAACCCTGTTACAGATCTTTGTGTCATCTGCAAAGAGACATGCTTTCCCTTCCAGTCCCTATGCAACGTCACTTATAAAGACATTAAAAAGGACTGGCTCCAGTACTGAACCCTGCAGTACCCCACTAGTAACCCTGCTTTCTTCACTGTGGACTCCATTTACTACTACCCGCTGTGTCCTGTTGTCCAGCCAGTATTTTACCCAGGCTACCACCCTAGGACCCACTCTCAGGCTGGCTAATTTGTTTATTAATCTTTGTGCGGGACTGTGTCAAATGCCTTGCTAAAGTCTAGGTAGGCCATGTCCACAGCCCTTCCCTGGTCTACTACTTTGGTCATCCAGTCAAAGAAGTCAATTAGATTTGTTTGACATGACCTTCCTGCTGTGAATCCATGATGCCTTGGGTCCTGTGCCCCACTGGCCTCTAGGTACTCAACAATTCTTTCCTTCAGAAGTGATTCCATCATTTTCCCTATCACTGAGGTCAAACTGATAGGTCTGTAGTTTCTGGCCTCTGTCTTGCTCCCACTTTTGTGAAGGGGAATCACATCTGCCCTTCTCCAGTCCTCGGGTACCCCACCATCCTCCCATGATTTATTAAAAAGGCTAATCAGTGGTGTTACTAGTTCTTCCCTTAGTTCTTTTAGAACTCTGGGATGAATTCCGTCAGGCCCCATTGCTTTATCCACCTTCAGTTTTAAGAGTTCTTTCAGAACCCTTTCTTCTGTGAAAGGGCTAATATCAACCCTCCTATCCAGACTGCTTCTATTGACTGGATTAGGTACCTCCCCCTGCTTTTCCATTGTGAATACTGAGCTGTAATATTCATTCAGTATCCCTGCTTTTTCACTGTTGCGCTCTGCCCAACCACCTTCCTCTTTATTCAGCCTCAGTATCCCTGCCTTCGTCTTTCTTTGCTCCATAATGTACTATAAAAGGTTTTATCCCCCTTCTTAACTGAGTTGGCTATCTTTTCCTCGGTTTGGGCCTTTGCTATTCTGACTGCCTTCCCCGCTTTCTTGTGCTTTAACTGGTACAGTTCTCTGTTCTGCTCCTTCTGTGTTTCTTTATACTTCCTGAATGCTATATTTTCCTCCCTTACCTTCCCCGCCACTTCTTTTGAGAACCCTAGTGTTTTTTTCTTTCGTTTTGATTTATTTGCTTCACACAAAGGCTTGTTGCCTCTGTGATGGCAGTTTTGATGTTTCCCCATTGTTGCTCCACCCCACCTTCTTGCCTGTTTGCTAGTGCTTTTCTGAGGCAGTCTCTCATTTTGACAAAATCAGCCCTCCTGAAGTCCAGTACCTTCACTTTTATGTGGCTTGACTCTACAGCTAAGTTTATTGTGAACCACACTGTTTGGTAGTCGCTTGTTCCCAGATGGCTACCCACTTCAAGATCAGAGATCCTCTCTCCATCCCCATTTGAGAGTACAAGGTCTAAGATTGCTCCCTCTCGAGTGGTTTCCAAAACTAGCTGTCTGAGGCATGCCCTCTGTAGAGCATCGAGAATGGCCCTGCTCTTGGATGTGGCTGCAGCAAAGGTGCTCCAGTTAACATCTGGCATATTCAGGTCCCCCATCAGCAATATCTCCCCTTTCTTTGCCTTACAGGTGAAGCATAGGAGAATGTCTCGGCTGCCACTATACACCACTGCTGGGTCACAACACTTGGCCTGTCTTTCCCACCAGAACTCAGTGGATGAGCTGGTGACCTGGACGAGGATGCAGAGGCTGATGACGCATCAGAAATTGCACAGCTGGCAGCAGACCTCCACCTGATTGATAACAAAGCTGATGCAGCTGACGTTATAGATGCGTGGCTCCTTAACGATGAAACCCTCCCCACTGTGGATCACATGACAAATGCTGAGATTGTAGCCTGTGTCTCAAGAGAGGGAAGAGTGCCAGAAACAGAAGACCCAGAACAATCAGCGGACAAAGAGGATGATGAGGGAGATAACGCACAGAAGCCGACTACTGGGGAAGCAGTTTGTGGTCTGGAAACAGCCCGCGCCTGGCTAGAATGCAAGGATGCAGACCCCATGAAAGTTATTCAGTTAAGACAGATTTTGTCTTATGCCAGAGACTTGCATGCTAAAAACAAAATGGCAAAATAACTTAAGGTCACTGATTTTTTAAACCTAATCAGTAAGTGCTGATCAAGGATTGCCATGACCTGCACAGAGTAACTCTTGTTGCTCACTAAATGCAGTACTGTACTGAAGTCAATTTCTGTAATTTTAGACTAGTCTGTGTATATTTTTTTGCCATTTAATTTACTTTGATATGTTTATAAAATCAATAAAGATTGTTTTTTGAATTGATCCTGACCAGGCTGTCACTTTTCCATGCTCACCGTTTAACTGTTTGTGTATGCTGTGTTTATTTTTGGCGACCCTTCGATATAACAAAGGTTGTACTATAACGAATGTTCCACTTGGCTCCAGAAAGATTCGTTATAGCAAGGGATGACTGTATAACAAAAGGGGTGAATAACACATATAGTCCTGGAGCCAACCAGCGCAAGTAAAGCACAGCAACCCAGCAGAGAGAGGGTAACTTGTCTGCTGAGCAGCTATCCCTGAAACTACTAATCTCCATGGTAATCCCCTTAAATATATTACCTTATTATAGCAACAAATGGGTTTCCTATGTCTATGAATAACTCATTTATTTTCCAAAAAGTAAAATATTTATTCCAATTTAGCACAGTCTAAAACTAAATTAAGCCAGTGCACATAACTAGACATACATTATTTTTTCAGTTAAGATATGAGCTTCCTGACGTTGACTAACATAATATCAATTAATTTAGCCACATTTGTAGTAATATAATCAACATTCCTATGACGGATTCCTAATAAATTAATCCCTGGATCAAAAGGAAAGTTATGACCCACTATTTTTATTAATAATCTTTCTATGTTGTTCCAAAATGGGTGTAATTTTACACAACTTGTAAACCTGTACTAGACTGTCCCTATCTTACGCACATCTCATGCATACATCTGAGAGGGACGCATTAATCTTATTAAATTTTGAAGGTGTAAAATGCAATCTACTGTATGAGTAACATTAAACTGTATCTGACAGAGTTTTACATTTTTTTGAGACTTGCATTGGGGCACTGCAGTATTTGCTTCCAGCTTCCCTCCTCTATGTGCACTCCCAGATCGTTAGTCCAGGCATTTTGACGTTTCATCCATATGACTATTCTTTTTAATTAAGAATTGTTTAACAGATCTTAACAATTTTTTTTTTCAATTGGGGTTCTTCTGTGGTCCATAAAGACTCCTGTGGAAAAAAAACCTTTACATTTGTAAGTAAATTAAGCAATGACCACTGGGGAGCTCATATGTTTGCTTTAGTTCTTCAGGTGTCATTAATCTGTTGTTTTTAAATAAATGACCAAGACAAGTTGGATTTTGTAATACACAAAAATCAGTCATCGTTAGCCCTCAATGGAGTAAACTGAGGTATGGTATCTGAGTATTCTAAGATCCTATGAAAATCCCTCCATACTTCCACTGTAATTATATTAAAAGGAGAACTCTCCCCCATATGTCTCTTAACTCACTACTTCCAATAGCTTCGAATGAAGTCCAAACTATAAATTGTTTACCTAACACAAAATGGCCAGCAAGGTAATAATGAGTTAATATATGGATACATGTATAGAATGGATTTCAAAAGCCATTTATCTAAGATCAGTTCTTCCCTATTAAACCAAAAAAAGTTGACTCCAATTGGAATGTCATATAGTACCATAACAAGATGGGTACCTGTAATCCTGCCAGTTGCTCAGAGGAATACAGTTTATCCAGACTTATTGTTGCCTGTTTTCCTGTCCAGAAATTTTTTCTTAAAACTTTCTCCCATTCTTTGAAAAAAACAAATGGAACTCTGATAGGTAGAGCCAAAAACAAAAATGTAGGCAAAACGTTCATTTTAGCTGGCAGGATAGCCTAGAGGTTAGATTAACAAGCTGTGAATGAACTTGGTTCATCTTGCAGACATGGGTTTGATTCCCACAACCTCCATTTGCATACTGTGTGACCAAGCAAATCACTAAACCTCCCCAGTGCTCCCAGGTCATCCCTAAAAACAGGCACTTGGGTCTAGTGGGCATTTTCTGGTCATTAAAGAATAAAAAAAAAAGCCTTTTCAGGTCCAGTGTGAGCAGCACTGCATCCCCATCTTTAGATACGTACATTAGAGCAAGTGCTTTCCTAACATTATGGTGGAGCCTCTGTCCTGCAATGAGGCCTGATTGCCCATCATGAACAAAAATTGTAACAACCTTTTCAGGCCTCTAGGCTAATATTTTTGTAAACATTTTTATAATCGCTATTTAAAAGTGAAATTGGATGATAGGATTTACAATCACCTGATTCTTTCTCTGGCTTCAAAATAAGAGTTATCCAATCTTTGTCGAAGGACAGAGGCAGCTGTCCTACCTCACCCAGTTGGTCCAATAAGAGCTTTAATAAAGGGACCAGTTTCTCACTAAGGACAATATAAAATTCACATAAAATGCCATCGGGTTCTGTTGGCTTAGCTGTCACTTAAAAACTGCTGTTTCATAGCCTCTGAAATTCCAGTTTCTTCAAGTGTCATACCACTGACTGTACCTGTTTAATACCTGTACCTCCAGCATGTTATATGGTTTATATTGTTTTAAGTTAGTTATTTTATTTGCTTATTGCATTACTTAGTGTCTTTTGTTTTCTGAGAAGCCCCCTGAGTCTTCAGGATAATGTGCCATACAAACGAAAAGGTCTCGCCTTGTGTAATTTTGCAGTTCTGTGAAATGTGGCATTATTGCCAACGCCCTGCTGTGGTAACTCTTGCTTGTAATTCTTTTGCACTGATGTTCTTGTCTTTCAAATTATTTTCCTGTTTTGGGCTCACCATGACCCAAACTATTGGCATTGTATGCCTGGTTCCCCCACTTGCCAATCTTTTTTGCCTCTTCCTTTGGTGTACATAGGCCATGTATAATATATTCAGTAACTTTTTTTAAAACTTAGTTTATTGAATTTTCATTAACTGTACAAATAACATTCTGCCCAAGAATAGGTAGAATCACCATATATCATTACAATATTTACAGATTCATTGCAAGAGTAGAGCATCACTATTCTTTGTTTAACCTCTGTTGGAGGGCGTGCACTTTAATAGAGGTAAAAGAAAGAATAGTGACACTGTACAGTGGCTATTATAAAGGCTGCTGCATTTGCCGTCAGTCTCTGAATATAAAATAATGGAGCATCTTTTTCTTCTAATTCTAGTCTCTAAATCTGCTAAGTGTGAGAAGGATCAACAATCAGAACTTGCTGCACACCAGCAGATCCTAGCTGCAGATAACAGCTTTAAATGTACAATGTGTGAGAAGAGTTTCCCAGATCCAGTAACATATACTAAGCACAAGTTTAATGTGCATGAATGGATTCCCAAATCAAAGACACATCAGAGGTCTCACACAACGCAGATTCCTTTCCTGGCTGCCACTGGTGGGTAGAGTTTTGAGCAGTTGGGTAATAGCTCTTTGGCAGATTTATACAGAACATAACCCTTACAATTGTATTAAATGTGGAATGAGCTATTTTTATAAATCAAATCTTATCACACACCAGTAGATCAAAAAAACAACAAAGCCATATCCTGTATGTAAAGTGAATGTGCAAAGAGTTTCACGTTAAAAACATTGTTCAGTAATCACTGATAGATTTATGCAGGAACAGCTTTTCAATGTACTGAGTGTGTGAAGAGTTTTAGATTTAAATTAAGCGCTTAACATCAGCAGATTTACTGGAAAAGTACCTTATAGATGTAGTGACGATGAGAAGATTTTCAGTGATAAAACATGTTTTACTGATCACCAGCAATTTTTTTCTGAGTCCATGACATTCAGAGTCGAAGTTTGAGGCATTTTATTCTCTCACAATAGAACCTGTAGCTCTATTTTTTATGCATTGCTAAGTGTTTTCTTCACTTTATCTCTACATGCATTTGTTTAATAATTCTGATTTTGTATTGTACTGTATGTTTGTTCAGCTGTTGTTTTACACTTTGCATTGTCTGCTGTTTGTCCCTCTCATTCCACCAAGGCACACCTGGAAATGAGCATTGGTTCAGTGTGCCTCTCCCAGTTACCAATTTTCAAATAAATAAATAAATAATTCTTATTTGCCAGGTGCACAGGGAAATGGAAATGGTAGAGCTGGAATACAATCCTCTGCCATTGATAGACACCTTTTTTCACTCCCCCACCTCGAGTTATCCCTGCTTCATTAGATCACTGGGAATATTATTTACTTGCTACCTTACAAGTCTGGGATCTCATAGTGAAGCAGTATTACTTGCCACCTGTTTTATTTTAAATTACATTGGATCAGCTTTTATTAGTAACCAGATATCCCAATGAGCTAAAAGCTGGTTTTCATGGGTGACCAGAAGCAACAATGCCAAGTTACAGACAACATATAAAAAACATATTTGCCAGCCCGATGATGCTGAGGGCAGAGGCGCTGGTCACCACACCTCGCGCCATGCCTGTGACCTGGGTTCAGGAGTGAGCATGGATCACCAGGAGCTGGCAGGGGAGGAGAGGGATAGAGTGTCCGATGGACTGCTGTCCCTCTCCGGGGGTGGGGTCCAAGATGGTCGGCACCTGAATGCCCCCTGGCGGAGGCTGGGGATCAGGGATGCATACCGTACACTGGGGAGGAGTCGGGGATAAGATGCCAGGATGGGGGCGCATGTGGATGCATGCACGCTCCTGGCTGCCAGCATCAATGCATGCCCACCGACTCGGGCTAGAAAAAAACAAGGGAAAAAGCATGGTACCTTCATGTGACTTGATGGCAGTCTGCGAGTGTTCGCCGGGCTACGTGGGCACCCGAACTGGATCCATGAAGGGTGAGGAGTTGGGGGTTCCCTGCTGCCCTGCTGCGGGGGGAAAAGCCGCAGGAGTCAGAGGGTGCCCGTGAGGCTGCGGTAGAGACGGACGGCAGATGGAATCCTTGGTAGGATGCAATGGACAGGGGGAGCAGGAGGTGGCCAAGGAGGCAATAAAATGAGTTAAAAAAAAAAAAACTTTGACAGCATAAATAATACAGTGGTCAGATGGTACATGTACATACAGACAAGCCAAGTAAATGTTACAGTGTATTCTTAAAATCACAAATGAGAACTGCATTCTCCTATATTAAAGGGAACTGAATTCCAGGTCATAATGGCCTGCATGTAAAAGCTGTCTGACCTAATGAGGTCGTCATGAAAGGAAATAACTGCTAGGGACAGCTGGCTCGGCAATGGTGCTCCTGATCAAAACCGAAACAACCATAGTACAAGACCTAGCACTCAGCGCTGACTGTAGCACAATAAACTTGGGTGCTGTTCAAAATATGCAGTATGTATTATTCACCATATAAAAGTACAGTTTATGTGCAAGTACAGACAGTCCACAGGGGGATCCGTGGACCCCAAAGTTTCACACCCTCTGCTCCTGGCACTTACCCTTTAATTTATGCAATAAATTTAGTAAGTTCAATGAGAAACAAGTCTCATTTACAGAACGACCAAGTCAGTAAAAACAGCAGAATACATGAACTGACATAGCCACAATCACTTAAAACAATTACGGATAGATTGTTCCTGCATCAACATTTCTTTTAGACCATGTTTAAAATATCTAAGGCTGATGGCACTTTGTCAAGGTAGTATGGCTCCCTACAGCTCACCACTAAAACAGAAGGATCTTAAAGGCACACACATCACAATATTAAAATGCTGAGGTGACCGTCAAATAACAGTGTAAAATTAATAACACAATTGAGAAACAATATTCTGTAAGTTATCCAATAAATATTATATCCACACTGCTCATAAATATTCTGAAAAAAAATATATCTAGAACATTTAATTTAGAAAAGAACTAATTTCTGTTGGTTAACTAGGATCTGCAGCTTATCCAGTAGGTAGGGAAATGGGCAGACTTGGTGGGCCAAGTGGTCCTTATCTGCCAGCAAATTCTATGTTTCTATGTTTCATTAAAGAAATTAATTTTCCTTGGGGTCAGTTTATCCTTGAGGGATCTATAAGAGAAAAAAGGACATGTCAAGAGCATTTTGTAGTACGTATGCCTTTTCTATCTGATCATTTAAACCTGCCCAGTTTAATGCCCCCAATTAAAAGATCCAGTACACCTCTCTCAAAACCAAGTTCTTACCTATATTCTCTCCTCTGGGGTCTATAGTGACCCTCTATATGCCCACAAAGGTGGGTTTATGGAGACATCTGTTCTCCATCATTCCAATATGTATTGCTGGAGTGGATTTATTGTTTCCTGATTTTACTGACTGCATATACTCCCCTACTCTGTCTTTGAATCTTCATTTAGTGCAGTTGATATAAAATGCCCCGCACTCACAGCTGGCCAGATATTTATTTATTTATTTATAGCATAGGCATTACAACCCTTTGAGTCATAGACTCATTTCCAAAGGCTCCAGGTCAAGTACAAGGTAATACAACGACGAGCACAACAACCAGTAGATACAGTATAACAGTGGGCATAGTCACACATGTGAGTCTAGTGTACCTAGAGTAATTGTCTATACAATTGGTTGTGATAAGAGAAGGCAGCGGAAATGCATACGAATGTACAGATGTGCAGTGATCAAACTTTATACATACAGAAGCTAACAGAAACAGCAATACAGGTTATAGTTGGATTCCAGGGTGATGTCACAAGTGATGTTTTGCAGTGTGCAGCCTTCTGAGGCATTATCATGAACTGACTAGGCGCGTGCTATGGGCTAGCTAGCTAGGCGTATGCTATGGGCTAGCTAGGATAGGTCTATGGAATAGGGCCCCGGGTGCAGGGGAAAGTGAATCAGCCTCATTAGAGACCTTGTCGGTGCCATAATAGCATCTCCTGAAAGGAAAGTGCCTAGGGTGAGTCTAGCAGTTGCACTGGCAGCTACGTGCAGATAAAATGTGGGCTTTTAGGGCCGTCTTAAACGGACCTAACTTGGTAATTGCGGCAGTGGCAGGGGGGAGGGCATTGTACCATGAGGGGGCTCTGAAGGAGAATGATCTTTGTGCTAATGAGGTCCTGACCCTGGGTACCTTCCAGATAGCATTGGAGGCAGTGCGAGTGGCCACAGAGAGGGTGGCCGACTGGAGGGAGGCTGCAACACCGACTGGGGTAAGGACCAGGTGGATTTTTTTGGTGAGGAGACAGGTTTGATACTGGAGCCTTTCCTCTAGTGCAAGGACATTAGCGAGTGTGTAGATGGTGCACGTGTGCGTACGTTTATCTACACCACAGAGGAGCTGGCAGGCCTTATTGATAACAAGTTGGATTTGTTGGGAGTCCCGTTGGGTCCGAGGCAGCAAAGATGGTGACTCCGTAGTACACCAGTGATAGGACTGAGGATGTTACTGCCAGGTACACTGCTTCTGGTGGTAGGCAGTCTTTGTGCCTGTATAGGAGACTGATATGGTATTAGTGGCTGAGGCTAGTATTTTAATGTGGTCATGGAACGAGAGGGTAGTGTCAAAGGTGACACTTAGGTATTTATAGGTTTGGACCTGCTCCAGAGGTAGGAGAGAATTGGAGAGGATATTCAGTTGATAATCCTTGGCCCTGTTCTGTCGGTAGGCAAAGAGCATAGTTTTGGTCTTTTTAACGTTGACTACTAGTCTCTGCTCATTAAATCAGTTTTCAATTTGTTTGAAGGAGTCTTGGAACATGAGCTGGAGAGAGGAAGGATCAGGATGTGAGGCATGAAGAACTGCATCATCCGCGTACAGGAGAATTTTCCCAGAGCAGGATTTAGGCAAGGCATTGAGATATATGCTGAAGAGCAGAGGGCCCAGTATAGATCACTGGGAGACACCAGAGTGCACCGGGAGTGTGGTAGATAGGGTATTGTTAATTTTGACACACTGGGTTCTGGTGGACAGGTAGCTGGAAAAACCAGAAGACGGTGCCCTGGGAAACCCCAGTGTGTTGTAGAGCGTTGTGGGAAACTGTGTCGAAGGCCTAAGACAGGTCTATGAACACGGCCCCTGCCAGGTGACCTTTGTCCAGTGAAGCATGAAGTGAGTTAGAAAATTCTGTAAGGGCCGTAGAGGTGCTATGACTGGCTCTGAAACCGTGTTGCTGTCTGCACAGTAGGCTGTGCGTGAGCAGGTATTCAGTGAGCTGGTCAGCCTGATTTTTTCAAGGGCTTTTGAAAATGGAGGAAGAATTGAGATGGGCCAGTAATTATTTGGGGAGGAGCAGTCACCGCTTTTTAGTACAGGGGTTATAGTGGCAGTTTTCCACGAGGTCGGGAACTGGCTCAGGCACAGGGACTGGTTTAGTAGGTCAGTGAGCGGCGAGAGGACCGAGTCAATAACAAGGTTTAGGATTCGCATGTCAAAAGCTTCTTTACAATAACTGGAACCACTGAGGGCTTTGGATAGGTAGTGTTTGGCTTCAATCTTGGTAATGACTTTGAGATGGAAAGGGGCGCTGGAGATTTGACACTGGCTTGGATTGTACTGGGTTGAAGAAGTTACTTGGTAGAACTGAGCTGAGGTCAGAGAACATAGAGTTGAGGCAGTTTGCAGTGGTTAGTGGGTCAGTGGTGGTTGTGCCATTAATGTTAAGCTGGGATGGTGGGGGAGAGCAGGCTTTCCCATTAAGATCCTTAATGTTATCCCAGAACTTACAAGAGCTACCCCAGGAGGCAGCCAGGGTGGTTCTATAATGATCCGCCTTGGCCTTGTGTATTGCCCATGTGCACTTATTGCGGGCAGTGTTGTAGGCTTGCCTTTCCACTGGTGAGCCAAAGTCAGTGGCTTGGTGCCATAGGTTGTCTCTTTGTTTGAGCAACTGCAGCAGTGCTGGGGTAATCCAGGGGGCATTTCTCTTCTTGGCGAACGATTTGACGAAGAGTGTGAACGCATCGCAGGCTTTATTGAAAGTGGAGGTAAAGTAGTTAAGGGCAGCGTCAACATGCAGGGCATGGGAAATAGGGGACCAGTCACAGTTTGACAGGTGCTGCTTGAGCTTAGTGAGACCGCCAGGCCATAACCGGCAGCGATAGGTGACGTTTGGTGGAGGTTTCGGTAGTCGACAGAACCAGTTAAACAGGACTGGGGAGTGATCTCTCAAGGAGTTTGGTAGGACCACAAGATCAGTGATACGGTGGGGATGATTTGTAATGAGGATGTCTAGACGTGTGTGAGTTCCATTGGTGGTGTTTGTTCTAGTGGGTTGGGATACAAGTTGGGACATATCTAATGCCGCAAAGGTGTCTTTGGCATGTGCTGATGTGCTTGCGAGCCAGTTAATGTTAAGGTCTCCAACTAGGATCTGTTCCTTCTTGTGGGGGAGGGTGGCAAGGTAGTTGGAGAGAGACTGACATGCAGATGATTGGCTATGAGGGGGGATGTAGGAGACAGTGAGAAATAACGGGGCCCGGTTTGGGTCTGGTGTGAGTTTTATAGAGAGTGCTTGAGCACCATCCTCCCAGGGAGGGAACTGGTAGTGCTTGATAATGCAGTGCACTGTTTACGTACAAAGCACAGCCACCACCTCTCTTATTCTTACGATCTTCTCGCAGCAGGGAGAAACCAGGGATCGAGACAAAAGAGTCCGGGGTCTTTTTTGAGAGCCAAGTTTCAGTAAGGGCCAGGATGTCGGGTTGATGCTGAACTAGTCAGCATTGCAGAGGTGCAATTTGTTTTGGTAGGCTGCAGATATTCATCGAGGCTATGCTTAGTCCTGAGTGCGACTGTGGTTGGTAGTGTGCTACTGGGCCTGGATTTGGGTGGACGTTGCCGGATAATAGTAGAAGCAGTTAAATAATTCTGAGGAGGGCTACGAAATGCCTTCCTTTAGCCGAGTGGTGGTAGCAGGTAGGCTTGGGGGGGGGGTGAGCTAGGGACAGGCATGTGAAGAAGGGCTGGGATGGTTTGGTATAGGAGCTGTAAGAATGGAAGTCTAGAGTGTAGTGAGGGGGGTGGGTGTGCTGGGGGTAGGGTGGAGGGCGCTGTGGGAGTAGACAGAGTGGTAGGGAGGTGGTGGTGGGTGAGAAGTGTATCCAGTAGTGTGGATGGGTGCATGATAGGTGGGCCTGTTGGTTTACTGCATTGCAAGGGAAGTAAAGCCACCAGCAGTATTAAGGTTAATCTGTGAGGGCAGATGCCATAAGACATCACAATTGGAAGGGGGACAGTCAAGTCTGAGTGCATGAGGAACTGACCAGCACCCTTCATTGTAGAGGACACCATGCCCAACGGTCGGGTGACAGCGTTTGTTACAGGAGGAACCAGTATTTAAAAAAAAAAAACTAGGACAGGGTTTCTCGTTAAGCAACAGGTTGTAGCTAGTTTTACAGTGTGGGGAACTTAAACAGTCTGGTCTGCCTCTAGTAGTAGATCGTTATAGGGTGCAGATGGGGAAATGGGCTGATTGGTTCAGCCAGGAAACATCAATCCTATATAAGGAGGAGTTGAGCAAGGGTGGTGGTGGAGGCGGTGGTGGCGTCACAGTTGATAAAAACTTTAATCTGAACCACCTCCCCTGTTTTGGAGTTAAAGAATGTTTTTGTGTAAGGTATGAAAGAACAGTACTTACATCTACTGCATTTTCTCGTGCCTGGGGGTAAAGGAGGGATAACCAAAATCCTTTTTTGATCCAAAGGGTTGTGTACTGTGCAGCAGGGCATCCCTTAAAGTTCTTGCCTTCCTAAAAATAAATCTAGGATAATTACTAGTGCACTCCCTTAGTCTGGGCTCCACTTTGGGAATCTCTCAATTCCTCTGAACAATATTTTCCACCACAGTGGCCTATGTAGAATCAGTGGTGACAATGTTTAAAACATTAACATAGGTGTAATTTCTATTTTGAACAGTTAAGAGAACCTTCCTGGGTATGGCATCTACCTCCCTCGTGACATTTTGAACATTCTCAGCTCCATAACTTCTTGCAAGAAATCTATTTTCCAGGTTTGCTGCCTCCCTCCCTCCACTAATCATCCTCCTGGGTACAGTTTCTGTTATTCCGCATTAACTGCCCTTTTGCTATATTTCTTATGGTTATTTATTTTTATTTATTTGTTTAGTTTTTGTTTACTGGGTAGGTGCACTAGCCAACAATGTGACTATTTTCATGCACGGCCCGGGAGGGTACATAACATCATGAAACTAAGTACAGAACATTTCCAACAAAGAGAAACAAACCTTACATTTTTAGGAGACATATCCTTGCACATAGATGCAGAGAGTTTGATGGTGAAACATAATCAAGCAAGAAACACAGGGCCACATTACAATTAACAGGGTATTAACAACCAGTACGTCATATGGAGAAAATTAAAGACGTAGCAGTAGAACAAACACAGCTAGAGAAATAAGTTAAAAGGTAGGTCATATAATATTACAAAGATAGAGCAGTAAAGGGAGATACAGGTGGCAACTAAACAGTTGAGTTAGAATATATGGGAAGGTAGGAGGAGCAGACAGGACATATGTGAAATGCAGTCCACCAAGGTCCAAAAATAAGTAGGGTTTTTTGGACAAGTGCCTCGGGCAGAGGAACAGGGGGCAGTGAGGTAGGGGGGCTTGACAGGAAAGTTAGGGTGGATCAAAACAAGTACAATGGTCAGCCTGCATAAGATAGCGCCGGAACACAGTCTTGAAGTGTAGGTGTGATCCAGTCGGCCTAAGCTCAAGGGGAAGTGTATTCCAGAACTGAGGAGTCACATGTCGGAAAGCACCAGCACCTTCGGAGGTATGACATCTGGGGACTTTTAGTAAGGATTTATCAGCTGACCTCTGCTCATGAGAGGAGGTGAGAGGAAGTAACATCTCCACCAGTGATGTTGGGGTTTCCAGCCTGATAATAGCGTCAACAAGAGATCCAATGTAGTAATGTCTAGAAGCTGTAGGGGAGAGCCAGCCCAGGTCATTGTAAATCAATCAATCAATCAAATTTATTTATACAGGCGAACATCATTGAGCAAGGCTCATTTACAAGATGGACCTGATAAGGTCAAGGTTCAATAGTTGATACACAGCAAATACATCATACGCTTTATAAGACAGTTATACATACAGAGAAAAATAATGTTTATAACACAATGAAGTACAATGAATTCACATGTTAAAACTCGGTTAAAGGAAGGTTAAGCTAATATCTATAGTATGTACAGTACATACATATCCCAATGGGGGCCATGACAGACACACAACATAATGAATACTAGGATGCTTTAGTCGAAGGGAAGGGGACGTGTAGCGGCATATATTATTGTAAGTAACATCCCACTTCTGGAGGGAGGTTTTCTGGGTAGCACCAAGGATGGGGGCACAATAGTTGAGGGGTAGGCAGCAGAATGGGTTTCCTGTATAAAGTTTTATCTATACCACCATCACTTCTTTTTTTCACTATAATACCCGAAAAGGAAATCTTTTGTTTACTCCAGCAAATGGCAAACTTAAACTCCCAGTGTCACTTTTTCCAAATATTTTTTGAACTCGGTGAGTTCTTCCTCCATCCCCCACCACATCACAAAGCATTCATCAGTAAAATGCTTCCAGAGCTCAGTGTTTTCAAGAAAGGGATTTTCTTCTGAATAAATCGTCTGCTGTTCCCACATGCCCATTACCAGATTGGCATTGATGGCAGCAAAAGGTGCTCCCGTAGCAGAGCCACTTTGTTGTACGTAGTATTCCCCCTTAAAACTAAAAGCTTTACAGTTCACATTTTGCTGTTTCAGCCAATACACCTGTACTGGTATCTGTGTGGCTAACTCTCTGGTTCAGAAAATATTTAAGAGCTGACAACTCACAATTATGTGGTATATTTGTATACAATGATGCCACATTGAGGGTGACCCAAAAACTGTCATCCCCAAAGCAGATGTCATTAAGGATGTTCAAGAGCCGGCTCCATGGCACCGACCAATGGGGCATCGCTCTGGCATGATGGTAACCCAGGTTTGTGCCCCATGCCAAGTCGACCGGAGCAGAAGCCAGCAGGGAGGGAGTTAGTGTCCTTTAAACAATTCCCTCCCATGGGGTGGGTGGAGGTGTTGGTCCGCTTGACTGGTGGCTCCTGGGGGTGGCTAGTGGAGGCAATCTAGGCAGCATGCAACACCACCCATGTTGCCGATCATCTCCACTCCCAGGACTCTGCTGTGGCCACACGATGTGGGAGGGGCCCCAGAAAATGGGAAACTCATCTGCCCAGCCACTTGATGGTGGCTGCCTTGTTACTCCTGTGCCACGTAGCCTCACTCAGCTGCTGTCTTCGATCCTCCTGGCTCCTGCACCTGGTCAAGGCAGCAGAATAATCTCCCCTCCTCTGGTGCTCGAGGGGAAGGGAGACCCCCCAAAAGGGGTACCCCAGGTCTACCAGGATGTGGGGCCTTCTAGAGGAGGATGACCAGATGGCAACGGGGGATGGCCAGTGGGCAGGGATGCCATTGCTGAGCGGCCTGAAGGAGTGGTGGGCCAAGGGGCACGGGAAGGAGCAAACAAACAAAAAAAGGATATTCAAATACTGGTATCTCGAGTATCATGTATGTAAGATCTTAAGCTAATAACCAGAAGTTTAATTTGGTAATTGGAACAGGGGTTCAGTCAAACTTCCCACACTGGAGATAATTGGTGTACCTGGGGGGGGGGGGTTGCAAGGTTTTGTGCACCTTTTAGGTATAGATATATGTATATATATCTGTGTATGTATATGTATGTACATATACACATATTATTGATTGAATTTTGTTGACCCAGTAGGCCCACTGAGACTAGAAGTCCCTTTTTCAGGGGTGACCAGGGGAAGGGGGGGATACAGATAGTAACCAACTGAAATTGAACCAGAATAAGCTGTTGCTGGTATTTTTAGTGAATAGTGTGTATATATACATACATTACTGGTCTAATAGGATGTTCTAACTCTTCCTTTGGTATAATAAGACTATGTATAATATATACAGTAAATATTATAAAGGATGTTGTCTTTGCCATCAGTCTCTTATA
Organism: Neoceratodus forsteri; assembly: GCA_016271365.2. Taxonomy (NCBI): domain Eukaryota; kingdom Metazoa; phylum Chordata; order Ceratodontiformes; family Ceratodontidae; genus Neoceratodus; species Neoceratodus forsteri. The sequence continues at coordinate 142,652,978 of CM057449.1, read as the reverse complement.
TGAAATAATAAAGTATCTCTTTTTGTTCTATTTGTAGTCCCTAAATCTGTTCACCACGAGAAAGATCAACAATTGGAACTTTCTGCACACCAGCAGATCCTAGCTGCAGATAACAGCTTTAAATGTACCATGTGTGAGAAGAGTTTCCCAGATCCAGTAGCATATACTAAGCACATGTTTAATGTGCATGAATGGATTCCCAAATCAAAGACACATCAGGGGTCTCACACAACACAGAATCCTTTCCTGGCTACCACTGGTGGGTAGAGTTTTGAGAAGTTGGGTAATATCTCCGATCATAGGCAGATTTATGCTGAACATTAACCTTATAAATGTATTAAATGTGGAATGAGCTACCTTTTTAAATCAAATCTTACTATGTACCAGCAGATCAAAAGCTATAAAACCATGTACTGTACCTAAAGTGAATGTGGGAAGAGATAATCACTGATGGATTTGTGTAGGAACATCTTTTCAATGTATTGAGCGTGTGAAGAGTTTTAGATTTAAATTAGGTGCTACTAAACACCAGCAGATTTACCAAAAAAGTACCATATAGATGTAGTGAAGGTGAGATTTTCATAGATAAAGCACATTTTACTGATCACCAGCAATCTTATCTGAGTTCATGAGAATCGAAGAATAAAAGTTTGAGGCATTTTATTCTCTCTGAACAGAACCTGTAGCTCTAATTTTTATGCATGAGCCAAGCTTGCAATCAATTAAAATCACTCTGAAGACTGGAAGTTAAATAATTTAACGACTGTTCTAATCATGTGGTAGAGCTGTGGCTGTATTTTTAGTTAGTCATTAATAAAAAAAGACTGAACAGCAACAGCCCCAGGATTGAACATTTAGGAAAACCAAGATGACGCTCTCCAAAAGAGGAGAGAGAGAGAGAATAGTACCAATTGTAGCTCTATGCTGTCTGCCTGCCAAGTAGTCTTGTAACCAGTCTAGCACCTCCACTACCAGGTCAAAACCACTTAATATGTTTAGTAGCAGAGTATAACTGACCAGGTCAAAAACCTTTGACTGATCAATAAACAATGCCTCAACCTATTTATTTGTTATCTACAGCCTTATACAAATGATCAATTGAAAAGCAAAGCAGTAGCAGTGCTATGACCAGCCCAGAAGCCATGTTAGCAGTCAAACAGCAAGTGTTGTGCATTTAGGTATTCGAACAATTGATCATTGATATACAGTCCTTTCCAGACTTTGGAAAAAGGCATAAGGATTAAAATGGGCAATAGTTGTCCACCAGGGAGAGCAAAAACGTGCGCTAACAGAGGGGTCAGGTGGTAATCCAGAGCAATAGCAGTACAACGGAAAACAGCCGCACACAAAAGAAAGATAATACAATATTCCCGGATGTGACCAGATGCCAAACCAAGTAGTTTATTGCACTTTCAAAGACAGCACGGCACTGAGCCTCAGCGCTTTGTGTCATAAACATAATGCTTCTTCAGGGGGTGTGGGACCCAACTGTTAAACATAGGGGCAATAACAGCATGCTTCCAAACCCGTGGGAATGACTGGGAGCATTAGTTATTTATTTAAAATTGGTGACCTGGAAAGGCACACTGAGCCGAGGCTTGTTTCCAGGTGCGACCCAGGTACAAGGTATACACAAGAGTAAAAAAAAAGTTACAATGTAAGTAATTTACAGAAATTTACAAGAACTTAGTATGGTTTAGGCACAGTATATATAAAGGTTAGACACAGACAAACTGACAGTTTTCTACAATGGGACAGCCAATTCCATAGCAGCGGTTTTAATTAGACAAGTATAATCTGGTTTAATCTGGTTCAAGGTCAGTTGGCGTTCATCTGTATCCCCCTCCCCCAGGTCGTGCCTGAAAATAGGCAGAATTTGTCTAGTCCACTTACCTGGTCAGCGAAAAACTCAATAAATAGATAAAATAAATAAAAAATATAAAGTTCATCAGATCACAAGAAAACACTGGTATTAAGAGCTCCAGTGTACATCAAGATGGAGCTGACACTCATGTACCTAAAAAAGAATGTCGAGCTAGAAGAGGGTAAGTCAATCAATCTTTAACCGGGTGAGCATCATTGAGAAGAACTCATTTACAAGATGATCCTGGGCATTCACATATATAAGTACAGGCAACAGTATATACAATGTTACAACAATTGGAAGTACAACAACACTGTAATTCACAGGACAGGGATATATACAGTGTTGCAACAAATAAGAGTTCAAACCTTCAGTAGTGCTTGCATAAACAAGGAGAAAGTGCACATATCTTAGACAAAAGTAGCATGCATAGTGTATAACCTACGTACATTAGCTGTGACAGGAACCTATGCAGCAAGAAAGGGTAAAGAGAAGGGGAGTAGAAAGAGGAGGGGGCAAAGCCAGAGGGGGAGGAAGAGTGATAAGTTTGGGGAGGGCAAAACATAGTTTAGGGAATGGGTCAGGGTAATGCTACAATGTGAAAAGTGGCAGGGCACGGAAAAGAAATAGGGAAGGGGAGCTTATAATAGAGGTCCTAACTTAGTAAGTGCCATTAACGAAGCAAGTACAGGTTTCTGAAAAAGAATGTTGGTAAAGGGATTTGAAGGCTCAGTTTGCCAGGGATTGACAACTTTAAAGTTTTCGGTATTGTGTTTCAAATGACAGGAAGAGCATGACTTACTGCAGATTTGCCATATCTGGTTCTCACCTTAGGGATGAATAGTGAGATGTGAGAGAGGCTTCTCAAGGTGTAGTTTTCAACCCTACAGGTGGGCAGGCAACTCACAATACAATGCGGAAGCATATTAGTGATTGCTCTGTAGGTCCAGAGCACTGCGTTCTTTTGTTGTCTGAATGTTATTATCCCTCTGTATAGACAGGAAGTTATTATCCCTCTGTACAGACAGCTGGTGAGACCCCATCTGGAGTACTGTGTGCAGTTCTGGAGACCCAGTCTTCGCAAAGACATAGACAGGATGGAAGCTGTCCAGAGGAGGGCAACTAAAATGGTGCAGGGTCTGCACAGGAAGACATATGAAGAGAGACTTAAGAAGCTTAATATGTATAGCCTCGAGGAAAGAAGGGAGAGGGGGGACATGATAGAAACTTTCAAGTACCTCAAGGGAATCAACAAAGTCCAAGAGGGTAGCATCTTTCAAAAAAAGAGGTGTGCAAGAACAAGGGGCACAATTTGAAGATAGAGGGGGCGGCTCAGAGGTAATTTAAGGAAGTATTTTTTCACAGAGAGGGTTGTGGATGCATGGAACGGCCTTCCGGAGGAGGTCGTGGAGTCAAAAACAGTGGTGGAATTCAAGCATGCATGGGGCAGTCATAAGGCAATTCTAGGGGGTGGGGTAGAAAGAAGTAGGCTGCTGGTTAACTAGGATCTGCAGCTTATCCAGTAGGCAGGGAAATGGGCAGACTGGGTGGGCCAAGCGGTCCTTATCTGCCGTCAAATTCTATGTTTCTATGTTAATGAGCTCTACCCTACCTTGGCATAGAGTTCAAAGTGGTGTGTGGCATAAGGGAGACCAGTTATGAATCGTATAGCTTGATGGTAGAGTACATCCAGGTTAGAGAGGGAGAGCTTTGGGCCTTGGCCATACAGGAAATTGGCATAATCTAAAAGAGGCAAGAATGTAGTCTGGACCAACCTAGATTTAGCTTCTGGCATAAGCAGATTTCTAATACAGAAGAAGAGACCAAGTCTCTGTTTCAGTTTTTTTGAGAGTTCATCGATATGATCAACAAAGGACAATTTGTGATCCATCCAAAACCCAAGAGACTTAAATTTCTCCATGAACTCCAGCAGCTCACCCAGTAATGTGTATAGGAAGGGAGCAGAACCAGGGAAACAGTGTTTAGTTACAAGGGTTGAGGGAGCAAGTATCATAGCCTTGGTCTTCTTTGCATTTTGGGGGGGCTTTAATTGAAGTTGATTTTTCTGTAAATGATCAAAGTCTCGTCGGAGATCACTGCAAGCAAGATCCATAGTAGGCCTGGCAAAGTGCAAGACAGTATCATCTGCAAACCGGTGGATGTTTGTTGCAGAGATATGAGTGTTAATCCAGTTAATATAGACAGCAAAATAGCGGGCCTGACATGGACCCTCGAGCTAACATGGCAACTTTATCTGTACAAGCATCATTAGACAAGAGTACATATTGCTCAACATTACCAAAGTAAGAATTAAAAGTTCTGACACCAGAGTGGTCTATAACAAAAGATTCAGCTTCTCTCAAACAAGAGAGTGCAGTCTTCATATCACGCCCTAATAATCTATAGACAAAACCAATGGGGATTCAAATAGGAAACTTTTTGTTTCTGTTTAAAATAATTTGCTGTAGCAATTCTTAATTTACTCTTATAAGTTCCTTATTTCCTTGTACCTAATCAATATGTTATCTGAACCTAATTTTTTTTATATTTCACCCAGATGTTACAGAAACATAGAATCTGTCAGCAAAAAAGGATCATTAGGCCTGCCCTGTCTGCTCAAGTGTTCTATGTCTGTTATCTTTATCTCTTATAATTTTAAACAATTCAGGAGTGCTCTACTCAATAATAAAATGCGCCCTAATGAATTGTAAAGGACAAAACTTATTACAAATTTCATTAAATAAGAAATTTAAAAAAACAAACTGTTGGACCTACTGTACATTTGGGATGCTGTCTAAAGATGTCCAGTCAAAAGCGGTCAGTTCTTGTTTAAAGATGACAGGAAATTATTTCTAATTAGTAGCTGTTTACAGTGTCCTCATTTTCAGAAATGATATTCGTACACCTAAATGACCCAGATTGTATTTAACTTTCCCTGAATATTTTTCATTGTTTTGTTTTTATTGGCAACATTCTGTTAGATCTGGAGTTTTAACTATCTCAAGGTTTGTCGCAGAACTCTGAGGGTGGTTCTTTGTAATAGGTCAGCAACTCATGCTTAGCATTCTCTGCACAAACCGTGACATAGTAAACATTCCAAATGATGGGTTCCATGAAAAGAACTGCGCAAAAAGTTGTCCATAAAAAGACAACACTTGAAAACACAGTTTTTCACATCAGTGTTTATTTAACCAATAAAACCACACCAGGGTGTGGGTGATGCTGGGTTTACCCATGCCTGATGTGATTCAGTCACAAGGCCGCAGGCCGAGTGACCAAACCATGCCAGGCATGGGTAAACGCCAGCATCACCCACACCCTGGAATGATTTATTTCAATTATACAATAGTCCCCTTTTTTGAGATAGAAAAAACAAAACAAAATAAAAATAAAATAAAAATGGCTTTTTTGGTGTTTTAATTTTTATTGTAGTTGCTACTCTGCCTCGAAAAAATAGTCCTTGGTCGCTAGGGCTGTTGCCATGGCTGTAGAGTTGCTGTCATGTATCCTAGTGCAGCCCATTTTATTTATTTATTTATTTCCAATTTAAGCAAGGGCTGTGATTCAAGAGGGACTAATTTGTTTTTCAGAGACCCAAGAGCGGGGCTCCATTTTGGCACATCTTGCAGCTCTGTACATTTCTTCTGCACTAAGACTTGTTCCCCAGCCCTCTTTCACATCTGTGTCAGTCTTTCTGGCTCCGTTTGTGTTGTAAGAGCCAGGACCATTATCTCCATTTCGTCCATGGCCACATTTGTAGTACAGAGCACTGGCTCCGTTTTCTTGTGTGTGCGTGGCGGCATGCATTGCTGCTGTGCTTTCTAGCATATTTCTCCAGTTGTCTTCCATTACTGGGATGGGAGAAAAAAAGTACAAATTAATTTTTTTGTTTGTTTCATGTATCCTTTGCCTCGGCCCTGCAGGAACACTGGAGAGGGTCTGAGGTCAGAGGGTGGGCAGCGGCAACTGATTTAAAATGAGGAACCCTGCTGTGACTACCCTGCTGGTTTCCATCTTTGGAACTCCTGGGACCAGAGGGTGAAGACGTCTGAACATAAGAGACTAGGTACAGGAGACACAAGGAAGAGAGCTGACCTGAGATTGAGTGAGAGAGGTTTAGTGCGATCTGGCCGGTTATGAGGTAGGACTTTTAATTGTGTTGCTGGATTACCGTGGAGAACACTTTCTTTTTTTTGTAGTGGCAGTTGCCATTTAGTGGCACTCTAAGATGATGGCATTTCTGTGTTGACTTGGGGAGGGTTGGATTGATTTCTGGGCAGATTCGCCTGACTGGCACTTTTACCCATTGGTAATGCCAGGATTTACAATGGGTAAATCGTGCCAGTCAGTCAATTAGACACAAGAATTTTAAGAGCCATTGTAAAATCAGGTACAGTTTACTCGGAATTCTCTGGAGGTGTGAATTTCATTTCTATAAACATGAACCTTACTAGCAACTGCCAATTAGCACCAATTTCCTGTCCCCTTTAAAAGCTTCTTTTTTCTTTTCAGTGTCTGTAGACATCAAACTAAAGAGAACTTGGGATTAGTCTTTAAAAAATCCTTCACTATAGTCACTCATGCTGTCTGCAAGGGCTCCTCAGTCCTTACTATAATTCGATCAGGATACCAAAATTCAATCGATTATAGTAATCGAATTGGTTTATAGTTTATCTGAGTTGGCAAAGATATCAACTGGGTAACATTCAGGTTAGCAATTGTGTCAGCCATTTTTAATTTACAAGAATCTGACCAATCCAGATTAATGTCTCCTACTCAAATCATAACACTAGTGCCTCTATATTGATTGTGTATGATCTTAAAATCTTGTAAACCATTCACTGATATTCTTGGTGGAATATTCGTAAACCCCATTAATAAATTGCTACTAACTTCAAGAAAAAGATTTAACACTAAGATTTCCCATAGCTTGGTAGATAGACTCACTAAAATACCACCAACAGCTTAATCTGGTTAAATTTCAGTTGGTTATCATCTGTATCCACCCTTTCCCCCAGGTCACCCCTGAAAAAGGGACTTCTAGTCTCAGTGGGCCTACCCGGTCAACAGAATTCAATAAATAAAGACTTGTCTGAACAATCGATGCAGTAAAACACTTCTTAACTGAAACATACAAGGAATTGTATAAATCAACAGCAATGGAAGCATCACTAATTTTATTGATCCAGAAGCAAATGATTTGATACCTTTTAATGGACCAACATAGATGTAACAACAAGAAATGAGTGCTGTAGCTTTTAGACCAACAAGTCCTTCATCAGAAACACAGAAACACAGAATCTGATGGCAGATAAGGACTGCTTGGCCCACCTAGTCTGCCCATTTCCCTACCTAACAGATAAGCTGAAGATCCTAGTTAACCAACAGCCTACTTCCTCCTACCCCCCACTAGAATTGCCTTATGTCTGTTGCATGCATTCTTAAATTCCACCTGTTTTTGACTCTACGACCTTCTCAGGAAGGCTGTTCCATGCATCTACAACCCTCTCTGTGAAGAAATACTTCCTCACATTACCTCCGAGATGTTCCCCTCCCCCCATCCTCAAAGTGTGTCCCCTTGTTCTTGCACATTTCTTTTTCTGAAAGATGCTACCCTCTTGGACTTTGTTGATTCCCTTGAGGTATTTGAATGTTTCTATCATGTACCCCCCCTCCTTTCCTCGAGATGATACATCTTAAGCTTCTTTTGTCTTTCTTCATATGTCTGCTGGTGCAGATCCTGCACCATTCTGGTTACCCACCTCTGGAGAGCCTCCACCCTGTGTATGTCTTTGCGGAGATGGGGTCTCTAGAACTGTACACAGTACTCCAGATGTGGTCTTACCAACTGTCTGTACAGAAGGACAACAACTTCCTGTTTTCTACTGGTGAAGCCTCTCCCTATGCATCCCAGTATTCCCCCAGCCCTAGCGTAATGACAGTTATTTAAAAAAAACAATACTTTTAACAACTAGATCATTGCAGAAAAAAACAGAAAAAATCCCCACTGGTTTAAAATACTCATTTAAAAAACAGAAGATGATGTCAGACAAGCTTAACAGTACCATGTTACCTTAAGCTGGAAGGGTCCCAGGGTCAAAGGTGCTTGGTGCAAAACACATACAAAGAATTCTACTGCATATAAATTCAGTTAACATGAGATAACACTACTTGGGCAGATGTCTCTTAAGTCAAGTTGTGAGTGTCACAATGTGTATATAAACATAGAAACATAGAATTTGACGGCAGATAAGGGCCGCTTGGCCCACCTAGACTGCCCATTTTCCTACCTAACAGATAAGCTGCAGATCCTAGTTAACCAACAGCTTACTTCCTCCTACCCCCCCAATAGGACTGCCTTATGTCTGTCCCATGCATTCTTGAATTCCCCCACTGTTCTTGACTCCACGACTATAAGAATACAATTACTGAAAAACAATCCCCACCCAGATTAAAAACATACCAAGATTGTCTTAGGACTCTAAGAAGTTTCAATGTATGTATTACAGACAAGAAATTACCAGTAAAGCTGTCTTAAAAATATCAGTACACTCTGTATGATATGTAAACCTAAGCTGGACCCATTACCCAGCTATACTCTCCAGCTAGATAGTATGCCCCATAAACTTCAAAAGCCTCTAGTGTAGTAACAGGACTTTCTAAATGATAACGTAACTGTAAATTGACAGTATTAGCATCAAGCAAATAACTCTTGCCAAGGACCACCAAGGAATTAAGACCATGCAGCCTGATATGTACTGATGTCAATGAATTCTCAGTGTATAACAACTTGATGTACCAGAAGTGTCTAAGAAATCTGAATAAGAGACACAAATTAAATTCTCTCCTCCTCTCCACACACACACAACACACCCTACCGCACCCCACATCCCCATAATGCGGGGGGGGGGTAACTAGTTTTAAGGAGATACACACACACAAATGCACTCCTAATGCACCTTCATTCACATCAGTCACTGCAATTGTTCCCCAAAGGAATTCAACTTGTCATGAAATCCCAAGTAAAAGGAATCGTGTATCTTAATATCTACAGAGCAAAATTGTGACACTATTTAACCTTTCTCCAATCTGCATAGTAACATCTCCAAGGATTCTGGATAGAACCACAATGAAATAAAACCGTCACCCTCCCCAGGGTAAGGTAACTAGAAGTAAATATAACATATGTGTTCAAGACAAGAGTCCTAACATACCTACATTTCCACAAAACACTACAATATTAGCCTAATGTAAATAGATCAGTCAAGGACCCCCATGCAAATGAGATCTCACACCCCAATATGTTCAGAGTTAAAAGAAATGTGACAGTTTATAATAAACCTGCTGTATGTACAGTAACAGGCTAGGGAATCTGAATATGGCACAATGGAATCAGCCCCACTCCCGGGTGAAGGTAAATAGTAAGGAGGAATTAATATTCATTATGTGTGTGAAGTAAGAGTAATAACACACTGTAACTCCATGTATCTAAATAGAAGCCTACCTCAATGTGACAGCAAGCCCCACACCTGCAATATTCTCATACCTCCCAACACATACGTACACACACACACACACACCACACACGTACTGCAGTCCTACATTATGTCAGTCTGAAGAAGAAGAGGTCTATGAATGTTAAAATCTGTAATATCCCATGAAACCCAGATCTATGTTCATCCCATCTACTACCATAATAAGATGCAAAATAAGTTTAATCTCAAAAGCTCGTCTCTGTTGTGTGTTTTTAAAATTTCATTTTAAGATCATTACTGACATATCCGAAATTGAGTGGTCAGGCTGGGAGAAGTGTTGCCCCACTGGTTTTTCAGTCTTCTTTGTTTTAATAGTATGTCTGTGTGAGTTCATCCTAGTGCAGAGCTGTTGGCTTGTCTCTCCAACATAACAATTTTGTGGACATCTCTTGCACTGAATGAAATAAACAACATGTTGTGATGTACATGTATAACTCCCATGTACCTTGAATTGTCTGTTTTGTGATGTAACCACACAGTCTGAGGTGGAAATGAGCTCACAAGTCTTACAGGTGCATTGATTGTAGGGTTGTGTGCCATTTTGTGTCCTGGTATTCTGTTCTGGCGAAAGCTTGCTCCTAATAATCAGGCTAGATAAATTTGTTTTTTGTTTAACAGATAGTAGTGGTAGTTCCTTAAAAATACAATTAAAGGTCTCATCCTCACTAAATATTCGGTGGAGGTCTTTAATAATCTTACGCAGAAGTTCAAGTTCTGGATGATATGTGACTACTAAGGGTACTCTGTCTGTAGCTGTCTTTTCTTTATACTGAAGTAGTTGTTGTCTTGGTACTTGCGTTGCACGTTCTGTTGTCCTGTCACTTTCTCCGGAAGAGTGTCCCTGCTCAAATAAAGGTGTTTTTCAACATAGCCAAATGTGTATCTCTGTCATCCTAAGATGGTGACATTGGAGTGCTTGACTGTACTGATTTTTTTGTGTGGTTTGGGTGATTACTTTTCTTGTGTAGGTATCTCTGTCCATCAGCTTCCTGTAAATACTTGTATGTAAGGTTCCATCCTTAATGGTGACTGTGGTGTCCAGAAAATTAACATTGGTGGTAGAATACTCTGGGGTAAGCTTTATGGTAGGGTGAAGGTTATTAAGTTCTTGATGAAACTCTTTAAGTGCATCTGTGCCCACCATCCAAATAATAAACAAATCATCAGTGTAACAGAAATAAGCTAGTGGTTTTTGGAGACAGTGCCTTAAAAAGTCCTCTTCCAAGTCTGCCATAAAGAGGTTAGCATACTGCGGAGCCATCTTGGTGCCCATTGCTGTTCCCATAGTTTGAACATAATGGCAATACCCTATACTGTGATTGTTAAACTCTAGTAATGTCCTGGCAACTTCTGTACAAGCCTGTTCTCTGTGTAAATTTACTATTACAACTGACGTGTAGCCTTTTACTTATGCTATGATTTTAATCGTTTGTCGAAATGTAATATCTCTGTTTTGAGAACGTTGTCCACTCTGTCTTGTTGTATTGTCCTGTCATGACTGATGTGGAGCCTTTGCAAAGGAGTCCTTGACTCAAAGGTTGTAATTCCGAAATTTTCAATAAATAAATAAAATAAATAAATAATGTTTACCATTGAAGTTGTTATGTGTCAAAATGAACTCCATAAGTTTCCCCATCACTTCATGGTTGATGTTTTGTTCCAGTCCTTTCTCCTGTATGTATTTAAGGCAGGGTGAAATGCCATCCATGTGTGGAATATTAGTGTAGAGGGATGTTACATCCATAGTCATTAAAATGGCATCAGGTGGTAAGTCTTTATAACCAGAAAGTACACTCAAAAAGCACATAGTGTCCTGGATATACCTGTTTCTTTCCATAACCAGTGGTTTCAAAATGGTTTCTACAAACCCTGAGATCCCCTCAGCGAGGGTACCATTACCAGAGACTATGGATCTTCCCTGATTGCCAGGTTTATGTATTTAGGCAGCATGTAGAATGTCCCTGGCCTGGGTTCAGCAGGGATGAGGTCAGTTAGGTTTTTTTGGACATGGTCTGGAAAAGTTCCAATTAATCTATGTTGGTCCATTAAAAGGTATCAAATCATTTGCTTCTGGATCTGTTCTTACAAGGACCAATACGACAAACACTAAATCTAGATTTCACTAAATTTTATTGGTTATTCAGGTCTCAGTGATGGCCAGGACAGCAAGCTAATTTTGTTTAATCCAGGCCGTTACCATATTAATCTTGGCCAACAAGCTTTTTGATAATGCACCTTACTAATGGAGTCTTATCCCTTAGGTAACACATCACTAAAATTACCTGGCCCCTAATTAACATGAAAATCAACAGATAAGAAAAGTAAAAAGCAGATGAAAATATGATTATTAAACAATATGTCCATACAGTTCCCTCCTACCTCTATGGTGTTTGTTTCCTTGACTTTGCACTGTTTATAACACTGTATTTTGGAAAAGCTTTATATTGTTACAGCCTTTGTTCCCCTCCCTGGGTCATGCCTGGAAACAGTCCTAGGCTCAGTGTGCCTTCCCTGGTCAACAATTTTCAAATCAATAAATAAACTAGTACCAGAAACAGTCGTATCATAACTAAAACTATTTAAAAATATTTGCTTGGTACATTCGGTGCAGAAATCATGTAAATAGTTGTTCACCTTAAATACGGAGCCCACTAATAAGTGCAAACTGAGAAATTTAATCTCGGATCTTAAGCAGGTATATTAACTAATACAGACTGAGGAACCAAATGCTATTAACTGTTCATTTACAGAGTAGCAAGGATAAATACAGTAACTTTGGTCACAGTTAACGTAAGCAGTACTTAATTACTAGGCAAATCATTCGTAAATTATGCACTGTCAAGGAACCTGGCTTGTGTTGCTCCTAACTGAGTCCAAGTGACTCCTTCATACACCTGGCCATCACACTTAGCCACGTCAGTGGCATGCTATATTTTAAATATACCTAGCCCCTTCCAGTGCAGTACTGTCACTACCATAATTTGAAGATTTGTCTGTTTGGTCTGTGTTGTGGCTTGAATGATTGGGCAGCAGAGATCAGGAAACCGCACACAGTGGGCAGGATTTTCCAAAGAATCTGCCTAATAAGCATCTGCCAGTATTTTAAAAGCAGAAATGTGTACAAACCTGTTAGACCATCTCTTAGATGACCTAACAGCATCTTTTGTTTGTGTCCAAAAACACACATTGGTGCACCAAAATGATGCAGCTCACAGCTGTGTCCATTTTCTGCTACAACTTGTGAATTTTTGTTGTAAACAGATACATGTTTGGAAAACAGCAGCAGTTCAGCCTCGACCCCAGAAGATGGACGCAGATGCAGGCACAGTATACATTTGCATCCTCGTCTGACCCTTTTTGGGTTTTTTGTTTTTTTTATATTTAAGTTTATTATGGTTATGAAAGTAGATAACAGACAGTGGACACAAAACAGATTTGTTACTCAGGTATAAATACAAAGTAGTGAGGGTAGGACAGTTGTCAAAAGACAGCCATTAAAAATAGTACAGAAGCTGGCCCAGTGGCATGGAGAGCTGAAGTGCTGGCACCTTACCGCCACCAACATCGGTGACCTGTGTTCGGTGATGAACGAGGGTTGCTGGGGGTTGGCCAGGGAGGGAAAGGATTGAGTGCCCAATGGCTGCTGCTGAACATCTGCCACCCAGTGAAGGCCAGGTGGTAATGCAGGTCTAGAAGGGCAGTAGTAGGGAGGGTTCTGGGACATGCGCATGCCCCAGTGTGGGGAACAGGGAGAAAAGTGAGGATTGTCCCCCCGCTGCCATTTGTGATGGCCCTCAGAAGAGCTCCAAAAGGTCTGATGACAGGAGAAGGTGGCAGCAGGAGGGCAAAAAGGTACATAAAATAGTACAGAATGGCTTTTTCCCCAGTGAAAATCCCCACAGTCTCTTTAGAGATCAGGAAATGCAACCATCTACAGGCAGGTGCATAGTCGGAGATCACTTGTAGGGATTGGGACGACATGCACACAGAAAGATAAATTACAGGAAGGAGCTGCAGTTACATGCAAACAGAAAGTCCATATTGACTGCAGTAGGGGAAAGAGAACGGGGAAATTGTTTAACCAGGAAAGGCACACTACACCAGAGCGACCTGGGAGCACAAGGAAGTGAAGTGACTTACTCAGGGTCTCACAGAATGCAAGATTCAAACCCAGGTCTCCAGGTTTACAGCTCAGTGGCCTTAATCATCACACTATACTGCCGAGTTCAACATTTGGAGATGGACACACTCAAGAGCTCACATTTTCTTCTACCTTCCAGGTGACTCTGCCATACACTTAGTCATCACACTTAGCAGTGAAAGATTTTTATTTATTTGTAGATATCAGATACAGCACCTTTGAGACAGACTAGCTCGTTTACAAAGGTTTCTTGGCTTTTAAAGAGATTTACAGTAATATTTCACATTCAACAGAGTATAAACATTGTAACAGGATATTCACATGATACACAGTATATGCAATGTAACAGCAGAGAGCAGCACACTGAAAGTGGCATGCTCAGGGTGAAATTAACAAAAGGTAGTGTGAGTGGGTGAGGAGTTTAGGGTATGGGGAGAAATAACAACTTCAAGAGTATAGTCAGGTGCAGTGGTGGGGCATTAATGCAGAAGTGGAGATGCATCAATGGCAGTTGTAACGGGTGTTAGGGTGAGTACTTGTTTTAAAGTTTTCTTGAATTGTACTATTTTAGGAATACTTAGTAGGGATTCAGGTAGCTCATTTAACCATTTTGGTGCCCTAGCGGCAAAAGAGCGTGAGGCTTGGGTTGTTTTGTGACATAGAACAGTGAGCACATTTCTGGTTGTATTCCTAGTGGAGTGATGTTTACGGAGTGGACAAAGGAGGTTTTGGATTCCAGCTGGCGTGAGGCCCAGTAGCGCTTTTATGCCAAGGACGCAAGTTTGGAATTTTATTCTTTCCTGCAGGGTGAGCTATTTGGTCTGGTTGTAGAGGGATCAAGTGTGTGTTAGCCCGCCTATACCAAGAACAAATTGGCAAGCCCTATTTCGGGCTAGTTTGACCCTACTGAGGACAATGTCTGAGACTGCACCATATATTGTGATTCCAAAGTCTATTGGGGGAGGATCAAGCTGGTCACAGCTAAAGGTTTTGCTTCCTAGGTGAGGTTGTGCCTATGTCGTATAATGCTCTGAGTTTTTTTATTGATTGTATTGACTAAGATGACCACATGGGCCACAAATGAAAAGGCAACCACATTGTCAGTAGTGACACCTAGAAATTTAAAGGTGGTAACTTGTTCTAGAGTAGCACCATTCTTGTTGAAGATTATTAGGGGATGAGCTTTTCTCATAGATAGATAGATAGATAGAGAGATAGAGAGATAGTTCAAGTTCAATTTCTTTTATTGCTTAAAAATGTATAAAACCATAAGTTTGTTACATTTAAATACATTTTTCTATACATCCATATTAACATGACTTATAATAGTTCATAAATAAATTTGTTACATTTAAATACATGTTCCTATGCATCCACATAAACACACCTTTTATAAAACATAGATAACAAAAAACAATATAAAATTTGAATAAATAGCCAGTTACAGATACATTAACAAATATTTTATAGAAAAAAGTTCTACTATAAATTTCCCGGAAGGAGATCCAACATATTATGCCTAGCATACACAGAATTTTGCAGTACCATAAATCAGTTTCAAAGAATTTAATTTAAGAACCATTTTGTTATAATCTGGAACTTGCAAAAGAAGATAATTAGGAAACAGAGAGAAAATATACTTTTCTCGATCTTGTGTCCAATTTTTACATTCAAACAAGGTATGCAGAATACCAACCTCTCGTTTATCAATACAATCACAGCTGCCCCTAAACTTTTTACAGAACCAGTTGTTTAAGTTATGATAAGACATACCAAGGCTAGCCAAATGTAGTCTGCACAGAATATTCCTATGTAAGCCATTTTCACATAGTACCAAAAATGACTCCATCCCCCAATTAGTCTTTGTAGAGGAATATAGACCCCTTTGGTCAACATCATGAATGCTTGCGAAATCCTGTTGGACAGCTATGTCCTTTAACCTCTGAACAGATTCTCTCACAAATCTGTCTGTATTGGCCATAACATATGTGCTCCCAAGGTCTGCACAGCCAAATTGTCTTAAGGCTCCATTCAACTTAGAGAACTAGGATTTAAAATGCCCATTACATCCTATTTTATTAATCCTTTTAATCCTTTCAGTCTAACATAACCAAGGGAGGCTATTTTTATTTGACTTCACCAACCTACCCCAATACTTAATTGCTCTTATCAGAATTCTTATTTTAATCTGAATCATCCCAGACTCCAATCTGAAAAAACAAGAGGGACAATCACGAGGAAGATTTAAAGTAGATGTTAAAAAATTATTCTGCACACTCTCTAAATTAGCTTTATCTAGATAAAGGCCCCACAGTTCACTGCCATATAACAGTTGGTTCATTAATTTAGCTTCAAAAGTTCTCTTTAATGCAACAAAGAAACTATTGGCAAATTTGACTGCAAAAGAACGAACAGCTCCCATTGTTTTAGAGGCATTTTGCTTAACATCTGCAAAATGGCTAGACCGGGACAAATTCTTATCAATCAATAGCCCCAGATACCTGAACTCCTTCACTACCTCAAAATTACATCCATCAATTAGCCATGATTTCTCATTATATTTAGATTTTCCAAACACCAACATTTTTGATTTATTGGTATTTAATTCAAAATCCAACTGATTCAAAGTATTTATAACGTTGGACAGTGCATGTTTAAGGCCTAAAGGAGTTCTAGATATAACTAAAGCATCATCTGCATATAACAATACTTTAACTTCCTCATCATTTAATGTTGGGGCAAAAGTATCAACAGAACTAACTTTTTTAATTAAGTTCTCAGTATATAAATTAAACAATATTGGGGCCAGAAAGCAACCCTGCTTTACTCCAGCTTTAATAGGCAATTCCCTTGATAGTGCACCATCTCTCCCATAACGTATCTCTATCGTAGTATTTGAATATAATAATTTAATAATTTCTAACAATTGAGGATCAACATTTAAGTCAGCCAGAGATTCCTACAACTTTGTTCTATTTATGGAATCGAATGCACTTTTAATATCCAGAAAGGCTACAAAAAGGTTGCCTTTTTCATGGACTACATATTTTTCTACCAGAAAGTTTAAGGAGAAAAGAAGTTCAAGAGTACTATGACCCTTTTTAAACACCCCCCTTGGAATTTTGACACCAACTCATTCTCCTCGACCCAGACCATCAGCCTATCCAAGATTAATCTTGAATATATTTTTTGCAAGACTGGAAGCAAAGTTATGGGTCTGTAAAATTTTGGGTCAGACCTGTTTCCCCTCTTGAACAGGGGAACAACCGTACCCTTATTCCAACTTTGTGGGAGAATAAGATAATTGCTTATGATATTAAATATTGGAGTAACTGGGTCATGAAGAAAAACTTCTGCAGGCAAACCATCTGGACCTGCAGCTTTATTTTTTTTTCTGTGCCCTTATCACCTGCTCAACTTCATTAGGAGAGAACTGCAGTCCAGCTCCCACAAACTTATACGGAGTTATATATAAATCCTTCTCCAATGCCTTGCTGGACACTAGGGGTATTTTATATACCTCGCTAAAATGTTGTACCCACATTTATTCACTGATCATTCCTAATACGTTATATGAAATATTATTTTTGTTAAAACCAACAGCAACCAAGGACCAAAACATTTTGGAATCTTTCATTATTATACTCTCTTGTAATTTAGCCCACAGATTAGACCAGTGGTTCTTTTTTTTCTTGGACAACAATTGTTTATATTCTAATTTCAATTTCTTACAAGCGCCAAGAGCTTGCAAAGATGGTTCTTTAGTTCTAATTTTCCCAACCTTCTTAATTGCTCTTCTCAAACAATGACATTCATTATCGAACCAAGACTTATCCACAGCTATTTCATTATATTTTCTAATTCTCCCCTTTTTGCAAAGTTCTGAGGTGGTAGTAATGATTAGCTCATCGAATTCCTTAATTAAGACTTTCGATCTTGTAAGGCTACTATCATGACTTGCCCAACTCCTAACTCTAACCTGTACATTGCTTATAATATTATCCAGTGCTTCCTTCGAGAATGCATCCCATTTATTTTTCTGTATTTAATACACATATGGGTGTTAGCGTTTACCTCTTCCAACTGGTCATTTGAATCTTTTTTGAAACCCTAATATACAAGACACTTAACTGGGTAATGATCACTTTCCCTGGATTTAATAACTTTAAGTTGCGTTACCACTGGATAATCAGTAGCCTCTACAATGCATAAATCCAAAACACTTCCCCCATTACTACATAGAAACATAGAATTTGATGGCAGATAAGGACCGCTTGGCCCACCCAGTCTGCCCATTTCCCTACCTAATGGATAAGCTGCAGATCCTAGTTAACCAGCAGCCTACTTCTTCCTGCCCCCACACCCTAGAATTGCCTTATGACTGTCCCATGCATGCTTGAATTCCACCACTGTTTTTGACTCCACAACCTCCTCCGGAAGGCCATTCCATGCATCCACAACCCTCTCTGTGAAAAATACTTCTTAAATTACCTCTGAGCTGCCCCTCTATCTTCAAATTGTGCCCCCTTGTTCTTGCACACCTCTTTTTTGAAAGATGCTACCTCTTGGACTTTGTTGATTCCCTTGAGGTACTTGAGAGTTTCTATCATGTCCCCCCTCTCCCTCCTTTCCTCGAGGCTATACATATTAAGCTCCTTAAGTCTCTCTTCATATGTCTTCCGGTGCAGACCCTGCACCATTTTAGTTGCCCTCCTCTGGACAGCTTCCATCCTGTCTATGTCTTTGCGGAGATTGGGTCTCCAGAACTGCACATAGTACTCCAGATGGGGTCTGACCAGCTGTCTGTACAGAGGGATAATAACTTCCTGTTTTCTACTTTAGTTAGTTGGAAACTTTACTTAGTTGGAAAAGTACACTCCTCCTCCCAATCACTTGCTGATTGCCAATTAAAAACTCTACAATTATAACATCCCAGGAAGTTAAGCAAAATTTTCCCATTTCTGGAGGAGGATCTATCCTTGGACTGTCTCAATGGGATATTTAAGATGTCATCAATACACCAATCATTTGATAACTCCTTAATTGAGGAGCCGATTTGTGCATTAAAGTCACCAGCCAAAAACATTTTCACCCCAGGGAATCTTGATTTAATTGAATCAATCCTACTACCAATCATATCCATCACTTTCTGATAATTTGAAATATTTAAGCCAAGTGGAATGTAAATATTAAAAAATAGCCATTTAACACCATTATTTGCAATTAGAATATATATAAAATATTCATTATATGCACTTACTTCTATTAGGCTAAAATCAAGTTTGGTATCCACATAAATTACTTAACCCCCTTTATAATGATCAAACCTTTTCTCCTTGTAAGCAGGTGAGGCCCAAGATGAGTACTCCTCTAGCATTTGATCACAGCAATTATTGACCCAAGTTTCCTGAATACACAAGATTGAAAATGACTTCAGCCAATTCAGGCATTCCTTATCTATTAATCTTTTAAACCAGCAATATTCCAACTTAAAATATCAGTTTCCCTTTTAAGTAGTTTCTGCTCTGTCTGTATTTGTCAAATGGAGTCATCAATGAGATTAATAGTACTGTTTATACTTTGCACTGAAAGCAACAGGCTTTCTTCCACAGAAATTACAGAGCCCGATGAGCTATAATCTTCATCCAGAACAGTACTACTATTAATTCTAACTCCTATCTGTTTCCAACTTCTTCTGAATTTAGTAATTTCCTCATCTCCCCTTAGATTGTGAACCATTTCACCAGGTTTAATAAGTGCTGTTATCCTAGGTTGTTTAAGTGCTGGTTTACCACTAGTAATAGGCCCTACCAATTTCCTATTTATACTCTTAGCTGGACTTTTTATTTGGTTTGCCAAATGCTCTCTTATTGCCACATTGAGTGTGATACCAATATCCATGAATTTGTCCTTAACAGCAAGAATTCTAGATCTCACAGTTGCATTTCTAAAAACCACACACAGCCAACCATTGTGTGAACCATTTGTATATCTATAGGAGGATTTGATATCCTGCCACCCAATTTTTGTACCTGCTAAACCCTTCATTAAGTTATGGATAGAGAGATAGATACTTCATTTATATAGTGCCCCTCCCTGGAGGCTCGGAGCACTGTAAACAAAGCAAACTTTCAATAAATCAGAACAAACTTTGCAGCAAACTTTACAGCAACACAGCAACATCTTGCAGAGTGATTAACGATTTAAAACTATCTACAGTATTTGGATTAAAAAATTATCTATCTATGGCATTTCATTTTATAGCATGACAGTCAGTATATTCTAAGCCATAAGCATCTAATATTCTAAGCCATAAGCATCTGATCTTCATCGTATCCAAACTTGGCTTACATCCCACCGCCTGGTGCTAAATGCTGCCAAGACCCAGGCTATGCTCTTTGGGTCACAAAGGAAATCTGTCACTTCAACTCCGTCTCTCCAGGTTTCTTGTCTTGATGGCTCCCTAGTGGAAGTAACTCAGTCCTTCAAATACCTAGGGGTCATGCTGGATCCATCTCTTAACTTCTCTCTGCATGTCAAAGCTGTCTGCGAATCAGTCAATGCTAAAACTGGGCTGGCTTACAGAGTCCATCATTTTATGACCCCTGCCCATGGATCTCTATGCCCAAGGCCTTCTCCTCCCTGGACTCTGCTACGCTCTGCCTGTCTTCGCTATGGCACAGGCAAGTATCTTGCAAATGTGGGACGCTGCCTACAACAGTGTCTGTGGATTTGCGCTATCTGCTCCTCATCTTAAGCACCACTGTACTCTACTTTGACCTCCACTGGTTGTCTCCTTCCTTGCATCGGGCTTATTCATTAGGTTGTCTGATTGACAACATTATTCGTACTTCTGTACCCTCCACACTCGCCGCTATGCTCACCCCCATGGACTGCCCTTGTTTCCTGTGTTCCATGTCTTTAGCTCTGTTATCTGTCCCAAAATGCTCTACCAGGATGGGTGAACTTGCCTTCTCCTTCTATGCCCCACATTTTGGAATGCTCTCCAACTTGATCTTAGGCACTCCAAATCCCACCCCACTTTCAAGAAAGGCCTCTCCAGTTACCTCGCCTCCCTTGACATTTGCAAATGTCCCTAGCCTCACGAGTCGTGCAAATCTACCATTGTCCTGTGCTTACATTTCCCTGTGGCCTCTTGATTCCTCCCATCCCCACTCTTCCTCAGCAGCAGCTACCCACTTTGTTCCCTGTCTCTGCCTGGGAATTGTCTCCTTGCTGACTTACCAACAGCACTGTCATGTTTTGTACATTATTAACAGTAAATTGTGCCTTTTTGTCTGTTTTGTTCCTATTATACTGTGCAATATGTACCTCCTCTATGTACTATGTAACTTGCACCTCTGTATAACTGCTTGGAATCTCCTATTGTACAACACTGTAAATGTATTTGTTTTTTACTTGTTCCTTGATTACATAGATACATAGACAGTGTCGGCAGATAAGGGCCTATGGCCCACCCAGTCTGTCCATTTGAGCTTGTAAGTTCAGTTTATGTTTTCCTAGAAGTCTGTTGCCCCTTACCCCTGACCTCCAGAATTCCTTTATGTCAATCCCATGCATTCTTAAATCCTGTGATTGTTTCAGCCCCCACCACTTCCTCTGGCAGGGTGTTCCACTTGTCCACCACCTGCTCTGTGAAGAAATTCTTCCTCACGCTTCTCTCTAAATCGTCCCTCCCTCCAACTTTATCCCATGCCTCTAGTCCTGGAACATCTTTTTCGCTTAAAATAGCGTATTCCTGCACCCTGTTCCTCCCTGTAAGATACTTGTATGTCTCTATCATATCCCCTCTCTCCCCCCTCTCCTCCAGGGAGTACATGTTCAGTTCCTTCAACCTGTCCTCATAGGACTTGTGATGCAATCCATGTACCATCTTTGTTGCCCTCCTCTGAACCTTCTCTACCCTGTCTATGTCCTTACATAGGTAAGGTCTCCAGAACTGTACACTGTACTCCAGGTGGGGCCTCACTAGTGTCTTGTATAGTGGAATTATGACCTCCCTTTTCCTGCTGGTGATGCCCCTGCCTATGCATCCCAGCATCCTATTTGCTTTACCTGCTGCCTTGTCACACTGTTTCCTACCTTGAGATCATCAGAGATGATAACCCCAAGATCCCTTTCCTGCTTGGTGCATGCTATATCCTCACCCCCAACTGATATATTGTGCCAGGGTTTTGTGCCCCATATGCATTATCTTGCACTTCTTTGCATTGAATTTCAACTGCCAAACCCTGACCATTCTTCAAGTTTCTGCAGGTCCTTCTCATTCTGTCTACACCCTCTGGTGTGTCACTCTTTACAAAGTTTTTGTCATCAGCGAACAGTGAAATTCTGCCTTCTAGGTCCTGCGCAATGTCACTGATGAAGATGTTGAATAGGACCGGCCCCAGCACTGATCCCTGTGGTACCCCACTGGTCACTCTTCCCTCTGTGGAGTGACAGCCATTTACCACCACCCTCTGTGTCCTGCCACCCAGCCAGTTACTTACCCACCACACTACTGTCCTGCCCCCACCCATATTCCCCAGTTTGTGTAATAGTCTTCTATGTGGCACAGTGTCAAAGGCCTTGCTGAAGTCCAGATATTCCATGTCCACTGCCCTCCCCTGATCCACCTCCCTAGTCACCCAGTCAAAAAATTCAACAAGGTTGGTCTGACATGACCTCCCCGGTGAAACTCGTGCTGCCTTGGGTCCTGTAGTCCATTGACAACCAGATGTTCCACCAATCTCTCCTTCAGTAGTGCTTCCATGATCTTCTCCACTACCGAGGTGAGGCTGACTGGTCTGTAGTTCCCCGCTTCCTCTTTGTTCCCACTTTTGTATAAGGGGACTACATCTGCTGTCCTCCAGTCTTTGGGTACCTCCCCTGATTTGTACTCTCCCGGGTCGTGCCTGAAAATAGGCAGTTCTGTCTAGTGCACTTACCCGTTTACCAAAAGCAAATAAATAAATAAGTTTAAATAAGAACGTTTTTAACCCCTTTTTAAAGGTTTCCACTGAGGGTGCCTCCCTTAGGTAAACTGGTAGTGAATTCCACAGGACTGGTGGGGCAATAGAAAATGCACACTCTCTGGATTGCCACAACCTTGCCCTGGGAACCACTAGCAGGCAGCCCTCTAAGGAATTAAGAGCACAAGCCAGGTGGTGGGGAACTAGGAGATCTTGCAGATTGTCTATTCTCCGGCTGTGCAGTGCTTTATAGGTTCGTAATTTGACCTTGAAGGCAATCCTCCACCTTATCGGCAGCCAGTGCAGTCTGCAGAGGACTGGCGTGACGTGGTCAAATCTCAAAATCCTAGCCAACAGCCTGTCTGCCACATTCTCCACCAGCTGCAAATGGTGGAGATTGCCTCCAGAAAGCCCCAGTTACAGAGCATTGCAGTAATCTAACCTGGACGTGACAGAGGCATGCACCAGAGTGCTCAGGTCATCAGCTGGTTTTAGGGCCCAGATTCGGGCAGTGTTTCTAAGATGGTAAAAGGCATTTTGGATGACAGCCGACACCTGAGCATCAAGTGTCAAGCCGTCATCCAAAACCATTCCCAGATCCCAGATCCCTGACCCACATGGAGGGGGTCGAGTGAACACCTTCCAGTGTCAAACCAGGATTATTCCCCAACCCTCCCCCATCTCATCAAGGACCAGAATCCACTACCAGTACCTCCGTCTTGTTCAGGTTGAGTTGTAACCAATTTTGAGTCATCCAGTTCTGGATCGCATCTAGGCAGCTGTTAAATGCGGAGGCTGCCATCTGGTTTCCAGAAGCACAGGACAGGTATAGCTGGGTATCATCAGCATAACAATGAAAGCCTAGTCCATACCACCTGATAACATCTCCTAGTGGCAGTATGTACACTGTGAACAATAGAGGCAACAGGACCAACCCTTGTGGAATTCCACAGCACAGATGCATCAGGCTAGATAAGGATAATCCCATCAACATCATCACCCTTTGCACTCTGCCAGTGAGGTAGGAGCTAAAGCAGTTGATGACATTGCCAGTCAGTCCACACCAATTCCAGAGTCGGTCCAGTAACACCTCATGGTCCACAGTGTCAAATACCACAGGAATGATCCAGGAAAACAAGAATGGTACACTCTCCCTTATCTCGCACTATCAGGAGATCATTTAGCACCTTCACCAGGGCAGTCTCCATGCTATATCCAGATCTAAACACAGACTAGAAATGCTCAGAGGTGGCAGAGGAGGTGAGAAGAGTCTCAAGCTGAATGGCCACCAATTTTTCTAAAACTTTCCCTAAAAGTGGGAGGTTTGAGAGCAGTCTGTAGTTGTTGAGACACTCCGGGTCCATTGAGGGTGGACCGGGAGTGTGTTTCAGCATCTGAGGTCCAGCAAATAAGCTTGTTTTTGTCTTCTTGTAGTTTAAGACTAGTTTATTTTGCCTGCACTACTGCTCAAGTGAATGGAGAGTACTCAGTAGGTTCCTAATGAGAGTATGCTGGCTTTGGATGCTGGCGAAAATAATGGCATCATCTGCATATAGCAGGACCCTTGAGGTGTGGCATACTTCTGGTAGGTTATTTATGAAGAGGCCGAACAAGAGTGGTCCCAGTATTGATCCCCGAGTTACCCTAGGGTGACATTTTGGGAGTCGGATAACAACCCATTGATTTTGACTTGCTGGGCTGTACTGGTGAGATAGCTGCTAAACCAGGATACAGTGTCATGTGAGAGACCAAATGAGGGAAGTTTGGTTTTCAGGAGTGTGTTGATTTCATCTTTGCATGATGTGCTGTCTGCACCATCTCAAATACTGTAGATCATAGATTTCTGCAGCTGGACAAACACCATTATGTTACATTGCCTATTATGTACAGTATTTCTTTGAAACATGGCTTTAACGCCAGTGCCCATTCAGCGTAAGCCTTGCTCCAGTGCTTTTGCACAGAGTTTGTTGTCCTTGAAAATATAGGATTGCACACAGTTTAAAGCATCATTACATTATAGCTGTGAAAATGTTGACCTATACTTTTTTATTCTATTTTAGATTACCCCTAATCTCCTGAATTGCGTGATATGCTTTTCCACCATTTTGAGTTTGTTTTGCCACTTTTTCACAGTTAAAATAGTAAAAAGAGTGTTCCTTTAAATATGGCTCGGACCAGGTTTTCATTGGTAGCGTATGTTGCTTTTGAATGCCCATTTTTTAAGATCACTTTTCTTTTGACTGGATGAACTAGCATGTAGCAGACACTGCTCCCTGACCTTTACTGGACAACGGGTGTACGAAAACAGCTGAGCATATGGATGAAAACCTGGTCCGAGCCATATTAAAAGGAGCACTCCTTTTATTATTTCAGATGTGAAAAAAGTGACGAAGCAGACTCAAATTGGGGAAAGAGGGGTATCTGACAAGTCAGGAGACAAGGGGTGATCTAAAATAGAATAAAGAAGTGTAGGTCAGAATTGTCACCGCTATCAGTCAGTCAGCCCTAAACGTACAGGATCTGGGTTAATCAATAATTCCCTTTCTTCCTCAAATCACTGCCTGAGAATTGCTAAAACTGTTCACTCTATGGTAGTCAAGATCAGACGTTCATTTGTGAGTAAGACAACAACTTATTTTACCCCTCTACACCACTTATGCACGGCCCATATTAGATTATGGATCCCAGTTTTGGTCACCGTATTTGCTCAAGGACATTAAAATAGTGGAAGGGGTCCGGAGGACCATTACTAAGCATGTCTCCAGACTAAAACATTTTAATTATCCAACTAGATTATCTAAGACTGGCTTACATTCCCTTGAAGCTCATAGGCAAAGGGGTGATCTGTTGTTATTATAAAAGTTATCTCAAAAAATTGAACATATGAATGACTATTACTTACAGTTTGGCAATGCAAGAGGTAACCTGCACTCGCACGACAAATCAATATACAACATACATCGACAGTAAGGAGGGATAATTTCTTTACACTTAGAGCCTCAATGGTGTGGAACAGACTACCACAGCCAGCAGTCGATTGCACAAGTTTAACTAGCTTTAAAAATACTCCAGATAGACTTTATTATAATAATCAGTTGATGGTATAATTAGCCCACATATGTGGGGGACATTTACAATGGGCCTTGACCCCCCTTATGTCCATAGATTCCTAATTAATCCTAATAAATCATGCACTACTGCTTTGACTTATATTTCATATTCATTGCAAAAAAAAAAAATATGTTAGTGCATCAGTTAGGCTTGTAACATACAGCATAAAAAACAGGGAATGTGATCTTATGGTAAAAAGTCCCTTGAGCCACGGTGAATCTGTGACCAGGAGAGTAGGTAGGGAAATAGTTTGTACACCATTTTGTGCACAGTGACATTGTTTGTTGTTCCTGTCCTGTTTGCTGCCTACAGTTGAACCATGTGTGTTGTTCCCTACCCTGTTTGTTGTCCTAAGTTGCATTCTGTTTATTGCTCTGTAATCGTATACCCCAATTCTGTGTTAAGCATGGGAGAAAAATAAAGCAGTACTCAGTCATGTGCTTTTACCTAATGGCTCCGATAGAGCCCCAGAATCGTATTATAACTTCAGAATGTAGAATATATGGAGTCCAGTGAGAGTGCCAAACATAAATGAGTACACGGTGGCTTTCGTGGTGTATGTGTTCCTACACCCTTGTGTGTGGCTTGTTGTTCCTTGTGGTTTGAAGAACCGCACAACACAGCATTGGCACTCTGCTAACTTTGGCACTGTCTGACCTGGCACAGAAAATATACTCACACACCAATGCATCTTTCTGTTGTGCATGAGACACTCCTATACAGTCATGCCGTGCAGTATTGGTATTGCCCTAAGATCAGCCCTCTCTATCCAAGCATTGCTCTGTCACTATTGTACTTTGTCTGTCAAGACATTGCCAATATTAGGTTAACACCAACACTGCTGCCTGTGTTCATTCAAACCCCAGCAATACACCACAGATTTGTCAAGGCTCCATTGACTTTTTGCCCAGATATTTGACTTCCCTGCTTTGTACACTTTTAGCTTCAGCACCAACAGATGCATTGAAGTAGTTTTTTGTAATTCATTTCCTTACTTTTTGAAACTGTGTACAACAACTGATGCCATTAGGTTTTGCTTTTTGTTACACCCACGAGAAACATTGTGCTTGTTGCAAAGCACCTAAATCCTCAAAAACATTTCCTTGAACCTGTAGTGGGCTTTGTCAATGACCTGAAGAAGCTGTATCACACACATAGTGCTGGATCTGTACCAGACTTTGTGAATGACCTGAAGCAGCTGCATCACACACATAGTGCTGAATCTGTACCAGACTTGGTGAGTTACCTGAAGCAGCTGTATCACACACATTGTGCTGGACCTGTACCAGACTTTGTGAGTGACCTGAAGCAGCTGCATCACACACATTGCACTGGACCTTTACCAGACTTTGCGAGTGACCTGAAGCAGCTGCATCACACATTGCGCTGGACCTGTACCAGACTTTGTGGGTGACCTGAAGCAGCTGCATCACACAATTGCACTGGACCTGTACCAGACTTTGGGAGTGACCTGAGAAAGCTGCATCACACATTGCGCTGGACCTGTACCAGACTTTGTGGCTGACCTGAAGCAGCTGCATCACACATTGCGCTGGACCTGTACCAGACTTTGGGAGTGACCTGAAGCAGCTGCATCACACATTGCGCCGGACCTGTACCAGACTTTGTGAGTGACCTGAAGCAGCTGCGTCACACATTGCGCTGGACCTGTACCAGACTGTGAGTGACCTGAAGCAGCTGCGTCACACACACTGTGCTGGATCCATACCAGACTTCATGGGTGAGCTGAAGCAGCTGCATCACAAACTTTGAGCTGGACCCATACCAGACTTTGTGAGTGACCTGAAGCAGCTGCATCACACACATAGTGCTGAATCTGTACCAGACTTTGTGAGTGACCTGAAGCAGCTGTATCACACACATAGTGCTGGATCTGTACCATACTTGGTGAGTTACCTGAAGCAGCTGTATCACACACATTGTGCTGGACCTGTACCAGACTTTGTGAGTGACCTGAAGCAGCTGCATCACACACATTGCACTGGACCTTTACCAGACTTTGCGAGTGACCTGAAGCAGCTGCATCACACATTGCGCTGGACCTGTACCAGACTTTGTGGGTGACCTGGAGCAGCTGCATCACACAATTCGACTGGACCTGTACCAGACTTGTGAGTGACCTGAGAAAGCTGCATCACACATTGCGCTGGACCTGTACCAGACTTTGTGGATGACCTGAAGCAGCTGCATCACACATTGTGCTGGACCTGTACCAGACTTTGTGGGTGACCTGAAGCAGCTGCATCACACATTGCGCTGGACCTGTACCAGACTTTGCGAGTGACCTGAAGCAGCTGCATCACACATTACGCTGGACCTGTACCAGACTTTGTGAGTGACCTGAAGCAGCTGTGTCACACATTGGCTGGACCTGTACCAGACTGTGAGTGACCTGAAGCAGCTGCATCACACACATTGAGCTGGACCCATTCCAGACTTTGTGAGTGACCTGAAGCAGCTGCATCACACACATAGTGCTGGACCCATTCCAGACTTTGTGAGTGACCTGAAGCAGCTGCATCACACATTGCGCTGGACCTGTACCAGACTTTGTGAGTGACCTGAAGCAGCTGTGTCACACATAGTGCTGGATCTGTACCATACTTGGTGAGTTACCTGAAGCAGCTGTATCACACCATTGCACTGGACCCATTTCAGACTTTGTGGGTGACCGCAGCTGCATCACACACATTACGTTGGACCTGTACCAGACTTCATGAATGACCTGAAGCAGCTGCATCATACATTCTCCAGACCTGTACTGGACTTTGCAAGTGACCTGAAGCAGCTGTGAACCATCACACATATTGTGTCAGACCCGTAGCAGACTTCCCGGGTGACCTGAAGTAGCTGCATCATCACATCATACTCACTGGCACCAGACTTATAGCAGTCTTCACAAGTGACCTGAAGCAGCTGCATCATCATATCATACACATGGCATTGGACCTGTAGCAGACTTCCTGAGTGACCGGAAGCAGCTGCATTATTGCACACGTGGTGCCAGACCTGTAGTGAACTTCTTGAGTGATCCAAAAAGCAGCTGCATCCCACAAAGCACTGGATCTGTAGCAGACTTCCCAAAACTCGCCTGAAGCAACTGCATTATTACACATTTTGCACTGGGTCTGTAGTAGACTCCGCACTCCCTCCCCCCCAATGCAATCCTCTCCCTCATACAAGTACTCTCTTCCTCATCATCTTGGGAGTTACCCTTGGTGGAGACTTTTAAAAAGGGGCTGAAATGTCATCTTTTTAGGTCACCTTGTAATTTATTATGATTCAATCCAATGAGTGAGTTGCTGCGCCCAAAGCTACGAGGGGGTTGCATACATAGGGTGACAAACCCTTCATGCAAATACTTCACAGATCCAGAAAAACCAAAACTTCATGTATCAACCAACTAGTCAATTTATTAAACACCACTGTGGAAGCCATACAGATCTGGATCTGTGTAATTTATTATGATGTTGCCTCAGTCTCAGAGTTTTAGTAATATTTAAATATCATAGAAACATAGAATTTGACGGCAGATAAGGACCGCTTGGCCCACCTAGTCTGCCCATTTTCCTACCTAACAGATAAGCTGCAGATCCTAGTTAATTAACAGCTTACTTCCTCTTACCCACCCCTAGGACTGCCTTATGCCTGTCCCATGCATTCTTGAAGTCCCCCACTGTTCTTGACTCCACAACCTCCTCAGGGAGGCTGTTCCATGCATCCACAACCCTCTCAGTGAAAAAACTAAGTGTCCACTTTCCCATTTGCAGCTTATAGACACCAACCACAAGGGGTTGCTGCACTCTCCACTCTAGCTCCTCTTTCAACTCTCCACCCCTTCCTAGCAACTGTTTGCAAACCTACCCACTAGAGGTCCCCACAGTTCCTTTTGAATCCTTTTTGCTATCTACTTCCTCACTCCTCCCATCAGCCTACCACTAAGCACCCAGCAGCCTCAAACCTGGTACCCTTTATTCCAAAGTCTACTGACTAACCACTAAGCCAATGAACCAGACCATCAGTGTTATGTATTGCTTTTCTTTTGTTTGTAATTGCTTTAACCTGTACAGCGCTCTAATCCTTTTTGTTGGGTAGAACACTATATAAATAAAACTCTGGTCAGAGCCGAAATGGCTGTGGAGAGCTTTTGGGGTGCTTTTACCCATTATCTCTAATGAATTTCCACAACGCAGATCTGCTGAGAGGCAGTTTCAATGTGTTCTTCCTTTTACACATTTTTACAATGTGTTTTCCTAGAATATGCCTGCTGATTGTTATATATTTAGCTTGGATAGTTCACAGAAGAAATGGCATCTCATTTTTAGTGGGGTTCTATATCTACACAATACTATGCTGCACTGCATAAAATCAGAACACACTGAAAACAATATTTTACATCTGGACTAGGCTACCCTGAATAAATACATTATAAAAATGATAAAATCATGACCCCACTGAAAACAAGATATTGCATCTAATCTGGGACACCCTGAGTAAATACAGAGCAAACGTGTAAAATGAAGATCCTTATGAAAATGAGATGTAGCATCTCCCCTGCACGATCCAGGATACAAAACATAGGATAAGAGATATTTAAAGGAAATCTACTCTAAACTAAACTTCACTGTGTTCACTGAGTTAAACAGTTTCTTTATTGTTTTATAACATATTAGAATGCAGTATTTATTTTGAATGTTGTGGCCATGAGGATGGTGTGTACAGTGTGTGTGTGTGCGCGTGTGTGTGTGTGTGTTTGCTGTAGCTTAATGTATTTTTTTTGCCAAAAAGCATAGTAAAAAATGTCTGCTGATTGCTATATATTTCACCTGGACAGTTCACAGAAGACCTGGCATATGTCTGAGATAGTTTGTATCAGACAGTGTCTTAAGAGGTTAAAAAACTGTAAATCTTTTTAGATTTGCTGGGAAAGGGTGACATTTATGAGGTATGAATCTTTATTGAAAGACAATACCTGCCCAACTGAAGCTTGTAGCAAGAAAATGTTTAAATGCATAAGTATCTAAATGTACTGTACAATTTGTTGCATTTCGAAGGGGATAAACAAATCTCCAGTTTAATAGGCAACCAA
This sequence comes from Neoceratodus forsteri, assembly GCA_016271365.2. Lineage (NCBI taxonomy): Eukaryota > Metazoa > Chordata > Ceratodontiformes > Ceratodontidae > Neoceratodus > Neoceratodus forsteri. The sequence goes on along the minus strand of CM057449.1, from coordinate 142,622,245 downwards.
TATTTAACAAGCTGTTTCAGTTTCCTAATGGCCATCTGATAAGCAGCTTGGAGTTATGTCTCCAACATTCTAAACAGAAAGAAGGGAGTGTTTTATTTCAATTGGCATAGTGATTTGTAGATGTGGAAGGATACAATGAAAACTCCAAAATATGTGTTTCGCAATACTCCATTTTTCCAGCTACAGACAGCAAGATGGCTGTAGGCTCCACCCACAGCCATAAAAATGACTTGCCAAGTAAAAATTACAGCAAACATAGCACCCATACCCAGCCTCCTCCTCCTATGGCACTCGCCTTTTCAAAGGCAAGGCAATAATATTTGTGCCCTATTCTGGTAGCTCAGTGCATCATACAGGGAAAACAAACAAAAACAAAATAAATTCAAAATAAATACTAAAATAAATGCCAAAGATTAAGTAGGGCAGTAGCTTTGCTAAAAGAAATCCAATTTTAAGCGCTTTCTTACATTTAGGATATAGGATAATCCAGTGCTGGGCAAAGAGCGCAACTCTCCCTCCTCAGCTGGCTGCTGTTAACTAAAGAAAAACCCTTGAAAAAACGAAGTCCCAGCATGTGTTAGGTCTTTATTTGTCCCATTGTTTCCTTTTTTTCTTTTGTTGATAACCTTGATTTTTCCCAAATTTTCCAGGATGCCCAAGCCTCCACCCCAATAGCCATGTATGTGGCACCTTGAAAATCAACCTGGAATGTGTCTTGGGGGGTCTACCCCAAACACATTTTAGGTTGGATTCTGGGAGCACTTACACAGTCAGCAGTGAGGGGTGGCAACCTGGGCATCATGTAAATCTGAGCCCCAAATGTCAAAATGGCCAAGTTATCACCAAAGAAAACAACCTGAAAAATTGAGTTCTAATACATGCAATTACTGTGTTTCAGGATTTACATTTTTTCAAGGGTTTTATCTTTAGTTGACAGCAACTGACTGAGAGGGAGAGAGAGTTGTGTCAGTTGTCCAGCATTGGATTCTTATTAAAAAAGGTAGATGCCAGGGGGTTGAAAGATGGGTAAGGGTGCTAAGCCAATTAGGGTAGGTTTTTTGTATGATGGACAGGAGGGAGGCATGCGTGCCAGTGGGTGGGGTGGTACTGATTGCCTGACAACAGGATTGGGCAACCAGTGTCAGGAACCCAAAAGGGGGTTCTCTAGCGAGCCACCAGGAATGGGCACCCTTTGGCTGCAGTTTGTGCCAATGGGCACTTTTTCATATAAACTGTATAACAGTCTCTTACTTTCTTGCAGTCTACATGCTTTTCTATTATTTTCCCAATTTTGAGACCTGGCAAGACTCGGGGAAAGTGGGTTTGTGAGTCCTGAAAACAGGTTCTTGAATGACAAAAGCAGGACCTTTCTTCGTGACTACTAGCAGCATCATTTCATTGATAATTACCATTTCTTAAAAAAAAAAAAAACACTTGACAAATCAGTCATGCACCCTACACTGTTTGACCAAATAAGTTTCAGACTTAAAGAGCTTCTGATGCCTCAAAGAAAACTTTAAAAAACATAATAATTAGGTAGAATTCTGCTTGCAATCCATTTATATTCTGTATATTTCTCCTCCCCATTATTTACTACTGAGGAAATTAGCATGAATATGTAATCTTTATTCCTTAGAGTTTAGTTAGAGTTCATCTGCCTCTATAGCTTACTCCCTACTTTAAGTCATAATCATCTGTTGTGACATTACAGTCTATTGCCACGGGAGTAACTGTGATGTCACAAGAAGCCATGAAAACAGGTTCTTGATGTCACAAAAAGTGACATCAAGGCCAAGGGGGGAATAGTGAGGCTAGTAAAGAAGGGGGAGTGGGTGGAGGGGGACCTGGAAAAGACTGAGATACTGAGCAAATACTTTTGCTCAGTTTTCACAAAAGAAGGGGAGGGGGCCAAAATTAACCAGTAGACACACACAGGGAAGGGAGGTGGACACCAGTCCATTCAGAGGAGAGACGGTCCTAAAGAAACTCTTGAAACTGAAGGTGGATGAGGCAGTGGGGCCAGATGGGATACATCCCAGAGTACTAAAAGTGCTCAGAGAGGTGCTACTGACACCACTGACAGCCCTATTCAAAAAACTGTTGGAGGAGGGAGTAGTACCGGAGGACTGGAGAAGGGCAAATGTGATACCCTTTTACAAGAGTGGGAGTAAGGTAGAAGCGGGTAACTATACACCAGTCAGTTTGACCTCAATGATGGGAAAGATGATGGAATCACTGTTAAAGGAAAGGATTTTAGAATATCTAGAAGTCAACAGGGCACAGGACCCAAGGCATCATGGATTCACAACTGGAAGGTCTTGTCAAACAAATCTAACAGATTTCTTTGACTGGGTGACAAGGTAGTAGATCTGGGAGGGGCGGTGGACATGGCCTGTCTAGATTTTAGCAAGGCATTTGACACCATCCCGCACAAGAGGTTAATAAACAAGTTGGGCAATCTGGTAGTAGGCCCCAAGGTGGTAAACTGGGTCAGAAATTGACTTAGCAACAGGACTCAGAGGGTGGTGGTAAGCAAAGTTCAATCTGAAGAAAGGGAGGTAACCAGGGGATGCCACAGGGTTCAGTGCTGGGGCTGGTCCTCTTTAATGCGTTTATATGCCACATTGTGGATGGACTCAAGGAAAGTATTCCTCTTTGCAGATGACACCAAGATCTGCAATAGAATTGAGACTCGGGGGTGGAACAAATGAGGAGGGACTTAGGCAAGTTGGAGGAGTGGTCAAGAGTGTGGCAGCTTGGTTCAATGCCAGTAAGTGCAAAATTATGCACTTGGGGAACAAAAGCCCAGGGAGGAATACATGATGGGGGGAGAGATACTAGCAACAACCAAAATGGAAAGGGACCTGGGGATGGTCATAACAAATTATCTAAAAGTAGCCAAACAATGTGAGAAGGTGGTACGAAAAGCCGGTGGAATGCTGGGGTGCATAGGGAGAGGTATCACCAGTAGGAAACAGGAGATGGGGATGCCACTGTACAGGCACTTGGTGAGGCCTCATCTAGAGTACTGCATGCAGTTCTGGAGACCTCATCTCCAAAGGGACATTGACAGGGTGGAGGCAGTTCAGAGAAGGGAAATGAAAATGGTGCAGGGGCTACACCAGAAACCATACGAGGAGAGATTGAGAGAACTCAATATGTATACTCTGGAGGACAGGAGGTATGTGGTAGAGACATTCAAATACCTCAAGTAGAGCAACAGAGTTCAAGTAGGTAGTATCTCAGAAAAGGAGATGTGCAAGAACAAGGGATCACAATATGAGGCTGGAGGAGGGGGAAGACTCATGGGCAAAGTGAGGAAGTATTTTTGTACAGCAAGGGTGGTGGATGCATGGAACAGCCTCCCAGAGGAGGTGGTGGAGGCAAAGACAGTTGGCAAATTCAGGAATGCATTGGACAGGCAGAAGGCAAAACTACTGGTTAGAATGGGGAGGAAGGCTCCAGATCAAATAGGATCTGGAGTTTATAGAGTAGGTAGGGAAATGGGCAGACTAGGTGGGTCAGGTGGTCCTTATCTGCTGTCAGATTATATGTTTCTATGTTTCTAAGTGCATTATGACCTCACATAGGGAGAAAACAACAGGAATAGATGAACCCTTCAGGAGCAGAGATCCTGTTTTCATGCAAATGACCTCAGCAGAAAATAATGGGGAGGAGGAATGTAGAAGTAATGTGAAACACAAGCTGAATTGTGTCTAAATATTATGTAAGCAATAAGGCATGAAGGGTGTGTGTAACCTATATTTTACAGCAGTAAGAAGTAAATGAGTGTAAGGGCGAAGGCCGAGTGACTTTGGTTGCTGGCCATGCTGTAAAATATGGTTTACACACACCCGAGTGCCTTACTGTGCTTATAAAATTGGCTCCTATTTTACTTTTGATTATTGGGAAAAGCATGCTTATATGTAGAAAAAATAGATTACTTGTCTGCATTTGTGATAAAATAGTCCTTCCGCCCACTGCAAGTGATGTCATTGATGATGTCATTGGATTATTGCCTACTTTCTTCTTCCTGTTTTTTATGTTTGCTTGCATGCATGTGCAAGAAACATAGTGCCGCCATACGAAAATTTGTAGGTGTGCTTCCCTACCTCCAATGCCCTGCTGCCTTTTGCAGGCGCAGCCCCACTGCACCAGTGAATGTAAGATCTGTCTATGACAGCCTTTGCAAATGTAACGGCATACAGTTGAAAGAAAGAATCGAAGCGTGTAGGCAATTTGCATACTGCCACCATTGCGTCGTCTTCCTAAAATAAAAAAAACCTAGAAAGAAAAATGGTTCCTCGCTGACTGTCTTGACCCCCTCACCCACCAGCGCCCACCCTCTGCCCACCCTGCCTCCTCACACACCCCACGCCATAGCCTGTACAAAATGACAGTGTCACAGTTCATGAGGTAGCCCCCCAAAAACACTATGTTGAAAATTTTGGGAAAAAATTCCCCAAAATGACTGTTTTACAAGCGTGCATTGCGCAGTTCCTACGCATGCTCGTAAGTTCGTGAATTTTTAATATTTACACTCCAGATTTTCAACATTGCCATTTTACCACACCTCCTTATGAGCAGTACAGCTGTCATTTTTCACATCTTGCCCAAAATGTGGTTCCGTGCATGTAGCTCACAATGGCACAGTCGGTGTGCAAAATCAATGTTTGGGACAGATTAAGAAAATCACAGTGACACTGTTCATGAGCAGAGGTCTTAAGATGGCTATGTTGAACATTTGGTGACAAAACGCACCCTCGTAAGTTCATGAATTTGTAATATTTTCAGTCCAGATTTTCACCACTGGCATTTTTCCTCACTTCCTTATGACAGTACAGCTGTACTTTTTCACAACATAGCCGAAATGTGTTTTCACACTTTCTGTGCAGAAATGCGTGGTCGCTGTGGGAAATCACTGTTCGGGACAGATTAAGAAAATGACAGTGACACTGTTCATGGCGAAGGTCCCAAAATGCCTGTTGACAATCTGCTGTAAAAAAAAAAAAAAAAACTAATTACATTAAAGGGTGTGCGTTGCACAGTTTCTCGCATGCTCGTGACTTCACCAGTTGTTTACTATTTTCCTGCAGATTTTCAACATTGCCATTTTTTACACCTCTCGTCAACAGTACAGCTGTCATTTTTCACATCCTGTTGGAAATGTGTTTTCGCACCAGTGGTGCCAAATGCCGTAGTCACTGTGCAAAATCAGCTTTTGGTTAACAAACTGATATTGCCACTGTTCATAAGGTGGGGGTCACAAAAAACCCATGTTGAAAATTTGGAGGGAAAATACCAACGAACGCCTGAGGCGTTAGGGTTTCTGACCATAACGCCCCACCCTGTAGAAACTGACAGGCATCAGGGGTGTGACTTGGGATTGTCACCTGTAATGCTCATACCATTCCACCCCCACCCACACCCTGCAGCCAGTGAGAGGCATCGAGGTGTGCCTTGGACTCTTGACCCCAAAGTTCACCCCATTCTCCTATACAGCACCCATCTCATCATATTTCCTGATGGAATGGGGTGAGCATAAGAGCCAAAGACCCCAAGGCACACCGTGACACTTGTCGGTGTCTGCAGGGTAGGGTGTGGTGAAATGGCGTGGCTGTTATGCCTGATGACCCAAAGGCACACCCCACCAATGCCAATGCCAGCAAGCAAACATTCAGCATTGACAAATGCTTGTTTTTCTCTGTTGTTCTCCACATTCAAGATATGGAATGTTTACCATGGAATACATGGATTCAAAATTCTGCTAATTTCCACTGGCAGAATGTTTCTCTCCCAACACACTGTACAAACAGACAACAAAGGCCTTTGTTATAGCCAGAGACTCAGTTATCTCCCTGTCAGGGCAAGAAGAAGAGAGCTCCCTGATAAGCAGGTAAAGATAGAAGGGTGATTTTTCACTGTCAGCAAAGAAACAGTTGTACAGAAAACTATAAACAATACTTATTGTTTCTAATTTGTTTATGTACGTAACGAGAGTGTGATAATCAGGGAAACACCATTTAATTCATTTGTGTTCTTTTTTATTTAAGGGAGTTTTATTTTTAGGGCCCAGTTGAAGTTTTTTTTTTAATAGTGTAAAGGTAGCAGCCATATTTGTGGTGGAAGATCAGTTCTGGCTGTAGGGGCTAACTGAAATGCCTGTGTTCCAAATGCCCATTGATCTGTGTTGCAGACTCTTCACTGCTGAGCAGTCCTTTTTTTAACCATGTGTAAACCATATTTTACAATAAATAATAAGCGTAACCCTAGGTGGCACTATCCCAAGGGCTACTACCCCTGCCTGCTTGGCTTGTAGCAGGTTAAGGGGCCTGAATTCTGAAACGGGTGCCTCCACCCAGAGGTCAGGGTTGGTAGTGGTCAAGCTAACCTGGGCACAGCCCTCCAGGACACTGTAACCCCCCTCCTTCCTTACTAGTTGCCGGAACAATACACAATAATCACTTTCACAATACCCTTGATATACCACACAAGTACCCACACTGTTTGCACTTACCACCAGGGCTTTCCTTTGGCCTGGCTCTGGGGACCCCCTGTAAAACAAGGTTATACACAGCAAATAACAGCAGTACAGTACTCTTGTACAAACTGGAACCACAGTCAGGGTAAATGCAAAAATGAGTTAGATCTGATTTATTTAAGGGGCTTGAACAAGGGAGGGGCGTAATCAGGTTAATTTGTTTAAAGACTCTATCAATCAAACAGTTATGCATGCACTTCAGGGTCCATAAACAGTCACACACTCTGGGTACCGAAATGGAGAATGGTGGGCTAGCCAGGAACGTTGCAGCTGGTTGGGGCCCCGTGATGGAAGAAAACAACATGCACAACACACACTATTTGTAATCTGGGCCGGAGAGCTCAGTTCGTAAAAAGAAAACAACAAGACAATCAGATGACACACTTTTAGATTAGGCTGTTGTTGCAGGGAGCTACCCTAATGATTACTCACTATACCCAAGACTGGACACAGGCTGGATGAAAATTGAGACAGCAGGTGGTTAATCTGGAGTGCCAGGAGAAGCAGGGCCCACACGAATCGCCGAGGTGTTGTTCCTGTTCAAGTGTGGAGCAGGGGGCTGATCCCCAGGCAGGTCTCTCATCGATGGCTTTCTCTGTGCCGCGGGTAGTCTGGCTGGGCCAGTGTGACAAGGCCAAGGCCAAGGTCAAATGGAGACAAATTCGGATACAGTCTGTTTTGGGCTGGATACAGCTTCCAGCAAGCAGAACACAGTTCACACAGTGGGGGACCAAATCACGACCCACTTTCCATACACAGCACATTTACATGTAAGGAAATTCTACTGTACCAGGCAAACTGCTCTCCAGTCATGATTGCAAAGTCTCTGCACAAACCGGGGATTCAAAAGTAGCTGGAGATCCTGACAGGCCAATCGCATTCAACAAAATCTTCGGTCTTCTTCAGGTATGAGCCTGGTAAAAAAATGAGTGGCTTACTTCATTCTCACAAACTTGGATTTAGTCCAAAATAATTCTCTTCTCTCCCTCTCAGGGGCAGCAGGCAGACATGCATGCCAAAACTCAGCCCTTTCACAGTTCTCCCATGCAAAACTACATAGAACTCTTGCCCAAATCACTTGAGCTGTTCTCATCTCACTTCCAAGCTCAGAACTGAAACTAGCTGCAGCAGCCTGGGGATTTCCCTCAGATCCAAAAGGTTAGGTCGGCTGATTCTCCTGTCAGTCACAACAAAGGCTCCCCCTTCAGGTATAAAACGGCGCCAAAAGCCCCAAACTACAATTCCTACAGATTTTGACTCCAGACAGCTCCTGTAGTCCGGCTCCATTTTAGGTTCCACCAGACTGATTGGTCCAGTTTGGCAGTTCCGGGCCAAAATGATGGGGATAAACAAAACAGTGCTTGCTGCAAAGAAGGCAGGTTAGACAAACTACATTATTACTACTACTGTAACAAACGATCAGCAAACAGTTACATCTACTAACAGGGCTCCCTCTGCGCAATTAGCGATGGCTGAAACGGAGCGATTACCTGGGGTGGGACTCGAGCATGACATCTCTCAGCCCCCTCCCAGATCAATTATTACTGCAATCTAGGCAGCTCTTAAAGCGACAGTACACAGAGGCTGCACAGGCACTCTTTGGCAATAACGAGTAACTGCTAAACGCAGGACACCAGCCTGGCAGTGAACATTTAGGCAAGCTCAAGGAAGACTTTTTGGGAACCCCTACTTGTAGAGAGGTTACAAGAGCCAATCAGATTACATGATTTTACCCTGCCATTTTATAAATTTTGTTAAAGTTCTCCTGAAGGTGTCAGCTGCTCTTTAACTTTCAACATGTTTCCTTGCTTTTGATGCACAAAAGTTACTCTTGTTTCTCTTGATTTTCCCTCTTTTGTGACTGCTAAGTCTATGGGAATTGGGGAACTAGTTTCTGATGAAAATCAAATCTTACTGCATACCCACTGATTCACAGAAACGTAGAATTTGATGATAGATAAAGACCTCTTTGCCCACCTAGTCTGCCCCTTTTTCCCTACCTACATTATCACATTACATTACACAGACACTACTTGATTCAAAAAGAAGTGAAGCCACATTGTGCACATAGATACATAGACAGTGTCGGCAGATAAGGGCCTACGGCCCACCCAGTCTGCCCATTTGAGCTTGTATGTTTACTTTATGTTTTCCTAGAAGTCTGTTGCCCCTTAACCCTGACCTCCAGAATTCCTTAATGTCTATGCCATGCATTCTTAAATCCTGTGATTGTGTGTAGTGAATATAGGAAGAATTTCTCAAGGGGAAAGATGTCTCACTATTCGCCGACAAATTCACACAAGACAACATTTAAAGATGACAGGAAATCATTTCTAATTTTCACCTGTTTATATATATAGCTATGTAATATGTGTACAATGTAATTTACTCTAATAAGTAATCCTAGTATTTCGAATGTTAGCTTGATTGATTCCTTGTAAACAATCTGTATATGTCTGAGTTCATTTGCTGTAATGTCTGTCTGTATACAATCTATGTGACGTGGAACCTTTGTAAATGAGTCTGTGACTCAGAGGTACTCTCCGAATATGTAATAAATAAATAATATTCCTATTTTCAGAAATATTATTCTCCTAAATTATCCATATTTAACCTGAATAAAAAGTGATGTGAAAAACTATATTTGCATTGTTTTGTTTTTTTATGGCCAGCGATCTGTCATGGTTCTATGTGATAAGGGCGACTGCGGGACGGCGCCTGATTATGTCGACGAGTGCAAGTCACCAAAAATGGACACGGCAACTCTGAACATACACATTGGCGACCGTCCCACCACATTGAATGCCCTGCCTATATCAAACAATTTTTCATGGAGGGGCTCTCCCCTTTAATTATATAATCAACTCTGGGGGGAGGGGAGCTGACACTGGGGTACAGTGTCAACCTTGGGAGGGCGCTATTGTGGGGGTTCACAGACATCCGAACAGGGGATCGGGGAACAAGACACCACAGCAAAAAAAAAAAAAACACCTTAACTTCCACACCCTGTAAAATATAAAATATTCTACCCGTACCTGCTGAGCTCCGAACCCAGCACCAGCTCCACCTTAGATGTACAGTCCAACCCCAAGACCATCCGAGCAGCTCTGCAGAGTGGCTCACATTACCTCCCATATCCTGTGCAACTTAATTTCCCTTCCCACTGTCGGTGCCTTCTCTACTCGCAATTTCAGTACAGATACTCATGAAACACAACCCTCACTATCCCTCTCAACTCGCTCTCTTCCTAAATGCTCATAATGAGTCGCTCAAATGCGACTCGCCCTTCTGTAGTCGCCCATATGACGGTTTACCTTCTGTTACAGTTTCCTTCATGGAACTGGATTTGTAATTACGTCACGGTTTGTATACAAAACTCTGAGCATAGTTCAGGTACTTCAAAACTCATGCTTAGCATTCTGTACATGAACCATAACTCCAAGTTACTGGTTCCATGAAGAGGACGATGCAACATATTGCCCATAAAAAGAAAACAATTGAAAAACACACTTTTCCACATTAGTATTTATTCAGGTGTATTTAAATATGGATACTTCTGAGGTATGGCATTTTTTTCTGTAAAAAGGAACATTATTTGCTGCTGCCAGTTAGCTCAAATGTCCAGCCCCTTTAAATGTACTGAGTGTGTGAGAAGTTTCAGATTTACATTGTCTTACTAAACACTAGCAGTCACTCAGCAAAGTGTGTACTTCCTATCATGCATTGTATCATGGGTATGTGTGATTTTGCATTTCTGTGAAACCTGCCTTTATCGACTGTACCATTCCATGGTAACCTTTGCTGCAGTGCTTCTGTACTAAGGATCTCGTCTCAGAGAATATATGGATAATTGGTTAAGTGTTGTGTATGGATTTTTATACACTCAAAATCCTTATAGTATGTGGTTAGGGCTTATCATGTATGGAAATTGAACCCTTCCCAAAAGTTATTGCGCATGGCTTAAAAGTTTGTCATGCTCTAAAGTTGTTGTGCACGTTCTATAATTACCTGATTCAGCTGTGTTCTCCCTCGTACTGTTTCCAGACAGTTTTGGTTATTCAGACAGCTTCACTATCAACGCAGCTTCACATAGTCTATCATTTTCAGTTTCTTGCCATGGCTCCTCCATAAAAAACATAATTTAAACAAATAAAAGAATAAAAACGTTGTCACTGGGGACGGCCAGAAGTGCAGCTCCTGGGTTGACTGTGTCATTGGTGGGGGTTGGGTGATGGACAGCCTGAACGGGACTAGGGCAGCAGGTCACAGAACACACTCTCTCCATCTTCTTTCTGTCATTGAAGTGCCGTGCAGTGTGACCAGGGGCTCCCTCTGCAACAAGTTGTTGTACTGTAGAGGAGGAGGGAACAACCATGCAATGGGTGAGGAGTGTGCCCCTTCAGCTTCTGCTATACTGCATGTGGAGAGAGTGAATGTGAGGCAACAGGTAAACGAGCTGCTGATTCTGCAAGGGAAAACCTAATTAGCTTTACATTTTTAAAAACCATGTACTGTAATAAATAAAATATGGGTAGTCATACACAACTCACCTTGTGCTTCCATCTCGGGGTTGAGATAACAGCAGTGACCTCTTGAGCTTTGCCCTTGAGGTCAAGGTCCATATGCTGTTATCTCAACCACTCGATGGAACCACAGGCTCATTGTGTATAGTTGCCCATGCATTATTCCTTATATGGTGTTGCTACATCTCCTATATATTTATTTAGTTATGTGTTTGTTTGTTTATTTATTTCAAATGTTTTACCATGAAAGTCATACTGAGCAGGTATCGGCTCATTTCCCGATGAATCCTGGGGGAAGTGGAAGAGAACAGAACATTACAAAGTACTATGCACAAAAATAATAGAATATGGAAATATGTATAATGATCATAATATAATTATATATGATTATATATACAGTATATATTTATGCAATAGGTGTTTAGAGATAAACTGTGTGATAAATCCATTTATCTGAGTCACTGTATGTATAAATTTATTTATACATACAGTGACTCTGCACAATCATGTAAAGTCCTACCTATTACATTGCATAAATTATGCGAATCACATAAAACCTCGCAATCGCGCTAATGACAAATATCTCAATTTTCACGAAATGGATATAAACCCCCAAAAGCCTGTTGCATAAATGGAATATGTGGGGGTTGACTGTGTGATAACTCATTTATATGCTACAGTTGCTAGTGACCTAGGTAACTTCATGAGTGCGATATATATATATATATATATATATATATATATATATATATATTCAAAATCTAGTTAAAAATGTTTTAAAATCCTGATGTTTGGGGCCGGCCCAGTGGTGTGGAGGCTGAGGCATCATGCCTCATCTCTTGCCATGGGAAGGAAGAGGATCGAGCATCCGGAGGACAGCTCTCCTCTCCCAGGGAGTGGGGGATGCAGGGACTAGCATCAGCCTGACACCTAGCAGTGGCTGGGTGCTGTCACGCAAGGCATCTCAATGCACACAGGGGAGGTGGAGTAGTCGGCCGTTGTGCTGTGGGCGGAAGTGTGCACAGCTCGCCTTTTGCAGACATGGCACGCTCCACCAACGGGGATCCAGAACACCAAGGGAAAGAAAAAGTCGGTGGCTGGATGATGGTGGGCTCGCGCAGGCCCTGCCCCCAACCAGCTGCGTTGCCAGTGCGAACTGGATCCGGACATCGGTGGGGGCCTGGGATCCCCCTGCCGACCTCGATGGGTGGGGGGGCGTAAGCCCTGGGAGAAGAAGACTGGCAACACCTGGTGAATGGAGCTGGGGTGCCCTCCCGAATGTGGGGCATCTGGAGTAGGAGTATAAAAAGAGAGTACAAAAAAATTAAATCCTGTTATTTTTAAAAACATGTCATATCAACATGTGTCGACAAGTATCAATATAAAAGAACTATCATTATGATCAATTCATGTGTATCAGATTCCAAACTATCATTTAAACTTACTTAAGCTTCTAAGCTTAACAGTTCAAAAGTTATAGCTTTTGAAATATAATTCCAAGTGTTATTAAATATTGTTGTTAGAAATGGTTGGAAGATATTGGTGGTTGTTCGGCTTAAGAATAAATACATTCCTTTCTAGTTGCTAGGCAGTGGTTGCTCATATTGTACTTACTTCACCCCTTTATCTGTTCTGTGGTGTTTATGTATTTAGAAATGTAGATAATAACAGCAGGAAAAGACCAATTGTCCATTCAGTCTGCCCGTAGTTTCCTATCAAACCTTGGGACCTATTGTCCATGCAGGATACTAGTCCTCACTACTTCTCCATCTGTTCCCCTCCCAACTACTGCCACCCTGAGTAATGACTACACCCTGCACTTTGTTCAAGACATGCTTGATACCATTTATGGTTTTGGCACCCACCACCTCAGCAGGCAGACTCTTCCACGGTTCCACCACCCTTTCTGTAAAACAATACTTTCTCATATCCCTCTTGAACTTCCCTCCCATGAGCTTCCACACATGCCTCCGTGTCCTTGAACTGTTACTTGTGTGTCCCTGCAGTTCACCTTGTTTATTCCGTCCAGGAACTTAAAGGTCCTTATCAGGTCACCCCTCTCTCGTCTGGTCTCCAGCAAGTGCATGTTTTGTGCCTTGAGCTGATCTTTGTAAGATCTGCCCTGCTGGCCCTGAATAACTCTGGTAACTTCACTGCACCATCTCTAGCCTGTCCTTATCTTTCCTGAGGTGAGGACTCCAGAACTGGATACAGTACACCACATGCAGACTCAACAGCAATCTATAAAGTGGTAGTAATACCTCTTTTCTTCTACTTTTAATACCCCTTTCAATACATCCCAACATCCTATTTACCTTACTATAGGCCTTGATCCACCAGCTTGATTGTTTGAGGGAGTCTCTCATAGTAACTACTAAGACCCCTTTCCTCAGCCACAGTGCTCCGCTTTACCCTTCCATCCAGTGCTCTGCCCTGGGGTCCTTGTTCCCTAGATGCATCATCTTTATACTTTTTGGTATTGAATTTCAACTGTCAAACCTTAGACCACCTCTCTAGTCTCTGTAGGTAATGCTGTATCTTCCTAATTCCCTCATCACTATCTACCCTCCCACAGAGCTTAGTATCATCTGCAAAGAGAGACAATGTGCCCCAGATTCCTTCTCTGAAGTTCCTGATGAAAATATTGAAGAGGACAGGACCCAGGATGGATCCTTGTGGCTCCCCACTCATGGCCTCCTTCTCTTCTGATTTGACACCATTAATCACAGCCTTCTGCTGCCTCTCCTTCAACCAATTTCCTACTCATAGAAACACTGTAACATAGAATTTTATAGAAAAGGACTGCTTAGCCCACCTAGTCTGCCCAGATGTTCCCTACCTATTCCATATCTGCAGACCTTATCTGGTCTCCCTCGACGCATCCACCTCCCAGCCTCCTATCTAATATACCCCATGTCTATCCCATACATACTTGAAGCCCTCAACTATTCTAGCCTCCACCACTTCTGCAGGACTCTATTCTAGGCATCCACTACCCTTTCAGTGAAGAAATATTTCCTGATATCATTCTTGAATCCCTCCTCTCCCCAGCTTCACTGGATGTTCCCTGGTCCTGGTGCTTGTTTTTATTTGAAAGAGATTCCCCATCTGGAATCTGTTCACCTCTTTGAGGTACTTGTATGTCTCTATCATAGCCCCTTTCTCTCTTCTTTCCTCCAGGGTGTACATGTTAATATCCCTCAATCGCTTTATAGGGCTTCTCGAGCAAACCAAGTACCATTTTAGTTGCCCTCCTCTGGACTGCCTCTACTCTGTCTATATCCTTTCTGAGCTGGGGTCTCTCAAATTAAAAACAGTACTCTAGGTGTGGGCATACCAGCAAGTGATAAAATAGTAACACCACCTCCTCCTCCTGCTGGAATGCCCCTCCATATACAACCCAGCATTCCCTAGCTCTATCCTTTGCCTTGTCACGCTGCCCTGCCAGCTTGAGGTCCTCAGATACGATGACCCCAAGGTCCCTTTCCTGCTTGGTGACTGTTAGTACCCCCACCTCCAATCATATACTCAGCACTGGGGTTCCTTTGTCTTAGGTGCATTATTTTGCATTTTTTTGTCATTGACCTCCAACTGCCATATTTTTGACCATTAATCGAGTTTTCCAAGATCCCTTCACATTTTTTCCATCCCTTCCTGAATGTGCACCCTTTTGCTATCGCTATGCTATGCTACCCATCTTACTATGTCCCTTGTCACACCCAGATCCTCCATCTTCTTCAACAGTCTTCTGTAAGGCACTGAGTTGAAAGCCTTGCTGAAGTCAAAGTAGAGTAAATCAACAGCGGGTCCCTATCTAATACTCTTGTAACTCAAAGAAAACTATCAGATTGGTCTGACAGACCTCCCTGCAACAAACCCATGCTGTTTACTATCCTGGAGTTTGTTGCTCTCCAAGTTGTCCGTGAGGTCCTCTTTGACCAGTGACTACATCACTTTACCCTCAACAGTGTCAAAAATAACAGGTCTGCAGTTCTCTGCTTGCTTCTTGTCCCCTCTTATGAAGCGGAACTATGTCTGCTAGCCTCCTGTTTTTTGGAACTATCGCCATCTGTCATGACCTATTGAACAGCCCTATCAGGGGCTAGCCAGCTCCACTGCCAGTTCCTTGAGTCCCCTCGGCTGCATCCCATCAGGCCCCAGGATTACCTATCTTTAAGGCTGCTAGCCTTTTCTGGATACTTTCAGTCATAAACCCTGGCTGTTTCATCTGCAGGACACCCCCATTATTGCTGCCCTGATGCCATTCTCTGGCAGGGGCCTGCTGGCTTCCCTTGTGAAGACAGAGTAAAACTAATTAAGAATGACTGCCTTTTGCACGCCCTTCTCTATTACCCTACCGTCCGCTGATAGCCTAAAAATTCCCCCGCCTTTTTTTTCCCCAGTGTACCTGAAGAACTGCTTTCCCCACCCTTGACCCCTTCCAAAATATGCAGCTCAGTGCCTGCTTTTGCTCCTCTAACCACCCTCTTTGCTTCCTTAATTCTCAGATGGTATTCTCCCCATTCTTCCCCCCCCTGCATTTCCTTGTGCCACGTAAAGGACATTTTTTTTTGTTTTTTGTTTTTTGGCCCTTACGGCTTTCCTGACCCTTTCTGAGAACCATATTGGTCTCTTGTACCTGTTTCCTTTGGTTACCATTCTCATGCACAACTAAGAATGGCCCCCATAATTGCTCCCCATCTCTCTTCCACACCTCCGGTGTTGTCTAGCCCGATTAAGTGGTCCCAGACCAACTCCCTCATCCTTTTGAAGTCCACCCTTCTGAAATCAAGGACCTCAGCCCTTGATTGGGGCTTTCCAGATCCAAGGGTCAGCTCGAACCAAAGAGTTATAGTCACTGGACCCTAGTATCAGATCTGGAAAGGCAACCTGCCTGGTAGGTTCCTTAAGTAGCTGCACCAGCAGACAGTCCTAGATTGCCTCCAGCAGGGTTTGACTTCTAGTGCTCCTGGCAGCTGGAATGTCCAATCAATATCCAGCAGGTTCAGATCACCCACCGCCACTATCTCCCCCTCTTCCACGCCCCTTCCTAGTTCTTTCTCAAGCTTCCTATCCTACTCTTCCCCTTGTCCTGACAGTCTATAGATCACCCCGAACTGTAGTTTCTTGCCTGAGACAGTCAAGAGCTGCACCCATCACTGACTTTGTCTCCCCGCTACTTCCCCTGACGTATCCATGTTCTACAGCCCCAGTGCCTTCCCTGACATATGCAGCTGCACTTTTACCTTTTCCTCTCTTCCTGTTAAATACAGTAACCAGGGACTGTCAGGTCCCAGTCATTATTTCTGGGACCCAACTTTCTGTGATGGCTCTGAGGTCCATCTCAGTGTTTGCTGTCATTGCCTGGAGCTTGCTGATTTTATTACCCAGATTCCTGGCATTAAGGCAGACCCACTTCCATCTAACTCCTGATCCCTTTTGCTTTTTATGTTTGAGTCAAACCACATGAAAACATGGGTCCTGGATTTCAGACAGGTCAACTTTGCAAAAATGGGGAATATCTCAAGGATGCCCTAGCAGGAAGAAGAGAGGTGTGTGTGTATGGAAAACAATGGGCTAACCTTAAGGGAGACACAGCAGAGGCAACAAGCCTTTGTGTTAGGCAACTAAGCAAAACAAAAGAGAATATAGTTCTCAAAGGACGTGGCTGGGAAGGTAAGAGAGAAAAGGCTAGCTTTCAGGAGGTACAAGGAAACACAGAGGAGGGAAGACAGGGAACTGTATTTGAAAAAGCAGAGAGAGGAGGGGAAAGCAGTCAGGAGTGCAAAGGCACAAACAGAGGAAAAAACAGCCCAGGTAATTAAGACAGGAGACAAGACCTTTTTCAGGTACATTAGTGAAAGAAAGAAGACCAGGGGTGGAAATGTGTGATTAAAAGGGAGGGATGGGGGTGTGCAGAGAGAACCTAGAAAAAGTAACAATCCTGAACAAATATTTTTCTTCAGTATTCACAGAAGAAGAAGGACCACTACTGGGCGATAGGAGGACCAAGGGAGAGAGGTAGACAGCAGCCTGTTTATAGAGGAAAGAGTTCTAAAGGAACTGGAGAATCTGAGCGAGGACAAGGCTATGTGGCCAGATGGGATACATCCCAGAATATTAAAAGAACTTAGAGGGTGCTGGCAGCACCACTAACAGCCTATTCAACAAACTGATAGAGACAGGGGTGGTTCCAGGGGATTGGAGGAGGCGAATGTAGTCTCTTGCCACAATAGCATTGGGAACAGGGAGGAGGCTGGCAACTACAGGCCAGTCAGCCTGACCTCGGTGGTGGGGAAATTAATGGAGTCACTGCTAAAGGAAAGGATTGTGATATTTGTTGAATCCAGTGGAGCAGAGAATCTGAGGCAGCATGGATTCACAGCAGGAAGGTCTTCTCAAACAAGATTTCTTTGGGTGATCAGGGAGGGGCGGTGGATGTGGCCAACCTAGATTTCAGCAAGGCCTTTGACACCATCCCACATAGGAAGTTGGGCAGCCTGGGAGTGGGCCCCAAGGTGATAAACTGGGTCAGAAACTGACTGAATGGCAGGACACAGAGGGCGGTGGTAAATGGCATTCGATCAGAGGAGGGGGGGGGATGACATGTGGTGTGCCACAGGGATCCGTGCTGAGGCCAGTCCTCTTTAATGTCTTCATAGCGACATTGTAGAGGGCTGGAGGAAGAGTATGCCTCCTTGCAGATGGCACTAAGATCCACAACAGGGTCAACACTCGGGAGGGAGGGGGAAAAATGAGAAAAAGACCTAAACATGCTTGAGGAGTGGTTGAAGTGTGGCAGCTAAGATTCAATGCAAAAGTGCATAATCATGCATTTGGGGCACAGAAATTCAAGGAGGATTCCAAGATGGGGAAGTGGTATTGATGGCCACCAATCAAGAAAGGGACCTGGGAGTAATCATATGGATGACCTAAAGGTAACCAAATGTAGCCCAGGTGCCATGTGCCTGTGGGCTACTACCCTTGCCTGTTGACCCTCTAACAGGTTAAGGGGCCTGGGTCCTGTTACAGTGATGGTCAGGGGTTCTTTCCGAAAGTTATAGTAAATAGCGCAGTGCCTCCACCCAGAGTAAGTTGTATGTTGGTTAGGTGACTGGTTGGCACAGTCCCCTGGGATACTGCACCTTCCCACCTCCCCTACCAACCACTCCACACACTGGATGCCCAACAGTTTCTCAATACCAATAACCATAAATGCTTGGGAATTGATAGACACAAATTACCCTTCACACAGCAATTCCAAACAAATCACAGCTTTATTGTGGGGAAAGGGGTTAGGAAAAGGGGTACTGGGACCAGGGATAGCTGTGGAATGAAAGGTTGTTAGTAGGAATAAGTAAAGTAGTAACAACAGGGCCCATAGGCCAAAGCACCCGAGTTGCCCACCCCCACTGGTACCAGTGCTATAACTAAACAGTCTCTCTGGGTACCCAAAAGGCACAGACCTGGACATTGCTGCAGGTTGGCCAGCTGTTGGGGTCCTAAAAGTTGGAAAAGTTATATTTAATTTAAACTGAACACTCCCCTTGGGTTCCAGGACAAGCCCTGGGTACTCACAGTTTGAAGATTCTCATATGTCTCTGACTTAAAGGGCTCCACTAGTCTGGGAGTGATGGGCTCAGTTCTCAGAGGGCACAATACTGGGCAGCTGAAAGATATCTTGAAGCCTTGATCCTAATTTAGGGTCTAGCAGCTTCTCCCCTTGAATGAAGATCTGGACGTTTGTCACCTTCGGCCTCTTCTGGCCCATTGCAGAGCCCAAACGCAGGTCCCACCAAACCTCAGAAGGCCCAGACCCGGGAGTGGCCCCACGGCCCAACTCCCTCAACAGGTCAGAGGTGCCCTAGCACCCCAGCAAGTGCCAGTGACCCCCTCTAAGACCAGCAGACCCCACTTGGAAGAAGTTAGCAGGTTCCCTCCTTGGCTCTGAGGAGTGCCTCCGAAACTGGTAGAGATCACTCTTTTCCTGCACCAACACAGCAATTCCAAGGGCTGCCAGGCAACTCTTAGCTTTCTTTCTACAGTGCCTTGGGCCATTGACTTCCAAGCCTTAAACAGCAGCTCCACTTCACCTTGGGATGCATAGCAGTAGCAGGGATTCTGAGACATGATGAAAACACCTGCTCACCTTTTGCTCAGTCTCTCAATTTCAGACCAGCCTCCAATGCAGCTTTAGCTGGAACACAGCTCCCAACAATTTCTCCAGTCCTCAGCACAGCTTCCAAACAACCTGGCTTTCACCCAGCTCCAGAAACTTTCAGCACACAAGTAACTTCTCAGAGTCCCATTGACAGTGCAGGATTTCTGCAGAGAGAATCTCTTCAGAAGAAACAGCACAATTCAAAATACCTTGAGCGTTCTCATACCAGCTCAGTTCTTCTCAGTGGAATTCACTTTTCTCTCTTGTATCAATTCCAAGCTTAAGTCCTGTGGAAGGCCTCAGACAGTTCAGATCTCTCCACACAATGAGATCCCTCCTGATTCAATAGTAGCCCAGTCAAGACTGACTCAAACTCCCAAAGTCTCTGGGATTTCTCACAAACAGTCCTGCCCTCAGCCGGCCTGGTGGCGCGGAGGGTTGAGGCACTGGACGCCACACCTCGCGCCACGATGGCGACCCGAGTTCAGGAGCGAGCTCAGGTGCCGGGGATCGGCAGGGATGGGGCGAGGATCGAGCGCCCTCAGGGCTGCTCTCCTCCCTTGGGGGGAGGGCTGGGGCTTGTTCGGCATACCAGCGGCTCCCGTTGGAGATCGGGGGTGCTGCAGTATGTCAGCAGCGCATCAAGCAGTGTGGCCAATGGTGGCAGGGTTGCCATGTGCCATTGCATCAGGAGTGCACCACACCAGGGGGAGGGGCACCAGAACACAGAAAAGCCCAGCTCCATGGGGTAGGCGACGGCACCTGACCCCCATGCCCACTGCCGCATCCACCTCGCCCAGCCTTCCAGTTCCTCCACCCAGGCCCTCACCTACAGCCGGAGTCTATGTTGCAAGAGTGCCTCCCTATGAATGGGCAAATAAATGCCCTCATGTAGCTCTTCCAGGCTATGACCAGCAAACAACCACCCTATATCTGCGACCTGTTCGAGCATTCAAAAGGTGCCTACGGCCTAAGGAACTCCTCCCTTGTCCTTCTTAAGCCACCATGGACCAGGACACATCTTGGCTCAAGGCCATTAGCTCCTATCTACCAAAGCTCTGGAATAACATGCAAAAAGCACTTAAACTCTCCCTGCTGCCTAGCCCCTACATATTCAGACAGCTGCTCTATAGATGCCTGAAAACAGTGTGTGACTGCTTCAGATAAGCATTACTCTCCTGGAATGATCAGCCCCTCAGCTTGTGGATATTCCATGGCCTTCTTTTCCCCTGTTGGCGGCCTCCTTATTAGAATAACTAACTTCCCGAGCTTCCTCCCTCCTTCCTCAAACTAATTTCCTTTGGGAGCCTTCCACACAGTAGGCTGCCTCTCTCTCTCCCTTTGTCTTGTCACCCCTTTGCCCTACTCTCCATTGTGTCTTCCATCCAATCCTCCTATGTACTATACAGATCTCTACCAGTACACGCTGAAATGACTATGTATGTATGTATGCATGTAGGTTTGTATTTGCCATTATAAGTTTGCTCCAATGCCTACTGACATTGTATTCTTTTACATGCTGTAATGATGTCTGGTGTACTATGTTCTGTTGTATTACTGTAATTGTATAAGTCCTATGTGTCCAGGCCCATCTTGAAAATGAGCTTGCTCAATGATGTAACTGCCTGGTTAAATAAAGTTTGATTGATTTGATGTGATTTGATTTTGATTTGAAAGAACAGCCACAAAATGGCCCCAAAATGGAGCAGGCTGCAGTGCTACTCGTCGCGGACCTGCAGACCTTACAAAAAAATGGCACTTTGGTCATTGGTCTCACAGATGGGAACCTCTGCAGCCCATTTGGGGCTGGATTCTAGGCCAGGAGCCCAGAGAAAATAAGGTAAGCACCCAGAGGTGGGTTACACAAACAGTGTGAGAAGGCTGTGGGGAGAGCCAGTGGGATACTAGGGTGCACAGGGAGAGGTATCACCAATAGAAAAAAGGAGGTGGTTATGCCACTGTACAGATCACTAGAGTGACCTCATCCAGAGTACTGTGTCCAGTTCTGGAGGCCACGTCTCTGGAAGGACATAGACAAAATAGAGGCAATCCAGAGAAGGGCAACAAAAATGATGTAAGGACTGCACCAAAAGTCATATGAGGAGACTAGAGGACCTCAGTATGTATTCCCTGGAGGACAGGAGAGAGAGAGGAGGGATATGATTGAGACATTCAAGAACCTCAGGGGTATAAACTAGGTATAGGAGGGTGGCACTTTTCAGAAAAGAAGGTGTACAACAACAAGGGGTCATGATATGAGGCTAGAGCAGGGTGAGGCTTAGGGGCAACGTGAAAGTACTTTTCACAGATGGAGTAGTGGATGCTTGGAACAACCTCCCGTGGAGGCAGTTGGGGCAAAAGCGGTGGGGAATTCAAAGAAGCATGGGATAGACATAAAGAGTACTCTCTTAGTAGGGAAGAGAGGGTAAGCCACAGATCAGCTAGTGTCTACTGTATTGCATTAGGTAGTGAAAAGGGTCAGGCTAGGTGGGCCACACAGTCCTTATCTGCTGTCACCTTCTATGTTTCTATATTTCTATGCTTTTTGCTTGTCTTTCTCCTTTATTCTTCCTTAGTCTCCTTAACTTCTTGTTTTTCATGTTGATTGCAGGCTTTGCGAGCCCTCCCTCCTTGGGCCCTTCCCCTAGCCTAATTTGAATTTCAACCTTATTCTTGTCCACTGTGTTGCTACAAGCTTCCAGTTAGGGGGAGTTCTTGCTGGGGTTCCTTTCCTCTGCTATCACCATGGTTCCCCTAGCCTCAGTCTTCCCTGCAGTCAGTTTAACTGTCCAGTGAAGATGTCAAACTTCTGCCCCAGCACACTGGCTCCCTCTCTTGTCAGGCAAAGATTGTCACCCTTTACTACTCTGTTTAATACTCAGGATTTAGGACAACAGAAGGCAAATGCCCATGAATGCTGTCCCTACTTCTCAGTGGAAGTAACAAGGGTTACCAACAGTAATGTAGAGATCCAATCTGGTCTTTAAGCTGTTCAACCTAGGTGCGTTTATCACTTCCTCCAATAATTGAATCCACAGTCTAACTGATCTAGGTACATAGCCCTGCCTCCACAATTCAGTTTTTGTTTGTACCTCTAACAGCTGATGCTTGTGTCCCCTTAGATCATATTTAGGGTCTTAAGGGGCTACGCTCAAGTCCTTCCTTAACAAATCATCCTTTAAAATTTTATACAACAGTAGGATGTCCCCCTTGTGCATCTCGTCTCGAGATGCCTAAACCTAGACCAGTTAATCTTGATCCATATGGTTTATCCCTGTATTTGGATATCAATTTGGTGAATGACCTCTGTGGTTTTTCAACCATACTCTTGTCATTCTTTAAGTTTGGACACCAGCTCTGGAAGCAATAATCAAGGTGTGGCTGCATGTAGGTTTTGAATAGGGAAGGTACACACTCAGTTCAAGAGAAAATGATCTATGACACAATTTATGAGATGTATTGTTACATATTTGCAATGGGCATGACTCTTGAGGTCATTGCTAATATACAGTCCTATGTCTCTTACACATGTGGTTTTCCTTAATTTCTTCCCCTGAATATAGTAGTCCTGTTGAATCTTCTTCTTCCCAAAATGCATAATTGTGCATTTGTCAAGGCTAAGCTTCATATTTCTTCTGGCCCACTCAGTGATACTCACAATGTCTTGCCCAAATTTAACCCTGTCAAAGGTATCCACAATACCCCTCCCCCCCAGTTTCACATCATCTGCAAATTTACTCAACTTGTTGTCACTCATAATATTAAGGTCGCTTATGAAGATGTTAAAGAAGAGCAGGCCCAACACTGACCCCTGAGGATGCCACTGGTGACCCTTGAAGAGCTTTCTGTCCCAGAAGTCTCTCAGTCACCCACAAAGTGGTGTCCCATCTCCTGACGCCCATCCCTTTAACTACCCATTAAAACTACTTCTTCTCATCCATCCTTATTGTATTTTACCCCATCCCCAATCCGATAGGGAGGACCTAGCAAAGGCCAGGGAGGCAGAGTGTGCCCTCAGTCTGTCCCTCATTCTGCAGCAATTCCACTTCACCATCTCCACAGGTTGGTTCGCCAGATCATTGGTAACCAGTTTACCAGCTGGCCCCGCCATCCTCTCCATCCAGTCTATATCACAGATGACCTATGCACCAGGAAGGCACCTGACCACCCTCCCATCCAACACCCTCCCACCACCTCTGTACCTCATTGAGTCCCCAACCACTAAGTCTCTCTGACTGATGTCTTCCTGCTTGTGACCCCGTTGCCTACCAGTCATCTTGCCCATTACCTCCGACTAACTCAATGTCCCCCCGGAGTCAAGTACCTGAGTCTCCTCCAGGGGTTCAAAGCTATTGCTGTCTGGATGGTGTAGCGCTGGTCAACCTCCTTGTGGCTACCATGCCTTCCTTTCCCTCCCCTCTCTACACTCTCCACACCCTGGACCAGTGAACCTCCAGGGAAGTGGGGGTGTGGGGAGCATGGGCTCCAGTTGAACAGTGGCGTAGCTAAGCCACATCTTGTTTTGCTGCTACCAGCTGAACATGGAGCTCTGAAAAGATCCTGCAGATGGAGCAGTGCCTCCTCCTTCAGAGTGTAAGCAGCTCCATGGTCACCACAACTGACTAGCTCCCCGCTTTACCTCATCTCCATAATGAACCTATGATAACCTTAGACTACTGATAACAACCAGTATTACCTTAACTATCTAGTACCTTTCTACTACAACCAGACTTGTTATTTTCTGTCCTGCTTTGCTACTTGGTTGTCTCTTCTAGATTTCTACTTTGTACCCCTATCCCATGTAGATAGTTTGGTTAAGGACACTACTACCACAAGCTCATTGTCTCTCAATACTATATCCCTAGCATAGCCCTGTACTCTACCCTATATATGTATTTGGACAGGACTTTCATTTGTTTCATAGAAACATAGAAACATAGACTTTGGCGGCAGATAAGGACTGCTAGGCCCATCTAGTCTGCCCATTTCCCTACCTACAGGATAGGCCGAGATCCTAGTTAACCAACAGCCTTTATCTTCCTGCCCCCACAAGAATTGCCTTATGTCTGTCCCATGCATTCTTGAATTCTCCCACAGTTTTAGACCCCACAACTTCCTCAGGAAGGCTGTTCCATGCATCCACTACCCTCTATGTGAAATAATACTTCCTCACATTGCCCTAGACACGCCCTCCATCTATCTTTAAATTGTGTCCCCTTGTTCTTGCAAGTCTCTTTTCTGAAAGGTGCTACCCTCTTGGACTTTGTTGATTCCCTAGGGTCTTGAAAGTTTCTATCATGTCCCCCCTCTCCCTTCTTTCCTCAAGGGTATATATATTAAGCTCCTTCAGCAGATAGAATACCACAGTCTTATGGCATTTATTACAGTACACTGTAATATATTAGAGGTACCTTATCCAGTTGCTGAGGCTCAGTTGATACTTAGGTGTATACCAGATAGGGAGTTGTTGGTTCTCTTTTTTTCTTCAGGACTGCTGGCCACAACATCCAAGGCTTACCTGATCCTCCCAGGCAGCCTCCTGCAGATTGCAGACTATAGACTATGTGCAGATTCATCTAAGGCAGATGTTCGAACATCTGCAGATGCCTAAGACAGAGCCACTCCTGCTCTGTGCCACTCACGCGATGGGACATGCTGATAGCAAGAGCTACCTAAAGTGAAGTCAAAATGCAGACTGCTGCTTCATGTCTGCCGGAACCATGTCATCAGTTAACAGCTATCCCCCCCAGCTAACTGAAGGGAAAGTTTTCAGCTGCCTTCACCCAGCTCAGATCAGCACACTGCTAAGTACTCTGTCTTTTATACAGTACCCTGCCTGATGGTCCCAATTTACCCTGCAGACCCTATACTTCTAATGTACTATCTACTTACCCCTAGTTAGAAATGTTCTAGATTCTTCAGTTAGCCGCCTCCTTGCTCTAACAGCGCTAGCTAAATTTAGTTACTTATTTAGTTTTGTTGACTGGGAAAGAAGGGATAGGCAATTCTGCCTGTTTTCAGCCTCACTGGGGGGAGATACAGATGCCAACTGACATATTGAATCAGGCTAAGCTGTTGAGTGGTATTTTTAGTGACTGGGGGAAATTTGGCCAGGACACCTGGTAAATTCCCCTGTTCTTTACAAGAAGTGCCATGGGATCTTAAACGTCTACTTGAACAACCGCCAGAACAAGTAGACAAGACATTGAGTTTAATGTCTCATCCAGTGCAGCACCCCCTCATGCTGTACTACAGTGTCAGTATTGACATTTACTCAAGTGCCTGGTGTGGGCTAGAACCCACAATTTGCAATCTTCTGGCCTCAGAGGCGGGGTATGCAACCTGTGAGCCACTGGCGCTGCTTAAGAGGTTGAGAGAAGCTCCTTCCAACCTTGACAGCTTGAACTTGTAAAACCAGAAAGAAATGTTTTTTTTAAGCAGAATAGCCTAACAGGTGAAGTGGGAGAAACAGGCTAGCACTGTTCAGGCTTTTAAGCAAGACTAGGCAGATTCCTGAGGGATAATAGAATTGAGGGTTATGCGGCATGAGTAGAAACTATTCCAGCACAATAACGTGCTGGAGGAGTATCAAAGTATCACTGACATTTATGGTCAGAAGGGTCTTATGCCATCATGTCCACCCTTTAGTAAACATAATTTCCAAGATGTCTTTTGCTAATCTGGTTTGAGAATTGCACAGCAAAGCTGAGCAGCTCTAGAACACTAAGAGCGTTATGAGACATCTTGCCTAATCAAGAAAAAATCTCAGACATCACGTTCATTTTTTTACACGATTGCTATTAAATACTCTCTGTTTTGCAGGCCACTACCTTGCTAGTTTTTTATTTGAACCCGTAGCTCCAACATCGAATCACGAGTCTTCAGAAATTTTTCTCAAGTGTCATGCATGTTATTTAGTTAAAATTCCATTTTAAATTAGTTTACAATACTACAGTATATCAAGAAAGAGCTTGATAATTGTATTAGAGAGCAGGAGGTTTTGTTATAAATTCAGTCGTTATTGGCTTTTCCTCCCTCATGGCTATTCCTTGACAATTCTCAGCACACATAGTCACACATGAAATTGTACAAACTATTTATTCTTCACACTGAAGCAACATTTTTATTAAATCACACAGTAAGTAACATGCATAAAATCGACTGCAGTGGGTTAATGACAGCTGATCCCTTTACTCGTTTAATGCTGAACGATGCAGCTTTTGTCTGAATGAATGTCTAGTTTTGTCTGATGGGATTTATGAAGAGACTGATCAGCCCCTTCCACGTATCCCTCTCCCCCTTCACAGACCTGCAAAACCAGAGTCTGGTCGAAATTATGTATAACAGGAATGCCAGCAGAATGAATGCTTTCGGTCATTCTTTTTGACTATTTGTTTCTGTTTTATTGTGTGCACAACCATGCAGATCAGAGACCGGAAACGGAAATGACGAACCACGACATAAGCAGCAGTTCTGTCACGTACTTAAGTAAGCTCACTTGTATTGCTTTTATTGTGTTTTAAATCTGATCTGTTCCATTTAAATTATGTTCATAGAATCAAAATGTTAAATGTGTATAAAGAAATATTGGAGCTGTGGTGAAGGACTTGTTGACTTTGAGGCATTTCTTGAGGGGGATTTTATTTTCATTTTTTTAAGCTCTGTCAACATTCGGAGCAGGAACTTTGGGACGCACAGAAGCTGCAGCACTTGAAGTATTCTTGTCTGTATAAGAGGACTCTAAGGGCTGCAGCTTCTCCTATTCACTCCATTGGGATAAAAAAGAAATGCTTAGCTGGCCCGGTAATGTGGAGGGCTGAGACACTGGGCGCCTTACTTCATGCCACACCAGCGACCCGAGTATGGGAACAAGCACGAGTCGAGAAGAGGTTTGATCATCCAAGGTACTGCTCTCCTCACCTAGTGAGAGGAGGCTTGTTGGCCCAGCCTTAGACTGCCACCAGGGGAGGCCTGGTGGCTGTGCATCTTCAGGAGCAGCACGAAGGAGGGGCCACAGTAACATGTGTGTGTGTGCCTCCACAGGTACACATACACATACTGCGATGGGAAGGAAGAAAAACAGAAAATGGTGGTGGGGTTTAATGAAGTCCTGCCTGCCTGTCTCCAGATCTGCCTTGCAGCCTGGGACCCTGGTCCACCATGGATTTGTGTCACAGGGAGGAGGAAGGACAGCCCTCCCTCCTCTAGACCTGCCATGGTGGAGGGCCATGGAGGATCCTTCAATGACCGGGTGAACCCCAGGGAGGTAACTGCTGGTCAGGGAAGGGAGAACTGAACAGTCACTCTGAACAACACCTTGAAAAATCTTGATTTAAAAAAAAAAAGCTTTATAATGAGATGAAACAAGTGCTCTGCATAAGCATTACCCATTTGAGAGATTCTATATCCACTCTATTGTCCAGGGTGTCCGCTGATTCCCTCGGTATGCAGAAATGTGTCTAGGCTTGCCTTAAGTAAACTATTGCCACCCATGTCCAGTGTGTCTGCTGATAGGCTGTTGCATAGGTGCAGCACACTCTGGGAGAAAAGGTGTCTCCTAACATTATCCCTGAATTTACCTCATAGAAACACAGAGCTGTACATGTGTGTCCCTGTGTCCTGCCGCAGAATGCCAAATCAGACATCTCTGTCTGATCAGTCTTGTTGATACCTGTGACTACGCAAAAAAATGAAAAATGTCCCTCTCAGCCTCTGTTTCTCCAAGCGAACATGTTAAGGGCCATTGCCCTCTCCTCATAGCTCTTGTCCTGCATCCTACTGATCATTCAAACAACATGAAGTCTTGCTATATTATGACATATGCAGTGAGTCCCAACCTTGAACTGCTCCGGGGTGAAGAGTTAACTTTCCATGCCAGGCATGGAATGCTGAGCTCGAGCTCAGTTGAAAACTCTGTCTGTTGTTCTTCAAACTCAAACTGTCAGATTCTTTTACTCTGCCTCACTGAACAGTCGCTCGGAGATTTTCTCCTTCTGCTAGGTTCATTTTGTCGGTTAAAGTATTATTTTCTCGGTTTTTTGACCGAATTTAAACCGCATCGGTCGGTTCAAGCTCTGTCTGTGGTATTGTGAATACTAGATAGGTTTTACATTTATTTCTTCTGTGTGGAACTTGTAAACGGTTATCGGTTCGGTTTGAACCGATCAGGTTGTTTTAAAATACATTAATCTGTCTTTTAGAGTGTGGTTACCGGTTCTTATCGGTTCTAAAAAAAAGGATTTTATTACGTTTTTTTCCACGACCCGTGACGCGGTTGGGAACCGATAAGAGGGTCTTGCTTGGCGGATTGCCATAAACGGGCAAGTTTGGTTAGGACTGGCACTATGTCTGAGAAACCCAAAAGAAAAACCGGGCCCACTGGGTTTCAACACTGCAGTGTCTGTGGGGAAGTCTTTGCCAAGGCTGACCCCACACCACCTGTGTTTATTGTCTGGGGTTTGACCACCTCAATGCAGACTGCCAGATTTGTAAAAATTTTCCTGCAGCTACCCTGGAAAGAGAGTTGGTAGGCTCAGGGAAAGGGAGGCCAAGAAGTCCGCTGACCGGATGGCCAGCCTGGTTCGGTTCCAACCGAACCGGAGGGAGTGCCCTCTGACCAGGGCGAGACTTCCTCGGGCAAAAGGAGAGCCGACTCAGAGGAGTCAGTTCCAGCAAAAAGGACTAGGAAATCAGCTGGTGTGGAGCCAAAACTTTCCTCTCCAACCGCTGAAGAAATAGCCAAAGCGATTAAAATTGTCCAGTCGCTTTCCCGGTTCCGACGAACCGGCACCATCAGGTAGCGTACGGTTCAGCGGTTCCACGGTTCAAAGTATGATTTGAAATTTTATGAACCCGAGGAGGAAGAGGGTATGAGAGGTGAATGTGGATTTGAAAGTCTGGATGTGCCCATTGAACCGGACATCTCCCCAGACAGACCTTCAGGAGTGTCTCCTCCTAGGCTTTCTGAGTCCCCTTCTCATTTGATGTTTTACAAAAAAGTGGCTGAAACCCTTCAGCTCCCTATGGAAGAAGCTGTGGATGATCAAGAGGAGCCTGACTATGTAGAAATGATGGATATCCCAGAGTCTAGGAGACTGTCTGTTCCTTTGCATAAATCTTTTGGGAAACAGACAGTAAAATTTCTAAAAACTCCTCACACTATACCTCCTGTTGATAAGAGAATGGACAAGAGGTACACATTGTCAGGCTCTGATCTGGAGTTACACAACAATGCAGCCATGTTGGGGTAGTGCAGGCTGCAGCCTGTGACAAGGCAAATATTCCCTTGGCTACACACCCCCCTGACAAGGACTCCAGGAGGATTGATGCCATGGCAAAGAAACAGTACATGGCAGCATCCTTGGGACTCAGACAGGCAAATTATATGGCTTATGTTGCTAGATACCAGAAATCCAGATGGGATACTGTTATGGCTCTAGTAAAACAGGTCCCTGGCCAGCTTGCCAAGGAGCTGGAGCAGGTGGCTGCTGATGGTATTGAGGTGCAATTCCATGCTGCAGTGGACTCTAATGATGTGTCATCAAGAGTCATGGCTACATCTGTGGCACTTCGCAGAATGGCTTGGCTCAGATGTACTAGCCTGTCAGAGGATACCCAGACTAAGGCCATGGATTTTCCTGTTGTGGGTAATTCTCTGTTTGGGAGCAGACAGAAATTACATGAAGAAAATGGATGAGTATAGGACCACCTATAGGAGTACACAGGCCAAGGAAAGGCAGGCCACTCCTCAAAGGCAGCCTTTCAGGGGCAGGGGCAGGCCTTTTCATAGGCCTTTTTACCAAGCCCAGGCCTCCTCTTCAGCTTACGCCTGGAGGGGGTTCTTTAGAGGGAGAGGCAGACGGGGTACAAGCAGGCCTGCTTCCACCCCTCAGCCTAAAGCCCCTGCCAAGTAGGCACCCTGATGGGGTGGCCAGGGCCGATTCTCAACTACCTGTAAGGGGCAGGCTGGCTTACTTTGTCCAGGACTGGAAGTCTCTGACATCAGACAAGTGGGTCCTGGAAGTAGTAAGCCAGGGACTGGTTCTCAGCTTCAAAAAATTTCCAAAGATGAGAACCAGATCCTTTCCACCTGCAAATCCATCAGAAGCACTTGCCCTAGAGGCAGAAGTCTCTACCCTCCTGGCTCTCAGAGCCGTGGAAAGGGATCCACCCCTACACCAGGGCAAAGGATTGTACTCCAGGTACTTCCTTACCCCAAAAAAAGACAGGAGAATGGCGTCTCATCCTGGATCTCAGATACTTAAACAAGCACCTTTTAAAACCAAAATTCAAAATGATGACTCTGGGAATTGTTCTACCCTCTCTAAGGCCAGGGGACTGGCTAGCGTCCCTGGACCTCAAGGATGCCTACTTCCATATTCTCATCAGAAGCTCCCATCGAAAGTACCTCAGGTTCGAGCTGCCCTCAGGCCATTACCAGTTCAGAGCAATGCCCTTTGGCCTCACCTCTGCTCCAAGGGTATTCACAAAATGCCTGGCAGTAGCAGTTGCCTACCCTAAGAAGGCAAAAAATTGCCATCTTCCCTTACCTGGATGACTGGCTCATAGTAGGCCAGTCTCCAGACCAAGTCAAGTTACATCTTCAGATAACTCAGCAGTGCTTACCTCTCTAGGTTTCCTTCTGAATCTTCCAAAGTCAGTTCTAGAGCCTGTCCAGCTCCTCACCTTCATAGGCGCAGAGCTGAACACAGAGGAAGCCAGAGCCTTCCTTCCTTTGGACAGGGCAAGGACCCTGGTCTCTCTGGCCTCCTCATTCACCCTGCAGGTCTCTCGACCAGCAAGGCATTTTCTACAGCTCCTGGGGCACATGGCTGCTTCTACAGCAGTAGTGCAAGGAGCAAGATTTCAGATGAGGGTCCTCCAGTTCCATTTGAGAGCCTTTTGGTCTCAAAGAAAGGACCCTCTAACCAAGTTGATCCCAGTGACTCGAACCCTGATCCAAGCCCTACAGTGGTGGCAGGATCAGAGCAATCTGAGACAAGGGGTTCCCTTTGTCCTCAGTCTCCTCTTTAATCCTTACTACAGATGCATCCCTCTTGGGGTGGGAGCTCACATGGGCGACCTCACTACCCAGGGACTGTGGTCCCCTCAGGAATCTCTGCTCCACATCAACCTGTTGGAGTTCAGAGCAATTTTTCTAGCACTTCAAGCTTTTTCCAAATCTGTTCAGAACAAAGTTGTACAGGTCAGAACAGACAACACCACTACAATGTGGTACATCAACAAGCAAGGAGGCACTTGGTCTACGGCCTTATGCACCGAAGCAATGAAGTGGTCTCTGGCTTACTCCCTGAACACCTCCCTTATGGCAGTTCACCTCCCAGGCAAGGACAATGTCCTGGCAGATGCTCTCAGCAGGATTTCCCAGGGCTATCACGAATGGTCACTGGATCCCCTGGTCCTGGAGGTATGTTGCCAGATGGGGCACCCACAGATGGATCTTTTGCAGCCCCAGTCAATCACCAACTTCCCTTTTGCTGCAGGCCCCCAGTGTTGGGCTCAGTCCCTCTGGATGCCTTAGTTCTCAATTGGGAAGGGAAGTTTCTCTATACTTTTCCCCCTTCCCTCTCCTGTTCAAAGTGTTAGTCAAAATCAGATCTCAATCCTGCAAAGTGATTCTGATTGCTCCAGATTGAGCCAGACAACCCTGGTATCACTCCTACTGTCCTTAGCAGTCCATCTTCCCTGTGTCTTCCCAGGAATCACAATCTGTTAACCTGTGCTCAGGGAAGGGTTTGGTACCCGAACCTCAAATCTCTCAATCTCAAGGCCTGGCTCTTGAAGAGTTAGAGTTTGCTTATCTACACCTCTCCCAAGGTGTAATGGATATATTGAAGGCTTCTAGGAAGCCTTCCACCAGGGCTACTTACAATTCCAAATGAGAGAGGTTTTCCATATGGTGCTCTGGGAAGCATATTTCCCCAGAATCTGCTGATTTACCCGCAGTCCTGGATTATATGGTCCATTTAAACACTTTGGGGCTCAGACCAGCTACCCTAAAGGTGCATTTGGCAGCGGTGTCTGCTTTCATTTCAACAGGTAAGCCCTCTTCTCTTTCAGCTCATCCTGTATTCTCTAAGTTTTTTAAGGGATTGCTTCACACCAACCCTCCATTCAGGGACCCTGCCCCTGCCTGGGATCTTAATGTTTGCATTGCTCAGCTTATGCAACCTCCCTTTGAGCCTTGTCTTCAGCAGAGCTTAAGTATTTGACTTGGAAGACTGTGTTTCTGGTAGCCATCACTTCTGCCAGACGCATAAGTGAATTACAAGCTTTGTCAGTGCAGCCTGATTTTATCTCCTTTCATAGAGATAAGGTGGTCCTCAGGACTAACAGGAAGTTCTTGCCTAAGGTGGTTTCAGATTTCCACCTTAATCAATCTATTTCTCTTCCAGTGTACTTCACTGACCATTCCTCCTCTGGCGAGAGGAGGCTGCACAACAAGATGTGAAGAGCTCTTAGTTACTACATTAGGCGTACCAAGGGTCTGGGTTTGACTCCCTCAACTGTTCCTCACTTATGGTGGGGTTGGTGAAGGAAACCTGCCACTAAAGATCTATTGCCAGGTGGATTGTCTCTTGTATCCAATTCTGTTATGAAAAGCTGGGTAGGTTCCTCCCTCAGGACTGAGGGCTCACTCTACCAGAGGTGCAGCTGCTTCCCTGGCTGCTGCCAGGGACATCCCATTCTAGAGATTTGTCAAGCAGCTACCTGAAAACAGTTCACACTTTTACCAAGCATTACTCTCTGGACACCCAGGCTAGGAGTGATGCTCGGTTTCTTCAGCTGTGCTTCCAGAGCCTATTTCTAAGTAGGTTCTGTCCCTCTTCCATGGAGGTACTGCTGTGTAGTCTGCATATGTCATAATATAGCAAGAGTTCATGTTGTTTGAAGAAAAATTACTCACCTTAGTAATGTTGTTTCTTCTAATGGAGTCTTGCTATATTATGACCTCCCCCTGCCCTCTCAGAACCTCTGTTTTTGGGATGTGGGTGGGCAGTGCAGTGGCACTTAGTAGATGCCCACCTTGTTTTTCACCCTCCTTTTTTGGGGTGACTGGGTGTTGTGTTTTCATTTTTGGGTCTCCTGACTTGAGTCTTTGTTTTGGGACCAAAAAATGTGTTCTTATATTTAGTAGCCAGTTGGCTAGTGTAGGTTTACAGCTTCCACACAGGACATTAGTGAGTTTAGCTTGTAAAGATCTGACAGTTTGAGTTTGAAGAACAACAGACAGAGTTTTCAACCGAGCTCGAGCTCAGCGTTCCATGCCTGGCATGGAAAGTTATCTCTTTCACCTCCGGAGCAGTTCGAAGGTTGGGACTCACTGCATATGTCATAATATAGCAAGACTCCATTAGAAGAAACAACATTACTAAGGTGAGTAATTTTTTCTTTTGGTGGCTTCCCATGGTACCCTCTTGACTGCCTGATATAATTTTGTATTGAGGGCCCAGAACTGCATGTACTGTAGCATCCCAGGTAGGGTGGGCCTGACCAGAGCATTGTAGAGTGGCAGGATTACTTCTCCAGCTCTGCACCTCGTCTCCTTTTTGACGCACCCTAGGAACCTGCCAGCCCTCTCGACAGCAGCTGCAAACTGCTGGTTATGCTGCAGCCCCTTGACTGGCAGTTACACTTGGATGTACAGTATAGAAACCTCAGAATGTAGATCTATGCAGGCAGAAGGAGGCCTTATGTTCTGTCTACACTACCCTGTCTGGTGGTGCATGTCCTCTATGGGT
Source organism: Neoceratodus forsteri (assembly GCA_016271365.2). Taxonomy (NCBI): domain Eukaryota; kingdom Metazoa; phylum Chordata; order Ceratodontiformes; family Ceratodontidae; genus Neoceratodus; species Neoceratodus forsteri. The sequence continues at coordinate 142,588,258 of CM057449.1, read as the reverse complement.
TCAAATCCAATCACCCCTTTCCTGCCCCACTAGCCACTTATGCTGGTCCTATCCCTGTTTTGTGCTAACCAGTGTCTCTGGCAGTTTGTTTTACCCTCCACCACCCTATCTGTGAAACAGTGCTTCCTAGAATCCTTCCTGAATTTACACCCCCAGTTTGCTGCTGTTCCTCAAGTAATCTTAATAACACTGATCTGAACAGTTCCTTAAGATTACCCTGTTAATACCACTCATGTATTTAAATGTTTCAATCATATCCCCTCTCTCCTGGTCTCCAGTCATTATGCCTGTACTAAGATTTAGGTATGGGCACGGCCATGGTGAGTGGTGGTGGTGGGGCAGTAAGATGGACAACCTGACACCTTTCTGCGAGCACAGTACTGTTTTATAATATTACTATTTTAGAGATTGCAAACTTATGAGCTGATTCTCTTGCCTGAACCAGGATCCTTAAAAAATCCTTTTAGTCACTTTTAGTCACTTTTATGTTGGCATGCACGCACTCTCAAGCAACATCTTGTGGTGGTAGCAGAAATGCAGAGGTGTGTCAGTGTTGGCCAATGCAGGGGACACTTTAGTGGGTGCATCTCTCACCCCCCAATCAGTGAGCATGCTGCTGATGACAGCAGTTTCAAAGAGAGCCACGGAGATGAAACAAATGTGCCGCTGCAATCAGAGACAAGCTGGTCATTGCAGCGGCAGATGGCACGCCACCATCACGTGCCTTTCCTGGTGAAACAGTTCAGTTAAAATGGCGGCTTCTGCTGTCTGCCACACAATCCACAGAAAGCCAACACTGGGGTGCGCAATCCCATGTCGGCATGTTCGCAGCCTGCCACACCGCAACCTCCCACTGCTGCTGCCTCCCCACTCCCTCCGCTTCACATCCCCCGACAGAAAAAAACTACCACAACCTCCATTGCTGCTGCCTTCTTACTCCCTCTGTTCCCCGTCCCCCGACAGACAATAAAACCCTCTTGCAGCCTCCCACTGCTGCCCTCCCCACTCCCTCCGTTCCCCATCACTTGACAGGAAAAAAACCCTCCCACAGTCTCCTACTGATGCTGCCCTCCCGCTCCCTCCGTTCCCCATCACTTGACAGGAAAAAAACTACTGCAACCTCCCGCTGCTGCTGCCCTCCCCACTCTCTCCATCCCCCCCAGATCTGTAGCACACTGGGACCCCACCCAAGTGTGCTTATTTTTTTTTGTTTCTTAACCTGTAAATGAAGAAAACCTTCCCTTGCGTTTTTTTCCCTGAAAACAAGAAAACAGTCCACCGATGTCTCCCCCATCCCTTCCCTCACTGCACCCCCCTCACCCATACTTACCCTCTGGAGGTCAGGAGCCACAGTCTTCTCTGAACCGGGATGTGTCTGCACTCTTCAAAGCTGAACTGCGATGTGAAGAAATGACTGTAAGCTTTATAATGGGAAGCAATGGGGGGGATTTCAGCTTAGGTTGAAATCACAGTCATTTTTTTGAATTTTGGCCCCAAATTTTCAACATGGGGTTCTTGGGACCCCACCTCGTGAACAAGTCACTGTCATTTCATTTCTCTGTCCCAAAAGGTGATTTCACTGTTGCTGCGTGGAATCACCTTTCGGGGCCAAGTAACGAAATGGCACTGCCACTGTTCATGAGGTGGGGTTCCAAAAATCGCATGTTGCAAATTTGGTGGAATAATTCCACAAAATGACTGCACTACAAGCGTGTGTTGTGCAGTTTCTATGCACACTTGTAACTTTGCCAATTTTTAATACTTTCACTCCAGATTTTCAACATTGCCATTTTTCACACCTCCTTATGAACAGTACCAGCTGTCATTTTTCACATCCTGCCCGAAACATGTTTTCGAACCTGTGGCACACAGTGGGTGCAGTCGTTGTACAAAATCAACTTTCAGGACAGATTAATAAAATCACAGTGCCACTGTTCATGAGGTGGGGTCCCAAACAGCCCATATTGCAAATCTGGTGGAAGAATTCCACAAAATGACTGCATTATGGCGTGCATTGCGCAGTTTCTCACACTTGGAAGTTTGCGCATTTTTCATATTTTCTCTCCAGATTTTCAACATTCTCATTTTTTCACACCTCCTCATGAACAGTATAGCTGTCATTTTTTGCATCCTGCCTGAAATATGTTTCCGCACCTGTGGCTCCAAATTTTGTTTTATTATTTATTTATTCCGATTAAACCTTTGAGAACAAGCTCATTACATAGGTTCCACGTCAGGTATAAAACAGAAACAGAAAAGCAACAATACTATACAGAGATTCATAGGCACAAGGAATTCTTCAAAACAGTACAGAAAAAATGCATAGCAGAGAGTAACAGAGCAGGTGGAGGTAAAGTGCAACCATAGTATACAAAGGTTATACAAGTGAGGGCAGAAGCACAAAACAAGGGTATAACTACTGGGTACAAACACAAATGTGGGAGTGGGAGAAAAGTAAAGGCAGTCATCAAGTCACGGGAAAAAAGGGAACATCAGCCAATGGTCTCATCAGGGTTGACATGGGGGAGTTAAGAGTTATGGAGTGAGTTGAGAGGCAGAAGCAAGGGGTGGCAAGGGGTTGGGGAGAAGGGTGTGGAAAGGCATGAGGTGGGGAGAGAAGGAGGGGGGCTGAGGAGGAAAAAAAATGATAGGATAAGTGCAGGACAATCGAGGAGGTGAAAGATCAGGCTAAAATCTGGACAGTTGAGAGTGGTTATTGGAAGCAGCCACAACTGGCTTCTGCAACTAGCTGCTGCCTAAGTTTTCTCTTGAATGAACTAAGAGTGGTAGCAGAAGAGATGTCATGGGGCAGGGTGTTCATCCAGAGAGGAGCTTGATAGGCAAAGGACCTCTGACCCAGCGAGGACCGACTGTGGGGGATATTAAAAATCTGGCTGTTTGAGCTCCTGGTAAAATGACATTTGTCAGCGGGCATAAAGCTGTTGCACCCAGGCGGCAAATTGCCTAGGATTACCTTGTTGGTCAGTAGATGGGTTTGATACCTAAGTCTACCTTTGAACTGGAGCCAGTTAGCCTGCGAGTACACGTTGCATGTGTGGGTCAATCATGAAGAGCCGGTAATGCGCCAACACGCCTTGTTGAGAGCCGCTGTGATGCAGCAGAGTTGTTTCAGTGGCCGGCCCATATATTACTAGGCCATAATCAATAAGACAGACCAGCAAGCTGTGGATAGCTAATGTGAGGGCCTCTGGGGTTAGACATTGCTTGTGCCTGTACAGCAACCCAATGTATGAGTTAACGGCCTTCACAATGTTGTTGATATGCTGAGCATAGGTCATCACACTGTCGACTGTTATCCCCAGGTATTTATTTTTATTTTTTTTATTTTATTTTTTTTCCTTTTTACCCCTGGCAGGACCACCGGGTACATCCTCCGCCCTAGTCACGGCCCCCGGAGACCTCTACCACCGCCTATAGCTGCAGAGGACCCTCGGTCACCCCCGGCTTGCCCCCGGAGGGTGGGGCCGCGGGCCACCTCGCCACCCCGGAACTGTAACTGGTTGGGGTCCCATGGCGGCGGTGGCGATATGAGGCTCTCCAGGGAGGGCTTCGCTTCATCGTGTGGTCCTGCCCGCCATTTTTCCTCCTTTTCTCCCAGAGGGAGGGATGTGCAATGGCGCCAGCGTCCGCCCGCCTCCCACGTCAGCGTCGACTACGTGAGAACTCCGGCCTCCGCCGGAAGTCTCCAGCGTGCGAGTGTGACCACACCTCCCGGAGAGGAGAGGCTGTCCAGCGGACGCTCGATCCTACTCCCCAACCCGGCCCTCAACGACCGGATGTTCCGAACCGAATTACGCCCGTGAAAATCACACGCTGCGCGATGGGCCATCCCAGGTATTTAAAGTGCTGCACTTGCTCCAGGGAGAAACCTCTGCGTTGGCGATGGAAAGAGGATAGGCATTATGCTTATTTTGGGAACTGGAGAACAGCATGGTTTTAGTCTTTTTGTAGTTCATGACTAACTTGTGGCTATGGAACCAGCTTTCCATGACTGAGAAATTGCTCTGAAGCCTAGTCTCTAGAGCCTCAGGGTCAGAGTCACTGGTAAACAGTACAGCATCGTCCGCGTATAGCAGGATGCGACACTGACATGAGTAAGGAAGATTCTTGAGGAAAATGCTAAATAAAAGTGGGCCCAAGATAGACCCTTGTGGCACTCCCGATAGTACAAGTCTCTTGTCTGAGAGGATGTTACCAATTTTAACCCGTTGAGATCGGTTACGAAGGCAACTATTAAATCATGCAACAGAGTCATGAGCTAGGCCAGTAGTAGCAAGTTGTTCAATCAGGAGGGTATGGTTCACCGAGTCGAAAGCTTTCATCCAGATCAATGAAAGCCACTCCAACAAGGCACCCTTGGTCTAAGGGCCAGTGAATAAAGCCCGTGAACTCAAGCAAGGCAGTAGTCGTACTGTGTCCAGGTCTGAACCAGTGCTGTTGTGGGCATTGCAATTGATATTTCTCTAAATATTCAACCAGCTGGTCAGCCACTATATGCTCTAGAGCCTTCAAAAGAGGAAGTAGAATTGAGATGGGCCTATAGTTCCCAGTGGTACTGCGATCCTCAGATTTATGTACTGGTGTCACTGTAGCAGATTTCCAAAGTTGCAGAAATTGGGAGAATCTGAGCCACATATTAATAATGTGTGTTAAAGGCAGCAGTATTTGATCCAGGGTATCACCACTGAGTCTCAATTTTCCAAGTACCTTAAGAAGGTACTTCCTAGCTTCGTGAGCCGAGAGGGCTTTGAAATAGAAAGGAGGGTGAGAAGGTGGCTGGGATTCTACCCGAGTAGTACTAGTCACTTGTATTGGGGTGACAGAAAAAAATCCGGTGGGAGGACATTGCTAAGGTCTGAGAAGGCTTTATTAAAGGTGTTTGCAATAATTTTGGGATCAAGTATTGTTACACCATCTATGTTAAGCATGGTTGGGGCAGTTTTGTGGTCTCTCCCGGTGACCTCTTTAAGGTTGGCCCAGAATTTTCTGCCATCACTCCAGGACCGTGAGAGGGCTTCCTTATAATACTGACTTTCTGCAGCATGTATAGCCCTCGTGCAGCTGTTTCTGGCTGCCTTATAGCACTGAATGTCCGCCTGTTTACCTGAGTACCTAGACCTGTGCCAGAGGTGATCCCTGGCCTTAAGAAACTCATACAGGTCTGGCAAAAACCAAAGGTTGCAATGGCCTTTTATGTAAGCAGTAAGACATGAAGGGGTGTGCATTAGAAAGTTCTAATGCACGGCTGGGGGGACGTAGTGAGGCACGAGGCCACAGGCCAAGTGCATCCAGTCCCCAAGCAGTGCATTAGAACTGTCTAATGCACATCCCCGGAATGGCTTATTGCGCTTATAAATTGGGCCTGTGGGTTCTAGTTTTAGCTGTGCATTAGACACATCTAATGAAAGGCTAAAAACCAATCCGATTGCTTGAAATCCTTTGCCCATTTTATAATTGATGCTTTTTGTAAGGCGTCGTATCACACATGGCATTGAACTGGGCAATAAATTGGTCAAAGACATGGTCAGCACATGAAGTGGAAAACAGTGGACCAATCCTGTTGAAGCAGGTCAGCTTTTAGTAATCTAGGTGTCCACGGATAAGTACCCTAGTGGTGACAATTCTAGTGGGCAGTTTAGTGAGTCTATTCGACCAATGAAACAGGACAGGGAGTGGTCACTGAGGGCATCCAGGAGTACTGTTGTATCCAACATATGATCAGGGCGATTAGAAAGTACCCAGTCCAGTAAAGTGCCAGTTCCCATTTTGTAGTTGAATCTTGTAGAGACTTGACAAGCTAAGTGGAGTGAACGCTGAGACTGCATCTTTGAACAGGCTGGTGTCGGTGAGAGCCAGTTGATGTTAAAATCTCCTAGCAGGATAATTTCTGAGTATGACTTAAGAGTGCCAAGGCACTCCACAAGAGAGTCAAAACAAGGTGAGGTTTGCCTGGGAGGAATATAGATTGAAAACACAGTGAGGGTCTTATTTTGCACCCACAAGGAGCACCTTTACTGCAAAGCTTGCATGTGGGCATCGGTGTGGGGTAGTGGCAGGACGAGACCCTGCAGGTTGTCACTGAGGTAAGTAACACAGCCGCCTCCACACTTGGAGAGATGATCCTGTCTGAATAGCGAGTAGCCCAGAATTGCAATTGCTGCATTCTCAGTTCTTGGTGAGAGCCAAGTTTCCACAACCGACAGAATGTCGGGGTTGTGTTGTTCGATCCAAGCGGCTAGAAAGGCCATCTTGAGGAGGAGGCTACAAATGTTAAATGACGCAACTGTAAGTGACCCTGCAGATGACGGTAAGCTGGCCAGATATTGTCGAGGGCTGGGGTTGGGGTGGATGTTACCAGAAAGCAATAGCAGCAATAAGGCCACTCTACACAGATATTCCTTAATTTGTTTATTGCTAATTTTGCACAACTTCCGCTGAGTGGAGCATAGTATACAGTTAGCTTGTCGTTGAATATCCAGGAAGGAGTGCAAGAGGGGTAGCCATCCAGGCGCTGAAATATAGGCACACAACAACTAAGCGACAGAAAGCCCCATGTTGCATAAAGAAGGTCTGGGCACTGGGATGAGGTGATTGTATTATAGACACACAGGAGGTGCTTATTAAAGTAGGTGTAAGGAGGCTGGCACCCATGCACCATCAAGGCCAGATAGTGACAAGATAGTGAGCAGTAACATACTTCTAGGGAGTAAGGTAGTGGTAAGAGACAGTTTGGCACTAGGGAGTCTGGCAGAAAGAGGCATTCTAGGGACATGGATATGTTGTTCATCCACACTTATTGGCAGGCTCCTTGCCGCTTTAAATCTTGCCGGAAGGTCTTCAAGCTGGCTCCTCCCACCAACCCGGGTGGTAAAACTCTCGGCTCCGCCCCATGACGCCAGATCTTCCTTACCGCTTGGAAGCTCAGGTTCCCTCCTTAACGCTCTGCGTATAAGACTGGTTCCTAATTCTTCAAAAGTTCGAAATCAAAAAGTTTTTGCTAAAAAGACTTCGGTCTTCTTTTCCTCGCGGCTGCGATGGACAAATCGACTCCCGGTTTCCGGAGGTGCCCTTGTGGGCAGAAGATGTCTAGGACGGATCCGCACTCCACGTGCGTCTACTGCTTGGGCCTTGAGCACGACCCGCAGGCCTGCGACTTGTGCTCATCCTTTTCGGCCTACGTCCTGGAAGACCGTGCTGCCCGATTACAACTGGGGCGCCCCGAGAAGAGAATTCCACTGGTGAAATCTAAAGAGGCCCGGTTGGCGGTGTCCGTGGCGGCTGGCTCGGCGGATCAGCTCGAGCAGATGATCGCCCTCGAAGAGGAGGCGGCGCGGGCCGCTTCTACCTCGGCTGCGGCATTTGTCCCGCTCTCTCTCGGTGCCTCGTACTCGGCTTCTTTCAAGGAGCTTTGTCTGACCCTCTCGACAAAAGGTGAGGGTCCAACTTCTTCTGGACCCTTTCTCAGGTCCAAAAAGAGCAAGAGTAAGTCTCACCGTCGACGCTCTTGGGGGGGAAGATCCCCTCCCTTCTTGTCGACAGTCGAGCACGTCGACCCCTCAGCTCCGCCACTGGTCTCACGGTGTCCCCGTCAGGCCAGTTGACCGAGACTCCCGTCGACGCGGTCGAGATTTTTCTCGATCCATTAGACGGGTTATCGGCTGGAGAAGCCGAGAATCCCCTCTCCCCGGTGGAGTTGAGGATCCCGTCGGCTCGGCTGTGCCTCCGGTTCGGGCGCCGGTGGTCGATCATCCGAGCGGAGTGCCGATTCCGACACTTCTCCTCGCCTTCCTCGGCCAAGTCAAGACTCCGGTCTCGGACATCCTCGCAGTCCAGCCGATCCCACCGTCATAAGCGGTCTCGGTCCTCGGCATCGCGGCAAGCAGCGCCGCTCTCCTCTTCCTCCTCCTCGGACGAGGCTTGGCGCATAATTCGTCGGAGAGTATGAGAACTCATGTAGCAACAACTCTTTTTGACGGGAATAAGCCGACCCAGTCGTCTTCCCGGCCATTAAGTGGCTGTCACGGGCGCGAAACAACCCCTCGTTGTAGCCGAGGCCTGTTCCCAGGCCGGTTGTTCGGCCAATTCCAGCTGCTCCACCGATTCTGGTGGAACCTCCGCCTCCACAGCCGTTAGTTGGGGCTCCGACCAAAAATTCTCGGTCGGCTATGGGTTTGCCCCATAGGCTGTCTGTCACCCTCACTCCCGATAAACCTCGGCAGGTGGAGGGTGGCTCAGGCTCGAGGCAGCTCTTTGAGGACTCTTCCGGGTCCGAGGATGATTCCTCCCTTTTCTCCAAGCGCATGGACTTGGAGTCCTCGGGAGGACAGTCAGTGGACGATAGCCCTTCATCCTTCTTAGGATTGCTTCGGCTCATCTTGGAGTCCACCGGGATGAAGCTCGAACCCATTTCTAAACGGGCCAGGTATCCCCTCACGGAGATTCTGGACTGAGGGGATTCTCCTACTGAGGTCTTTCCAGTGGCCGAGGCCATAGTGGAGTCCGGCCTTGGAGCTTTGAGCGCCTTGCTTCCTGCCCTGCGCCTTGGCCAGAATGGCCAGGAAGTATCGGTCCCCTACCGGTTCCCTGTCGGTTTTGGAACACCCTCTGCTGAGGGTTGGTTACCGACAGCGTTTTCCGGCGTGCCAGGAGCGCCAGGGATGTGGACAAACCTCCGACAAGAATCAAGAAATTGGATTATGCGGGTGAAAAGTCTATGCTGCGTCCTCTCTCGGCCTACGTCAGGCCAGTTCGGCTGTCCTCATGGCACATTTTCTCATGCCCTGTTGGGCTCCCTGGATGAGTCGTCCTCATCTTCCCGCGGATCTGCAGACTACGGTCAGGCAGGTGCGGGACCAGGGCAGGGCAGTGGCCAAACAGCAGCTCCAGACTGCTTTAGACATTGGGGACTCATGTGCCAGGTCTGTGGCGGCCGCAGTGGTCATGCGTCGTCGGGCTTGGCTGAGGATATCCACCTTTACCTCGGATACCCAGCACAAGTTGGCGGATGTTCCCTTTTTGGGGACTGACCTCTTCGGCCCTGGGGTGGAAGGTCACCTGCAGAGGATCGAGAAGTCCAATGCTACCTTGGACTCAGTCTCTTCCGCTCAGAAGGACAAAGGCCGCAAGCCACAGCCTAAGCCCTTTCGTCCTTCTGCGCCCGCGGCACGCCCGGCCCAGCAACGTCAGGGCCAGCAGGCTCGACCTTGGCATCCCAAACCCAAGCCGTCGGCTTCCTCCAACAGGAAGCAGGGAGGAAAAGGCCCAGGAGGTTCCTCGGCCGGTCCCTCCTCCAAGCCTGCCCAGTGACGGGCTGAGGGGTGTCGCCCCCATCCCCGTCACCTTACCCCTGGTTCCCCACGTGGGGGGACGGCTCAGACACTTCCTTTCCGCCTGGTCGCTGTTACCACGGACAGGTGGGTACTGGAGGTGGTGGGAAAAGGCCTGCCTCTGGAATTCGAGCAGGCCCCGCCCTTCAGAGCCGTCGCACCTCGGGGGGCCTCGGGGTCTGCAGCCTCACTGGTGGCTCGTCGAGCCGACATCGCTCTCCTCCTCCAAAAGGAGGTGATAAGGGAGGTGGAGGACCCCCTCAGACCTGGGGTTCGTGTCCAGGTATTTCCTGGTTCCGAAGCGGACGGGGGGCTAGCGCCCCATTCTCGACCTGCAAGACCTGAACAAGTTCCTAAGGTCTCGAACCTTTAGAATGGTCACTCTGGCACAGATAATACCATCTCTGGAACATGGCATGTGGTTCTGCTCTCTGGACCTACAGGACGCGTTCTTTCACGTCCCTATCCGTCCGTCACGTCGGAGATTCCTTCGCTTTCGAGCGGAGGGATCCCTCTTCGAGTTCCAAGCCATGCCCTTCGGCTTATCTCCAGCTCCCAGGGTCTTCACCAAATGCATGGCAGTGGTGACAGCATTCCTGCGGCACCGAGGGGTCCGGGTGTACCCTTACCTGGACGATTGGCTGATAGCAGCCCCCTCCAGACAGGAGGTGGAGCGGTCCAGAGATCTGGCCCTCCAGGTTTGCTCTCTAGTCGGCCTTCTCATCAACGAGGCCAAGTCAGACTCGAGCAGTAGGTGATCCTGTTCATCGGGCAGAGCTCGACTCTCTTGAGCCAGAGCACGGCTCCCGGCGGACAGGGCCGAGGTTCTTACCTCCTTTGCCCAATCATTTCTGGTTGGGCAATCGCATCTGCCGGGACTTCCTGCGCCTCCTGGGTCTCATGGCGGCCTGTACCAGCGTGGTCCGTTGGGCACGCTGGCACATACCCCTTCAGTGGGGACTGGCCAGCCAGTGGTCACAACGCTGCGATCCATTGGACCAGCTAGTGATAGTGACCCAGGAGATGTGGAACGCTCTCCAGTGGTGGACCGTTCCATCTCATCTGCAGGAGGGCATCCCGTTTGTCCGCCCCGAGCCGACGGTCTCTCTATCGACCGATGCCTCTCTGATGGGTTGGGGTGCCCATCTGGGGGAACACCAAGTGCACGGCCTCTGGTCCCCGCGGGAGTCCCGATGCCACATCAACCTGCTGGAGCTCCGAGCGGTCCGCCTAGCTCTCACCGCCTTTGCTCCATTTCTCCGGGGTCAAGTGGTCCGAGTCCAGACGGACAATACCACGACCATGTACTACCTGAACCGCCAGGGCGGGACAGCGCTCCATGCTTCTATGCAAGGAAGCTCTCCGCATTTGGTCACTCGTGCGCAGCCTGGGCGGATCTCCTAGCCATTCATGTGGCAGGGCCTCCAACACCCTGGCCGATGCCCTGAGCCGGATAGGGGCTGCATCTCACGAGTGGTCTCTCCTGCGGAGTAGTACAAGATCTGTTCTCCCACTGGGGCACACCTCAGGTGGACCTGTTTGCCTCAGGGAGAGCATAAAGCTGAAGCTGTTTCATGCCCGCCCTCCTCAGCAGGGCTCGCTGCAGGGGGATGCCTTCTCGAGGCTGTGGACCCCGGGCCTCTTCTACGCCTTCCCCCCATTTCCCTTGATTCACAAGGTGCTTCTCAAAGCAAGGAGGGACAAGGCGCAGGTGATTCTGATAGCCCCAGACTGGCCCCGCCAGTTCTGGTACCCAGATCTCCTCAGCCTCAGCTCCAGGCTCCCGAGGCAGCTTCCAGCTCGCCCGGACCTGCTCTCAGTCAATCAGGGAAGGTGTTCCATCCGGACCTTCAATCCCTGCACCCTGACGGCCTGGTTCCTGAGCTGCCAGAGTTCCAGGCCTTGGGTCTTCCGACGAGGTCCTCAATGTGTTGAGGCGTCCCTGAGAGTCGACCAGAAAATGCTATGCCTTCAAATGGAAGAGATTCTCCATTTGGTGTCAGGGCAAGGGCTTGGACCCTTCCTCCTCTTCTGTGGCAAGCATTTTGGACTATTTATGGTCCCTTTCTAGTCAAGGGCTTAGGTTGACGACCCTAAAGGTACACCTGGCAGCCATCTCTGCTTACCGGGCGCGGGCCAGGGAGCAGTCAGTGGTGCAGGAAAAGGTGGCCGGCGCTTTTTCAAAGGCCTTGATCACATTTCCCCTCCGGTGCGAGAACCTCCACCTCCGTGGGATCTACTGCTGGTACTGGCAAAGCTCATGGGCAAGCCATTCGAACCAATGCACAGGTGTGAACTCTCTCACCTGTCATGGAAGACCGCCTTCTTGGTGGCTATCACGTCAGCCAGAAGGATGGGAGAGCTCCAGGCGCTTTGCATCGAGTCTCCTTACCTGGTCTTCCACAGGGACAAGGTTGTCCTGTGCCCCCACCCGAAATTCCTTCCGAAGGTGGTGTCGGAGTTTCACCTTAACCAGGTGCTGACTCTGCCGGTGTTCTACCCCAGTCACACCTCGGAGGCCGAATATAGGCTCCATACTCTGGACCCTACAAGGGCGCTCGCTTATTATAAGGAGCGCACGGCTGAAATTCAGGGAGAGGTTCGCCAGCTGTTTGTCACCTACGCTGAAGCCGCATCTGGCAGACCTGCAGCCAAGCGGACGATAGGCAGGTGGGTCACCTCCTGCATAGATCGCTGCTATAAGTTGGCGGGCATGGAGCCTCCCAGAGGATAAGAGCTCATTCTACCCATCATACTGCTGCATCGGTGGCTGCTTCAGGGCGTCCCTATCCAGGAAATCTGCAGGGCTGCTACTGGAAGTCAGCACACACCTTTATTACCCATTACCACATCGACCTTGAGTCACGCCGGGATGCTGGTTTTGGGGCCTCGGTTCTCAGTCCTTATTTCCCAAGTAAGTATTAGGGTGTCGCCTTGCCTCCCTCCTCCGGAGAACTGCTAGGAGTCTGCCAATAAGTGTGGATGAACAACATATCCATGTCCCTAGAAATACAGGTTACTCACCTGTAACAGGAGTTCTAGGAATGGTATATGTTGTTCATCCTACCATCCGACCTCCAGCCCCGACGCACAGCCTGAGCTTCCAGCGGGCCAGATCTGGCGTCATGGGGCGGGCCGGAGTTTACCACACCGGGTGGGTGGGAGAGCCAACGAAGACCTTCCGGCAAGATTTAAAGCGGCAAGGAGCCTGCCAATAAGTGTGGATGAACAACATATACCATTCCTAGAACTCCTGTTACAGTTGAGTAACCTGTATTTGTGGTACCAAGGAAACTTGCAGTTGGAGCGCAGGGTCCAAGAGTGAAAGGCGGGGTTTAGTGGAGTGACAGCAGGGTATGGGTGTCCTAAAAACACTCAAAAATTGCCCCAGTGCCAGATGGAGGCCACGCAAAGGTACAGTGAAAGAGAGAGTGGTCGGAACGGATGTCGGCTGAGCATACATGGTGTTATAAACCCCTGACAATAATCAGTTGGCCAAAATTGTGTGTTCCCCTCTTAAGGACTGGGTAGGAATTTCAGCACTATAGTAAAGGAAAAGCAGACCGAAATAAGAATACTGCAGGGCACACAGGGTGAAAAACTCCTTGGCAATAACCAGCCTGCCCAGGTGAAACACTCCTTGCATTAATCAGTCTGTCAAATAGCGTGGTAGCACTTTAGGATACAGGAGGTACTTACCTTTAAGAGGTAATCTTCCCCTTAAGGGAATGGAAAAGAGAAAGTCACCAATTAGGAGTCAAGAGGTGGAGCATGCAGTGAGAAATGCGCATTTAATAGAAACCAGGGCCCAGGAGGGTGAGTGGCCCAAAAAATACAGCCTTCCAGCTCTCTCCAGGCAGCAGTTTAGCTAGAAGCTGATCCCAGAAATAAATTCACAGAGCCAGTTTAAAGTTCTCAGTCCAGGTTAAGCAAAAAGAGAACAGAGAAAATCTCTGCTGGCTAACGGGGATAATTCGCCGCAAGCACAGGGCAAAAGCCAGCGAAGAAAAAGGTGCCAGATTAAAATTCCAGCCTGTACCTGGTTTAGGGAGGGGAGCTGCGGGCGGCTTCACTTTGGCTTCCTCTTTGAGTGGATTTTTTCTGTTTTCCAAACCGCTGGAGCTGGAGGAGGTGTAGCCCAGAGGGCTCAGCAGTCCCTTGGGGAGAGAAGGAAAAAAGGGAGGATTGAAAAGCAGGGAACGGAAGGAGGGGTTTCAGGCAAACACAGGGAGAAGTTAAGGCTAAGGGGAGGTACTGAGGCACAATGGCGGGCAGGCGGGATATGGGCTGAGCAGCAATCGCAACAGGAGCAGCTCAGAAAGCGGGGTAGGGGCACTGGACTGTGAAGCAGGACTAAACTTTAAACAATCGAAAAGTTCCTGAAATACAGTTAAATAACTTAACACCTTAAAGTTCCTAAAAAATACAGTTCATAATTCTGTTTGTCAATAAGATAAACAGTGAGAAGCAAGTCCCAGAAAAATGCAGTCTACCAGCCCTCTGCGGGCAGCAGTTTATCTAGAAGTTGATCCCAGAAAGAAATTCACAGAGCTAGTTTAAAGTTCTTAGTCCAGGTTAAGCAAAAGAGAACAGAAAATCTCTGCTGGCTATGAGGACAATTGCACATAAGCACAGGGCAAAGAGCCAGCGAAGAAAAAGGTGCCAGATTAAAATTTCAGCCTGTACCTGGCTTGGGAGAGGAGCTGTGGCGGCTTCCTCTTGAATGGATTATTTTGTTTCCAAACCATGGGAGTAGTTAGAAAGATGAGAAGGCAGTCTAGAGGGCTCAGCAGTCCCTGACTTAGAGGGCAGCTCATGGGCAGCTGCTAGCTTCCTCTTGTGTGGATTTTTGTTTTCCAAACCACGGGAGGCGGTTAGAAAGATTAGAGGAGAAGTAGGCCAGAGGGCTCAGCAGTCCCCTCGGCTTGCTGGTATTGGCATTGGTAGTGCAGGAGTTAGAGATGCATAATAAGAATGGCAGTGAAGCACTGAACTAATGCAGTCCACCCCCACCCACAGAGACTGAAAGGCGTTGGGAGTGTGGCTTTGAGTCGTTGTCATCACTCCTTAAAAAACAAACACTAAAGAACCTTTTTTCTCCGTTAATTCTAGTCTTTAAATCTGCTAACTGTGAGAAGGATCAGCAGTTGCAACTTCCTGCATACCAGCCAAGCGTAGCAGCAGATAGGAACTTTGCATTTACAATATATGAGAATGGCAGAGTTGCTGTGTAAAATCACCTTTCAGAATTACTTAGAATTGTTTTGGGGCTGTTGAAAATTTAAAACGTAGTGGTGGTGTATTTCTTTGCTGTCTTTTATTGCTGCAAATTTTCGCCTCCCTTCCCTCCCCTTCCCCCAACTCTTAATTATATGCCCTGTTAAATCTGATTGACAGGAGCTAAACACAGGGGATAGTAAGGGGTGTGGAGTAGGAGGGGCATAAGGGGAAAAGCCCACCCTCAACACGACAAGTGTTTTGACTCATTTATTTATTTATTGGTTTATTTTCTTTTTTTAAAAAGAAAAGTATCTGCGGATCAGTGGCAGGATTTTTAGGACAGTAAATTAATAAAAAGGGAACTAGGAGAGCTCCAGTAGCAGACAAGTAGTGGAATAGCAGTATAATTGCAGTATAATGTGGGGAGTGGTGCAATGCAGTGGCTGTGGGGCAGCCATATTCAGGCAGACCTTCTGGACACTGAGGTGCTGTCCTATCTGCATGCATCTCTCTGGACTGCGGGATGAGGTAGCCAGACTCAGAGCGGAAGTAAACTGGGTCAGGAGTACCATCACCCTATCCAGAGACCACCAGTCCAATGCAACTGCCTCAAAGGATGCCGAGAACGAGGAGCACTTTGATGACAGTGGGCTCAGGGAGGGTTAGAGCCGTCAGGCAGAGCCATCCCAGATCCTATTCCACTCAAGAACTCATATGCCACACTGGCAAATGAGGACAACCAAATAAGTACCCAGAGAAGTGGAAGGAAAGGATGTGGAGGTTAGCCAAGGAGGTGACCTCAGCGGGGAAACAGTGGACCCCAGAGGAGGAGGAAGCAGAATCCTGGTGGGGACTCCATCATAGAGGATCAGCTAGGAACACAGGAGGGCAGGGAGGTGAGGTGCCTACCAGGTGCCACAGACATGGAGGGATGGAAGGAAGATCCTGGGGATCACTGGAAGGCAAGATGGGAGGGTGAGCTGGATGTCATTATCCACCTAGGTACTAATGACCTGGCAAATGGGGAGCCAAAGGAAGTTCAGGAAGAGTTTAGGAAACTGGGGAGGGTCTCAAGCAAGTAGCTACTTCTGTCACTTTCTCAAGTACTACCTGTGAGAGCAAGGAGAGCATAGGGTGCATGCACAGGAACTTTAATTCATGGTTGAAGAACTGGTGCTGTAAGGAAGGTTTGGATTCATTGGTGACTGGGGACCCACCTGGAGAGGATGGAGGTTTGTTCAAGCCTGATAGCCTGCATCCATCCTGGAGGAATCAAGCACTCAATGATAAGTTTAAATGCTACATTGACAAGCATTTAAACTAGCAAAGGGTGGCAGGCCAGCAAGGAGGGTACCTACTTGCTCACCCCCACAGCTAACAGTGGAACCAGTGAACTGGAGGAGTGGCTATCTCTACAAAGCAGTGTGCAAAAGATGGAATTAGCGCCCAAGAGGTGGATAGGCAGAAAGGGGCAAAATTCAGCAGAAGGGCAGACAGCAAGGAGAACCAGGGATAAAGGACAACCAAGGAAGGGCTGGAGTAGAACAGTGAAACAGTCTTGGGAGGTCAAATCATGGAAAGCCATGTGTGCCAGTGCAGGGAGCCTTAGCAACAAGATGGAAGATCTGGAGGCTGTCATGGTGCAGTCAGACCTGGACATTGTGGCCATCACTGAAACCTGGTATAATGATAACCATGACTGGGAGATGGCCATACCTGGCTACAACATATTCAGAAGAGACAGGGCAGGTAGGAAGGGAGGAGTGGCACTGTTGTGAAAAATGACATAAGGGCCACAGAGATCCAGGAGGAACAAAATGGGGGAGAGATACTGTGGGTTAAGCTGGAAAGGAAAATGGGGCCAGCCATCCGCACAGGTGTGGTCTAAGACCACCAGCCCAGAGGAAGAAACAGATAGGGAGCTGATGCTAGCCATCCAAGGATGGCAGACAAGAGTGAGGTAGTACTGGTTGGAGACTTCAATATTCCAGGCGTGGACTGGAGCATCCCAGCAGCAGCATCAACTAGGAGCAGATTTATCCTGGACTCCTTCAGGTGCCTTCCTCAAGCAACTGGTCATGGAACCAACTCGGCAGAAGGCAATACTGGACCTTGTGCTCACAAACAGGGACAGTGTGATGGGGGTAACAGTGGGGAGCACCTGAGGAACAGTGACCACCAGTCATTGTGGTTTGAAATCACAGAAGAGCAGAACCAAACCACACAAAAACACGTATCCTGGATTTTAGGGGCAGACTTTGGGAAAATGGGAGATACTTGAAAGAGGCATTAAGGGAATGGGACAGGAATCAGGGGTTGATGAACAAGTGGGCAGTATTTAAAATGGGGATTACAAGAACAACAGAATTATGCATTAAGCAGGTTAGCAAGAGGAAAGGAGAGGACCATTATGGTTTTCCAAAGAGGTAGAAAAGAAAGTGAAAGCCAAAAGATTGCATTCAGGCAATACAAAAGACACAGGCAGAAGGGATAGAGAGAAGTACCGGGAGAAGCAAAGGGAGGCAGGGAGGTCAGTAAGGGAAGCCAAAGCTCAGACAGAAGAACACATTGCAAAATCAGTGGGTAGAGGGGACAAAACCTTTTACAGGTACATAAGTGAAAAAAGAAAGGCAAAGGGAGGGATAGTGAGACTGAAGGGGGAGGATGGGGGCCGCGTGGAGGATGACAACAGTAAAGCTGACATATTGAACAGGTATTTCTGCTCAGTCTTTACTGAGGAAGAGGAGGGTAATGGGTCTGAAGGAGTACAAGGGGTGAGAATGGTGCAGAAATGGACACAAGTCCCTTTACGAGAAAGGGTCCTGAAGGAACTGGAAGTAATAAGAGTTGATAAAGCAATGGGGCCAGATGGGGTGCACCCAGGGTCCTTAAGAACTAAGAGAGGTGGTGGCTGAACCTCTGGCTATCCTGTTTAGCCAATCACTGGAAACAGGAGGTACCCAAGACTGGAGGACAGCAGATGTAGTCCCTTATACAAAAGTGGGAACAAAGAGGAGCGGGAACTACAGACCAGTCAGCCTTACCTCAGTAGTGGGCAAGATCATGGAAGCACTACTGAAGGAAGATTGGTGGAACATCTGGTTGTCAATGGACTACAGGACCCAAGGCAGCATGGTTTCACCAGGGAGGTCATGTCAGACCAACCTCGTTGAATTTTTGACTGGGTGACTAGGGAGGTGGATCAGGGGAGGGCAGTGGACATGGCCTATCTGGACTTCAGCAAGGCCTTTGACACTGTGCCACATAGAGACTATTACACAAACTGGGAATATGGGTGTGGGCAGGACAGTAGTGTGGTGGGTAGGTAACTGGCTGGGTGAGCAGGACACAGAGGGTGGTGGTAAATGGCTGTCACTCCACAGAGGAAGAGTGACCAGTGGGGTACCACAGGGATCAGTGCTGGGACCGGTCCTATTCAACATCTTCATCAGTGACATTGCACAGGACCTAGAGGCAGAATTTCACTGTTTGCTGATGACACAAAGCTCTGTAACAGAGTAGACACACCAGAGGGTGTAGACAGAATGAGAAGGGACCTGCAGAAACTTGAAGAATGGTCAGGGGTTTGGCAGTTGAAATTCAATGCAAAGAAGTGCAAGATAATGCATATGGGCACAAAACCCTGGCACAATATATCAGTTGGGGGTGAGGATATAGCATGCACCAAGCAGGAAGGGATCTTGGGGTTATCATCTCTGATGACCTCAAGGTAGGAAACAGTGTGACAAGGCAGCAGGTAAAGCAAATAGGATGCTGGGATGCATAGGCAGGGGCATCACCAGCAGGAAAAGGAGGTCATAATTCCACTATACAAGACACTAGTGAGGCCCCACCTGGAGTACAGTGTACAGTTCTAGAAACCATACCTACGTAAGACATAGACAGGGTAGAGAAGGTTCAGAGGAGGGCAACAAAGATGGTGCATGGATTGCATCACAAGTCCTATGAGGACAGGTTGAAGGAACTGAACATGTACTCCCTGGAGAGAGGAGGGAGAGGGGATATGATAGAGACATACAGGTATCTTACAGAGAGGAACAGGGTGCAGGAAACTCTATTTTTAAGCGAAAAGATGTTCCAGGGACTAGGGGCATGGGATGAGGTTGGAGGAGGCGATTCAGAGGAAACGTGAGGAAGAATTTCTTCACAGAGCGGGTGGTGGACAAGTGGAACACCTGCCAGAGGAAGTGGTGGGGGCTGAAACAATCACAGGATTTAAGAATGCATGGGATAGACATAAAGGAATTCTGGAGGTCAGGGGTAAGGGACAATAAACTTCTAGGAAAACATAAACTGAACTTACAAGCTCAAATGAGCAGACTGGTGGGCCAGCCTCATCTGCCCACACCGTCTATGTGTCTATGCAGGTGATTGAGTAACAAAATTATAGTGCCACTGCTCATGGGTGGGGTCCCAAAAAGCCCATGTTGAAAAATTTGGAGTGAAAATACCAAAAATGCCTGGGGTTTAAGGTTTTCCAACCATACACCACCCTATAGAGACTGGCGGGTGTCGGGGCGTAACTTGGGTTTGTCAACTGTAATGTTTGCGCCATTCTACCCCACCTACAGCCACTGACATCATTGAGGTGTGCCTTGGGGTCTGTCACCCAACATTCTCTCCATTCTCTATACTGGACCCATCTGAGCTTATTTCCTTATGGAATGGCATGAACAGAAGGGCTGAAGACCCCAAGCACACCGCAGCACCTGTCAGTGTCTTCAGGGTGGGGTGAGGTGGAATGGTGTAGCGTTATAGCCGACAACCCAAAGCCACAATCCCAATGCCATATACCTTTGAGATCATAGACTCTTTACAAAGGTTCTATACTACATATAACAAATCTATGCATCTCTCTAACTCCTGTACTACTACCAATGCTATCGTCAGCAAGCCAACATTCGGCATTGACAAATGCATGTTTAAACTAGCAGTATAGCCTAGAGGTTAGAGCAACAAGCTGAGAATAAGCTTGGTATGTCCAGTAGACCTGGGTTTGATTCCCACAACCTCCACATTCATACTGTCTGACCCTGAGCAAATCACTTAACCTCCCCAGTGTTACTGGGTCACCCCTGTAAATGGATCTTATGCCCAGTGGGCATTACCTGGTTACCACAGAATACACACACAAAAAAAATTAATTACAAATGTTTCAACTGTTTCTTTGATATGTTATTTATGTTATACTAGAAGATCTGTTGTCATTGTCATCCCTCCCTAAAAAAACAAATACTAAAGAACCTTTTTTCTCTGTTAATTCCAGTCTTTAAATCTGCGAACTGTGTGAAGGATCAGCAGTTGCAACTTCCTGCATACCAGCCAAGCGTAGCAGCAGATAACAACTTTGCATTTACAATATATGAGAAGAAGCTGCCCAGATCCAGAGACGTCTACTAAACACATGTTTACTGTCGTTGGACGGATGCCCAGCACAGCGACGCCCCAGGGGTCTCCTACAATGCTGATTCCTGTTCAGCCTATCACTGGTGAGTACAGTTTTTAACAGCTGGGTAATAGAGAGAATAAATAATCCCTTAAGTGTTAAGAACAAGCTGGTTCCCCAACACTAAGTTAGTGCAGTGACATCATCAGCATGAGAATGAAAAATGTAGTGCCTTAGGATGTCACCACACTAACGAGGTGTCACGAACCTGTGAGTTCTTAACACGTAGCTTTTTTTTATTATGTGTAATGTGACAATAAACATGTTCTCTAAACAGAAATAATCTTGTAGAGGTTAGTGTTTTTTTTTTTTTTTTATTTATACCTTACAGACGGACTCATGCCGCTCTGTGTGTGTGTTTTGTGAGGCACTTTGAGTAACTGTTACCATTTTTAGGCAACGTGCACAGTCATTTAGGGCAGCTGACTGTTGGGGGTAGCTCAGGTTGTGCGCCAATGTTTTAGTATTGTTTGAGCACAGAGTGATTATGGCACCTGAGAAAAGTTGTTCTCCACATTCTAAAGTGTTAAGAACAATTAATTCTGATTGCTTCAGCTGAGGAAAGTTGTTTAGAATGTTCTAAGCCCTGAAGAACAGCTTTTGAAAACCACTGGAGAAGCATGCTTACTGTGTGTTATATATTCTTTCCTAGGCAGATGTTTACAGGGGAAAAACCTTATAAATGAGGCCGTCCAATGACCCAGAAAAAGCATGACGTCCTTTCGTGACGCTGACCCGGGTTCAGAATCGACCTCAGGAGCCAGTGATTGGGTGCTTAGGCTGGGAGATAGCACTACTGATGGCAGCATGCCCCAGCCTGGGTGGTGGTGGTGGCATGCTCCAGCCTGAGTGAGGGTGGCGGCAGGCTGCAGCCTGGGTGGGGGTGGTGGCATGCTCCAGCCTGAGTGAGGGTGGCGGCATGCTGCAGCCTGGGTGGGGGTGGCGGCATGCTGCAGCCTGAGTGAGGGTGGCGGCATGCTCCAGCCTGAGTGAGGGTGGCGGCATGCTGCAGCCTGGGTGAGGGTGGCGGCATGCTCCAGCCTGAGTGAGGGTGGCGGCATGCTCCAGCCTGGGTGGGGGTGGCGGCATGCTGCAGCCTGGGTGGGGGTGGGGGCGGCAGCATGCTCTGGTGCTGTACTGGTGGGTTGGGGAGCTTTCGCTCCCAGCAGGAGCATGCTGCAGCCATTTGAGGTGATCCCCTCACGTGCTTGTGTGCCTCCTGGTGTTCTGGGGAAGAAAAAATGGAAGGAAAGAAGCTGGATGTAAAGCATAATGGCCAGACCCCTTTTGGGCCCTGTAACAATGATCATGCACTCACCTTCACTGGATCTGGTCACCTACAGGAGTATACCCCCCCGAAGGCCCCTTCATGGGTGGGCAAGCCATGAGAGATGAAGGTAGAGGTAAGTAGCTGGATATGGTGGTTGATGGAGCTGGAGGGGGAGTCTAGACAGAGGATGAACAAGTTCAGCCAAAGGAAGATAAACAACCAATTAAAAAAAACTTATAAATGTATTAACTGTGGGATGCGTTTCTGATGTTAATTAATTTCTTATTACACACAAGTGGATTCGAAAAGCAATGAAGTCATATCAGAAGCCTACGATTGTTCTGATTTCTTTCTGTGTATAAATGACCAGATCGCTGCCTGTCCACCATGAAGAAGCAGTAACATACAGTAAAACACTGGTGATGGCAGTGTAGTTTGTGAGACTTCATTACATTTCCAGTTTTGTTGATCAGGTATGCACACCACACAGTTACACTGCCTATGTTCAGGTATGTCACAGGAGATTAATGAGTAAAACAATGAGGATACTGATTACTGATATCTGTGTATTAATGATAAAATATTTTAAGAAAAAATCTAAATGTTCAATGAGTAAGGTCTACTTTCCAAAGTAAACTAAAAACAAACAGGTAGTGCAGGAGCAACACTAGGCGCCACCGTGTAAAACCATATGAAATTCAAACAGGAGCAGGGCTCACTAGTAAAAACTCAAAAAAATGCTGACATAGCTGTGAGTATAAACAATGTTTACTAAAAACTAAAAAAACAAATATACATGCATACAGTGGCATGCCCCCCCTTTCTGCCGGCGTTTTGCGCCAAAACCGTACGCTTTGTCAAAGCAGCATCATCAGTAGGTGTCCTCACTTATAAATCTATGAATTAAAGCAACACCCATCCCCTTTTTGTTTCCTTTCATCTACAGATTTATGATTTGTTGTTTTTAGCTCTATGGACATGTATATATGTATTTAATTTACGGATTTGCTGCTAGAGTTTTGAGTGTCTCTGAGTTTTGAATCGATATATGTGCTTCATGATGAAAATAGATGCATGTTGCTTTAATTCATAGATTTATATGTGGGGGACACCTATTGATGAGAGATGCCTTGACAAAGCGCACAGTTTTGTATGTATGTATACAGTACGTGTTTTTTAGTTTTTATTAAACATTGTATATACTCATAGCTATCCTACTCTTTTTGTTTAAATTTTTACTAGTGAACCCTGCTTCTGCACAAATTTTGAATTACTTTCCAATGTACACAGTGAGATTTGATAAGTTTTATGTTAGAACAGACTCACCCCCCTGATGCTTTAATTTCTTTGCAGTAATTGGAGTCCACACTGGATGCCTGTGCAGTGGATATGCATACAGTAACCATGATGGTGTGCATTAGGGGCATATATGTAATTTGTAATTTGTAGTACTGGGCAAATTTTAGTTTTGCGCATGAAAATCAGACTTGTTGTGCAGTCTGTGAATGTGAAAACCGTAGACTGCAAGTACCAATTTTAAATCTCAGTACTGACACTTCAGGACAAGGCTGAAAATAGGCAGAATTGCCAAGCCCTTCTTTCCCACTCAACAAAAACTAAATAAAAAATAAATAAAAATAAATTTCACTGAAACAGGCAAGTTGCACAAAAATTCAGTTTTCATGTAAATTTTATGCATGAACCTGTGCAAGGCTTATGTTTTCATTTACAGATCCACCACCTGGACAAAAACACTAAACAAATTTTGAAAGCATGCTAGAAAGGTCAAAAATTGTACTAAAATTTCTATATAGTAATTTTTGTTTTTTAAAGTGGACTCTATTCTTTTTTTTTTTCTTCTCCCCTTCCCAAGCAGCCCCCATCCCCCAGACACCCCAGCCCTGTCACTCTAACATTCACTGGGACTTTTTTGCCTCTTCCCCAAGGGCTTACCCTCCCTGCCAGGGCTAGCGGGGTTCCACAACCCCCAGCATCCAGGTGAATCCAGTTTGGCTGGCTGCCCAGCTAGTCAAGTGCAGGCCCTATGGATGTATCGCGTCATCCTGTCAGTCAGGTGTTTTCTAATTTTAACCCCCTTGGAAGCACAGTGTGCAGTGTCATCATGACGTACGATGTGCACTCCTGCATAATATGCATTGATGAGTGCCGCGGCGGTCCCGAGCAACCTTCTAGCCTTCGCTAGGGGTCAGGCATTTGCTGGGGCTCGTAAATGTTTGGTCCAAATACTGCTCAGTCCAGTAATAGAAATGGAACAATTCACTGTAGGAACCTCCACCTTGGATGTAGGATTGAACGTACAGTACCTCACGGGTCTGAGGACATGTTTCGACATTATGTGTTACATAGTTTCACTTTATTTAGTCCAGCAGTGAATTTGGGGGAAGGGGAGCTTAGGAGGTTAGAAACTCACCTTTTTTCATCCCCATCTCTACAAAATTTGAGGGAGCTTCTGTCTGGACCCCACTAAAATGTGGAGGACCCTCACTCCTTTATAACATTTCTAGATACACCCTGTAGTCATTATGCCTTTAGGTGGTACATTTTACTCAGGATTAGTCCTTCCCAATTTTCTCCTGAAACTGAGCTCCCCGACATCTCCTCCATTTCCACCATCGGATCTGTTTAACATACAGACACGCTGCCCACTCTGTCACTGCTCCTGTACTCTGTGACAAATCCTCGCAAACAATGCGGTATGTATGCCACTTTTGATGGTCGTGATTTGTCCTAGACATAATAATCTGTTTGTAAAATCACCACTTATGTGTTTAAAATGGTCATTGTGGCATAGAAAATTCTGTTTTGGTTTGATATTTTTCCCTTTTTGCATTTTGTTTCTGCATATGGGATTTAAAAAAACAAACCTTTGTGAGCATGTACATCAGTTTCACCTAAACCTAATAATTTTATTCTTTGAAACCTGTCGGTATTGTGGCACCCTTCCAGGTAACTCTTGCTTCAATGCATTGGTATGGAGATTCCTGCCTTTTTAAATTAATTTCCTATTTTGGACTCACCAGGACCCAGACCACAGCCAGCATGATGCTGGTTCCTCAGCTAATCATTTTCCTGCCTCTTTCTTTGTTGTAAATAGGCTATGTATTTACATTGTAATGGCTGTTTTTATCAGTCTGTGAAAATGAAATAACGAGTTTACCTTCTTTTAGTTCTAGTCTCTGAATCTACTAATTGTGAGAAGACTCAACAGTCTGAAGTGCCTGCTTACCAGCAAAACTGTGCAGGACAAATGGGTTTTAAATGCACAATGTGTGAGAAGCATTTCCCTGATCAAGAGACATGTGCTAAACACGAATTTTACGTGCATGAATGGATTCAAACGAAGGCACGCATTGGGGGAGATTGCATCACACAGAAACCCTTTCAGTCTAACAGTGCTGGACAGAAGCCATATAAATGTCATAAATGCGGAATGAGCTACCGATGTAAATCGAATCTTGTTGCACACCAGCGGATCAAGAAGAGACCAAGCCAGTTACTGGGCATGTCATGGAAACGGTTTCACAAGGAGAAGATGGCTCACTGATTATCGTCAGAGTTCCACAGACAACCTTTTAAATGTATAAAATATGTGAAGTTTTCAGATTTAAAGGAGTTCTGCTGGGAGAGTTGAAGCCCTGACTAATGCACAGATCGGGGCTTCACCTCTCCGATCCCCCTCCTGCGGGCGCCAAAACAAATGAACAGATTATTTACCGCATCCCTTGTAAGAAATCAGCCCAAGCTCCGGTGGCACCAGCATTTTGAACATGGTGCTCCAGAACCTTCCAGGATCTCGCTAATACTGCGAGATGATGATGCGCCACTGCCCCAAACATTATAATGCACTTATGTACAGAAATAAAACTATCTAGATATGTCCGATGCTGAGTGCTACTTTTACTTAATTTGCCTAAATCATGTAGGTATGCCTGCCATATCTATTAATTTGTTATGATGCCCGCAGGGGGGATCAGAGAGGTGAAGCCCAGATTTGTGCAGCGGTCGGGGCTTCAACTCTCCACGTAGTTCTCCTTTAAATCAAGTCTTACCAAACAACAAGAGGGTCACTTAAAAGTATCCAGATATACATCTCTATATATCTAGACATATATGCATAGATTTCCATGCCAGCTGAAATGTGTTGTACTACAGATCAAAGGTCATGGAACATGGCTGTACCCCTCAGTGGTACAACAATGTTCATGATGATCAGAAACCCTAGTGGCAGCTGGTGTTTTACACAGTGCTGCCGCAGGCACAGCAGTCGGTTTGAGTTCAGAACTGAAACTGCTGGCCATTCCTGCTGCCTTTCTGCGGAGTGCTGTGAAAACACTTTTGTTTAAAAAAAAAAAAACATTTTTAAACTATGCATGTGTAAAAAATATTGACTGGGCAACCCACATTGCCAACCAGCCTGTGCTGCCACCCCAGGCTTGATTACTTCGGACCTCTCGCGCTTGTCTCTCGAGGTCAGATGTAATCAGAACTCCTCTGTGGCAGCACGGGCTGGTTGTGATGGTCGCTTCAGCTGGTATTCTCTGTATAACACAGAAGCAAGGTAGCGCTTCTATAGTAAGGTTGCACTGGTGTTTCATTAAAAATGGCCATACTCAGAGCTTTGTATCTCAGCCATTTTAGACCCAAGGACCGCAAAATCTGGCATGTATATTCTCAGTCTTTGGGCCTACTGATCCCCCCTCAACATTTCATGAAGATTAACGTTTTACTTTTTGAGATAGTAATGGCCACATTTACATATTTTTGCCTAATTAACTACCTAACGTTTGCCCTCAGGTAGCTAGCAAATGGCAAAGAGCTGAGGTATGAAACTTTAATTTGGTAAAAGTTAAGCGTGGCAGTTTGATATGTGTGTGTGTGTGGGGGGGTTAGTAGGAGTTGCTCAAGTTGTTTTAAAAATTAAGAATAGTTATCTTTGATTAAAAATGAACATCTTTACAAAGGAATCCTTCACAAACATTTTCTGTAAAATTTACGTAAAGCACAAATATTTTAAATAGTTTCTTAAAGAGCACCTTTCTCAGTGCTGCACAGGAATAAGAGGAAACTCCCATACCTCTGCAGGAGCTCCTTGTACCAAAAACAACTTTTGTACTTATGCCCCCGAGGGAAGGGATCATAAATTGTCCCTGAGGGGCTAGCAGCACGATCCCTTTCCACTTCTGTGTTGCAGGCCACCCCCCCCCCCACGCTCCGATCTTTTATGATGTGACAATGGGGAGAGCACGGGGGCACGCTCCACTGAAGTGTATGGAGCGTGATTTTAAAGCACAGCTTTGGGTTGTTTATATTATTTGGTAAAACCAGAGCCAGGATTCAACTAACAAGAGTCTTGTTAGTTGAACCCTGGCTCCTATTTTACCAAATGGCCAAAAACTATGCTTTAAAATCACGCTCCATACACTTCAGTGGAGTGCACCCCACGCTCTCTTTATTGTTATGTCATAAAATGGGGCGTGGTCAGCAACAGGGAAGTGGAACGTGATCGTGCTGCTAGTCCCTCGGGGCAATTTATGATCCTTTCCCTCAAGAGCATATTTACAAAAGCTGTTTTTGGTACAGAGGAGCTCCGACAGAGGTATAGAAGCTTCCTGTTATTTTGGGGGGAAGTTTGCAAATTTCCAGGAATGATTCTCTTTAAAACATTTGTGCTGCACAAATTTTTCATCCTTTGTGCTAATTCTCTATGTCTTTGTGAGGTTATGAATTACTTCTTAAAATATCTCGTAACTATGCAATGTGTACAGTAGCTTCAAATTTGTTAATTCCTCTGCTTTACGGAGGGTCTACAGTATTGTGTACCAAGTAACTGTAACCCTCCTGCCCTTTTTTAAACGCTGGCGGTATTTCTTTTCCAAAATACGCAGCTTGTCTTTAACAGGCACTTGCTCCTTCTCGAGCAATCTGGGGCTTACCCTCCAGCAGGCAGCAGCTTACAGTCCAGGCACAGATCGAACCTCCAGAAAGCTACCCCTCTCCCCTCCCTGTCTAGGGGTTCTGATGTTGTGCAGTGTCGGAGCAAGGGGAAAGGCATAATCTCGACTGGCAGCACTTGAGGTTACACATCGTACCTTTATTGTTGAAGAATAGGGATTCCACAGTTGACGGATGGATTTCCGTCGAAGTGCTGGCTAGCTGGAACTTTCCTCCTAACATGACTGGTGGCCACAGGATCAGATGGTACATTCTGGAAAACAGTTAGTTAGGAAGGCACAGCATAACAGGTTTAGGACTCCAAATGATTCAGTCCAGAAACAGGAGTAAAATGTAAGCAGGCAGTTTTATTTTCTGTCAAAAGCTCAAGCTGCTCAAACACGAAACGTTATTGAGGATCCTCATTTAAAATTAGCACAGTTTCCACATTTCTATGGCTCACAGCCACGGCACAGTCTTTTGGGGGGATCAGGGTTTGAACCTGTGCCTTACTCATCACTTCTTTCCTTTTATGAGCCAATACATATTAAGCTCCTTAAGTCTCTCTTCATATGTCTTCCGGTGCAGACCCTGCACCATTTTAGTTGTCTCCTCTGGACAGCTTCCATCCTGTCTATGTCTTTGCGGAGATTGGGTCTCCAGAACTGCACATAGTACTCCAGATGGGGTCTGACCAGCTGTCTGTACAGAGGGATAATAACTTCCTGTTTTCTACTTTAGTTAGTTGGAAACTTTACTTAGTTGGAAAAGTACACTCCTCCTCCCAATCACTTGCTGATTGCCAATTAAAAACTCTACAATTATAACATCCCAGGAAGTTAAGCAAAATTTTCCCATTTCTGGAGGAGGATCTATCCTTGGACTGTCTCAATGGGATATTTAAGATGTCATCAATACACCAATCATTTGATAACTCCTTAATTGAGGAGCCGATTTGTGCATTAAAGTCACCAGCCAAAAACATTTTCACCCCAGGGAATCTTGATTTAATTGAATCAATCCTACTACCAATCATATCCATCACTTTCTGATAATTTGAAATATTTAAGCCAAGTGGAATGTAAATATTAAAAAATAGCCATTTAACACCATTATTTGCAATTAGAATATATATAAAATATTCATTATATGCACTTACTTCTATTAGGCTAAAATCAAGTTTGGTATCCACATAAATTACTTAACCCCCTTTATAATGATCAAACCTTTTCTCCTTGTAAGCAGGTGAGGCCCAAGATGAGTACTCCTCTAGCATTTGATCACAGCAATTATTGACCCAAGTTTCCTGAATACACAAGATTGAAAATGACTTCAGCCAATTCAGGCATTCCTTATCTATTAATCTTTTAAACCAGCAATATTCCAACTTAAAATATCAGTTTCCCTTTTAAGTAGTTTCTGCTCTGTCTGTATTTGTCAAATGGAGTCATCAATGAGATTAATAGTACTGTTTATACTTTGCACTGAAAGCAACAGGCTTTCTTCCACAGAAATTACAGAGCCCGATGAGCTATAATCTTCATCCAGAACAGTACTACTATTAATTCTAACTCCTATCTGTTTCCAACTTCTTCTGAATTTAGTAATTTCCTCATCTCCCCTTAGATTGTGAACCATTTCACCAGGTTTAATAAGTGCTGTTATCCTAGGTTGTTTAAGTGCTGGTTTACCACTAGTAATAGGCCCTACCAATTTCCTATTTATACTCTTAGCTGGACTTTTTATTTGGTTTGCCAAATGCTCTCTTATTGCCACATTGAGTGTGATACCAATATCCATGAATTTGTCCTTAACAGCAAGAATTCTAGATCTCACAGTTGCATTTCTAAAAACCACACACAGCCAACCATTGTGTGAACCATTTGTATATCTATAGGAGGATTTGATATCCTGCCACCCAATTTTTGTACCTGCTAAACCCTTCATTAAGTTATGGATAGAGAGATAGATACTTCATTTATATAGTGCCCCTCCCTGGAGGCTCGGAGCACTGTAAACAAAGCAAACTTTCAATAAATCAGAACAAACTTTGCAGCAAACTTTACAGCAACACAGCAACATCTTGCAGAGTGATTAACGATTTAAAACTATCTACAGTATTTGGATTAAAAAATTATCTATCTATGGCATTTCATTTTATAGCATGACAGTCAGTATATTCTAAGCCATAAGCATCTAATATTCTAAGCCATAAGCATCTGATCTTCATCGTATCCAAACTTGGCTTACATCCCACCGCCTGGTGCTAAATGCTGCCAAGACCCAGGCTATGCTCTTTGGGTCACAAAGGAAATCTGTCACTTCAACTCCGTCTCTCCAGGTTTCTTGTCTTGATGGCTCCCTAGTGGAAGTAACTCAGTCCTTCAAATACCTAGGGGTCATGCTGGATCCATCTCTTAACTTCTCTCTGCATGTCAAAGCTGTCTGCGAATCAGTCAATGCTAAAACTGGGCTGGCTTACCGAGTCCATCATTTTATGACCCCTGCCGCCAGGATCTCTGTCGCCCAAGGCCTTCTCCTCCCTGGACTCTGCTACGCTCTGCCTGTCTTCGCTATGGCACAGGCAAGTATCTTGCAAATGTGGGACGCTGCCTACAACAGTGTCTGTGGATTTGCGCTATCTGCTCCTCATCTTAAGCACCACTGTACTCTACTTTGACCTCCACTGGTTGTCTCCTTCCTTGCATCGGGCTTATTCATTAGGTTGTCTGATTGACAACATTATTCGTACTTCTGTACCCTCCACACTCGCCGCTATGCTCACCCCCATGGACTGCCCTTGTTTCCTGTGTTCCATGTCTTTAGCTCTGTTATCTGTCCCAAAATGCTCTACCAGGATGGGTGAACTTGCCTTCTCCTTCTATGCCCCACATTTTGGAATGCTCTCCAACTTGATCTTAGGCACTCCAAATCCCACCCCACTTTCAAGAAAGGCCTCTCCAGTTACCTCGCCTCCCTTGACATTTGCAAATGTCCCTAGCCTCACGAGTCGTGCAAATCTACCATTGTCCTGTGCTTACATTTCCCTGTGGCCTCTTGATTCCTCCCATCCCCACTCTTCCTCAGCAGCAGCTACCCACTTTGTTCCCTGTCTCTGCCTGGGAATTGTCTCCTTGCTGACTTACCAACAGCACTGTCATGTTTTGTACATTATTAACAGTAAATTGTGCCTTTTTGTCTGTTTTGTTCCTATTATACTGTGCAATATGTACCTCCTCTATGTACTATGTAACTTGCACCTCTGTATAACTGCTTGGAATCTCCTATTGTACAACACTGTAAATGTATTTGTTTTTTACTTGTTCCTTGATTACATAGATACATAGACAGTGTCGGCAGATAAGGGCCTATGGCCCACCCAGTCTGTCCATTTGAGCTTGTAAGTTCAGTTTATGTTTTCCTAGAAGTCTGTTGCCCCTTACCCCTGACCTCCAGAATTCCTTTATGTCAATCCCATGCATTCTTAAATCCTGTGATTGTTTCAGCCCCCACCACTTCTCTGGCAGGGTGTTCCACTTGTCCACCACCTGCTCTGTGAAGAAATTCTTCCTCACGCTTCTCTCTAAATCGTCCCTCCCTCCAACTTTATCCCATGCCTCTAGTCCTGGAACATCTTTTTCGCTTAAAATAGTGTATTCCTGCACCCTGTTCCTCCCTGTAAGATACTTGTATGTCTCTATCATATCCCTCTCTCCCTCCTCTCCTCCAGGGAGTACATGTTCAGTTCCTTCAACCTGTCCTCATAGGACTTGTGATGCAATCCATGTACCATCTTTGTTGCCCTCCTCTGAACCTTCTCTACCCTGTCTATGTCCTTACATAGGTAAGGTCTCCAGAACTGTACACTGTACTCCAGGTGGGGCCTCACTAGTGTCTTGTATAGTGGAATTATGACCTCCCTTTTCCTGCTGGTGATGCCCCTGCCTATGCATCCCAGCATCCTATTTGCTTTACCTGCTGCCTTGTCACACTGTTTCCTACCTTGAGATCATCAGAGATGATAACCCCAAGATCCCTTTCCTGCTTGGTGCATGCTATATCCTCACCCCCAACTGATATATTGTGCCAGGGTTTTGTGCCCCATATGCATTATCTTGCACTTCTTTGCATTGAATTTCAACTGCCAAACCCTGACCATTCTTCAAGTTTCTGCAGGTCCTTCTCATTCTGTCTACACCCTCTGGTGTGTCACTCTTTACAAAGTTTTTGTCATCAGCGAACAGTGAAATTCTGCCTTCTAGGTCCTGCGCAATGTCACTGATGAAGATGTTGAATAGGACCGGCCCCAGCACTGATCCCTGTGGTACCCCACTGGTCACTCTTCCCTCTGTGGAGTGACAGCCATTTACCACCACCCTCTGTGTCCTGCCACCCAGCCAGTTACTTACCCACCACACTACTGTCCTGCCCCCACCCATATTCCCAGTTTGTGTAATAGTCTTCTATGTGGCACAGTGTCAAAGGCCTTGCTGAAGTCCAGATATTCCATGTCCACTGCCCTCCCTGATCCACCTCCCTAGTCACCCAGTCAAAAATTCAACAAGGTTGGTCTGACATGACCTCCCCGGTGAAACTCGTGCTGCCTTGGGTCCTGTAGTCCATTGACAACCAGATGTTCCACCAATCTCTCCTTCAGTAGTGCTTCCATGATCTTCTCCACTACCGAGGTGAGGCTGACTGGTCTGTAGTTCCTCGCTCCTCTTTGTTCCCACTTTTGTATAAGGGGACTACATCTGCTGTCCTCCAGTCTTTGGGTACCTCCCCTGATTTGTACTCTCCCGGGTCGTGCCTGAAAATAGGCAGTTCTGTCTAGTGCACTTACCCGTTTACCAAAAGCAAATAAATAAATAAGTTTAAATAAGAACGTTTTTAACCCCTTTTTAAAGGTTTCCACTGAGGGTGCCTCCCTTAGGTAAACTGGTAGTGAATTCCACAGGACTGGTGGGGCAATAGAAAATGCACACTCTCTGGATTGCCACAACCTTGCCCTGGGAACCACTAGCAGGCAGCCCTCTAAGGAATTAAGAGCACAAGCCAGGTGGTGGGGAACTAGGAGATCTTGCAGATTGTCTATTCTCCGGCTGTGCAGTGCTTTATAGGTTCGTAATTTGACCTTGAAGGCAATCCTCCACCTTATCGGCAGCCAGTGCAGTCTGCAGAGGACTGGCGTGACGTGGTCAAATCTCAAAATCCTAGCCAACAGCCTGTCTGCCACATTCTCCACCAGCTGCAAATGGTGGAGATTGCCTCCAGAAAGCCCCAGTTACAGAGCATTGCAGTAATCTAACCTGGACGTGACAGAGGCATGCACCAGAGTGCTCAGGTCATCAGCTGGTTTTAGGGCCCAGATTCGGGCAGTGTTTCTAAGATGGTAAAAGGCATTTTGGATGACAGCCGACACCTGAGCATCAAGTGTCAAGCCGTCATCCAAAACCATTCCCAGATCCCAGATCCCTGACCCACATGGAGGGGGTCGAGTGAACACCTTCCAGTGTCAAACCAGGATTATTCCCCAACCCTCCCCCATCTCATCAAGGACCAGAATCCACTACCAGTACCTCCGTCTTGTTCAGGTTGAGTTGTAACCAATTTTGAGTCATCCAGTTCTGGATCGCATCTAGGCAGCTGTTAAATGCGGAGGCTGCCATCTGGTTTCCAGAAGCACAGGACAGGTATAGCTGGGTATCATCAGCATAACAATGAAAGCCTAGTCCATACCACCTGATAACATCTCCTAGTGGCAGTATGTACACTGTGAACAATAGAGGCAACAGGACCAACCCTTGTGGAATTCCACAGCACAGATGCATCAGGCTAGATAAGGATAATCCCATCAACATCATCACCCTTTGCACTCTGCCAGTGAGGTAGGAGCTAAAGCAGTTGATGACATTGCCAGTCAGTCCACACCAATTCCAGAGTCGGTCCAGTAACACCTCATGGTCCACAGTGTCAAATACCACAGGAATGATCCAGGAAAACAAGAATGGTACACTCTCCCTTATCTCGCACTATCAGAGATCATTTAGCACCTTCACCAGGGCAGTCTCCATGCTATATCCAGATCTAAACACAGACTAGAAATGCTCAGAGGTGGCAGAGGAGGTGAGAAGAGTCTCAAGCTGAATGGCCACCAATTTTTCTAAAACTTTCCCTAAAAGTGGGAGGTTTGAGAGCAGTCTGTAGTTGCTGAGACACTCCGGGTCCATTGAGGGTGGACCGGGAGTGTGTTTCAGCATCTGAGGTCCAGCAAATAAGCTTGTTTTTGTCTTCTTGTAGTTTAAGACTAGTTTATTTTGCCTGCACTACTGCTCAAGTGAATGGAGAGTACTTCAGTAGGTTCCTAATGAGAGTATGCTGGCTTTGGATGCTGGCGAAAATAATGGCATCATCTGCATATAGCAGGACCCTTGAGGTGTGGCATACTTCTGGTAGGTTATTTATGAAGAGGCCGAACAAGAGTGGTCCCAGTATTGATCCCCGAGTTACCCTAGGGTGACATTTTGGGAGTCGGATAACAACCCATTGATTTTGACTTGCTGGGCTGTACTGGTGAGATAGCTGCTAAACCAGGATACAGTGTCATGTGAGAGACCAAATGAGGGAAGTTTGGTTTTCAGGAGTGTGTTGATTTCATCTTTGCATGATGTGCTGTCTGCACCATCTCAAATACTGTAGATCATAGATTTCTGCAGCTGGACAAACACCATTATGTTACATTGCCTATTATGTACAGTATTTCTTTGAAACATGGCTTTAACGCCAGTGCCCATTCAGCGTAAGCCTTGCTCCAGTGCTTTTGCACAGAGTTTGTTGTCCTTGAAAATATAGGATTGCACACAGTTTAAAGCATCATTACATTATAGCTGTGAAAATGTTGACCTATACTTTTTTATTCTATTTTAGATTACCCCTAATCTCCTGAATTGCGTGATATGCTTTTCCACCATTTTGAGTTTGTTTTGCCACTTTTTCACAGTTAAAATAGTAAAAAGAGTGTTCCTTTAAATATGGCTCGGACCAGGTTTTCATTGGTAGCGTATGTTGCTTTTGAATGCCCATTTTTTAAGATCACTTTTCTTTTGACTGGATGAACTAGCATGTAGCAGACACTGCTCCCTGACCTTTACTGGACAACGGGTGTACGAAAACAGCTGAGCATATGGATGAAAACCTGGTCCGAGCCATATTAAAAGGAGCACTCCTTTTATTATTTCAGATGTGAAAAAAGTGACGAAGCAGACTCAAATTGGGGAAAGAGGGGTATCTGACAAGTCAGGAGACAAGGGGTGATCTAAAATAGAATAAAGAAGTGTAGGTCAGAATTGTCACCGCTATCAGTCAGTCAGCCCTAAACGTACAGGATCTGGGTTAATCAATAATTCCCTTTCTTCCTCAAATCACTGCCTGAGAATTGCTAAAACTGTTCACTCTATGGTAGTCAAGATCAGACGTTCATTTGTGAGTAAGACAACAACTTATTTTACCCCTCTACACCACTTATGCACGGCCCATATTAGATTATGGATCCCAGTTTTGGTCACCGTATTTGCTCAAGGACATTAAAATAGTGGAAGGGGTCCGGAGGACCATTACTAAGCATGTCTCCAGACTAAAACATTTTAATTATCCAACTAGATTATCTAAGACTGGCTTACATTCCCTTGAAGCTCATAGGCAAAGGGGTGATCTGTTGTTATTATAAAAGTTATCTCAAAAAATTGAACATATGAATGACTATTACTTACAGTTTGGCAATGCAAGAGGTAACCTGCACTCGCACGACAAATCAATATACAACATACATCGACAGTAAGGAGGGATAATTTCTTTACACTTAGAGCCTCAATGGTGTGGAACAGACTACCACAGCCAGCAGTCGATTGCACAAGTTTAACTAGCTTTAAAAATACTCCAGATAGACTTTATTATAATAATCAGTTGATGGTATAATTAGCCCACATATGTGGGGGACATTTACAATGGGCCTTGACCCCCCTTATGTCCATAGATTCCTAATTAATCCTAATAAATCATGCACTACTGCTTTGACTTATATTTCATATTCATTGCAAAAAAAAAAAATATGTTAGTGCATCAGTTAGGCTTGTAACATACAGCATAAAAAACAGGGAATGTGATCTTATGGTAAAAAGTCCCTTGAGCCACGGTGAATCTGTGACCAGGAGAGTAGGTAGGGAAATAGTTTGTACACCATTTTGTGCACAGTGACATTGTTTGTTGTTCCTGTCCTGTTTGCTGCCTACAGTTGAACCATGTGTGTTGTTCCCTACCCTGTTTGTTGTCCTAAGTTGCATTCTGTTTATTGCTCTGTAATCGTATACCCCAATTCTGTGTTAAGCATGGGAGAAAAATAAAGCAGTACTCAGTCATGTGCTTTTACCTAATGGCTCCGATAGAGCCCCAGAATCGTATTATAACTTCAGAATGTAGAATATATGGAGTCCAGTGAGAGTGCCAAACATAAATGAGTACACGGTGGCTTTCGTGGTGTATGTGTTCCTACACCCTTGTGTGTGGCTTGTTGTTCCTTGTGGTTTGAAGAACCGCACAACACAGCATTGGCACTCTGCTAACTTTGGCACTGTCTGACCTGGCACAGAAAATATACTCACACACCAATGCATCTTTCTGTTGTGCATGAGACACTCCTATACAGTCATGCCGTGCAGTATTGGTATTGCCCTAAGATCAGCCCTCTCTATCCAAGCATTGCTCTGTCACTATTGTACTTTGTCTGTCAAGACATTGCCAATATTAGGTTAACACCAACACTGCTGCCTGTGTTCATTCAAACCCCAGCAATACACCACAGATTTGTCAAGGCTCCATTGACTTTTTGCCCAGATATTTGACTTCCCTGCTTTGTACACTTTTAGCTTCAGCACCAACAGATGCATTGAAGTAGTTTTTTGTAATTCATTTCCTTACTTTTTGAAACTGTGTACAACAACTGATGCCATTAGGTTTTGCTTTTTGTTACACCCACGAGAAACATTGTGCTTGTTGCAAAGCACCTAAATCCTCAAAAACATTTCCTTGAACCTGTAGTGGGCTTTGTCAATGACCTGAAGAAGCTGTATCACACACATAGTGCTGGATCTGTACCAGACTTTGTGAATGACCTGAAGCAGCTGCATCACACACATAGTGCTGAATCTGTACCAGACTTGGTGAGTTACCTGAAGCAGCTGTATCACACACATTGTGCTGGACCTGTACCAGACTTTGTGAGTGACCTGAAGCAGCTGCATCACACACATTGCACTGGACCTTTACCAGACTTTGCGAGTGACCTGAAGCAGCTGCATCACACATTGCGCTGGACCTGTACCAGACTTTGTGGGTGACCTGAAGCAGCTGCATCACACAATTGCACTGGACCTGTACCAGACTTTGGGAGTGACCTGAGAAAGCTGCATCACACATTGCGCTGGACCTGTACCAGACTTTGTGGCTGACCTGAAGCAGCTGCATCACACATTGCGCTGGACCTGTACCAGACTTTGGGAGTGACCTGAAGCAGCTGCATCACACATTGCGCCGGACCTGTACCAGACTTTGTGAGTGACCTGAAGCAGCTGCGTCACACATTGCGCTGGACCTGTACCAGACTGTGAGTGACCTGAAGCAGCTGCGTCACACACACTGTGCTGGATCCATACCAGACTTCATGGGTGAGCTGAAGCAGCTGCATCACAAACTTTGAGCTGGACCCATACCAGACTTTGTGAGTGACCTGAAGCAGCTGCATCACACACATAGTGCTGAATCTGTACCAGACTTTGTGAGTGACCTGAAGCAGCTGTATCACACACATAGTGCTGGATCTGTACCATACTTGGTGAGTTACCTGAAGCAGCTGTATCACACACATTGTGCTGGACCTGTACCAGACTTTGTGAGTGACCTGAAGCAGCTGCATCACACACATTGCACTGGACCTTTACCAGACTTTGCGAGAGACCTGAAGCAGCTGCATCACACATTGCGCTTGGACCTTGTACCAGACTTTGTGGGTGACCTGGAGCAGCTGCATCACACAATTCGACTGGACCTGTACCAGACTTGTGAGTGACCTGAGAAAGCTGCATCACACATTGCGCTGGACCTGTACCAGACTTTGTGGATGACCTGAAGCAGCTGCATCACACATTGTGCTGGACCTGTACCAGACTTTGTGGGTGACCTGAAGCAGCTGCATCACACATTGCGCTGGACCTGTACCAGACTTTGCGAGTGACCTGAAGCAGCTGCATCACACATTACGCTGGACCTGTACCAGACTTTGTGAGTGACCTGAAGCAGCTGTGTCACACATTGGCTGGACCTGTACCAGACTGTGAGTGACCTGAAGCAGCTGCATCACACACATTGAGCTGGACCCATTCCAGACTTTGTGAGTGACCTGAAGCAGCTGCATCACACACATAGTGCTGGACCCATTCCAGACTTTGTGAGTGACCTGAAGCAGCTGCATCACACATTGCGCTGGACCTGTACCAGACTTTGTGAGTGACCTGAAGCAGCTGTGTCACACATAGTGCTGGATCTGTACCATACTTGGTGAGTTACCTGAAGCAGCTGTATCACACCATTGCACTGGACCCATTTCAGACTTTGTGGGTGACCGCAGCTGCATCACACACATTACGTTGGACCTGTACCAGACTTCATGAATGACCTGAAGCAGCTGCATCATACATTCTCCAGACCTGTACTGGACTTTGCAAGTGACCTGAAGCAGCTGTGAACCATCACACATATTGTGTCAGACCCGTAGCAGACTTCCCGGGTGACCTGAAGTAGCTGCATCATCACATCATACTCACTGGCACCAGACTTATAGCAGTCTTCACAAGTGACCTGAAGCAGCTGCATCATCATATCATACACATGGCATTGGACCTGTAGCAGACTTCCTGAGTGACCGGAAGCAGCTGCATTATTGCACACGTGGTGCCAGACCTGTAGTGAACTTCTTGAGTGATCCAAAAAAGCAGCTGCATCCCACAAAGCACTGGATCTGTAGCAGACTTCCCAAAACTCGCCTGAAGCAACTGCATTATTACACATTTTGCACTGGGTCTGTAGTAGACTCCGCACTCCCTCCCCCCCAATGCAATCCTCTCCCTCATACAAGTACTCTCTTCCTCATCATCTTGGGAGTTACCCTTGGTGGAGACTTTTAAAAAGGGGCTGAAATGTCATCTTTTTAGGTCACCTTGTAATTTATTATGATTCAATCCAATGAGTGAGTTGCTGCGCTCAAAGCTACGAGGGGGTTGCATACATAGGGTGACAAACCCTTCATGCAAATACTTCACAGATCCAGAAAAAACCAAAACTTCATGTATCAACCAACTAGTCAATTTATTAAACACCACTGTGGAAGCCATACAGATCTGGATCTGTGTAATTTATTATGATGTTGCCTCAGTCTCAGAGTTTTAGTAATATTTAAATATCATAGAAACATAGAATTTGACGGCAGATAAGGACCGCTTGGCCCACCTAGTCTGCCCATTTTCCTACCTAACAGATAAGCTGCAGATCCTAGTTAATTAACAGCTTACTTCCTCTTACCCACCCCTAGGACTGCCTTATGCCTGTCCCATGCATTCTTGAAGTCCCCCACTGTTCTTGACTCCACAACCTCCTCAGGGAGGCTGTTCCATGCATCCACAACCCTCTCAGTGAAAAAACTAAGTGTCCACTTTCCCATTTGCAGCTTATAGACACCAACCACAAGGGGTTGCTGCACTCTCCACTCTAGCTCCTCTTTCAACTCTCCACCCCTTCCTAGCAACTGTTTGCAAACCTACCCACTAGAGGTCCCCACAGTTCCTTTTGAATCCTTTTTGCTATCTACTTCCTCACTCCTCCCATCAGCCTACCACTAAGCACCCAGCAGCCTCAAACCTGGTACCCTTTATTCCAAAGTCTACTGACTAACCACTAAGCCAATGAACCAGACCATCAGTGTTATGTATTGCTTTTCTTTTGTTTGTAATTGCTTTAACCTGTACAGCGCTCTAATCCTTTTTGTTGGGTAGAACACTATATAAATAAAACTCTGGTCAGAGCCGAAATGGCTGTGGAGAGCTTTTGGGGTGCTTTTACCCATTATCTCTAATGAATTTCCACAACGCAGATCTGCTGAGAGGCAGTTTCAATGTGTTCTTCCTTTTACACATTTTTACAATGTGTTTTCCTAGAATATGCCTGCTGATTGTTATATATTTAGCTTGGATAGTTCACAGAAGAAATGGCATCTCATTTTTAGTGGGGTTCTATATCTACACAATACTATGCTGCACTGCATAAAATCAGAACACACTGAAAACAATATTTTACATCTGGACTAGGCTACCCTGAATAAATACATTATAAAAATGATAAAATCATGACCCCACTGAAAACAAGATATTGCATCTAATCTGGGACACCCTGAGTAAATACAGAGCAAACGTGTAAAATGAAGATCCTTATGAAAATGAGATGTAGCATCTCCCCTGCACGATCCAGGATACAAAACATAGGATAAGAGATATTTAAAGGAAATCTACTCTAAACTAAACTTCACTGTGTTCACTGAGTTAAACAGTTTCTTTATTGTTTTATAACATATTAGAATGCAGTATTTATTTTGAATGTTGTGGCCATGAGGATGGTGTGTACAGTGTGTGTGTGTGCGCGTGTGTGTGTGTGTGTTTGCTGTAGCTTAATGTATTTTTTTTGCCAAAAAGCATAGTAAAAAATGTCTGCTGATTGCTATATATTTCACCTGGACAGTTCACAGAAGACCTGGCATATGTCTGAGATAGTTTGTATCAGACAGTGTCTTAAGAGGTTAAAAAACTGTAAATCTTTTTAGATTTGCTGGGAAAGGGTGACATTTATGAGGTATGAATCTTTATTGAAAGACAATACCTGCCCAACTGAAGCTTGTAGCAAGAAAATGTTTAAATGCATAAGTATCTAAATGTACTGTACAATTTGTTGCATTTCGAAGGGGATAAACAAATCTCCAGTTTAATAGGCAACCAATATTTAACAAGCTGTTTCAGTTTCCTAATGGCCATCTGATAAGCAGCTTGGAGTTATGTCTCCAACATTCTAAACAGAAAGAAGGGAGTGTTTTATTTCAATTGGCATAGTGATTTGTAGATGTGGAAGGATACAATGAAAACTCCAAAATATGTGTTTCGCAATACTCCATTTTTCCAGCTACAGACAGCAAGATGGCTGTAGGCTCCACCCACAGCCATAAAAATGACTTGCCAAGTAAAAATTACAGCAAACATAGCACCCATACCCAGCCTCCTCCTCCTATGGCACTCGCCTTTTCAAAGGCAAGGCAATAATAGTTGTGCCCTATTCTGGTAGCTCAGTGCATCATACAGGGAAAACAAACAAAAACAAAATAAATTCAAAATAAATACTAAAATAAATGCCAAAGATTAAGTAGGGCAGTAGCTTTGCTAAAAGAAATCCAATTTTAAGCGCTTTCTTACATTTAGGATATAGGATAATCCAGTGCTGGGCAAAGAGCGCAACTCTCCCTCCTCAGCTGGCTGCTGTTAACTAAAGAAAAACCCTTGAAAAAACGAAGTCCCAGCATGTGTTAGGTCTTTATTTGTCCCATTGTTTTCTTTTTTTCTTTTGTTGATAACCTAGTTTTTTCCCAAATTTTCAGGATGCCCAAGCCTCCACCCCCAATAGCCATGTATGTGGCACCTTGAAAATCCAACCTGGAATGTGTCTTGGGGGGGGTCTACCCCCAAACACATTTTAGGTTGGATTTACCGGGGGGCACTTACACAGTCAGCAGTGAGGGGTGGCAACCTGGGCATCATGTAAATCTGAGCCCCAAATGTCAAAATGGCCAAGTTATCACCAAAGAAAACAACCTGAAAAATTGAGTTCTAATACATGCAATTACTGTGTTTCAGGATTTACATTTTTCAAGGGTTTTATCTTTAGTTGACAGCAACTGACTGAGAGGGAGAGAGAGTTGTGTCAGTTGTCCAGCATTGGATTCTTATTAAAAAAGGTAGATGCCAGGGGGTTGAAAGATGGGTAAGGGTGCTAAGCCAATTAGGGTAGGTTTTTTGTATGATGGACAGGAGGGAGGCATGCGTGCCAGTGGGTGGGGTGGTACTGATTGCCTGACAACAGGATTGGGCAACCAGTGTCAGGAACCCAAAAGGGGGTTCTCTAGCGAGCCACCAGGAATGGGCACCCTTTGGCTGCAGTTTGTGCCAATGGGCACTTTTTCATATAAACTGTATAACAGTCTCTTACTTTCTTGCAGTCTACATGCTTTTCTATTATTTTCCCAATTTTGAGACCTGGCAAGACTCGGGGAAAGTGGGTTTGTGAGTCCTGAAAACAGGTTCTTGAATGACAAAAGCAGGACCTTTCTTCGTGACTACTAGCAGCATCATTTCATTGATAATTACCATTTCTTAAAAAAAAAAAAAACACTTGACAAATCAGTCATGCACCCTACACTGTTTGACCAAATAAGTTTCAGACTTAAAGAGCTTCTGATGCCTCAAAGAAAACTTTAAAAAACATAATAATTAGGTAGAATTCTGCTTGCAATCCATTTATATTCTGTATATTTCTCCTCCCCATTATTTACTACTGAGGAAATTAGCATGAATATGTAATCTTTATTCCTTAGAGTTTAGTTAGAGTTCATCTGCCTCTATAGCTTACTCCCTACTTTAAGTCATAATCATCTGTTGTGACATTACAGTCTATTGCCACGGGAGTAACTGTGATGTCACAAGAAGCCATGAAAACAGGTTCTTGATGTCACAAAAAGTGACATCAAGGCCAAGGGGGGAATAGTGAGGCTAGTAAAGAAGGGGGAGTGGGTGGAGGGGGACCTGGAAAAGACTGAGATACTGAGCAAATACTTTTGCTCAGTTTTCACAAAAGAAGGGGAGGGGGCCAAAATTAACCAGTAGACACACACAGGGAAGGGAGGTGGACACCAGTCCATTCAGAGGAGAGACGGTCCTAAAGAAACTCTTGAAACTGAAGGTGGATGAGGCAGTGGGGCCAGATGGGATACATCCCAGAGTACTAAAAGTGCTCAGAGAGGTGCTACTGACACCACTGACAGCCCTATTCAAAAAACTGTTGGAGGAGGGAGTAGTACCGGAGGACTGGAGAAGGGCAAATGTGATACCCTTTTACAAGAGTGGGAGTAAGGTAGAAGCGGGTAACTATACACCAGTCAGTTTGACCTCAATGATGGGAAAGATGATGGAATCACTGTTAAAGGAAAGGATTTTAGAATATCTAGAAGTCAACAGGGCACAGGACCCAAGGCATCATGGATTCACAACTGGAAGGTCTTGTCAAACAAATCTAACAGATTTCTTTGACTGGGTGACAAGGTAGTAGATCTGGGAGGGGCGGTGGACATGGCCTGTCTAGATTTTAGCAAGGCATTTGACACCATCCCGCACAAGAGGTTAATAAACAAGTTGGGCAATCTGGTAGTAGGCCCCAAGGTGGTAAACTGGGTCAGAAATTGACTTAGCAACAGGACTCAGAGGGTGGTGGTAAGCAAAGTTCAATCTGAAGAAAGGGAGGTAACCAGGGGATGCCACAGGGTTCAGTGCTGGGGCTGGTCCTCTTTAATGCGTTTATATGCCACATTGTGGATGGACTCAAGGAAAGTATTCCTCTTTGCAGATGACACCAAGATCTGCAATAGAATTGAGACTCGGGGGTGGAACAAATGAGGAGGGACTTAGGCAAGTTGGAGGAGTGGTCAAGAGTGTGGCAGCTTGGTTCAATGCCAGTAAGTGCAAAATTATGCACTTGGGGAACAAAAGCCCAGGGAGGAATACATGATGGGGGGGGGGAGAGATACTAGCAACAACCAAAATGGAAAGGGACCTGGGGATGGTCATAACAAATTATCTAAAAGTAGCCAAACAATGTGAGAAGGTGGTACGAAAAGCCGGTGGAATGCTGGGGTGCATAGGGAGAGGTATCACCAGTAGGAAACAGGAGATGGGGATGCCACTGTACAGGCACTTGGTGAGGCCTCATCTAGAGTACTGCATGCAGTTCTGGAGACCTCATCTCCAAAGGGACATTGACAGGGTGGAGGCAGTTCAGAGAAGGGAAATGAAAATGGTGCAGGGGCTACACCAGAAACCATACGAGGAGAGATTGAGAGAACTCAATATGTATACTCTGGAGGACAGGAGGTATGTGGTAGAGACATTCAAATACCTCAAGTAGAGCAACAGAGTTCAAGTAGGTAGTATCTCAGAAAAGGAGATGTGCAAGAACAAGGGATCACAATATGAGGCTGGAGGAGGGGGAAGACTCATGGGCAAAGTGAGGAAGTATTTTTGTACAGCAAGGGTGGTGGATGCATGGAACAGCCTCCCAGAGGAGGTGGTGGAGGCAAAGACAGTTGGCAAATTCAGGAATGCATTGGACAGGCAGAAGGCAAAACTACTGGTTAGAATGGGGAGGAAGGCTCCAGATCAAATAGGATCTGGAGTTTATAGAGTAGGTAGGGAAATGGGCAGACTAGGTGGGTCAGGTGGTCCTTATCTGCTGTCAGATTATATGTTTCTATGTTTCTAAGTGCATTATGACCTCACATAGGGAGAAAACAACAGGAATAGATGAACCCTTCAGGAGCAGAGATCCTGTTTTCATGCAAATGACCTCAGCAGAAAATAATGGGGAGGAGGAATGTAGAAGTAATGTGAAACACAAGCTGAATTGTGTCTAAATATTATGTAAGCAATAAGGCATGAAGGGGTGTGTGTAAACCTATATTTTACAGCACGGCCAGGGGCGTAGTAAAGTATGAGGCCGAAGGCCGAGTGACTTTGGCTGCTGGCCATGCTGTAAAATATGGTTTACACACACCCGAGTGCCTTACTGTGCTTATAAAATTGGCTCCTATTTTACTTTTGATTATTGGGAAAAGCATGCTTATATGTAGAAAAAATAGATTACTTGTCTGCATTTGTGATAAAATAGTCCTTCCGCCCACTGCAAGTGATGTCATTGATGATGTCATTGGATTAGTGCCTACTTTCTTCTTCCTGTTTTTTATGTTTGCTTGCATGCATGTGCAAGAAACATAGTGCCGCCATACGAAAATTTGTAGGTGTGCCTTCCTACCTCCAATGCCCTGCTGCCTTTTGCAGGCGCAGCCCCACTGCACCAGTGAATGTAAGATCTGTCTATGACAGCCTTTGCAAATGCACCGGCATACAGTTGAAAGAAAGAATCGAAGCGTGTAGGCAATTTGCATACTGCCACCATTGCGTCGTCTTCCTAAAATAAAAAAAACCTAGAAAGAAAAAATGGTTCCCTCGCTGACTGTCTTGACCCCCTCACCCACCAGCGCCCACCCTCTGCCCACCCTGCCTCCTCACACACCCCCACGCCATACGTGCCTGTACAAAATGACAGTGTCACAGTTCATGAGGTAGCCCCCCAAAAACACTATGTTGAAAATTTTGGGAAAAAATTCCCCAAAATGACTGTTTTACAAGCGTGCATTGCGCGCAGTTCCTACGCATGCTCGTAAGTTCGTGAATTTTTAATATTTACACTCCAGATTTTCAACATTGCCATTTTACCACACCTCCTTAT
The DNA here is from genome assembly GCA_016271365.2 of Neoceratodus forsteri. Taxonomy (NCBI): domain Eukaryota; kingdom Metazoa; phylum Chordata; order Ceratodontiformes; family Ceratodontidae; genus Neoceratodus; species Neoceratodus forsteri. The sequence goes on along the minus strand of CM057449.1, from coordinate 142,543,305 downwards.
GAGCAGTACAGCTGTCATTTTTCACATCTTGCCCAAAATGTGGTTCCGCATGTAGCGTACAATGGCGAAGTCGGTGTGCAAAATCAATGTTTGGGACAGATTAAGAAAATCACAGTGACACTGTTCATGAGCAGAGGTCTTAAGATGGCTATGTTGAACATTTGGTGACAAAACGCACCCTCGTAAGTTCATGAATTTGTAATATTTTCAGTCCAGATTTTCACCACTGGCATTTTTCCTCACTTCCTTATGACAGTACAGCTGTACTTTTTCACAACATAGCCGAAATGTGTTTTCACACTTTCTGTGCAGAAATGCGTGGTCGCTGTGGGAAATCACTGTTCGGGACAGATTAAGAAAATGACAGTGACACTGTTCATGAGCGAAGGTCCCAAAATGCCTGTTGACAATCTGCTGTAAAAAAAAAAAAAAAAACTAATTACATTAAAGGGTGTGCGTTGCACAGTTTCTCGCATGCTCGTGACTTCACCAGTTGTTTACTATTTTCCTGCAGATTTCAACATTGCCATTTTTACACCTCTCGTCAACAGTACAGCTGTCATTTTCACATCCTGTTGATGTGTTTTCGCACCAGTGGTGCCAAATGCCGTGATCACTGTGCAAAATCAGCTTTTGGTTAACAAACTGATATTGCCACTGTTCATAAAGGTGGGGGTCACAAAACCCATGTTGAAAATTTGGAGGAAATACCAACGAACGCCTGAGGCGTTAGGGTTTCTGACCATAACGCCCCACCCTGTAGAAACTGGACAGGCATCAGGGGTGTGACTTGGGATTGTCACCTGTAATGCTCATACTATTCCACCCCCACCCACACCCTGCAGCCAGTGAGAGGCATCGAGGTGTGCCTTGGACTCTTGGCCCCAAAGTTCACCCCATTCTCCTATACAGCACCCATCTCATCATATTTCCTGATGGAATGGGGTGAGCATAAGAGCCAAAGACCCCAAGGCACACCGTGACACTTGTCGGTGTCTGCAGGGTAGGGTGTGGTGAAATGGCGTGGCTGTTATGCCTGATGACCCAAAGGCACACCCCACCAATGCCAATGCCAGCAAGCAAACATTCAGCATTGACAAATGCTTGTTTTTCTCTGTTGTTCTCCACATTCAAGATATGGAATGTTTACCATGGAATACATGGATTCAAAATTCTGCTAATTTCCACTGGCAGAATGTTTCTCTCCCAACACACTGTACAAACAGACAACAAAGGCCTTTGTTATAGCCAGAGACTCAGTTATCTCCCTGTCAGGGCAAGAAGAAGAGAGCTCCCTGATAAGCAGGTAAAGATAGAAGGGTGATTTTTCACTGTCAGCAAAGAAACAGTTGTACAGAAAACTATAAACAATACTTATTGTTTCTAATTTGTTTATGTACGTAACGAGAGTGTGATAATCAGGGAAACACCATTTAATTCATTTGTGTTCTTTTTTATTTAAGGGAGTTTTATTTTTAGGGCCCAGTTGAAGTTTTTTTTTTAATAGTGTAAAGGTAGCAGCCATATTTGTGGTGGAAGATCAGTTCTGGCTGTAGGGGCTAACTGAAATGCCTGTGTTCCAAATGCCCATTGATCTGTGTTGCAGACTCTTCACTGCTGAGCAGTCCTTTTTTTAACCATGTGTAAACCATATTTTACAATAAATAATAAGCGTAACCCTAGGTGGCACTATCCCAAGGGCTACTACCCCTGCCTGCTTGACTAGTAGCAGGTTAAGGGGCCTGAATTCTGAAACGGGTGCCTCCACCCAGAGGTCAGGGTTGGTAGTGGTCAAGCTAACCTGGGCACAGCCCTCCAGGACACTGTAACCCCCCTCCTTCCTTACTAGTTGCCGGAACAATACACAATAATCACTTTCACAATACCCTTGATATACCACACAAGTACCCACACTGTTTGCACTTACCACCAGGGCTTTCCTTTGGCCTGGCTCTGGGGACCCCCTGTAAAACAAGGTTATACACAGCAAATAACAGCAGTACAGTACTCTTGTACAAACTGGAACCACAGTCAGGGTAAATGCAAAAATGAGTTAGATCTGATTTATTTAAGGGGCTTGAACAAGGGAGGGGCGTAATCAGGTTAATTTGTTTAAAGACTCTATCAATCAAACAGTTATGCATGCACTTCAGGGTCCATAAACAGTCACACACTCTGGGTACCGAAATGGAGAATGGTGGGCTAGCCAGGAACGTTGCAGCTGGTTGGGGCCCCGTGATGGAAGAAAACAACATGCACAACACACACTATTTGTAATCTGGAGCCGGAGAGCTCAGTTCGTAAAAAGAAAACAACAAGACAATCAGATGACACACTTTTAGATTAGGCTGTTGTTGCAGGGAGCTACCCTAATGATTACTCACTATACCCAAGACTGGACACAGGCTGGATGAAAATTGAGACAGCAGGTGGTTAATCTGGAGTGCCAGGAGAAGCAGGGCCCACACGAATCGCCGAGGTGTTGTTCCTGTTCAAGTGTGGAGCAGGGGGCTGATCCCCAGGCAGGTCTCTCATCGATGGCTTTCTCTGTGCCGCGGGTAGTCTGGCTGGGCCAGTGTGACAAGGCCAAGGCCAAGGTCAAATGGAGACAAATTCGGATACAGTCTGTTTTGGGCTGGATACAGCTTCCAGCAAGCAGAACACAGTTCACACAGTGGGGGACCAAATCACGACCCACTTTCCATACACAGCACATTTACATGTAAGGAAATTCTACTGTACCAGGCAAACTGCTCTCCAGTCATGATTGCAAAGTCTCTGCACAAACCGGGGATTCAAAAGTAGCTGGAGATCCTGACAGGCCAATCGCATTCAACAAAATCTTCGGTCTTCTTCAGGTATGAGCCTGGTAAAAAAATGAGTGGCTTACTTCATTCTCACAAACTTGGATTTAGTCCAAAATAATTCTCTTCTCTCCCTCTCAGGGGCAGCAGGCAGACATGCATGCCAAAACTCAGCCCTTTCACAGTTCTCCCATGCAAAACTACATAGAACTCTTGCCCAAATCACTTGAGCTGTTCTCATCTCACTTCCAAGCTCAGAACTGAAACTAGCTGCAGCAGCCTGGGGATTTCCCTCAGATCCAAAAGGTTAGGTCGGCTGATTCTCCTGTCAGTCACAACAAAGGCTCCCCCTTCAGGTATAAAACGGCGCCAAAAGCCCCAAACTACAATTCCTACAGATTTTGACTCCAGACAGCTCCTGTAGTCCGGCTCCATTTTAGGTTCCACCAGACTGATTGGTCCAGTTTGGCAGTTCCGGGCCAAAATGATGGGGATAAACAAAACAGTGCTTGCTGCAAAGAAGGCAGGTTAGACAAACTACATTATTACTACTACTGTAACAAACGATCAGCAAACAGTTACATCTACTAACAGGGCTCCCTCTGCGCAATTAGCGATGGCTGAAACGGAGCGATTACCTGGGGTGGGACTCGAGCATGACATCTCTCAGCCCCCTCCCAGATCAATTATTACTGCAATCTAGGCAGCTCTTAAAGCGACAGTACACAGAGGCTGCACAGGCACTCTTTGGCAATAACGAGTAACTGCTAAACGCAGGACACCAGCCTGGCAGTGAACATTTAGGCAAGCTCAAGGAAGACTTTTTGGGAACCCCTACTTGTAGAGAGGTTACAAGAGCCAATCAGATTACATGATTTTACCCTGCCATTTTATAAATTTTGTTAAAGTTCTCCTGAAGGTGTCAGCTGCTCTTTAACTTTCAACATGTTTCCTTGCTTTTGATGCACAAAAGTTACTCTTGTTTCTCTTGATTTTCCCTCTTTTGTGACTGCTAAGTCTATGGGAATTGGGGAACTAGTTTCTGATGAAAATCAAATCTTACTGCATACCCACTGATTCACAGAAACGTAGAATTTGATGATAGATAAAGACCTCTTTGCCCACCTAGTCTGCCCCTTTTTCCCTACCTACATTATCACATTACATTACACAGACACTACTTGATTCAAAAAGAAGTGAAGCCACATTGTGCACATAGATACATAGACAGTGTCGGCAGATAAGGGCCTACGGCCCACCCAGTCTGCCCATTTGAGCTTGTATGTTTACTTTATGTTTTCCTAGAAGTCTGTTGCCCCTTAACCCTGACCTCCAGAATTCCTTAATGTCTATGCCATGCATTCTTAAATCCTGTGATTGTGTGTAGTGAATATAGGAAGAATTTCTCAAGGGGAAAGATGTCTCACTATTCGCCGACAAATTCACACAAGACAACATTTAAAGATGACAGGAAATCATTTCTAATTTTCACCTGTTTATATATATAGCTATGTAATATGTGTACAATGTAATTTACTCTAATAAGTAATCCTAGTATTTCGAATGTTAGCTTGATTGATTCCTTGTAAACAATCTGTATATGTCTGAGTTCATTTGCTGTAATGTCTGTCTGTATACAATCTATGTGACGTGGAACCTTTGTAAATGAGTCTGTGACTCAGAGGTACTCTCCGAATATGTAATAAATAAATAATATTCCTATTTTCAGAAATATTATTCTCCTAAATTATCCATATTTAACCTGAATAAAAAGTGATGTGAAAAACTATATTTGCATTGTTTTGTTTTTATGGCCAGCGATCTGTCATGGTTCTATGTGATAAGGGCGACTGCGGAGCGGCGCCTGATTATGTCGACGAGTGCAAGTCACCAAAAATGGACACGGCAACTCTGAACATACACATTGGCGACCGTCCCACCACATTGAATGCCCTGCCTATATCAAACAATTTTTCATGGAGGGGCTCTCCCCTTTAATTATATAATCAACTCTGGGGGGAAGGGAGCTGACACTGGGGTACAGTGTCAACCTTGGGAGGGCGCTATTGTGGGGGTTCACAGACATCCGAACAGGGGATCGGGGAACAAGACACCACAGCAAAAAAAAAAAAAAACACCTTAACTTCCACACCCTGTAAAATATAAAATATTCTACCCGTACCTGCTGAGCTCCGAACCCAGCACCAGCTCCACCTTAGATGTACAGTCCAACCCCAAGACCATCCGAGCAGCTCTGCAGAGTGGCTCACATTACCTCCCATATCCTGTGCAACTTAATTTCCCTTCCCACTGTCGGTGCCTTCTCTACTCGCAATTTCAGTACAGATACTCATGAAACACAACCCTCACTATCCCTCTCAACTCGCTCTCTTCCTAAATGCTCATAATGAGTCGCTCAAATGCGACTCGCCCTTCTGTAGTCGCCCATATGACGGTTTACCTTCTGTTACAGTTTCCTTCATGGAACTGGATTTGTAATTACGTCACGGTTTGTATACAAAACTCTGAGCATAGTTCAGGTACTTCAAAACTCATGCTTAGCATTCTGTACATGAACCATAACTCCAAGTTACTGGTTCCATGAAGAGGACGATGCAACATATTGCCCATAAAAAGAAAACAATTGAAAAACACACTTTTCCACATTAGTATTTATTCAGGTGTATTTAAATATGGATACTTCTGAGGTATGGCATTTTTTTCTGTAAAAAGGAACATTATTTGCTGCTGCCAGTTAGCTCAAATGTCCTACCCCTTTAAATGTACTGAGTGTGTGAGAAGTTTCAGATTTACATTGTCTTACTAAACACTAGCAGTCACTCAGCAAAGTGTGTACTTCCTATCATGCATTGTATCATGGGTATGTGTGATTTTGCATTTCTGTGAAACCTGCCTTTATCGACTGTACCATTCCATGGTAACCTTTGCTGCAGTGCTTCTGTACTAAGGATCTCGTCTCAGAGAATATATGGATAATTGGTTAAGTGTTGTGTATGGATTTTTATACACTCAAAATCCTTATAGTATGTGGTTAGGGCTTATCATGTATGGAAATTGAACCCTTCCCAAAAGTTATTGCGCATGGCTTAAAAGTTTGTCATGCTCTAAAGTTGTTGTGCACGTTCTATAATTACCTGATTCAGCTGTGTTCTCCCTCGTACTGTTTCCAGACAGTTTTGGTTATTCAGACAGCTTCACTATCAACGCAGCTTCACATAGTCTATCATTTTCAGTTTCTTGCCATGGCTCCTCCATAAAAAACATAATTTAAACAAATAAAAGAATAAAAACGTTGTCACTGGGGACGGCCAGAAGTGCAGCTCCTGGGTTGACTGTGTCATTGGTGGGGGTTGGGTGATGGACAGCCTGAACGGGACTAGGGCAGCAGGTCACAGAACACACTCTCTCCATCTTCTTTCTGTCATTGAAGTGCCGTGCAGTGTGACCAGGGGCTCCCTCTGCAACAAGTTGTTGTACTGTAGAGGAGGAGGGAACAACCATGCAATGGGTGAGGAGTGTGCCCCTTCAGCTTCTGCTATACTGCATGTGGAGAGAGTGAATGTGAGGCAACAGGTAAACGAGCTGCTGATTCTGCAAGGGAAAACCTAATTAGCTTTACATTTTTAAAAACCATGTACTGTAATAAATAAAATATGGGTAGTCATACACAACTCACCTTGTGCTTCCATCTCGGGGTTGAGATAACAGCAGTGACCTCTTGAGCTTTGCCCTTGAGGTCAAGGTCCATATGCTGTTATCTCAACCACTCGATGGAACCACAGGCTCATTGTGTATAGTTGCCCATGCATTATTCCTTATATGGTGTTGCTACATCTCCTATATATTTATTTAGTTATGTGTTTGTTTGTTTATTTATTTCAAATGTTTTACCATGAAAGTCATACTGAGCAGGTATCGGCTCATTTCCCGATGAATCCTGGGGGAAGTGGAAGAGAACAGAACATTACAAAGTACTATGCACAAAAATAATAGAATATGGAAATATGTATAATGATCATAATATAATTATATATGATTATATATACAGTATATATTTATGCAATAGGTGTTTAGAGATAAACTGTGTGATAAATCCATTTATCTGAGTCACTGTATGTATAAATTTATTTATACATACAGTGACTGCGCGCAGTCATGTAAAGTCCTACCTATTACATTGCGCAAATTGTGCGAATCACGCAAAACCTGCGCAATCCGCGCTAATGACAAATATCTCAATTTTCACGAAAATGGATATAAACCCCCCCCCCCAAAAAGCCTGTTGCATAAATGGAATATGTGGGGGTTGACTGTGTGATAACTCATTTATATGCTACAGTTGCTAGTGACCTAGGTAACTTCATGAGTGCGATATATATATATATATATATATATATATATATATATATATATTCAAAATCTAGTTAAAAATGTTTTAAAATCCTGATGTTTGGGGCCGGCCCAGTGGTGTGGAGGGCTGAGGCATCATGCCTCATCTCTTGCCATGGGAAGGAAGAGGATCGAGCATCCGGAGGACAGCTCTCCTCTCCCAGGGAGTGGGGGATGCAGGGACTAGCATCAGCCTGACACCTAGCAGTGGCTGGGTGCTGGCACGCAAGGCATCTCAATGCACACAGGGGAGGTGGAGTAGTCGGCCGTTGTGCTGTGGGCGGAAGTGTGCACAGCTCGCCTTTTGCAGACATGGCACGCTCCACCAACGGGGATCCAGAACACCAAGGGAAAGAAAAAAAGTCGGTGGCTGGATGATGGTGGGCTCTCGGAGGCCCTGCCCCCAACCAGCTGCGTTGCCAGTGCGAACTGGATCCGGACATCGGTGGGGGCCTGGGATCCCCCTGCCGACCTCGATGGGTGGGGGGGCGTAAGCCCTGGGAGAAGAAGACTGGCAACACCTGGTGAATGGAGCTGGGGTGCCCTCCCGAATGTGGGGCATCTGGAGTAGGAGTATAAAAAGAGAGTACAAAAAAATTAAATCCTGTTATTTTTAAAAACATGTCATATCAACATGTGTCGACAAGTATCAATATAAAAGAACTATCATTATGATCAATTCATGTGTATCAGATTCCAAACTATCATTTAAACTTACTTAAGCTTCTAAGCTTAACAGTTCAAAAGTTATAGCTTTTGAAATATAATTCCAAGTGTTATTAAATATTGTTGTTAGAAATGGTTGGAAGATATTGGTGGTTGTTCGGCTTAAGAATAAATACATTCCTTTCTAGTTGCTAGGCAGTGGTTGCTCATATTGTACTTACTTCACCCCTTTATCTGTTCTGTGGTGTTTATGTATTTAGAAATGTAGATAATAACAGCAGGAAAAGACCAATTGTCCATTCAGTCTGCCCGTAGTTTCCTATCAAACCTTGGGACCTATTGTCCATGCAGGATACTAGTCCTCACTACTTCTCCATCTGTTCCCCTCCCAACTACTGCCACCCTGAGTAATGACTACACCCTGCACTTTGTTCAAGACATGCTTGATACCATTTATGGTTTTGGCACCCACCACCTCAGCAGGCAGACTCTTCCACGGTTCCACCACCCTTTCTGTAAAACAATACTTTCTCATATCCCTCTTGAACTTCCCTCCCATGAGCTTCCACACATGCCTCCGTGTCCTTGAACTGTTACTTGTGTGTCCCTGCAGTTCACCTTGTTTATTCCGTCCAGGAACTTAAAGGTCCTTATCAGGTCACCCCTCTCTCGTCTGGTCTCCAGCAAGTGCATGTTTTGTGCCTTGAGCTGATCTTTGTAAGATCTGCCCTGCTGGCCCTGAATAACTCTGGTAACTTCACTGCACCATCTCTAGCCTGTCCTTATCTTTCCTGAGGTGAGGACTCCAGAACTGGATACAGTACACCACATGCAGACTCAACAGCAATCTATAAAGTGGTAGTAATACCTCTTTTCTTCTACTTTTAATACCCCTTTCAATACATCCCAACATCCTATTTACCTTACTATAGGCCTTGATCCACCAGCTTGATTGTTTGAGGGAGTCTCTCATAGTAACTACTAAGACCCCTTTCCTCAGCCACAGTGCTCCGCTTTACCCTTCCATCCAGTGCTCTGCCCTGGGGTCCTTGTTCCCTAGATGCATCATCTTTATACTTTTTGGTATTGAATTTCAACTGTCAAACCTTAGACCACCTCTCTAGTCTCTGTAGGTAATGCTGTATCTTCCTAATTCCCTCATCACTATCTACCCTCCCACAGAGCTTAGTATCATCTGCAAAGAGAGACAATGTGCCCCAGATTCCTTCTCTGAAGTTCCTGATGAAAATATTGAAGAGGACAGGACCCAGGATGGATCCTTGTGGCTCCCCACTCATGGCCTCCTTCTCTTCTGATTTGACACCATTAATCACAGCCTTCTGCTGCCTCTCCTTCAACCAATTTCCTACTCATAGAAACACTGTAACATAGAATTTTATGGTAGAAAAGGACTGCTTAGCCCACCTAGTCTGCCCAGATGTTCCCTACCTATTCCATATCTGCAGACCTTATCTGGTCTCCCTCGACGCATCCACCTCCCAGCCTCCTATCTAATATACCCCATGTCTATCCCATACATACTTGAAGCCCTCAACTATTCTAGCCTCCACCACTTCTGCAGGACTCTATTCTAGGCATCCACTACCCTTTCAGTGAAGAAATATTTCCTGATATCATTCTTGAATCCCTCCTCTCCCCAGCTTCACTGGATGTTCCCTGGTCCTGGTGCTTGTTTTATTTGAAAGAGATTCCCCATCTGGAATCTGTTCACCTCTTTGAGGTACTTGTGTCTCTATCATAGCCCCTTTCTCTCTTCTTTCCTCCAGGGTGTACATGTTAATATCCATAATCGCTTTATAGGGCTTCTCGAGCAAACCAAGTACCATTTTAGTTGCCCTCCTCTGGACTGCCTCTACTCTGTCTATATCCTTTCTGAGCTGGGGTCTCTCAAATTAAAAACAGTACTCTAGGTGTGGGCATACCAGCAAGTGATAAAATAGTAACACCACCTCCCTCCTCCTGCTGGAGATACCCCTCCATATGCAACCCAGCATTCCACTAGCTCTATCCTTTGCCTTGTCACGCTGCCCTGCCAGCTTGAGGTCCTCAGATACGATGACCCCAAGGTCCCTTTCCTGCTTGGTGACTGTTAGTACCCCCACCTCCAATCATATACTCAGCACTGGGGTTCCTTTGTCTTAGGTGCATTATTTTGCATTTTTTTGTCATTGACCTCCAACTGCCATATTTTTGACCATTAATCGGAGTTTTCCAAGATCCTTCACATTTTTCCATCCTTCCTGAATGTGCACCCTTTTGCTATCGCTATGCTATGCTACCCATCTTACTATGTCCTTGTCACCCAGATCCTCCATCTTCTTCAACAGTCTTCTGTAAGGCACTGAGTTGAAAGCCTTGCTGAAGTCAAAGTAGAAGTAAATCAACAGCGGGTCCCTATCTAATACTCTTGTAACTCAAAGAAAACTATCAGATTGGTCTGACAGACCTCCTGCAACAAACCCATGCTGTTTACTATCCTGGAGTTTGTTGCTCTCAAGTTGTCCGTGAGGTCCTCTTTGACCAGTGACTACATCACTTTACCCTTCAACAGTGTCAAAAATAACAGGTCTGCAGTTCTCTGCTTGCTTCTTGTCCCTCTTATGAAGCGGAACTATGTCTGCTAGCCTCCTGTTTTTTGGAACTATCGCCATCTGTCATGACCTATTGAACAGCCCTATCAGGGGCTAGCCAGCTCCACTGCCAGTTCCTTGAGTCCCCTCGGCTGCATCCCATCAGGCCCCAGGATTACCTATCTTTAAGGCTGCTAGCCTTTTCTGGATACTTTCAGTCATAAACCCTGGCTGTTTCATCTGCAGGACACCCCCATTATTGCTGCCCTGATGCCATTCTCTGGCAGGGGCCTGCTGGCTTCCCTTGTGAAGACAGAGTAAAACTAATTAAGAATGACTGCCTTTTGCACGCCCTTCTCTATTACCCTACCGTCCGCTGATAGCCTAAAAATTCCCCCGCCTTTTTTTTCCCCAGTGTACCTGAAGAACTGCTTTCCCCACCCTTGACCCCTTCCAAAATATGCAGCTCAGTGCCTGCTTTTGCTCCTCTAACCACCCTCTTTGCTTCCTTAATTCTCAGATGGTATTCTCCCCATTCTTCCCCCCCCTGCATTTCCTTGTGCCACGTAAAGGACATTTTTTTTGTTTTTTGTTTTTTGGCCCTTACGGCTTTCCTGACCCTTTCTGAGAACCATATTGGTCTCTTGTACCTGTTTCCTTTGGTTACCATTCTCATGCACAACTAAGAATGGCCCCCATAATTGCTCCCCATCTCTCTTCCACACCTCCGGTGTTGTCTAGCCCGATTAAGTGGTCCCAGACCAACTCCCTCATCCTTTTGAAGTCCACTCTTCTGAAATCAAGGACCTCAGCCTCTGATTGGGGCTTTCAGATCCAAGGGTCAGCTCGAACCAAAGAGTTATAGTCACTGGACCCTAGTATCAGATCTGGAAAGGCAACCTGCCTGGTAGGTTCCTTAAGTAGCTGCACCAGCAGACAGTCCTAGATTGCCTCCAGCAGGGTTTGACTTCTAGTGCTCCTGGCAGCTGGAATGTCCAATCAATATCCAGCAGGTTCAGATCACCCACCTCACTATCTCCCCTCTTCCACGCCTTCCTAGTTCTTTCTCAAGCTTCCTATCCTACTCTTCCCCTTGTCCTGACAGTCTATAGATCACCCCGAACTGTAGTTTCTTGCCTGAGACAGTCAAGAGCTGCACCCATCACTGACTTTGTCTCCCCGCTACTTCCCCTGACGTATCCATGTTCTACAGCCCCAGTGCCTTCCCTGACATATGCAGCTGCACCCCTTTTACCTTTTCCTCTCTTCCTGTTAAATACAGTAACCAGGGACTGTCAGGTCCCAGTCATTATTTTCTGGGACCCAACTTTCTGTGATGGCTACGAGGTCCATCTCAGTGTTTGCTGTCATTGCCTGGAGCTTGCTGATTTTATTACCCAGATTCCTGGCATTAAGGCAGACCCACTTCCATCTAACTCCTGATCCCCTTTTGCTTTTTATGTTTGAGTCAAACCACATGAAAACATGGGTCCTGGATTTCAGACAGGTCAACTTTGCAAAAATGGGGGAATATCTCAAGGATGCCCTAGCAGGGGAAGAAGGGTGTGTGTGTGTGGAAAACAATGGGCTAACCTTAAGGGAGACACAGCAGAGGCAACAAGCCTTTGTGTTAGGCAACTAAGCAAAACAAAAGAGAATATAGTTCTCAAAGGACGTGGCTGGGAAGGTAAGAGAGAAAAGGCTAGCTTTCAGGAGGTACAAGGAAACACAGAGGAGGGAAGACAGGGAACTGTATTTGAAAAAGCAGAGAGAGGAGGGGAAAGCAGTCAGGAGTGCAAAGGCACAAACAGAGGAAAAAACAGCCCAGGTAATTAAGACAGGAGACAAGACCTTTTTCAGGTACATTAGTGAAAGAAAGAAGACCAGGGGTGGAAATGTGTGATTAAAAAGGGAGGGATGGGGGTGTGCAGAGGGGAACCTAGAAAAAGTAACAATCCTGAACAAATATTTTTCTTCAGTATTCACAGAAGAAGGAGAAGGACCACTACTGGGCGATAGGAGGACCAAGGGGAGAGAGGTAGACAGCAGCCTGTTTATAGAGGAAAGAGTTCTAAAGGAACTGGAGAATCTGAACGAGGACAAGGCTATGTGGCCAGATGGGATACATCCCAGAATATTAAAAGAACTTAGAGGGGTGCTGGCAGCACCACTAACAGCCCTATTCAACAAACTGATAGAGACAGGGGTGGTTCCAGGGGATTGGAGGAGGGCGAATGTAGTCTCTTGCCACAATAACGTGGGAACAGGGAGGAGGCTGGCAACTACAGGCCAGTCAGCCTGACCTCGGTGGTGGGGAAATTAATGGAGTCACTGCTAAAGGAAAGGATTGTGATATTTGTTGAATCCAGTGGAGCAGAGAATCTGAGGCAGCATGGATTCACAGCAGGAAGGTCTTCTCAAACAAGATTTCTTTGGGTGATCAGGGAGGGGCGGTGGATGTGGCCAACCTAGATTTCAGCAAGGCCTTTGACACCATCCCACATAGGAAGTTGGGCAGCCTGGGAGTGGGCCCCAAGGTGATAAACTGGGTCAGAAACTGACTGAATGGCAGGACACAGAGGGCGGTGGTAAATGGCATTCGATCAGAGGAGGGGGGGGGATGACATGTGGTGTGCCACAGGGATCCGTGCTGGGGCCAGTCCTCTTTAATGTCTTCATAAGCGACATTGTAGAGGGGCTGGAGGGGAAGGTATGCCTCCTTGCAGATGGCACTAAGATCCGAAACAGGGTCAACACTCCGGGAGAGGGGAGGGGGGAAAAAATGAGAAAAGACCTAAACATGCTTGAGGAGTGGTTGAGAGTGTGGCAGCTAAGATTCAATGCAAAGAAGTGCATAATCATGCATTTGGGGCACAGAAATTCAAGGGAGGATTCCAAGATGGGGGAAGTGGTATTGATGGCCACCAATCAAGAAAGGGACCTGGGAGTAATCATATCGGATGACCTAAAGGTAACCAAATGTAGCCCAGGTGCCATGTGCCTGTGGGCTACTACCCTTGCCTGTTGACCCTCTAACAGGTTAAGGGGCCTGGGTCCTGTTACAGTGATGGTCAGGGGTTCTTTCCGAAAGTTATAGTAAATAGCGCAGTGCCTCCACCCAGAGTAAGTTGTATGTTGGTTAGGTGACTGGTTGGCACAGTCCCTGGGATACTGCACCTTCCCACCTCCCCTACCAACCACTCCACACTGGATGCCCAACAGTTTCTCAATACCAATAACCATAAATGCTTGGGAATTGATAGACACAAATTACCCTTCACACAGCAATTCCAAACAAATCACAGCTTTATTGTGGGAAAAGGGTTAGAAAAGGGTACTGGGACCAGGGATAGCTGTGGAATGAAAGGTTGTTAGTAGGAATAAGTAAAGTAGTAACAACAGGGCCCATAGGCCAAAGCACCGAGTTGCCCACCCCACTGGTACCAGTGCTATAACTAAACAGTCTCTCGTACCCAAAAGGCACAGACCTGGACATTGCTGCAGGTTGGCCAGCTGTTGGGGTCCTAAAAGTTGAAAAGTTATATTTAATTTAAACTGAACACTCCCTTGGGTTCCAGGACAAGCCCTGGGTACTCACAGTTTGAAGATTCTCATATGTCTCTGACTTAAGGGCTCCACTAGTCTGGGGTGATGGGCTCAGTTCTCAGAGGGCACAATACTGGGCAGCTGAAAGATATCTTGAAGCCTTGATCCTAATTTAGGTCTAGCAGCTTCTCCCTTGAATGAAGATCTGGACGTTTGTCACCTTCGGCCTCTTCTGGCCCATTGCAGAGCCCAAACGCAGGTCCCACCAAACCTCAGAAGGCCCAGACCCGGGAGTGGCCCCACGGCCCAACTCCCTCAACAGGTCAGAGGTGCCCTAGCACCCCAGCAAGTGCCAGTGACCCCCTCTAAGACCAGCAGACCCCACTTGGAAGAAGTTAGCAGGTTCCCTCCTTGGCTCTGAGGAGTGCCTCCGAAACTGGTAGAGATCACTCTTTTCCTGCACCAACACAGCAATTCCAAGGGCTGCCAGGCAACTCTTAGCTTTCTTTCTACAGTGCCTTGGGCCATTGACTTCCAAGCCTTAAACAGCAGCTCCACTTCACCTTGGGATGCATAGCAGTAGCAGGGATTCTGAGACATGATGAAAACACCTGCTCACCTTTTGCTCAGTCTCTCAATTTCAGACCAGCCTCCAATGCAGCTTTAGCTGGAACACAGCTCCCAACAATTTCTCCAGTCCTCAGCACAGCTTCCAAACAACCTGGCTTTCACCCAGCTCCAGAAACTTTCAGCACACCAAGTAACTTCTCAGAGTCCCATTGACAGTGCAGGATTTCTGCAGAGAGGAATCTCTTCCAGAAGAGACAGCACAATTCAAAATACCTTGAGCGTTCTCATACCAGCTCAGTTCTTCTCAGGTAGAATTCACTTTTCTCTCTTGTATCAATTCCAAGCTTAAGTCCTGTGGAAGGCCTCAGACAGTTCAGATCTCTCCACACAATGAGATCCCTCCTGATTCAATAGTAGCCCAGTCAAAACTGACTCAAACTCCCAAAGTCTCTGGGATTTCTCACAAACAGTCCTGCCCTCAGCCGGCCTGGTGGCGCGGAGGGTTGAGGCACTGGACGCCACACCTCGCGCCACGATGGCGAGCCGAGTTCAGGAAGCCGAGCTCAGGTGCGAGATCGCTTGAGGATGAGGCGAGGATCGGCGCCTCAGGGCTGCTCTCTCCCCTGGGGGAGGGCTGGGGCTGTCTCGGCATACCAGCGGCCCCCGCTGGAGATCGGGGTGCTGCAGTATGTCAGCAGCGCATCAAGCAGTGTGGCCAATGGTGGCAGGGTTGCCATGTGCCATTGCATCAGAGTGCACCACACCAGGGGGAGGGGCACCAGAACACAGAAAAGCCCAGCTCCATGGGGTAGGCGACGGCACCTGAGCCCCATGCCCACTGCCGCATCCACCTCGCCCAGCCTTCCAGTTCCTCCACCCAGGCCCTCACCTACAGCCGGAGTCTATGTTGCAAGAGTGCCTCCCTATGAATGGGCAAATAAATGCCCTCATGTAGCTCTTCCAGGCTATGACCAGCAAACAACCACCCTATATCTGCGACCTGTTCGAGCATTCAAAAGGTGCCTACGGCCTAAGGAACTCCTCCCTTGTCCTTCTTAAGCCACCATGGACCAGGACACATCTTGGCTCAACGGCCATTAGCTCCTATCTACCAAAGCTCTGGAATAACATGCAAAAAGCACTTAAACTCTCCCTGCTGCCTAGCCCCTACATATTCAGACAGCTGCTCTATAGATGCCTGAAAACAGTGTGTGACTGCTTCAGATAAGCATTACTCTCCTGGAATGATCAGCCCCTCAGCTTGTGGATATTCCCTGGCCTTCTTATTCCCCTGTTGGCCGGCCTCCTTATTAGAGTAACTAACCCCCCGAGCTTCCTCCCTCCTTCCTCAAACTAATTTCCTTTGGGAGCCTTCCACACAGTAGGCTGCCCTCTTCTCTCTCCCTTTTGTCTTGTCACCCCCTTTGCCCTACTCTCCATTGTGTCTTCCATCCAATCCTCCCTATGTACTATACAGATCTCTACCAGTACACGCTGAAATGACTATGTATGTATGTATGCATGTAGGTTTGTATTTGCCATTATAA
Organism: Neoceratodus forsteri; assembly: GCA_016271365.2. Taxonomy (NCBI): domain Eukaryota; kingdom Metazoa; phylum Chordata; order Ceratodontiformes; family Ceratodontidae; genus Neoceratodus; species Neoceratodus forsteri. The sequence continues at coordinate 142,527,171 of CM057449.1, read as the reverse complement.
GTTTGCTCCAATGCCTACTGACATTGTATTCTTTTACATGCTGTAATGATGTCTGGTGTACTATGTTCTGTTGTATTACTGTAATTGTATAAGTCCTATGTGTCCAGGCCCATCTTGAAAATGAGCTTGCTCAATGATGTAACTGCCTGGTTAAATAAAGTTTGATTGATTTGATGTGATTTGATTTTGATTTGAAAGAACAGCCACAAAAATGGCCACCAAAATGGAGCAGGCTGCAGTGCTACTGCGCATGCGCGGACCTGCAGACCTTACAAAAAAATGGCACTTTGGTCATTGGTCTCACAGATGGGAACCTCTGCAGCCCATTTGGGGCTGGATTCTAGGCCAGGAGCCCAGAGAAAATAAGGTAAGCACCCAGAGGTGGGTTACACAAACAGTGTGAGAAGGCTGTGGGGAGAGCCAGTGGGGATACTAGGGTGCACAGGGAGAGGTATCACCAATAGAAAAAGGAGGTGGTTATGCCACTGTACAGATCACTAGAGTGACCTCATCCAGAGTACTGTGTCCAGTTCTGGAGGCCACGTCTCTGGAAGGACATAGACAAAATAGAGGCAATCCAGAGAAGGGCAACAAAAATGATGTAAGGACTGCACCAAAAGTCATATGAGGAGACTAGAGGACCTCAGTATGTATTCCCTGGAGGACAGGAGAGAGAGAGGAGGGATATGATTGAGACATTCAAGAACCTCAGGGGTATAAACTAGGTATAGGAGGGTGGCACTTTTCAGAAAAGAAGGTGTACAACAACAAGGGGTCATGATATGAGGCTAGACGGGGTAGGCTTAGGGGCAACGTGAGAAAGTACTTTTTCACAGATGGAGTAGTGGATGCTTGGAACAACCTCCCTGTGGAGGCAGTTGGGGCAAAAACGGTAGGGGAATTCAAAGAAGCATGGGATAGACATAAAGAGTACTCTCTTAGTAGGGAAGAGAGGGTAAGCCACAGATCAGCTAGTGTCTACTGTATTGCATTAGGTAGTGAAAAGGGTCAGGCTAGGTGGGCCACACAGTCCTTATCTGCTGTCACCTTCTATGTTTCTATATTTCTATGCTTTTGCTTGTCTTTCTCCTTTATTCTTCCTTAGTCTCCTTAACTTTGTTTTTCATGTTGATTGCAGGCTTTCAGCCCTCCCTCCTTGGGCCCTTCCCTAGCCTAATTTGAATTTCAACCTTATTCTTGTCCACTGTGTTGCTACAAGCTTCCAGTTAGGGAGTTCTTGCTGGGGTTCCTTTCCTCTGCTATCACCATGGTTCCCCTAGCCTCAGTCTTCCCTGCAGTCAGTTTAACTGTCCAGTGAAGATGTCAAACTTCTGCCCCAGCACACTGGCTCCCTCTCTTGTCAGGCAAAGATTGTCACCCTTTTACTACTCTGTTTAATACTCAGGATTTAGGACAACAGAAGGCAAATGCCCATGAATGCTGTCCCTACTTCTCAGTGGAAGTAACAAGGGTTACCAACAGTAATGTAGAGATCCAATCTGGTCTTTAAGCTGTTCAACCTAGGTGCGTTTATCACTTCCTCCAATAATTGAATCCACAGTCTAACTGATCTAGGTACATAGCCCTGCCTCCACAATTCAGTTTTTGTTTGTACCTCTAACAGCTGATGCTTGTGTCCCCTTAGATCATATTTAGGGTCTTAAGGGGCTACGCTCAAGTCCTTCCTTAACAAATCATCCTTTAAAATTTTATACAACAGTAGGATGTCCCCCCTTGTGCATCTCGTCTCGAGATGCCATAAACCTAGACCAGTTAATCTTGATCCATATGGTTTATCCCTGTATTTGGATATCAATTTGGTGAATGACCTCTGTGGTTTTTCAACCATACTCTTGTCATTCTTTAAGTTTGGACACCAGCTCTGGAAGCAATAATCAAGGTGTGGCTGCATGTAGGTTTTGAATAGGGGAAGGAGTACACACTCAGTTCAAGAGAAAAATGATCTATGAACACAATTTATGAGATGTATTGTTACATATTTGCAATGGGCATGACTCTTGAGGTCATTGCTAATATACAGTCCTATGTCTCTTACACATGTGGTTTTCCTTAATTTCTTCCCCCTGAATATAGTAGTCCTGTTGAATCTTCTTCTTCCCAAAATGCATAATTGTGCATTTGTCAAGGCTAAGCTTCATATTTCTTCTGGCCCACTCAGTGATACTCACAATGTCTTGCCCAAATTTAACCCTGTCAAAGGTATCCACAATACCCCTCCCCCCCAGTTTCACATCATCTGCAAATTTACTCAACTTGTTGTCACTCATAATATTAAGGTCGCTTATGAAGATGTTAAAGAAGAGCAGGCCCAACACTGACCCCTGAGGGATGCCACTGGTGACCCTTGAAGAGCTTTCTGTCCCAGAAGTCTCTCCAGTCACCCACAAAGTGGTGTCCCATCTCCTGACGCCATCCCTTTAACTACCCATTAAAACTACTTCTTCTCATCCATCCTTATTGTATTTTACCCCCATCCCCAATCCGCATAGGGAGGACCTAGCAAAAGGCCAGGGAGGCAGAGTGTGCCCTCAGTCTGTCCCTCATTCTGCAGCAATTCCACTTCACCATCTCCACAGGTTGGTTCGCCAGATCATTGGTAACCCAGTTTACCAGCTGGCCCCCCGCCATCCTCTCCATCCAGTCTATATCACAGATGACCTATGCACCAGGAAGGCACCTGACCACCCCCTCCCATCCAACACCCTCCCACCACCCTCTGTACCTCATTGAGTCCCCAACCACTAAGTCTCTCCTGACTGATGTCTTCCTGCTTGTGACCCCCGTTGCCACCAAGTCATCTTGCCCATTACCTCCGACTAACTCAATGTCCCCCCGGAGTCAAGTACCTGAGTCTCCTCCAGGGGTTCAAAGCTGTTGCTGTCTGGATGGTGTAGCGCTGGTCAACCTCCTTGTGGCTACCCATGCCTTCCTTTCCCTCCCCCTCTCTACCACTCTCCACACCCTGGACCAGTGAACCTCCAGGGAAGTGGGGGTGTGGGGCATGGGCTCCAGTTGAACCAGTGACGTAGCTAAGCCACATCTTATTTTGCTGCTACCAGCTGAACATGGAGCTCTGAAAAGATCCTGCAGATGGAGCAGTGCCTCCTCCTTCAGAGTGTAAGCAGCTCCATGGTCACCACAACTGACTAGCTCCCCGCTTTACCTCATCTCCATAATGAACCTATGATAACCTTAGACTACTGATAACAACCAGTATTACCTTAACTATCTAGTACCTTTCTACTACAACCAGACTTGTTATTTTCTGTCCTGCTTTGCTACTTGGTTGTCTCTTCTAGATTTCTACTTTGTACCCCTATCCCATGTAGATAGTTTGGTTAAGGACACTACTACCACAAGCTCATTGTCTCTCAATACTATATCCCTAGCATAGCCCCCTGTACTCCTACCCTATATATGTATTTGGCCACGGACTTTCATTTGTTTCATAGAAACATAGAAACATAGACTTTGACGGCAGATAAGGACTGCTAGGCCCATCTAGTCTGCCCATTTCCCTACCTACAGGATAGGCCGCAGATCCTAGTTAACCAACAGCCTTTATCTTCCTGCCCCCCCACAAGAATTGCCTTATGTCTGTCCCATGCATTCTTGAATTCTCCCACAGTTTTAGACCCCACAACTTCCTCAGGAAGGCTGTTCCATGCATCCACTACCCTCTATGTGAAATAATACTTCCTCACATTGCCCCTGAACCGCCCTCCATCTATCTTTAAATTGTGTCCCCTTGTTCTTGCAAGTCTCTTTTTCTGAAAGGTGCTACCCTCTTGGACTTTGTTGATTCCCTTGAGGTACTTGAAAGTTTCTATCATGTCCCCCCTCTCCCTTCTTTCCTCAAGGGTATATATATTAAGCTCCTTCAGCAGATAGAATACCACAGTCTTATGGCATTTATTACAGTACACTGTAATATATTAGAGGTACCTTATCCAGTTGCTGAGGCTCAGTTGATACTTAGGTGTATACCAGATAGGGAGTTGTTGGTTCTCTTTTTTTCTTCAGGACTGCTGGCCACAACATCCAAGGCTTACCTGATCCTCCCAGGCAGCCTCCTGCAGATTGCAGACTATAGACTATGTGCAGATTCATCTAAGGCAGATGTTCCGAACATCTGCAGATGCCCCTAAGACAGAAGCGCCACTCCTGCTCTGTGCCACTCACGTGATGGGACATGCTGATAGCAAGAGCTACCTAAAGTGAAGTCAAAATGCAGACTGCTGCTTCATGTCTGCCGGAACCATGTCATCAGTTAACAGCTATCCCCCCCAGCTAACTGAAGGGAAAGTTTTCAGCTGCCTTCACCCAGCTCAGATCAGCACACTGCTAAGTACTCTGTCTTTTATACAGTACCCTGCCTGATGGTCCCAATTTACCCTGCAGACCCTATACTTCTAATGTACTATCTACTTACCCCTAGTTAGAAATGTTCTAGATTCTTCAGTTACGCCTCCTTGCTCTAACAGCTAGCTAAATTTAGTTACTATTTAGTTTTGTTGACTGGGAAAGAAGGGATAGGCAATTCTGCCTGTTTTCAGCCTCACTGGGGGGAGATACAGATGCCAACTGACATATTGAATCAGGCTAAGCTGTTGAGTGGTATTTTTAGTGACTGGGGGAAATTTGGCCAGGACACCTGGTAAATTCCCCTGTTCTTTACAAGAAGTGCCATGGGATCTTAAACGTCTACTTGAACAACCGCCAGAACAAGTAGACAAGACATTGGTTTAATGTCTCATCCGAAGTGCAGCACCCCCCTCATGCTGTACTACAGTGTCAGTATTGACATTTACTCCAAGTGCCTGGTGTGGGCTAGAACCCACAATTTGCAATCTTCTGGCCTCAGAGGCGAGTGTGCAACCTGCTGAGCCACTGACGCTGCTTAAGAGGGGTTGAGAGGAAAGCTCCTTCCAACCTTGACAGCTTGAACTTGTAAAAACCAGAAAGAAATGTTTTTTTTTTTAAGAAGCAGAATAGCCTAACAGGTGAAGTGGGAGAAACAGGCTAGCACTGTTCAGGCTTTTTAAGCAAGACTAGGCAGATTCCTGAGGGATAATAGAATTGAGGGTTATGCGGCATGAGTAGGGGAAACTATTCCAGCACAATAACGTACTGGAGGAGTATCAAAGTATCACTGACATTTATGGTCAGAAGGGTCTGTATGCCCATCATGTCCACCCCTTTAGTAAACATAATTTCCAAGATGTCTTTTTGCTAATCTGGTTTGAGAATTGCACAGCAAAGCTGAGCAGCTCTAGAACACTAAGACGTTATGAGACATCTTGCCTAGACAAGAAAAAATCTCAGACAGCACGTTCATTTTTTTTACACGATTGCTATTAAATACTCTCTGTTTTGCAGGCCACTACCTTGCTAGTTTTTTTATTTGAACCCGTAGCTCCAACATCGAATGCGAGTCTTCAGAAATTTGCACTCGCAAGTGTACGCAGTTTATTTAGTTAAAAATTCCATTTTAAATTAGTTTACAATACTACAGTATATCAAGAAAGAGCTTGATAATTGTATTAGAGAGCAGGAGGTTTTGTTATAAATTCAGTCGTTATTGGCTTTTCCTCCCTCATGGCTATTCCTTGACAATTCTCAGCACACATAGTCACACATGAAATTGTACAAACTATTTATTCTTCACACTGAAGCAACATTTTTATTAAATCACACAGTAAGTAACATGCATAAAATGCGACTGCAGTGGGTTAATGACAGCTGATCCCTTTACTACGTTTAATGCTGAACGATGCAGCTTTTGTCTGAATGAATGTCTAGTTTTGTCTGATGGGATTTATGAAGAGACTCGATCAGCCCCTTCCACCGTATCCCTCTCCCCCCTTCACAGACCTGCAAAACCAGGGGTCTGGTCAGAAATTATGTATAACAGGAATGCCAGCAGAATGAATGCTTTCCCGGTCATTCTTTTTGACTATTTGTTTCTGTTTTATTGTGTGCACAACCATGCAGATCAGAGAGCGGAAACGGAAATGACGAACCACGACATAAGCAGCAGTTCTGTCACGTACTTAAGTAAGCTCACTTGTATTGCTTTTATTGTGTTTTAAATCTGATCTGTTCCATTTAAATTATGTTCATAGAATCAAAATGTTAAATGTGTATAAAGAAATATTGGAGCTGTGGTGAAGGACTTGTTGACTTTGAGGCATTTCTTGAGGGGGATTTTATTTTCATTTTTTTAAGCTCTGTCAACATTCGGAGCAGGAACTTTGGGACGCACAGAAGCTGCAGCACTTGAAGTATTCTTGTCTGTGTAAGAGGACTCTAAGGGCTGCAGCTTCTCCTATTCTCCATTGGGATAAAAAGAAATGCTTAGCTGGCGGTAATGTGGAGGGCTGGGACACTGAAGCGCCTTACTTCCATGCCACCAGCGGCCGAGTATGGAAGACAAACACAGTCGAGAAGAGGTTTGATCATCCAAGGTACTGCTCTCCTCACCTAGTGAGAGGAGGCTTGTTGGCCCAGCCTTAGACTGCCACCAGGGGAGGCCTGGTGGCTGTGCATCTTCAGGAGCAGCACGAAGGAGGGGCCACAGTAACATGTGTGTGTGTGCCTCCACAGGTACACATACACATACTGCGATGGGAAGGAAGAAAAACAGAAAATGGTGGTGGGGGTTTAATGAAGTCCTGCCTGCCTGTCTCCAGATCTGCCTTGCAGCCTGGGACCCTGGTCCACCATGGATTTGTGTCACAGGGAGGAGGAAGGACAGCCCTCCCTCCTCTAGACCTGCCATGGTGGGGGGGGGAGCCATGGAGGATCCTTCAATAGACCGGGTGAACCCCCAGGGAGGTAACTGCTGGTCAGGGAAGGGAGAGACTGAACAGTCACTCTGAACAACACCGAAGAAAAATCTTGATTTAAAAAAAAAAAAGCTTTATAATGAGATGAAACAAGTGCTCTGCATGAACGTACCCATTTTGAGAGATTCTATATCCACTCTATTGTCCAGGGTGTCCGCGGATTCCCTCGGTATGCAGAAATGTGTCTAGGCTTGCCTTAAATGGCTTTATTGCCACCCATGTCCAGTGTGTCTGCTGATAGGCTGTTGCATAGGTGCAGCACACTCTGGGAGAAAAGGTGTCTCCTAACATTATCCCTGAATTTACCTCATAGAAACACAGAGCTGTACATGTGTGTCCCTGTGTCCTGCCGCAGAATGCCAAATCAGACATCTCTGTCTGATCAGTCTTGTTGATACCTGTGACTACGCAAAAAAATGAAAAAAATGTCCCCTCTCAGCCTCTGTTTCTCCAAAGCGAACATGTTAAGGGCCATTGCCCTCTCCTCATAGCTCTTGTCCTGCATCCTACTGATCATTCAAACAACATGAAGTCTTGCTATATTATGACATATGCAGTGAGTCCCAACCTTCGAACTGCTCCGGAGGTGAAAGAGTTAACTTTCCATGCCAGGCATGGAATGCTGAGCTCGAGCTCAGTTGAAAACTCTGTCTGTTGTTCTTCAAACTCAAACTGTCAGATTCTTTACTCTGCCTCACTGAACAGTCGCTCCGGAGATTTTCTCCTTCTGCTAGGTTCATTTTGTCGGTTAAAGTATTATTTCTCGGTTTTGACGAATTTAAACCGCGGTCGGTTCAAGCTCTGTCTGTGGTATTGTGAATACTAGATAGGTTTACATTTATTTCTTCTGTGTGGAACTTGTAACGGTTATCGGTTCGGTTTGAACCGATCAGGTTATTTTAAAATACATTAATCTGTCTTTTAGAGTGTGGTTACCAGTTCTTATCGGTTCTAAAAAAATGGATTTTATTACGTTTTTTTCCGACCCGTGTTCGGTTGGGAACCGATAAAGAGGTCTTGCCAGCGGATTGCCATAAGCGGGCAAGTTTGGTTAGGACTGGCACTATGTCTGAAAGGCAAAAAGAAAAACGGGCCCACTGGGTTTCAACACTGCAGTGTCTGTGGGAAGTCTTTGCCAAGGCTGACCCCACACCACCTGTGTTTATTGTCTGGGTTTGACCACCTCAATGCAGACTGCCAGATTTGTAAAAATTTTCCTGCAGCTACCCTGGAAAAGAGAGTTGGTAGGCTCAGGGAAAGGGAGGCCAAGAAGTCCGCTGACCCGGATGGCCAGCCTGGTTCGGTTCCAACCGAACCGGAGGGAGTGCCCTCTGACCAGGGCGAGACTTCCTCGGGCAAAAGGAGAGCCGACTCAGAGGAGTCAGTTCCAGCAAAAAGGACTAGGAAATCAGCTGGTGTGGAGCCAAAACTTTCCTCTCCAACCGCTGAAGAAATAGCCAAAGCGATTAAAATTGTCCAGTCGCTTTCCCCGGTTCCGACCGAACCGGCACCATCAGGTAAGCGTACGGTTCGGCGGTTCCACGGTTCAAAGTATGATTTGAAATTTTATGAACCCGAGGAGGAAGAGGGTATGAGAGGTGAATGTGGATTTGAAAGTCTGGATGTGCCCATTGAACGGACATCTCCCAGACAGACCTTCAGAGTGTCTCCTCCTAGGCTTTCTGAGTCCCCTTCTCATTTGATGTTTTACAAAAGTGGCTGAAACCTTCAGCTCCCTATGGAAGAAGCTGTGGATGATCAAGAGGAGCCTGACTATGTAGAAATGATGGATATCCCAGAGTCTAGGAGACTGTCTGTTCCTTTGCATAAATCTTTTGGAAACAGACAGTAAAATTTCTAAAACTCCTCACACTATACCTCCTGTTGATAAGAGAATGGACAAGAGGTACACATTGTCAGGCTCTGATGCAGTTCCTTACACAACAATGCAGCCATGTTGGGTAGTGCAGGCTGCAGCCTGTGACAAGACAAATATTCCTTGCATTCACACCCCTGACAAGGACTCCAGGAGGATTGATGCCATGGCAAAGAAACAGTACATGGCAGCATCCTTGGGACTCAGACAGGCAAATTATATGGCTTATGTTGCTAGATACAGAAATCCATATGGGATACTGTTATGGCTCTAGTAAAACAGGTCCCTGGCCAGCTTGCCAAGGAGCTGGAGCAGGTGGCTGCTGATGGTATTGAGGTGCAATTCCATGCTGCAGTGGACTCTAATGATGTGTCATCAAGAGTCATGGCTACATCTGTGGCACTTCGCAGAATGGCTTGGCTCAGATGTACTAGCCTGTCACAGGATACCCAGACTAAGGCCATGGATTTTCCTGTTGTGGGTAATTCTCTGTTTGGGGAGCAGACAGAGAATTACATGAAGAAAATGGATGAGTATAGGACCACCTATAGGAGTACACAGGCCAAGGAAAGGCAGGCCACTCCTCAAAGGCAGCCTTTCAGGGGCAGGGGCAGGCCTTTTCATAGGCCTTTTTACCAAGCCCAGGCCTCCTCTTCAGCTTACGCCTGGAGGGGGTTCTTTAGAGGGAGAGGCAGACGGGGTACAAGCAGGCCTGCTTCCACCCTCAGCCTAAAGCCCCTGCCAAGTAGGCACCTGATGGGGTGGCCAGGGCCGATTCTCAACTACCTGTAAGGGCAGGCTGGCTTACTTTGTCCAGGACTGGAAGTCTCTGACATCAGACAAGTGGGTCCTGGAAGTAGTAAGCCAGGGACTGGTTCTCAGCTTCAAAAAATTTCCAAAGATGAGAACCAGATCCTTTCCACCTGCAAATCCATCAGAAGCACTTGCCCTAGAGGCAGAAGTCTCTACCCTCCTGGCTCTCAGAGCCGTGGAAAGGGATCCACCCCTACACCAGGGCAAAGGATTGTACTCCAGGTACTTCCTTACCCCAAAAAAGACAGGAGAATGGCGGCCCATCCTGGATCTCAGATACTTAAACAAGCACCTTTTAAAACCAAAATTCAAAATGATGACTCTGGGAATTATTCTACCCTCTCTAAGGCCAGGGGACTGGCTAGCGTCCCTGGACCTCAAGGATGCCTACTTCCATATTCTCATCAGAAGCTCCCATCGAAAGTACCTCAGGTTCGAGCTGCCCTCAGGCCATTACCAGTTCAGAGCAATGCCCTTTGGCCTCACCTCTGCTCCAAGGGTATTCACAAAATGCCTGGCAGTAGCAGTTGCCTACCTAAGAAGGCAAAAAATTGCCATCTTCCCTTACCTGGATGACTGGCTCATAGTAGGCCAGTCTCCAGACCAGAATCAATTACATCTTCAGATAACTCAGCAGTGCTTACCTCTCTGGGTTTCCTTCTGAATCTTTCAAAGTCAGTTCTAGAGCCTGTCCAGCTCCTCACCTTCATAGGCGCAGAACTGAACACAGAGGAGCCAGAGCCTTCCTTCCTTTGGACAGGCAAGGACCCTGGTCTCTGGCCTCCTCATTCACCCTGCAGGTCTCTCGACCAGCAAGGCATTTTCTACAGCTCCTGGGGCACATGGCTGCTTCTACAGCAGTAGTGCAAGGAGCAAGATTTCAGATGAGGTCCTCCAGTTCCATTTGAGAGCCTTTTGGTCTCAAAGAAAGGACCCTCTAACCAAGTTGATCCCAGTGACTCGAACCCTGATCCAAGCCCTACAGTGGTGGCAGGATCAGAGCAATCTGAGACAAGGGGTTCCCTTTGTCACTCAGTCTCCTCTTTAATCCTTACTACAGATGCATCCCTCTTGGGGTGGGAGCTCACATGGCGACCTCACTGCCAGGGACTGTGGTCCCCTCAGGAATCTCTGCTCCACATCAACCTGTTGGAGTTCAGAGCAATTTTCTAGCACTTCAAGCTTTTCCAAATCTGTTCAGAACAAAGTTGTACAGGTCAGAACAGACAACACCACTACAATGTGGTACATCAACAAGCAAGGAGGCACTTGGTCTCTGACCTTATGCACGAAGCAATGAAGTGGTCTCTGGCTTACTCCTGAACACCTCCCTTATGGCAGTTCACCTCCCAGGCAAGGACAATGTCCTGGCAGATGCTCTCAGCAGGATTTCCCAGGGCTATCACAGAATGGTCACTGGATCCCCTGGTCCTAGAGTGTGATTTGCCAGATGGGCACCCATAGATGGATCTTTTGCAGCCCCAGACAATCACCAACTTCCCTTTTTGCTGCAGGCCCCAGTGTTGGGCTCAGTCCCTCTGGATGCCTTAGTTCTCAATTGGGAAGGAAGTTTCTCTATACTTCCCCCTTCCTCTCCTGTTCAAAGTGTTAGTCAAAATCAGATCTCAATCCTGCAAAGTGATTCTGATTGCTCCAGATTGGGCCAGACAACCCTGGTATCCACTCCTACTGTCCTTAGCAGTCCATCTTCCCTGTGTCTTCCCAGGAATCACAATCTGTTAACCTGTGCTCAGGGAAGGGTTTGGTACCGACCTCAAATCTCTCAATCTCAAGGCCTGGCTCTTGAAGAGTTAGAGTTGCTTATCTACACCTCTCCCAAGGTGTAATGGATATATTGAAGGCTTCTAGGAAGCCTTCCACCAGGCTACTTACAATTCCAAATGAGAGGTTTTCCCATATGGTGCTCTGGGAAGCATATTTCCCCAGAATCTGCTGATTTACCCGCAGTCCTGGATTATATGGTCCATTTAAACACTTTGGGGCTCAGACCAGCTACCCTAAAGGTGCATTTGGCAGCGGTGTCTGCTTTCATTTCAGCAGGTAAGCCCTCTTCTCTTTCAGCTCATCCTGTATTCTCTAAGTTTTTTAAGGGATTGCTTCACACCAACCCTCCATTCAGGGACCCTGCCCCTGCCTGGGATCTTAATGTTTGCATTGCTCAGCTTATGCAACCTCCCTTTGAGCCCTTGTCTTCAGCAGAGCTTAAGTATTTGACTTGGAAGACTGTGTTTCTGGTAGCCATCACTTCTGCCAGGCGCATAAGTGAATTACAAGCTTTGTCAGTGCAGCCTGATTTATCTCCTTTCATAGAGATAAGGTGGTCCTCAGGACTAACAGGAAGTTCTTGCCTAAGGTGGTTTCAGATTTCCACCTTAATCAATCTATTTCTCTTCCAGTGTACTTCACTGACCATTCCTCCTCTGGCGAGAGGAGGCTGCACAGCTTAGAAGTGAAGAGAGCTCTTAGTTACTACATTGAGCGTACCAAGGGTCACTGGTTTGACTCCCTCCAACTGTTCCTCACTTATGGTGAGGTTGGTGAAGGGAAACCTGCCACTAAAAGATCTATTGCCAGGTGGATTGTCTCTTGTATCCAATTCTGTTATGAAAAGCTGGGTAAGGTTCCTCCCTCAGGACTGAGGGCTCACTCTACCAGAGGTGCAACTGCTTCCCTGGCTGCTGCCAGGGACATCCCCATTCTAGAGATTTGTCAAGCAGCTACCTGAAAAACAGTTCACACTTTTACCAAGCATTACTCTCTGGACACCCAGGCTGGGGTGATGCTCGGTTTCTACGCTATTCTTCAGAGCCTATTTCCTAAGTAGGTTCTGTCCCTCTTCCATGGAGGTACTGCTGTGTGGTCTGCATATGTCATAATATAGCAAGAGTTCATGTTGTTTGAAGAAAAAATTACTCACCTTAGTAATGTTGTTACTTCTAATGAGTCTTGCTATATTATGACCTCTCCCTGCCTGCCCTCTCAGAACCTCTGTTTTTGGGATGTGGGTGGGCAGTGCAGTGTGCACTTAGTAGATGCCCACCTTGTTTTCACCCCTCCTTTTTTTGGGGTGACTGGGTGTTGTGTTTTTCATTTTTTGGGTCTCCTGACTTGAGTCTTTGTTTTGGGACCAAAAAATGTGTTCTTATATTTAGTAGCCAGTTGGCTAGTGTAGGTTTACAGCTTCCACACAGGACATTAGTGAGTTTAGCTTGTAAAGATCTGACAGTTTGAGTTTGAAGAACAACAGACAGAGTTTTCAACCGAGCTCGAGCTCAGCGTTCCATGCCTGGCATGGAAAGTTATCTCTTTCACCTCCGGAGCAGTTCGAAGGTTGGGACTCACTGCATATGTCATAATATAGCAAGACTCCATTAGAAGAAACAACATTACTAAGGTGAGTAATTTTTTCTTTTGGTGGCTTCCCATGGTACCCTCTTGACTGCCTGATATAATTTTGTATTGAGGAGCCCAGAACTGCATGTACTGTAGCATCCCAGGTAGGGTGGGCCTGACCAGAGCATTGTAGAGTGGCAGGATTACTTCTCCAGCTCTGCACCTCGTCTCCTTTTTGACGCACCCTAGGAACCTGCCAGCCCTCTCGACAGCAGCTGCAAACTGCTGGTTATGCTGCAGCCCCTTGACTGGCAGTTACACTTGGATGTACAGTATAGAAACCTCAGAATGTAGATCTATGCAGGCAGAAGGAGGCCTTATGTTCTGTCTACACTACCCTGTCTGGTGGTGCATGTCCTCTATGGGTTCAAATCCAATCACCCCCTTTCCTGCCCCCACTAGCCACTTATGCTGGTCCTATCCCTGTTTTTGTGCTAACCAGTGTCTCTGGCAGTTTGTTTTACCCCTCCACCACCCTATCTGTGAAACAGTGCTTCCTAGAATCCTTCCTGAATTTACACCCCCAGTTTGCTGCTGTTCCTCAAGTAATCTTATTAACACTGATCTTGAACAGTTCCCTTAAGATTACCCTGTTAATACCACTCATGTATTTAAATGTTTCAATCATATCCCCCTCTCTCTCCTGGTCTCCAGTCATTATGCCTGTACTAAGATTTAGGTATGGGCACGGCCATGGTGAGTGGTGGTGGTGGGGCAGTAAGATGGACAACCTGACACCTTTCTGCGAGCACAGTACTGTTTTATAATATTACTATTTTAGAGATTGCAAACTTATGAGCTGATTCTCTTGCCTGAACCAGGATCCTTAAAAAATCCTTTTAGTCACTTTTAGTCACTTTTATGTTGGCATGCACGCTTTCTAAGCAACATCTTGTGGTGGTAGCAGAAATGCAGAGGTGTGTCAGTGTTGGCCAATGCAGGGGACACTTGGTGGGTGCATCTCTCACCCCCAATCAGTGAGCATGCTGCTGATAGCAGTTTCAAAGAGAGCCACGGAGATGAAACCAATGTGCGCTGCAATCAGAGACAAGCTGGTCATTGCAGCGGCAGATGGCACGCCACCATCACGTGCCTTTCCTGGTGAAACAGTTCAGTTAAAATGGCGGCTTCTGCTGTCTGCCACACAATCCACAGAAAGCCAACACTGGGGTGCGCAATCCCCATGTCGGCATGTTCGCAGCCTGCCACACCGCAACCTCCCACTGCTGCTGCCCTCCCCACTCCCTCCGTTTCACATCCCCCCGACAGAAAAAAAAACTACCACAACCTCCCATTGCTGCTGCCCTTCTTACTCCCTCTGTTCCCCGTCCCCCGACAGACAATAAAACCCTCTTGCAGCCTCCCACTGCTGCAGCCCTCCCCACTCCCTCCGTTCCCCATCACTTGACAGGAAAAAAAAACCCTCCCACAGTCTCCTACTGATGCTGCCCTCCCCGCTCCCTTCGTTCCCCATCACTTGACAGGAAAAAAAACTACTGCAACCTCCCGCTGCTGCTGCCCTCCCCACTCTCTCCATCCCCCCCAGATCTGTAGCACACTGGGACCCCACCCAAGTGTGCTTATTTTGTTTCTTAACCTGTAAATGAAGAAAACCTTCCCTTGCGTTTTTTCCCGAAAACAAGAAAACAGTCCACCGATGTCTCCCCATCCCTTCCCTCACTGCACCCCTCACCCATACTTACCCTCTGAGGTCAGGAGCCACAGTCTTCTCTGAACCGGGATGTGTCTGCACTCTTCAAAGCTGAACTGCGATGTGAAGAAATGACTGTAAGCTTTATAATGGAAGCAATGGGGATTTCAACAAGTTGAAATCACAGTCATTTTTTGAATTTTGGCCCCAAATTTTCAACATGGGGTTCTTGGGACCCACCTCGTGAACAAGTCACTGTCATTTCATTTCTCTGTCCCAAAGGTGATTTCACTGTTGCTGCGTGGAATCACCTTTGAGACCAATAACGAAATGGCACTGCCACTGTTCATGAGGTGGGTTCCAAAAATCGCATGTTGCAAATTTGGTGGAATAATTCCACAAAATGACTGCAATACAAGCGTGTGTTGTGCAGTTTCTATGCACACTTGTAACTTTGCCAATTTTTAATACTTTCACTCCAGATTTTCAACATTGCCATTTTTTCACACCTCCTTATGAACAGTACCAGCTGTCATTTTTCACATCCTGCCCGAAACATGTTTTCGAACCTGTGGCACACAGTGGGTGCAGTCGTTGTACAAAATCAACTTTCAGGACAGATTAATAAAATCACAGTGCCACTGTTCATGAGGTGGGGTCCCAAACAGCCCATATTGCAAATCTGGTGGAAAGATTCCACAAAATGACTGCATTATGAGCGTGCATTGCGCAGTTTCTACGCACACTTGGAAGTTTGCGCATTTTTCATATTTTCTCTCCAGATTTTCAACATTCTCATTTTTTCACACCTCCTCATGAACAGTATAGCTGTCATTTTTTGCATCCTGCCTGAAATATGTTTCCGCACCTGTGGCTCCAAATTTTGTTTTATTATTTATTTATTCCGATTAAACCTTTGAGAACAAGCTCATTACATAGGTTCCACGTCAGGTATAAAACAGAAACAGAAAAGCAACAATACTATACAGAGATTCATAGGCACAAGGAATTCTTCAAAACAGTACAGAAAAAAATGCATAGCAGAGAGTAACAGAGCAGGTGGCAGGTAAAGTGCAACCATAGTATACAAAAGGTTATACAAGTGAGGGCAGAAGCACAAAACAAGGGTATAACTACTGGGTACAAACACAAATGTGGGAGTGGGAGAAAAGTAAAGGCAGTCATCAAGTCACGGGAAAAAAGGGAACATCAGCCAATGGTCTCATCAGGGTTGACATGGGGGAGTTAAGAGTTATGGAGTGAGTTGAGAGGCAGAAGCAAGGGTGCAGGGGTTGGGGAGAAGGGTGTGGAAAGGCATGAGGTGGGGAGAGAAGGAGGGGGCTGAGGAGGAAAAAAAATGATAGGATAAGTGCAGGACAATCGAGGAGGTGAAAGATCAGGCTAAAATCTGGACAGTTGAGAGTGGTTATTGGAAGCAGCCACAACTGGCTTCTGCAACTAGCTGCTGCCTAAGTTTTCTCTTGAATGAACTAAGAGTGGTAGCAGAAGAGATGTCATGGGGCAGGGTGTTCATCCAGAGAGGAGCTTGATAGGCAAAGGACCTCTGACCCAGCGAGGACCGACTGTGGGGGATATTAAAAATCTGGCTGTTTGAGCTCCTGGTAAAATGACATTTGTCAGCGGGCATAAGAAGCTGTTGCACCCCAGGCGGCAAATTGCCTAGGATTACCTTGTTGGTCAGTAGATGGGTTTGATACCTAAGTCTACCTTTGAACTGGAGCCAGTTAGCCTGCGAGTACACGTTGCATGTGTGGGTCAATCATGAAGAGCCGGTAATGCGCCAACACGCCTTGTTGAGAGCCGCTGTGATGCAGCGGAGAGTTGTTTCAGTGGCCGGCCCATATATTACTAGGCCATAATCAATAAGACAGACCAGCAAGCTGTGGATAGCTAATGTGAGGGCCTCTGGGGTTAGACATTGCTTGTGCCTGTACAGCAACCCAATGTATGAGTTAACGGCCTTCACAATGTTGTTGATATGCTGAGCATAGGTCATCACACTGTCGACTGTTATCCCCAGGTATTTATTTTTATTTTTTTTATTTTATTTTTTTTCCTTTTTACCCCTGGCAGGACCACGGGTACATCCTCCGCCCTAGTCACGGCCCCGGAGACCTCTACCACCGCCTATAGCTGCAGAGGACCCTCGGTCACCCCAGCTTGCCCAGGAGGGAGTGGGGCATGAGCCCTGCGTCACCCGGAACTGTAACTGGTTGGGGTCCCATGGCCAGCGGGTGGCGATATGAGGCTCTCCAGGGAGGGCTTCGTCTATCGTGGTCCTGCCCGCCATTTTTCCTCCTTTTCTCCCCAGAGGGAGGGATGTGCAATGGCGCCAGCGTCCGCCCGCCTCCCACGTCAGCGTCGACTACGTGAGAACTCCGGCCTCCGCCGGAAGTCTCCAGCGTGCGAGTGTGACCACACCTCCCGGAGAGGAGGAGGCTGTCCAGCGGACGCTCGATCCTACTCCCCAAGCCGGCCCTCCGGCGACCCGGATCTGTCCGAACCGAGTTACGCCCGTGAAAATCACACGCTGCGCGATGGCCATCCCCAGGTATTTAAAGTGCTGCACTTGCTCCAGGGGAGAAACCTCTGCGTTGGCGATGGAAAGAGGATAGGCATTATGCTTATTTTGGGAACTGGAGAACAGCATGGTTTTAGTCTTTTTGTAGTTCATGACTAACTTGTGGCTATGGAACCAGCTTTCCATGACTGAGAAATTGCTCTGAAGCCTAGTCTCTAGAGCCTCAGGGTCAGAGTCACTGGTAAACAGTACAGCATCGTCCGCGTATAGCAGGATGCGACACTGACATGAGTAAGGAAGATTCTTGAGGAAAATGCTAAATAAAAGTGGGCCCAAGATAGACCCTTGTGGCACTCCCGATAGTACAAGTCTCTTGTCTGAGAGGATGTTACCAATTTTAACCCGTTGAGATCGGTTACGAAGGCAACTATTAAATCATGCAACAGAGTCATGAGCTAGGCCAGTAGTAGCAAGTTGTTCAATCAGGAGGGTATGGTTCACCGAGTCGAAAGCTTTCATCCAGATCAATGAAAGCCACTCCAACAAGGCACCCTTGGTCTAAGGGCCAGTGAATAAAGCCCGTGAACTCAAGCAAGGCAGTAGTCGACTGTGTCCAGGTCTGAACCAGTGCTGTTGTGGGCATTGCAATTGATATTTCTCTAAATATTCAACCAGCTGGTCAGCCACTATATGCTCTAGAGCCTTCAAAGAGGAAGTAGAATTGAGATGGGCCTATAGTTCCCAGTGGTACTGACGATCCTCAGATTTATGTACTGGTGTCACTGTAGCAGATTTCCAAAGTTGCAGAAATTGGGAGAATCTGAGCCACATATTAATAATGTGTTAAAGGCAGCAGTATTTGATCCGGGTATCACCACTGAGTCTCAATTTTCCAAGTACCTTAAGAAGGTACTTCCTAGCTCGTGGAGCCGAGAGGGCTTTTGAAATAGAAAGGAGGGTGAGAAGGTGGCTGGGATTCTACCGAGTAGTACTAGTCACTTGTATTGGGGTGACAGAAAAAATCCGTGGGAGGACATTGCTAAGGTCTGAGAAGGCTTTTATTAAAGGTGTTTGCAATAATTTTGGGATCAAGTATTGTTACACCATCTATGTTAAGCATGGTTGGGGCAGTTTGTGGTCTCTCCGGTGACCTCTTTAAGGTTGGCCCAGAATTTTCTGCCATCACCCAGGACCGTGAGAGGGCTTCCTTATAATACTGACTTTCTGCAGCATGTATAGCCCTCGTGCAGCTGTTTCTGGCTGCCTTATAGCACTGAATGTCCGCCTGTTTACCTGAGTACCTAGACCTGTGCCAGAGGTGATCCCTGGCCTTAAGAAACTCATACAGGTCTGGCAAAACCAAAGGTTGCAATGGCCTTTTGTATGTAGCAGTAAGACATGAAGGGGTGTGCATTAGAAAGTTCTAATGCACGGCTGGGGGGACGTAGTGAGGCACGAGGCCACAGGCCAAGTGCATCCAGTCCCCAAGCAGTGCATTAGAACTGTCTAATGCACATCCCCGGAGTGGCTTATTGCGCTTATAAAATGGGCCTGTGGGTTCTAGTTTTAGCTGTGCATTAGACACATCTAATGAAAGGCTAAAAACCAATCCGATTGCTTGAAATCCTTTGCCCATTTTATAATTGATGCTTTTTGTAAGGGGCGTGCGTATCACACATGGCATTGAACTGGGCAATAAATTGGTCAAAGACATGGTCAGCATCGCAAGTGGAGAAAACCGTGGACCAATCCTGTTGAAGCAGGTCAGCTTTTAGTAATCTAGGTGTCCACGGATAAGTACCCTAGTGGTGACAATTCTAGTGGGCAGTTTAGTGAGTCTATTCGACCAATGAAACAGGACAGGGGAGTGGTCACTGAGGGCATCCAGGAGTACTGTTGTATCCAACATATGATCAGGGCGATTAGAAAGTACCCAGTCCAGTAAAGTGCCAGTTCCCATTTTGTAGTTGAATCTTGTAAGAGACTTGACAAGCTAAGTGAGGTGAACCGCTGAGACTGCATCTTTGAACAGGCTGGTGTCCGGTGAGAGCCAGTTGATGTTAAAATCTCCTAGCAGGATAATTTCTGAGTATGACTTAAGAGTGCCAAGGCACTCCACAAGAGAGTCAAAACAAGGTGAGGTTTGCCTGGGAGGAATATAGATTGAAAACACAGTGAGGGTCTTATTTTGCACCCACAAGGAGCACCTTTACTGCAAGAGCTTGCATGTGGGCATCGGTGTGGGGTAGTGGCAGGACGAGACCCTGCAGGTTGTCACTGAGGTAAGTAACACAGCCGCCTCCACACTTGGAGAGATGATCCTGTCTGAATAGCGAGTAGCCCAGAATTGCAATTGCTGCATTCTCAGTTCTTGGTGAGAGCCAAGTTTCCACAACCGACAGAATGTCGGGGTTGTGTTGTTCGATCCAAGCGGCTAGAAAGGCCATCTTGAGGAGGAGGCTACAAATGTTAAATGACGCAACTGTAAGTGACCCTGCAGATGACGGTAAGCTGGCCAGATATTGTCGAGGGCTGGGGTTGGGGTGGATGTTACCAGAAAGCAATAGCAGCAATAAGGCCACTCTACACAGATATTCCTTAATTTGTTTATTGCTAATTTTGCACAACTTCCGCTGAGTGGAGCATAGTATACAGTTAGCTTGTACGTTGAATATCCCAGGAAGGAGTGCAAGAGGGGGTAGCCATCCAGGGCGCTGAAATATAGGCACACAACAACTAAGCGACAGAAAGCCCCATGTTGCATAAAGAAGGTCTGGGCACTGGGATGAGGTGATTGTATTATAGACACACAGGAGGTGCTTATTAAGAGTAGGTGTAGAGGAGGCTGGCACCCATGCACCATCAAGGCCAGATAGTGACAAGATAGTGAGCAGTAACATACTTCTAGGGAGTAAGGTAGTGGTAAGAGACAGTTTGGCACTAGGGAGTCTGGCAGAAAGAGGCATTCTAGGGACATGGATATGTTGTTCATCCACACTTATTGGCAGGCTCCTTGCCGCTTTAAATCTTGCCGGAAGGTCTTCAAGCTGGCTCCTCCCACCCACCCGGGTGGTAAAACTCTCGGCTCCGCCCCATGACGCCAGATCTTTCTTACCGCTTGGAAGCTCAGGTTCCCTCCTTAACGCTCTGCGTATAAGACTGGTTCCTAATTCTTCAAAAGTTCGAAATCAAAAAGTTTTTGCTAAAAAGACTTCGGTCTTCTTTTCCTCGCGGCTGCGATGGACAAATCGACTCCCGGTTTCCGGAGGTGCCCTTGCGGGCAGAAGATGTCTAGGACGGATCCGCACTCCATGTGCGTCTACTGCTTGGGCCTTGAGCACGACCTGCAGGCCTGCGACTTGTGCTCATCCTTTTCGGCCTATGTCCTTGAAGACCGTGCTGCCCGATTACAACTGGGGCGCCCCGAGAAGAGAATTCCACCGGTGAAATCTAAAGAGGCCCGGTTGGTGGTGTCCACGGCGGCGGGCTCGGCGGATCAGCTCGAGCAGATGATCGCCCTCGAAGAGGAGGCGGCTGGCCGCTTCTACTCTCGCTGCGCGCATTTGTCCCACTCTCTCCTCGGTGCCTCGTACTGCTTCTTTCAAGGAGCTTTGTCTGACCCTCTCGACAAAAGGTGAGGTCCAACTTCTTCTGGACCCTTTTCAGGTCCAAAAGAGCAAGAGTAAGTCTCACCGTCCGACGCCTTGGGAGGCGGAAAGACCTCCCTTCTTGTCGACAGTCGACTTCGTCGCCACCTCAGCTTCGCCACTGGTCTCACGGTGTCCCCGTCAGGCCAGTTGACCGAGACTCCCGTCGACGCGGTCGAGATTTTTCTCGATCCATTAGATGGGTTGTCGGCTGGAGAAGCTGAGAATCCCCTCTCCCCCCGGTGGGAGTTGAGGATCCCGTCGGCTCGACTGTGCCTCCGGTTCCGGAGCCTTCGGTTGGATCGTCCGAGCCGAGGGGAGTGCCGATTTCCGACACTTCTCCTCGCCTTCCTCGGCCAAGTCAAGACTCTCGGTCTCGGACATCCTCGCAGTCCAGCCGATCCCACCGTCATAGGCGGTCTCGGTCTCGGCATCGCGGCAAGCAGCGCCGCCACCGCTCTTCCTCTTCCTCCTCCTCGGACGAGGCTTGGCCTCGCAAGTTGCGTCCGGAGGTATGAGGAGCCTGATGGCAACAGTTTTTGATCGGGAATAAGTCACCCAGTCGCCTTCCCCGCCATAAGTGGTTGTCACCGAGCGCCGAAACAACCCTCGTTGTAGCCGAGGAGCCTGTTCTCCAGGCCGTTGTTCGCCAATCCAGCTGCCCTAATCGATTCTGGTGGAACCTCCGCTTCCACAGTCGTTAGTTGGGGCTCCACCAAAATTTTCGGTCGGCTATGGGTTTGCCCCATAGGCTGTCTGTCACCCTCACCCGATAAACCTCGGCAGGTGGAGGGTGGCTCAGGCTCGAGGCAGCTCTTTGAGGACTCTTCCGGGTCCGAGGATGATTCCTCCCTTTTCTCCAAGCGCATGGACTTGGAGTCCTCGGGAGGACAGTCAGTGGACGATAGCCCTTCATCCTTCTTAGGATTGCTTCGGCTCATCTTGGAGTCCACCGGGATGAAGCTCGAACCCATTTCTAAACGGGCCAGGTATCCCCTCACGGAGATTCTGGACTGAGGGGATTCTCCTACTGAGGTCTTTCCAGTGGCCGAGGCCATAGTGGGTCCGGCCTTGGAGCTTTGGCAGCGCCTTGCTTCCTGCCCTGCGCCTTCGGCCAGAATGGCCAGGAAGTATGCGGTCCCTACCGGTTCCCTGTCCGGTTTTTCGGAACACCCCTCTGCTGAGGGGTTGGTTACCGACAGCGTTTTCCGGCGTGCCAGGAACGCCAGGGATGTGGACAAACCTCCCGACAAGGAATCCAAGAAATTGGATTATGCCGGGTGAAAAGTCTATGCTGCGTCCTCTCTCGGCCTTCGTCAGGCCAGTTCGGCTGTCCTCATGGCACATTTTTCTCATGCCCTGTTGGGCTCCCTGGATGAGGTCGTCCCTCATCTTCCCGCGGATCTGCAGACTACGGTCAGGCAGGTGCGGGACCAGGGCAGGGCAGTGGCCAAACAGCAGCTCCAGACTGCTTTAGACATCGGGGACTCATGTGCCAGGTCTGTGGCGGCCGCAGTGGCATTGCGCGTCGCGGGCTTGGCTGAGGATATCCACCTTTACTTCGGATACCCAGCACAAGTTGGCGGATGTTCCCTTTTTGGGGACTGACCTCTTCGACCCTGGGGTGGAAGGTCACCTGCAGAGGATCGAGAAGTCCAATGCTACCTTGGACTCAGTCTCTTCCGCCCAGAAGGACAAAGGCCGCAAGCCACAGCCCAAGCCCTTTGGTCTTCTGCGCCCATCAGCAGCGCCCGCCCAGCAACGCCAGGGCCAGCAGGCTCGACCTTGGCATCCCAAACCTAAGTCACGGCTTCTCCAACAGGACAGGGAGGAAAGGCCCAGGAGGTTCCCCGGCCGGTCCCTCCTCCAAGCCTGCCCAGTGACGGGCTGAGGGGTGTCGCCCCATCCCGTCACCTTACCCTGGTTCCCCTCTAGGGGACGGCTCCAACATTTCCTTTCCACCTGGTCCGCTGTTACCACGGACAGGTGGGTACTGGAGGTGGTGGGAAAAGGCCTGCCTCTGAGAATCTCGAGCAGGCCCGCCCTTCAGAGCCGCCGCACCTCGGGGGCCTCGGGTCTGCAGCCTCACTGGTGGCTCGTCGAGCCGACATCGCTCTCCTCCTCCAAAAGGAGGTGATAAGGGAGGTGGAGGACCCCCCTCAGACCTGGGGTTCGTGTCCAGGTATTTCCTGGTTCCGAAATGGACGGGGGGCTGATCCCATTCTCTACCTACACGACCTGAACAAGTTCCTAAGGTCTCGGACCTTTAGAATGGTCACTCTGGCACAGATAATACCATCTCTGGAACACGGCGTGTGGTTCTGCTCTCTGGACCTACAGGACGCGTTTTCACGTCCCTATCCGTCCGTCACATCGGAGATTCCTTCGCTTTCATGCGGAGGGATCCCTATTCGAGTTCCAAGCCATGCCCTTCGGCTTATCTCCAGCTCCCAGGGTCTTCACCAAATGCATGGCAGTGGTAACAGCATTCCTGCGGCACCGAGGGGTCCGGGTGTACCCTTACCTGGACGATTGGCTGATAGCAGCCCCCTCCAGACAGGAGGTGGAGCGGTCCAGAGATCTGGCCCTCCAGGTTTGCTCTCTAGTCGGCCTTCTCATCAACGAGGCCAAGTCGGAACTCGAGCCGGAGTAGGTGATCCTGTTCATCAGGGCAGAGCTCGACTTGAGCCAGAGCGCGGCTCCCGCGGACAGGGCCGAGGTTCTTACCTCCTTTGCCCAATCATTTCTGGTTGGGCAATCGCGCCTGCCCGGGACTTCCTCGCCTCCTGGGTCTCATGGCGGCCTGTACCAGCGTGGTCCGTTGGGCACGCTGGCATACACCCTTCAGTGGGGACTGGCCAGCCAGTGGTCACAATGCTGCGATCCATTGGACCAGCTAGTGATAGTGACCCAGGAGATGTGGAACGCCTCAGTGGTGGACCGTTCCATCTCATCTGCAGGAGGGCATCCGTTTGTCCGCTTTGAGCGGCAGTCTCTTCGACTGATGCCTCTCTGATGGGTTGGGGTGCCCATCTGGGGGAACACCGAGTGCACGGCCTCTGGTCCCCGCGGGAGTCCCAATGCCACATCAACCTGCTGGAGCTCTGAGTGGTCCGCCTAGCTCTCACCGCCTTTGCTCCGTTTCTCCGGGGTCAAGTGGTCCGAGTCCAGACGGACAATACCACGACCATGTACTACCTGAACCGCCAGAGGCGGGCCAGCGCTCCATGCTTCTATGCAAGAGCTCTCGCATTTGGTCACTCGTAGCAGCCTGAGGTGGATCTCCCTAGCCATTCATGTGGCAGGAGCCTCCAACACCCTGGCCGATGCCCTGAGCCGGATAGGGCTGCATCTCACGATGGTCTCTCCTGCCGGAGGTAGTACAAGATCTGTTCTCCCACTGGGGCACACCTCAGGTGGACCTGTTTGCCTCAGGAGAAGCATAAAGCTGAGGTTGTTTCATGCCCGCCCTCCTCAGCAGGGCTCGCTGCAGGGGGATGCCTTCTCGAGGCTGTGGACCCGGGCCTCTTCTACGCCTTTCCCCCATTTCCCTTGATTCACAAGGTGCTTCTCAAAGCAAGGAGGGACAAGGCGCAGGTGATTCTGATAGCCCCAGACTGGCCCCGCCAGTTCTGGTACCCAGATCTCCTCAGCCTCAGCTCCAGGCTCCCGAGGCAGCTTCCAGCTCGCCCGGACCTGCTCTCAGTCAATCAGGGGAAGGTGTTCCATCCGGACCATCAATCCCTGCACCTGACGGCCTGGTTCCTGAGCGGCTAGAGTTCCAGGCCTTGGGTCTTTCCGACGAGGTCCTCAATGTTGTTGAGGCGTCCCGTAAGGAGTCGACCAGAAAATGCTATGCCTTCAAATGGAAGAGATTCTCCATTTGGTGTCAGGCAAGGGCTTGGACCCTTCCTCCTCTTCTGTGGCAAGCATTTTGGACTATTTATGGTCCCTTTCTAGTCAAGGGCTTGGGTTGGCGACCTAAAGGTACACCTGGCAGCCATCTCTGCTTGAGGCGCGGGCCAGGGGCAGTCAGTGGTGCAGGAAAAGGTGGCAGGCGCTTTTTCAAAGGCCTTGATCACATTTCCCCTCGGTCTGAGAACCTCCACCTCCGTGGGATCTACGCTGGTACTGGCAAAGCTCATGGGCAAGCCATTCGAACCAATGCACAGGTGTGAACTCTCTCACCTGTCATGGAAGACCGCCTTCTGTGGCTATCGGTCAGCCAGAAGGATGGGAGAGCCCAGGCGCTTTCCATCGAGTCTCCTTACCTGGTCTTCCACAGGGACAAGGTTGTCCTGTGCCCCCACCGAATTCCTTCGAAGGTGGTGTCGGAGTTTCACCTTAACCAGGTGCTGACTCTGCGGTGTTCTACCCCAGTCACACCTCGGAGGCGAATATAGCTCCATACTCTGGACCCTACAAGGCGCTCGCTTATTATAAGGAGCTACCGGCCTGAAATTCAGGGAGAGGTTCGGCCAGCCGTTTGTCATCACCCACGCTGGAAGCCGCATCTGGCAGACCTGCAGCCAAGCTGGACGATAGGCAGGTGGGTCACCTCCTGCATAGATCGCTGCTATGAGTTGGCGGGCATGGAGCCTCCCAGAGGGATGAGCTCATTCTACCCATCATACTGCTGCATGGGTGGCTGCTTCCAGGGCGTCCCTATCCAGGAAATCTGCAGGGCTGCCCTGGAAGTCAGCACACACCTTTATTACCCATTACCACATCGACCTTGAGTCACGCCTGGATGCTGGTTTTGGGGCCTCGGTTCTCCAGTCCTTATTTCCCAAGTAAGTATTAAGGGGTGCTGTGCCTCCCTCCTCCGGAGAACTGCTAGAGTCTGCCAATAAGTGTGGATGAACAACATATCCATGTCCCTAGAAATACAGGTTACTCACCTGTAACAGGGTTCTAGGAATGGTATATTGTTCATCCTGACACCTACCTCTACCGCCTCGACGCACAGCCTGAGCTTCCAGCGGGCCAGATCTGGCGTCATGGGGCGGAGCCGAGAGTTTTACCACTCGGGTGGGTGGGAGGAGCTAGCTTGAAGACCTTCCGGCAAGATTTAAAGCAGCAAGGAGCCTGCCAATAAGTGTGGATGAACAACATATACCATTCCTAGAACTCCTGTTACAGTTGAGTAACCTGTATTTGTGGTACCAAGGAAACTTGCAGTTGGAGGCGTACAGGGTCCAAGAGTGAAAGGCGGGGTTTAGTGGAGTGACAGCAGGGTATGGGTGTCCTAAAAACACTCAAAAATTGCCCCAGTGCCAGATGGAGGCCACGCAAAGGTACAGTGAAAGAGAGAGTGGTCGGAACGGATGTCGGCTGAGCATACATGGTGTTATAAACCCCTGACAATAATCAGTTGGCCAAAATTGTGTGTTCCCCTCTTAAGGACTGGGTAGGAATTTCAGCACTATAGTAAAGGAAAAGCAGACCGAAATAAGAATACTGCAGGGCACACAGGGTGAAAAAC
Organism: Neoceratodus forsteri; assembly: GCA_016271365.2. Lineage (NCBI taxonomy): Eukaryota > Metazoa > Chordata > Ceratodontiformes > Ceratodontidae > Neoceratodus > Neoceratodus forsteri. The sequence continues at coordinate 142,500,874 of CM057449.1, read as the reverse complement.
TCCTTGGCAATAACCAGCCTGCCCAGGTGAAACACTCCCTTGCATTAATCAGTCTGTCAAATAGCGTGGTAGCACTTTTAGGATACAGGAGGTACTTACCCCTTTAAGAGGTAATCTTCCCCCTTAAGGGAATGGAAAAGAGAAAGTCACCAATTAGGAGTCAAGAGGTGGAGCATGCAGTGAGAAATGCGCATTTAATAGAAACCAGGGCCCAGGAGGGTGAGTGGCCCAAAAAATACAGCCTTCCAGCTCTCTCCAGGCAGCAGTTTAGCTAGAAGCTGATCCCAGAAATAAATTCACAGAGCCAGTTTAAAGTTCTCAGTCCAGGTTAAGCAAAAAGAGAACAGAGAAAATCTCTGCTGGCTAACGGGGATAATTCGCCGCAAGCACAGGGCAAAAGCCAGCGAAGAAAAAGGTGCCAGATTAAAATTCCAGCCTGTACCTGGTTTAGGGAGGGGAGCTGCGGGCGGCTTCACTTTGGCTTCCTCTTTGAGTGGATTTTTTCTGTTTTCCAAACCGCTGGAGCTGGAGGAGGTGTAGCCCAGAGGGCTCAGCAGTCCCCTGGGGAGAGAAGGAAAAAAGGGAGGATTGAAAAGCAGGGAGCGGAAGGAGGGGTTTCAGGCAAACACAGGAGAGAGTTAAGGCTAAGGAGGTACTGAGGCACAATGGCGGGCAGGCGGGATATGGGCTGAGCAGCAATCGCAACAGGAGCAGCTCAAGCGGGGGTAGGGGCACTGGACTGTAAAGCAGGACTAAACTTTAAACAATCGAAAAAGTTCCTGAAATACAGTTAAATAACTTAACACCTTAAAGTTCCTAAAAAATACAGTTCATAATTCTGTTTGTCAATAAGATAAACAGTGAGAAGCAAGTCCCAGAAAAATGCAGTCTACCAGCCCTCTGCGGGCAGCAGTTTATCTAGAAGTTGATCCCAGAAAGAAATTCACAGAGCTAGTTTAAAGTTCTTAGTCCAGGTTAAGCAAAAAGAGAACAGAGAAAATCTCTGCTGGCTAACGGGGACAATTCGCCGCAAGCACAGGGCAAGAGCCAGCGAAGAAAAAGGTGCCAGATTAAAATTTCAGCCTGTACCTGGCTTAGGGAGGGGAGCTGTGGGCGGCTTCCTCTTGAATGGATTATTTTTGGTTTCCAAACCATGGGAGTGGTTAGAAAGATGAGAAGGCATATGGCAGGGCTCCAGCCAGTCCCTAGCTTAGAGGGCAGCTGTGGGCAGCATGCTGGCTTCCTCTTGTGTGGATTTTTGTTTTCCAAACCACGGGAGCGGTTAGAAAGATTAGAGGAGAAGTAGGCCAGAGGGCTCAGCAGTCCCCTCGGCTTGCTGGTATTGGCATTGGTAGTGCAGGAGTTAGAGAGATGCATAATAAGAATGGCAGTGAAGCACTGAACTAATGCCAGTCCACCCCCCCCACCCCACAGAGACTGAAAGGCGTTGGGAGTGTGGCTTTGAGTCGTTGTCATCACTCCCTTAAAAACAAACACTAAAGAACCTTTTCTCCGTTAATTCTAGTCTTTAAATCTGCTAACTGTGAGAAGGATCAGCAGTTGCAACTTCCCATACCAGTCACAAGCGTAGCAGCAGATAGGAACTTTGCATTTACAATATATGAGAATGGCAGAGTTGCTGTGTAAAATCACCTTTCAGAATTACTTAGAATTGTTTTGGGGCTGTTGAAAATTTAAAACGAGTGGTGGTGTATTTCTTTGCTGTCTTTTATTGCTGCAAATTGCCCCCTCCTCCCCTTCCCCAACTCTTAATTATATGCCCTGTTAAATCTGATTGACAGGAGCTAAACACAGGGGATAGTAAGGGGTGTGGAGTAGGAGGGGCATAAGGGGAAAGAAGCCCACCCTCAACACGACAAGTGTTTTGACTCATTTATTTATTTATTGGTTTATTTTCTTTTTTTAAAAAGAAAAGTATCTGCGGATCAGTGGCAGGATTTTTAGGACAGTAAATTAATAAAAAGGGAACTAGGAGAGCTCCAGTAGCAGACAAGTAGTGGAATAGCAGTATAATTGCAGTATAATGTGGGGAGTGGTGCAATGCAGTGGCTGTGGGGCAGCCATATTCAGGCAGACCTTCTGGACACTGAGGTGCTGTCCTATCTGCATGCATCTCTCTGGACTGCGGGATGAGGTAGCCAGACTCAGAGCGGAAGTAAACTGGGTCAGGAGTACCATCACCCCATCCAGAGACCACCAGTCCAATGCAACTGCCTCAAAGGATGCCGAGAACGAGGAGCACTTTGATGACAGTGGGCTTAGGGAGGGTTAGAGCCGTCAGGCAGAGGCACATCCCAGATCCTGTTCCACTCAAGAACTCATATGCCACACTGGCAAATGGGGACAACCAAATAGAGGTACCCAGAGAAGTGGAAGGAAAGGATGTGGAGGTTAGCCAAGGAGGTGACCTCAGCGGGGAGAACAGTGGACCCCAGAGGAGGAGGAAGCGAATCCTGGTAGGGGACTCCACCATAAGAGGGATCCAGCTAGGAACACAGGAGGGGGGGGGCAGGGAGGTGAGGTGCCTACCAGGTGCCACAGAATGGAGGGATGGAAGGAAGATCCTGGGTATCACTAGGAAGGCAAGATGGGAGGGTGAGCTGGATGTCATTATCCACCTAGGTACTAATGACCTGGCAAATGGGGAGCCAAAGGAAGTTCAGGAAGAGTTTAGGAAATTGGGGAAGGGTCTAAAGCAAGTAGCTACTTCTGTCACTTTCTCAGAAGTACTACCTGTGAGAGGCAAGGAAGAGCATAGGGGTGCATGCACCAGGAACTTTAATTCATGGTTGAAGAACTGGTGCTGTAAGGAAGGTTTGATCATTGGTGACTGGGGACCCACCTGGAGGGATGGAGGTTTGTTCAAGCCTGATAGCCTGCATCCATCCTGGAGGAATCCAAGCACTCAATGATAAGTTTAAATGCTACATTGACAAGCATTTAAACTAGCAAAGGGGTGGCAGGCCAGCAGGAGGTACCTACTTGCTCACCCCCCACAGCTAACAGTGGAACCAGTGAACTGGAGGAGTGGCTATCTCTACAAAGCAGTGTGCAAAAGATGGAGATTAGCGCCCAAGAGGTGGATAGGCAGAAAAGGGGCAAAATTCAGCAGAAGGGCAGACAGCAAGGAGAACCAGGGATAAAGGACAACCAAGGAAGGGGCTGGAGTAGAACAGCGAAACAGTCTTGGGAGGTCAAATCATGGAAAGCCATGTGTGCCAGTGCCGGGAGCCTTAGCAACAAGATGGAAGATCTGGAGGCTGTCATGGTGCAGTCAGACCTGGACATTGTGGCCATCACTGAAACCTGGTATAATGATAACCATGACTGGGAGATGGCCATACCTGGCTACAACATATTCAGAAGAGACAGGGCAGGTAGGAAGGGAGGAGGAGTGGCACTGTATGTGAAAAATGACATAAGGGCCACAGAGATCCAGGAGGAACAAAATGGGGGAGAGATACTGTGGGTTAAGCTGGAAAGGAAAATGGGGCCAGCCATCCGCACAGGTGTGGCCTGAGACCACCAGCCCAGAGGAAGAAAGAGATAGGGAGTTGATGCTAGCCATCCAAAGGATGGCAGACAAGGTGAGGTAGTACTGGTTGGAGACTTCAATATTCCAGGCGTGGACTAGAGCATCCCAGCAGCAGCATCAACTAGGAAGCAGATTTATCCTGGACTCCTTCAGGGTGCCTTCCTCAAGCAACTGGTCATGGAACCAACTCGGCAGAAGGCAATGCTGGACCTTGTGCTCACAAACAAGGACAGTGTGATGGGGGTAACAGTGGGGGACCACCTGGGGAACAGTGACCACCAGTCATTGTGGTTTGAAATCACAGAAAGAGCAGAACCAAACCACACAAAAACATGTATCCTGGATTTTAGAGGGGCAGACTTCGGGAAAATGGGGAGATACTTGAAAGAGGCATTAAGGGGAATGGGGCAGGAATCAGGGGTTGATGAACAATGGGCAGTATTTAAAATGGGGATTACAAGAGCAACAGAATTATGCATTAAGCAGGTTAGCAAGAGGAAAAGGAAGAGGAGACCATTATGGTTTTCCAAAGAGGTAGCAAAGAAAGTGAAAGCCAAAAAGATTGCATTCAGGCAATACAAAAAGACACAGGCAGAAGGGAATAGAGAGAAGTACCGGGAGAAGCAAAGGGAGGCAGGGAGGTCAGTAAGGGAAGCCAAAGCTCAGACAGAAGAACACATTGCAAAATCAGTGGGTAGAGGGGACAAAACCTTTTACAGGTACATAAGTGAAAAAAGAAAGGCAAAGGGAGGGATAGTGAGACTGAAGGGGGAGGATGGGTGCCGCGTGGAGGATGACAACAGTAAAGCTGACATATTGAACAGGTATTTCTGCTCAGTCTTTACTGAGGAAGAGGAGGGTAATGGATCTGAAAGGAGTACAAGGGGTGAGAATGGGTGCAGAAATGGACACAAGTCCCTTACATGAGAAAGGGTCCGAAGGAACTGGAAGTAATAAGAGTTGATAAAGCAATGGGGCCAGATGGGGTACACCCCAGGTCCTTAAAGAACTAAGAGAGGTGGTGGCTGAACCTCTGGCTATCCTGTTTGGCCAATCACTGGAAACAGGGAGGTACCCAAAGACTGGAGGACAGCAGATGTAGTCCAGTATACAAAAGGTGAACAAAGAGGAGCGGGAACTACAGACCAGTCAGCCTTACCTCAGTAGTGGGCAAGATCATGGAAGCACTACTGAAGAGAGATTGGTGGAACATCTGGTTGTCAATGGACTACAGGACCCAAGGCAGCATGGTTTCACCAGGGGAGGTCATGTCAGACCAACCTCGTTGAATTTTTTGACTGGGTGACTAGGGAGGTGGATCAGGGGAGGGCAGTGGACATGGCCTATCTGGACTTCAGCAAGGCCTTTGACACTGTGCCACATAGAAGACTATTACACAAACTGGAGAATATGGGTGTGGGCAGGACAGTAGTGTGGTGGTTAGGTAACTGGCTGGGCAGCAGGACACAGAGGGTGGTGGTAAATGGCTGTCACTCCACAGAGGGAAGAGTGACCAGTGGGGTACCACAGGGATCAGTGCTGGGACCGATCCTATTCAACATCTTCATCAGTGACATTGCACAGGACCTAGAAGGCAGAATTTCACTGTTTGCTGATGACACAAAGCTCTGTAATAGAGTAGACACACCAGAGGGTGTAGACAGAATGAGAAGGGACCTGCAGAAACTTGAAGAATGGTCAGGGGTTTGGCAGTTGAAATTCAATGCAAAGAAGTGCAAGATAATGCATATGGGGCACAAAAACCCTGGCACAATATATCGGTTGGGGGGTGAGGATATAGCATGCACCAAGCAGGAAAGGGATCTCGGGTTATCATCTCTGATGACCTCAAGGTAGGGAAACAGTGTGACAAGGCAGCAGGTAAAGCAAATAGGATGCTGGGATGCATAGGCAGGGGCATCACCAGCAGGAAAAGGGAGGTCATAATTCCACTATACAAGACACTAGTGAGGCCCCACCTGGAGTACAGTGTACAGTTCTAGAAACCTTACCTACGTAAAGACATAGACAGGGTAGAGAAGGTTCAGAGGAGGGCAACAAAGATGGTACATGGATTGCATCACAAGTCCTATGAGGACAGGTTGAAGGAACTGAACATGTACTCCCTGGAAGAGAGGAGGAGAGAGGGATATGATAGAGACATACAGGTATCTTACAGAGAGGAACAGGGTGCAGGAATACTCTGTTTTAGCGAAAAAGATGTTCCAGGGCTAGGGGCATGGGATGAGGTTGGAGGGAGGACGATTCAGAGGAAACGTGAGGAAGAATTTCTTCACAGAACGGGTGGTGGACAAGTGGAACACTCTGCCAGAGGAAGTGGTGGGGGCTGAAACAATCACGGGATTTAAGAATGCATGGGATAGACATAAAGGAATTCTGGAGATCAGGGGTAAGGGACAATAAACTTCTAGGAAAACATAAACTGAACTTACAAGCTCAAATGAGCAGACTGGGTGGGCCATAGGCCCTTATCTGCCGACACTGTCTATGTGTCTATGTAGGATTGAGTAACAAAATTATAGTGCCACTGCTCATGAGGTGGGGTCCCAAAAAGCCCATGTTGAAAATTTGGAGTGAAAATACCAAAAAATGCCTGGGGATTTAAGGTTTTCCAACCATACACCCACCCTATAGAGACTGACGGGTGTCGGGGGCGTAACTTGGGTTTGTCAACTGTAATGTTTGCGCCATTCTACCCCCACCCTACAGCCACTGACAGCCATTGAGGTGTGCCTTGGGGTCTGTCACCCTAACATTCTCTCCATTCTCCTATACTGGACCCATCTGAGCTTATTTCCTTATGGAATGGCATGAACAGAAGGGCTGAAGACCCCAAAGCACACCGCAGCACCTGTCAGTGTCTTCAGGGTGGGGTGAGGTGGAATGGTGTAAGCGTTATAGCCGACAACCCAAAAGCCACAATCCCAATGCCATATACCTTTGAGTCATAGACTCCTTTACAAAGGTTCTACGTCACATATAACAAATCTATGCATCTCTCTAACTCCTGCACTACCAATGCCAATGTCAGCAAGCCAACATTCGGCATTGACAAATGCATGTTTAAACTAGCAGTATAGCCTAGAGGTTAGAGCAACAAGCTGAGAATAAGCTTGGTATGTCCAGTAGACCTGGGTTTGATTCCCACAACCTCCACATTCATACTGTCTGACCCTGAGCAAATCACTTAACCTCCCCAGTGTTACTGGGTCACCCCTGTAAATGGATCTTATGCCCAGTGGGCATTACCTGGTTACCACAGAATACACACACAAAAAAAATTAATTACAAATGTTTCAACTGTTTCTTTGATATGTTATTTATGTTATACTAGAAGATCTGTTGTCATTGTCATCCCTCCCTAAAAAAACAAATACTAAAGAACCTTTTTTCTCTGTTAATTCCAGTCTTTAAATCTGCGAACTGTGTGAAGGATCAGCAGTTGCAACTTCCTGCATACCAGCCAAGCGTAGCAGCAGATAACAACTTTGCATTTACAATATATGAGAAGAGCTGCCCAGATCCAGAGACGTCTACTAAACACATGTTTACTGTCGTTGGACGGATGCCCAGCACAGCGACGCCCCAGGGGTCTCCTACAATGCTGATTCCTGTTCAGCCTATCACTGGTGAGTACAGTTTTTAACAGCTGGGTAATAGAGAGAATAAATAATCCCTTAAGTGTTAAGAACAAGCTGGTTCCCCAACACTAAGTTAGTGCAGTGACATCATCAGCATGAGAATGAAAATGTAGTGCCTTAGGATGTCACCACACTAACAGGTGTCACGAACCTGTGAGTTCTTAACACGTGCTTTTTTTGTGTAATGTGACAATAAACATGTTCTCTAAACAGAAATAATCTTGTAGAGGTTAGTGTTTTTTTTTTATTTATACCTTACAGACGGACTCATGCCGCTCTGTGTGTGTGTGTTTTATGAGGCACTTTGAGTAACTGTTACCATTTTTAGGCAACGTGCACAGTCATTTAGGGCAGCTGACTGTTGGGGGTAGCTCAGGTTGTGCGCCAATGTTTTAGTATTGTTTGAGCACAGAGTGATTATGGCACTGAGAAAGTTGTTCTCCACATTCTAAAGTGTTAAGAACAATTAATTCTGATTGCTTCAGCTGAGGAAAGTTGTTTAGAATGTTCTAAGCCCTGAAGAACAGCTTTGAAAACCACTGGAGAAGCATGCTTACTGTGTGTTATATATTCTTTCCTAGGCAGATGTTTACAGGGAAAACCTTATAAATGAGGCCGTCCAATGACCCAGAAAAGCATGACGTCTTCTCGTGACGCTGACCCGGGTTCAGAATCGACTCCAGAGCCAGTGATTGGGTGCTTAGCTGAGATAGCACTACTGATGGCAGCATGCCCCAGCCTGGGGGTGGTGGTGGCATGCTCCAGCCTGAGTGAGGGTGGCGGCATGCTGCAGCCTGGGTGGGGGTGGTGGTGGCATGCTCCAGCCTGAGTGAGGGTGGCGGCATGCTGCAGCCTGGGTGGGGGTGCATGCTGCAGCCTGAGTGAGGGTGGCGTGGCTCCAGCCTGAGTGAGGGTGGCGGCATGCTGCAGCCTGGGTGAGGTGGCGGCATGCTCCAGCCTGAGTGAGGGGTGGCGGCATGCTCCAGCCTGGAGTGAGGTGGCGGCATGCTGCAGCCTGGGTGGGGGTGGGGCAGCATGCTCTGGTGCTGTACTGGTGGGTTGGGAGCTTTGCTCCCAGCAGGAGCATGTCTGCAGCCATTTGAGGTGATCCCCTCACGTGCTTGTGTGCCTCCTGGTGTTCTGGGGAAGAAAAAATGGAAGGAAAGAAGCTGGATGTAAAGCATAATGGCCAGACCCATTTTGGGCCCTGTAACAATGATCATGCACTCACCTTCACTGGATCTGGTCACCTACAGGAGTATACCCCGCAAGGCCCTTCATGGGTGGGCAAGCCATGAGAGATGAAGGTAGAGGTAAGTAGCTGGATATGGTGGTTGATGGAGCTGGAGGGGGAGTCTAGACAGAGGATGAACAAGTTCAGCCAAAGGAAGATAAACAACCAATTAAAAAAAACTTATAAATGTATTAACTGTGGGATGCGTTTCCGATGTTAATTAATTTCTTATTACACACAAGTGGATTCGAAAAGCAATGAAGTCATATCAGAAGCCTACGATTGTTCTGATTTCTTTCTGTGTATAAATGACCAGATCGCTGCCTGTCCACCATGAAGAAGCAGTAACATACAGTAAAACACTGGGTGATGGCAGTGTAGTTTTGTAGACTTCATTACATTTCCAGTTTTTGTTGATCAGGTATGCACACCACACAGTTACACTGCCTATGTTCAGGTATGTCACAGGAGATTAATGAGTAAAACAATGAGGATACTGATTACTGATATCTGTGTATTAATGATAAAATATTTTAAGAAAAAAAATCTAAATGTTCAATGAGTAAGGTCTACTTTCCAAAGTAAACTAAAAACAAACAGGTAGTGCAGGAGCAACACTAGGCGCCACCGTGTAAAACCATATGAAATTCAAACAGGAGCAGGGCTCACTAGTAAAAACTCAAAAAATGCTGACATAGCTGTGAGTATAAACAATGTTTACTAAAACTAAAACAAATATACATGCATACAGTGGCATGCCCCCTTTCTGCACGTGTTGCGCCAAAACCGCACGCTTTTGTCAAAGCAGCATCATCAGTAGGTGTCCTCACTTATAAATCTATGAATTAAAGCAACACCCATCCCTTTTGTTTCTTTCATCTACAGATTTATGATTTGTTGTTTTTAGCTCTATGGACATGTATATATGTATTTAATTTACTGGATTTGCTGCTAGAGTTTTGAGTGTCTCTGAGTTTTGAATCGATATATGTGCTTCATGATGAAAATAGATGCATGTTGCTTTAATTCATAGATTTATATGTGGGGGACACCTATTGATGAGAGATGCCTTGACAAAGCGCACAGTTTTGTATGTATGTATACAGTCGTCGTTTTTAGTTTTTATTAAACATTGTATATACTCATAGCTATCCTACTCTTTTGTTTAAATTTTTACTAGTGAACCCTGCTTCTGCACAAATTTTGAATTACTTTCCAATGTACACAGTGAGATTTGATAAGTTTTATGTTAGAACAGACTCACCCCCTGATGCTTTAATTTCTTTGTGTAATTGGAGTCCACACTGGATGCCTGTGCAGTGGATATGCATACAGTAACCATGATGGTGTGCATTAGGGGCATATATGTAATTTGTAATTTGTAGTACTGGGCAAATTTTAGTTTTGCGCATGAAAATCAGACTTGTTGTGCAGTCTGTGAATGTGAAAAACGTCGACTGCAAGTACCAATTTTAAATCTCAGTACTGACACTTCAGGACAAGGCTGAAAATAGGCAGAATTGCCAAGCCCTTCTTTCCCACTCAACAAAAACTAAATAAAAATAAATAAAATAAATTTCACTAAACAGGCAAGTTGCACAAAAATTCAGTTTTCATGTAAATTTTATGCATGAACCTGTGCAAGGCTTATGTTTCATTTACAGATCCACCACCTGGACAAAAACACTAAACAAATTTTGAAAGCATGCTAGAAAGGTCAAAATTGTACTAAAATTTCTATATAGTAATTTTGTTTTTAAAGTGGACTCTATTCTTTTTTTTTTCTCCCTTCCCAAGCAGCCCCATCCCCAGACACCCCAGCCCTGTCACTCTAACATTCACTGGGACTTTTTGCCTCTTCCCCAAGGGCTTACCCACTCCCTGCCAGGCTAAGCGGGTTCCACAGCCCCCCCAGCATCCAGGTGAATCCAGGTTGGCTGGCTGCCCAGCTAGTCAAGTGCAGGCCCTATGGATGTATCGCGTCATCCTGTCAGTCAGGTGTTTTCTAATTTTTAACCCCTTGGAAGCACAGTGTGCAGTGTCATCATGACGTACGATGTGCACTCCTGCATAATATGCATTGATGAGTGCCGCGGCGGTCCCGAGCAACCTTTCTCTAGCCTTCGCTAGGGGTCAGGCATTTGCTGGGGCTCTGTAAATGTTTGTCCAAATACTGCTCAGTCCAGTAATAGAAATGGAAACAATTCACTGTAGGAACCCTCCACCTTGGATGTAGGATTGAACGTACAGTACCTCACGGGTCTGAGGACATGTTTCGACATTATGTGTTACATAGTTTCACTTTATTTAGTCCAGCAGTGAATTTGGGGGAAGGGGAGCTTAGGAGGTTAGAAACTCACCTTTTTTCATCCCCATCTCTACAAAATTTGAGGGAGCTTCTGTCTGGACCCCACTAAAATGTGGAGGACCCTCACTCCTTTATAACATTTCTAGATACACCCTGTGTCATTATGCCTTTAGGTGGTACATTTTACTCAGGATTAGTCCTTCCCTAATTTTCTCCTGAAACTGAGCTCCCGACATCTCCTCCATTTCCACCATCGGATCTGTTTAACATACAGACACGCTGCCCACTCTGTCACTGCTCCTGTACTCTGTGACAAATCCTCGTAAACAATGCGGTATGTATGCCACTTTTGATGGTCGTGATTTGTCCTAGACATAATAATCTGTTTGTAAAATCACCACTTATGTGTTTAAAATGGTCATTGTGGCATAGAAAATTCTGTTTTGGTTTGATATTTTTTCCCTTTTTTGCATTTTGTTTCTGCACCAATGGGGATTTAAAAAAAAAAACAAACCTTTGTGAGCATGTACCAGTCAGTTTCACCCAAACCTAATAATTTTATTCTTTGAAACCTGTCGGTATTGTCGGCACCCTTCCAGGTAACTCTTGCTTCAATGCATTGGTATGGAGATTCCTGCCTTTTTAAATTAATTTCCTATTTTGGACTCACCAGGACCCAGACCACAGCCAGCATGATGCTGGTTCCTCAGCTAATCATTTTCCTGCCTCTTTCTTTGTTGTAAATAGGCTATGTATTTACATTGTAATGGCTGTTTTATCAGTCTGTGAAAATGAAATAACGAGTTTACCTTCTTTTAGTTCTAGTCTCCTGAATCTACTAATTGTGAGAAGACTCAACAGTTGAAGTGCCTGCTTACCAGCAAAACTGTGCAGGACAAATGGGTTTTAAATGCACAATGTGTGAGAAGCATTTCCCTGATCAAAGAGACATGTACTAAATACAATTTACGTGCATGAATGGATTCAACAAGGCACGCATTGGGGAGATTGCATCACACAGAAACCCTTCCGGTCTAACAGTGCTGGACAGAAGCCATATAAATGTCATAAATGCGGAATGAGCTACCGATGTAAATCGAATCTTGTTGCACACCAGCGGATCAAGAAGAGACCAAGCCAGTTACTGGGCATGTCATGGAAACGGTTTCACAAGGAGAAGATGGCTCACTGATTATCGTCAGAGTTCCACAAGACAACCTTTTAAATGTATAAAATATGTGAAGAGTTTCAGATTTAAAGGAGTTCTGCTGGGAGAGTTGAAGCCCTGACTAATGCACAGATCGGGGCTTCACCTCTCCGATCCCCCTCCTGCGGGCGCCAAAACAAATGAACAGATTATTTACCGATCCCTTGTAAGAAATCAGCCTAAGCTCCGTGGCACCAGCATTTTGAACATGGTGCTCCAGAACTTCCAGGATCTCGCTAGTAATACTGCAGATGATGATGCGCTACTGCCCCAAACATTATAATGCACTTATGTACAGAAATAAAACTATCTAGATATGTCCGATGCTGAGTGCTACTTTTACTTAATTTGCCTAAATCATGTAGGTATGCCTGCCATATCTATTAATTTGTTATGATGCCCGTGGGGGATCAGAGAGGTGAAGCCCAGATTTGTGCAGCGGTCGGGGCTTCAACTCTCCACGTAGTTCTCCTTTAAATCAAGTCTTACCAAACAACAAGAGGGTCACTTAAAAGTATCCAGATATACATCTCTATATATCTAGACATATATGCATAGATTTCCATGCCAGCTGAAATGTGTTGTACTACAGATCAAAGGTCATGGAACATGGCTGTACCCCTCAGTGGTACAACAATGTTCATGATGATCAGAAACCCTAGTGGCAGCTGGTGTTTTACACAGTGCTGCCGCAGGCACAGCAGTCGGTTTGAGTTCAGAACTGAAACTGCTGACACATTCACTGCTGCTGCGGAGTGCTGTGAAAACACTTTTGTTTAAAAAAAAAAAAACATTTTAAACTATACATGTGTAAAAAATATTGACTGGGCAACCACATGCCCAACCAGCCTGTGCTGCCACCCCAGGCTTCGGATTACATCGGACCTCTCGCGCTTGTCTCTCGAGGTCAGATGTAATCAGAACTCCTCTGTGGCAGCACGGGCTGGTTGTGCATGGTTGCCCAGCTGGTATTCTCTGTATACTACAGAAGCAAGGTAGCGCCTCTATAGTAAGGTTGCACTGGTGTTTCATTAAAAATGGCCATACTCAGAGCTTTGTATCTCAGCCATTTTAGACCCAAGGACCGCAAAATCTGGCATGTATATTCTCAGTCTTTGGGCCTACTGATCCCCCCTCAACATTTCATGAAGATTAACGTTTTACTTTTTGAGATAGTAATGGCCACATTTACATATTTTTGCCTAATTAACTACCTAACGTTTGCCCTCAGGTAGCTAGCAAATGGCAAAGAGCTGAGGTATGAAACTTTAATTTGGTAAAAGTTAAGCGTGGCAGTTTGATATGTGTGTGTGTGTGGGGGGGTTAGTAGGAGTTGCACAAGTTGTTTTAAAAATTAAGAATAGTTATCTTTGATTAAAAATGAACATCTTTACAAAGGAATCCTTCACAAACATTTTCTGTAAAATTTACGTAAAGCACAAATATTTTAAATAGTTTCTTAAAGAGCACCTTTCTCAGTGCTGCACAGGAATAAGAGGAAACTCCCATACCTCTGCGAGGAGCTCCTTGTACCAAAAACAACTTTTGTACTTATGCACTCAGTGAAGGGATCATTAATTGTCCCTTGAGGCAGCAAGCACGATCCCTTTCCACTTCTGTGTTGCAGGCCACTTCCCCACGCCCGATCTTTTATGATGTGACAATGGGAGAGCACGGGGCACGCCCACTGAAGTGTATGAGCGTGATTTTAAAGCACAGCTTTGGGTTGTTTATAGTATTTATGGATAGTAGAGTTAGGATTCAACTAACAAGAGTCTTGTTAGTTGAACCCTGGCCCTATTTTACCAAATGGCCAAAAATATGCTTTAAAATCACGCTCCATACACTTCAGTGGAGTGCACCCCACGCCTTTTATTGTTATGTCACAAAAGAAGCGGGTCAGCAACAGGGAAGTGGAACGTGATCGCTGCTAGTCCTCGGGCAATTATAGGATCCTTTCCTCAAGAGCATATTTACAAAAGCTGTTTTGGTACAGAGAGCCCGACAGAGGTATAGAAGCTTCCTGTTATTTTGGGGGGAAGTTTGCAAATTTCCAGGAATGATTCTCTTTAAAACATTTGTGCTGCACAAATTTTTCATCCTTTGTGCTAATTCTCTATGTCTTTGTGAGGTTATGAATTACTTCTTAAAATATCTCGTAACTATGCAATGTGTACAGTAGCTTCAAATTTGTTAATTCCTCTGCTTTACGGAGGGTCTACAGTATTGTGTACCAAGTAACTGTAACCCTCCTGCCCTTTTTTAAACGCTGGCGGTATTTCTTTTCCAAAATACGCAGCTTGTCTTTAACAGGCACTTGCTCCTTCTCGAGCAATCTGGGGCTTACCCTCCAGCAGGCAGCAGCTTACAGTCCAGGCACAGATCGAACCTCCAGAAAGCTACCCCTCTCCCCTCCCTGTCTAGGGGTTCTGATGTTGTGCAGTGTCGGAGCAAGGGGAAAGGCATAATCTCGACTGGCAGCACTTGAGGTTACACATCGTACCTTTATTGTTGAAGAATAGGGATTCCACAGTTGACGGATGGATTTCGTCGAAGTGCTGGCTAGCTGGAACTTTCCTCCTAACATGACTGGTGGCCACAGGATCAGATGGTACATTCTGGAAAACAGTTAGTTAGGAAGGCACAGCATAACAGGTTTAGGACTCCAAATGATTCAGTCCAGAAACAGGAGTAAAATGTAAGCAGGCAGTTTTATTTTCTGTCAAAAGCTCAAGCTGCTCAAACACGAAACGTTATTGAGGATCCTCATTTAAAATTAGCACAGTTTCCACATTTCTATGGCTCACAGCCACGGCACAGTCTTTTGGGGGGATCAGGGTTTGAACCTGTGCCTTACTCATCACTTCTTTCCTTTTATGAGCCAACTGGGCTCCGAATTACATTAGGACCTTTTCTTGGTCCCCAACTAGTTGCTGCTTTCCCCATTTTCTCCACCTGTGGGAGCAGGGGCACTCACTTCCAGTCTCACGCTAACTCTCTTCAGAATGGGGGAGTGTCAGATGTTAAAAATACAGGCACATCCAGTCCTTGCTGCCAACGGCCACTGCTCCTGTTGATCCATGGGCAGGGTTCACGCAGGGGAGGGCCAAACTCTCTCTCAGCACCAGCAGTCCTCAAAACTATCCAGCAGCACATTATGTAGAGTGGACATAGGCAAACAAAGGGATAGCTCTGCCACCTACCTCACCGGAGGCATCACTGCCACTGCTGTCGTCGACGGGATCCCCATGGCAACCACTCACTTCTTCAGGATTGAGAGCCCAGCAGGCTGTCGGTTACCTTTTGCTTAATTGCTGCTTCCTCTGGTCCTGCTGCCCCACCACTGGCAATGTGGGAGCTCCCCATAACCTTTGGGATCGGGGGGGGGCAATCTCCCCACCCCGGGCTTCGCCTGTCCCGACTGTAGGCTTGCGAGCAGGCATGCCCGCCCCTCTCAACAACTCCATCTCAACTTTCAGTCACCCCCCCAACTGACTCACTCATGCCGGTTGGAGCTTTTGAAAAACAACGCGCATGCCACCTGGGCCAGTGCCCAGTGGGGCGCGCACTTCCCGATGCTGACAGGACATCTTCAGGACATCTTCAGGACAGAAGTCCATCTTCTTCCAGGTTGTGTACAGGAGTGCTGGGAACAACTGAGAAGCTGCGTGGAATATACTATTTTGGACAAATTATCTGTAACTAAACTCTCTCTCTCTTGGATGTCTGGATTTTTCTCTGTTTGATTAGCAGGGTACTTTCTCTGTCAAATTGTTGTGTAGGGTATCTTGCTGACAGGAAGGCACTCCATCGCAGCGGTGGGTGAGAGCTTTTAGTCGATTGTTTGTGAGGACACAGTTTAGGCCCAACCCTTCCCACCCCTCACCCCACCCATCCCTGGAAATAGTTCCTTTATACCTGAGGTTCTGACATCATTTCTAGTGCAAGGTGCATTTCACTGTCATATCCTCTCTAGCACACTGCACTGATAATATAAGCATACACGTTGTATAATATATATATATTTCTATATAATCAAATCACACGCACCACACATACAAATACAATAAAAAAAACTAGATAAACATGTGGGGAATAGTGCAATGTAATGGCTGTGGGGCAGCAGTCTTCCGGGAGTCTTTCTGGAGGCTGAGATGCTGCCCTATTTGCAGACAACTATCTGCCCTGAGGGAGGAAGTTGCCCGTCTTCAGGCCACACTGGACAGTAGTAAGGAAACCTTCCCAGGCACACTGGACAGTAGAAAGGAACCTCCCATCCAGGGAGCACTAGCGCCACCACCACTACCTCAGAGGCTGCAAGAAAGCACAGCAGTTGGACCACAGTGGGCTCAGGGAGGGTGAGGAGGGTGGAACAGAGGCACACCCAGTCAATTGTTCCACTCCACAATCCATACACCATTCTGGGGAGCATAGCTCCCTCAGTGTACCCACAGAGAAGACTGATGATAACTGTCACAAGGGAGGCCCACAGAAAGGAGGCAGAGGACACAAGAGAAAGGAAGCAGCTCCTGGTGGGGGACCCAATTATTAGGGTATAAACTGGGGGAGATGAGAAAATGAAGTAAGGTGCCTGCCTGGTGCTGCATGGCTTGAGGGACAGGAAGCGATCCTCAGGATCACGAGAATAGCTGCAAGGGGATTCTGAGTTGGACGATTGTCCACCTAGGGACAAATGACTTGGCTATCATGAGATTAGAGCAGTGCAGGAGGACATTGCAGAGTTGGGGAGGGACCTAAGACGAGTAGCACACACAGTTTCTCTTCTCAGAGGTGCTGCCTGTCAAAAGCATGGGGGAGGCGAGGGTAATTGGCACCATGCAGTTTAATGAATGGTTGAAAAATGGTGGAGCACAGGGGTTTGGTTTCATTGGGGACTGGGGTTCCACCTGAGGACACCAGCCTATACTGGCAGGATGGTCTGCATCTGTCCAGGAAGGAACAAGTCTTTGAGCAATCGGTTTAAATGCTTCATTGACAAGCTTTTAAACTAGTCAAAGGGAGGCACCGACAAGCAGCAGGAAAATCCCAGCTCTCCCTACAAAACAGGGTACTAAATGAGAAAAGACAGAGGTAGAACGGTCAGTGGGGATGCTGCACTGGAAGGTAAAGCCATCAAAAATGGAGAGCAATGAGTACTAATGCCCGTAGTCTGGGTAACAAGCTTCCTGAATTAGTGGCCTTGATGGAGGAAGAACATCTGGATATCTGGCAGTCACAGAAACATGGTACACACAAAACCATGACTGGGACATAAACATACCAGGATACACTGTGTACAGGAGGGACAGGGAGGTAAAAGAGGAGGAGGAGTAGTTTCACATAAGGGAAGGAATAAAAGCAACAGAACAAAAAAGGTACACAGGAGGAGAAGAAGCACTGTGGGTAAATTTGGGACAGCAATGGCACCACAATACGCCAGAGGGTTAGAGTACAGACCCCTTCTCAGGGGGAGGAAATGACAGGGAAATGATAGAAAGTATACTTAGAATGGCAGAAAAAGGGGAGATATTGCTGATGGGTGATCTGAATATGCCAGATGTTAACTGGAGTGCAGTTGCAGCTGCCACTTCGAAGAGTGCGGTTATTCTAGATGCCCTACAGGGGGCATGCCTTAGACAACTAGTACTGGAGCCCACTCGAGAGGGAGCAATATTAGACTTGATTCTGGGAAAGAATTGTCTAGTATCTAGAGGCCAGAGGGGCACAGGACCCAGGCAGCATGGATTCACAGCGGAAGGTCATGCCAGACGAATCTGATAGATTTCTTTGACTGGGTGACCAAAGTAGTAGATCAGGGAGGGGCTGTGGACATGGCCTACCTAGACTTTAGCAAGGCATTTGACACAGTTCCACACAAAAGATTAATATGCAAGTTAGCCAGCCTGGGAGTGGGTCCCAAGATGACAGCCTGGGTAAAGAATTGGCTGGAGAATAGGACACAGAGAGTAATAGTAAATGGAGTCCACTCAGAAGAAAGGAGGGTTACTAGTGGGGTACCGCAGGGTTCAGTATTAGACCGGGTCCTCTTCAATGTCTTTATGTTTACATTGCAGAAGGACTGAAGGAAAGTATGTCTCTTTGCAGATGACACTAAGATCTGCAACAGAGTTGATGCACAGGGTGGGGTGGAAAGGATGAGAAAGGACTTGGCAAGGTTAGAGGAATGGTCAAATGTATGGCAGCTTAGATTCAATGCTAAGAAGTGTAAGGTAATGCACCTGGGAAACAAAAACCAGGGAAGAGTACACAATGGGGTGAGATACTAACAACAAAATGGAAAGGGACCTGGGGTAGTCATATCAGATGACCTAAAGACGGGCAAGCAATGTGAGAGGGCAGCAAGGAGGGTTGGGGGATACTGGGATGCATAGGGAGAGGCATCACCAGTAGAAAACAGGAAGTTATTATCCCTCTGTACAGACAGCTGGTGAGACCCCATCTGGAGTATTGTGTGTCTCTGGGAGACCCAATTCGCAAAGACATAGACAGGATGGAAGCTGTCCAGAGGAGGGCAACTAAAATGGTGCAGGGTCTGCACCGGAAGACATATGAAGAGAGACTTAAGGAGCTTAATATGTATAGCCTCGAGGAAAGAAGGGAGAGGGGGGACATGATAGAAACGTTCAAGTACCTCAAGGGAATCAACAAAGTCCAAGAGGGTAGCATCTTTCAAAAAAAGAGGTGAGCAAGAACAAGAGGGCACAATTTGAAAATAGAGGGGGCGGCTCAGAGGTAATTTAAGGAAGTATTTTTACAGAGAGGGTTGTGGATGCATGGAACGGCCTTCCGAAGGAGGTTGTGGAGTCAAAATCAGTGGTGGAATTCAAGCATGCATGGGATAGTCATAAGGCAGTTCTGGGGGATGGGGGTAGGAAGAAGTAGGCTGCTGGTTAACTAGGATCTGCAGCTTATCCAGTAGGTAGGGAAATGGGCAGACTGGGTGGGCCAAGCGGTCCTTATCTGCCGTCAAATTCTATGTTTCTATGTTTCTATGTTTTCTGGTAACTCCCGATTGGTACAGGGGTTACATAAAGCAGGTTATAAATAATGTAAACTTCTGTGGGACCCCAAACTATTCTAATTACAAATGTACAATGCGTACCATATATATGAAACACCAGACCTGTGTGGCATGACTCTGGACACATACCCCGGCCATCAGCCATGAGAGTGGGGGGAACTGGGATTAGGGTTGCTATATACCAGTTTTTAATATGTTGACCCTGGTATGAGGTATGAGGTACCATACTGTTGAAGCATGGCCCTGTACCTGTAGACTCTTCTATGGTCATGAGCCAAGGTGACTGGGTTTTGTTTTTTCCTGAAAACCCCTTTAAAATTCTAGAATTTGAACTGCCTGCACACTGGTAAAAACAAAGAATTTCACCAAATTTGGCATTTTTGACTACATCAGTAATTCTGCAGAACTTGTATTTTTCTTATAACAGCTTTCTATACTATTTTCAATTTGCTTCATGTAATGCTTTGTATATTAAGCCTCTTTTTAGTCTGATTATTTATACACATACTAAAAGAACGACAGTGGAATACTGGTAAAATCAGGAAATTAGACTTACAATTGCAGGTGCAGTTGCCAGAATTTCACATCTTGAAAATGGAATTTCATTATTTTAATCACTGTAAATAAGTGGCCTTGGTCACGAGGGAAGAGGAGATGATAGGGTAGGTGGGAGACAGACAAAAGAACCCTAACAGCACATTTCCAAACTTCATGGACATTGTGTTTCCAACCCGTATTATTTCCAACCTGTCTCTTCTACACACACACACACACACACACACACACGTACGTGTGTGTATCTATATATATACATATACATATCTTTATATCTATATATATAATATGAGATATGCAATGAGCTAACTCAAAATATGCAATTATCTTAAAGTGTAAGGGGGGGCAGGACCATAACTCACGAGTGGCAGAGCCATGAGTGAGTTATGAAAGTCCTGTCCACTCGCAAGTGATGATAAATTGCCTATTTTGAGTCAGGCTTTTGCACAATCATATACAACAGTAATTTAAAAAATCATAGCTTTTAAGCCTGCAGTTTATTTAAAGATTTTGCTGCTTTTCTTTGATTTTAAATGCTTGCTTTAGTGCTGCACTAGGCATTTTGATGGCATCATCATTGTGGAAGCTGCTCTCTGGTTCAGTACTTCACTGTGATGACAGTAACTTAATAAATATCCATTGTGACAACAGTAACAATATTTTTCATATCATGCTGTTACTGACATCACTAAGATATCTTTATCTTGTCATTTTAAACCCCATCCTTGTTGTGTGTGTGTGTGTGTGTGTGTGTATATATATATATATATATATATATATCACATGGCAAAACTTCGATTTATGCATCAGTTATTAGCACTCAGCGCTGGCTGGGAAATTGCTGAAAGCCCCTCTGTACCCCCAGCCCGCCTCCCAACCGCATCGAGTGTGCACTGGGGTCGCGGCCCTAACTCTCACTCCATCACATGTAAGCAAGCTGAGATATAGGAGAATGGGGTGAGAGGACCGATGACCCCAACGCACACCCCAATGCCAGTTGGGGCGGGCTGGGGAGTGCAAGGTGGGCTTTCAACCCTAACATCGAATTCCACGCTTTGTCACTGTGGAACAAACCCAACTGATGCATTAAATCAAGTTTTTGCCATGAATTTCCTTCTTTTGAGAATGAGGACTATAAATAGTGAATAGAATGTTGTGGTGGGAGCGCGGACCCTTCGGGCCCCGTGCTCCCACCACGTGATATCTTGTGACATAGTAATGGTAACTGCAGTGCAAACGCAAGTGCTAACAGTTATGCACATGGTGCCGCAAACGGAAATGGTAACGCAAACGTTAATAGAAACGCAAGTGCAAAATACACCAAAACGAACAGTGACGCAAACGGAGATGCAAGTGAGCATGGAAACGCAAGTGGTAATGCACATGGTCACGGTACCGCTATTGTAAATGCAAATGTTAACTGTTACAGCAACAATAACTCCAAAGGGAACAGAAATGGAAAGGCAAATGCAAGCAAATATGGAAATGCAAAGATAACGCACACGGTCACGGCACTGCAATTGCAAATGCAAATGGTAATGGTAACAGCAAAAATAAGGCCTAAGGAAACAGAAACAGAAAGGCAAATGCAAGCGCATACGGAAATGCAAACCGTAATGCACATGGTCAGCGTGCCACATTTGTAAATGCTAATGGTAACAATGACAGCTAAAATAACGCCAAAGGAAACAGAAACGCAAACGCAAGTGCACATGGAAACACAAACCATAACACGCATGGTCATGGTACCGCAATTGGAAACGCAAATGGTAATGGTAACAACAACAATAACGCCAAAGGAAACAGAAATGCAAACGCAAGCGCGTATGGAAATGCAAACCATAATGCACACAGGAACACAATTGGAAATGCAAAATGGTAATGGTAACAACAACGATGATGCAAAACAAAAGACAAATGCAAACGCAAATGGAAGGGTGGCCGCAAACGCTAATGGTAATGTGCACGGTGACGCAAAACGAAACACAAACAGAAACAGTATTGTAGACACAAATCGTAACAGTAACGCAAATGCAAGTGCCAATGAGAATGCAGAGGGTAACACACGGTGGTGTACACGGGAATGGTAATGCAAATTGGTACGGAACCGCAAGCGGAAACGGTAAGGGTAACAGTAACGTAAGTGCACACCCTGGTTTTCTCCAACAGCTGCTTAGAGAAACACAGTACAAAGAATGTATGCATTTTATTTTGACTGAGCACACTCTGTACCTACTGTTTCCCCCCCCCATGTCCTGCACTCTGTATATGATGCACAAATTATTTATCTGTAATTCATTTTTTTTTTACAATCTTTTGTACCATTTTACTTGCATTTTTACTGCCTTTGCCTAATTATTGTACACATAACTGACATTGTATGTTGATCTCACCTAAATCGTAATTTGTTTTACACAATACTTGAAATCATATATTGTTCTCACCTATATTGTATTACCTATTGTTTGTCCCAGGTCCACCTTGAAAATGAGCTTGCTCAACGGTGTCCACCTAGTTAAATAAAGATTTTGATTGATTGATTGATAATGGGGCTCGGAGCAGAAAATGAGGAGTTGGAATAATAAATTGCTTATATCTCAGGAACCGTGTGACGTAGATAAAAAAATTTAAATTTAGTATGAATTATAACTTTCCTGGCTAGTTTTATTTATATCCCCCATCTTGGGGAGCTAACATTTTCCGACAAAAAGTCGGTTATCTCTAACCGTTTCGAGATACGGGCCTCGAAGGCGGCAGACGCCAAGAATGTTATCCTATGGGGAAAAATGAAGTTCAGAGGCCGAATTTTGCTGCCCTGTAATATTTTTTCACCAAACTACTTAAAAGGCACATCTGTGGATGTTGGCTTTCTTCCCTCCAAATTTCAGCCCAAAAGACCAAACCGCTCTTTTGCAGCAGGTGGCAAACAATTCCTGTCATTTTGACTATAGGATTAAAAGTAGTGATTTAGACACCTTTCGCGAAATATGACAGTGTCACAAGTGCTATAATTACTTTGTTATTAATTACTTTTCCCCAAAATTTGAAAAACATATTTCTGGGGTGTAAAATAAAGACATGGCTAGCATCCTCAGGGCTCGACTAGGTAAACACAAAAAGAATTATGTCCCTTGATGGTCCCAATTTTAAATGCCAAGCATTTCTGTGATCAGTAACTGAAAACAAAATGGCGGATTTGAAACACTACTAGGGCCATTTGCGACACTGTCGAACTTTTTGTTAACTTTTCCCATTGACTATAATGGGAAAATTATTTTTTTAATAACTTTTGAACCGTTCCATATTTTTTCATGAAATCTTCAAAAGGCACATCAGGGTCCCTGGCCACATGTTCCCTGAGGTGTTTGGAGCAGTCGCATAAACTGAGCGACCTGTAGGTGCGAGCAAAGAATGCCCCAAAAAACGTAATTGCATGCTGGAATGTCACTTGATAACTCTGCAGCTGTATAACTGACCGGTATAAAAGTTGGCATATCCCAAGATCTATGGCTGTGCCCTGTGCCTGCCAAATGTCATGCAAATCTGTTGAACGGTGGCAAATTTATTAAGGTGCAAAGTTTCACCAGTTAACCTTAAATGGGGTACTCAACCCTAACTATGGTAGCACTACCGTGCTACCATAATATATACACACAGTATATATTGCAACAGAAGTTAGTTATGCATCAGTTAGGGTTAAAGCAAAAAAAAAAAGGTAAACATGGTGTTAGTGTTTACAACCCTAATACCCCACCCCTACCCTACACAGACCAAGAGGTGTCGGGGGGGCAGCATTGGGGTTGACAGCCCTAATGCTCACCCCATTCCATTAAAAAATAAGCTGGGTGGGTACAGCATAGGAGAATGGGGTGAGCGTTAGGGCTGCCAACCCCAATGCCGCCCCTGATGCCTCTCGGTCTGTGCAGGTGGGGTGGTAGGGTTGGAAACCCTAACGCCACATTTCCCTACTTTTGTCGCTTTAACCCTAACTGATGCATTAATGACATTTTTTGCAGTTTATTTCCTTACTTTTTGAGACAGTATAATCGTATTGTTACTTTACTGTGGACCCTGCGCTGTCATCCCTCCACAGATGCATATATCTATCTAGCTGTGGAAGCACAGGGACCTCTGGCCCTTGCACTTCCAGTCATAGCACAACAGTCACCAAATTGTCACCATAGCCATGTCATTACCCCACCTCATGTTCCCGATACCGAACATTTTGCAATCCCCACCAAACTGTAACTCTGTACAAGCGCAACGCCAATCCGTAGTGTATGTGTAAAAAACACATTTTGGACAGGACTTGAAAAATGACAGCTGTGACATGCATGGGGTGGTGTAATTAGAAGGCTGTGTTGAAAATGTGGGCTCAGAATATGTAAAATTACCAAAGTTTTGAGCAGGCGTAACAACATTGCATCAAATAGTCATAATTGTGCCATCTTACATAATTTTTTTTTTTTTGTAGACTCTGTTTATGCCTGATTTTGGGGCATCTCTTGGGAATCCACACGAGGCTCTGGGATCCTAACCGCCTGCCTGAACTGCCACTACTCGAGGTACTGTGTCGGAGTCAGGACTCGAGTCTCTCTGGACCCTCTAGGGAGATTCCAGAGTCCCCAAATTCATGTCGGGCAGTGCAGCCGGCTCTGGACGTGTGGACCCAGGCCCCTGGTGGTTCCGTCACCTCCCTGGAGTCAGGGGATTTTCTCATTTTTCCCCACAACCCACCCCCCCAGAGTTCAGATGCAGTGATGTCCTGAGATGTCTGCCGCAGCTCCCTCCCTCTAAGCATGGTGCCCGACGTGCGCACATCCTCCGGCTTTCACCAGGGGCCGATGTTGCACCAAGAAGTCCCTGGATCCCCTCCCCAGAGAGGGGAGAGCAGTCCGCAGATGCTCAATCCTCTCTCTCCCCGGTTAACCTCCAGCAGCCTGGGTTCGTTCCCATAGCGCAATGTGTGGCGTCCATCGCCTCAACCCTCAGCACCACCGGGCCGACCATTTTACATAATTTTGACCCCAAATTTTCAACTTAGCCTTCTTATGACCTCACCACATGTACCCAGTACAAAACATTTCAAATCCCTTCCAAAACATAATTCTGCGTAACCGCAATGTCATTCCATGCCACAGGTGCAAAAACACATTTTGGCCAGGATTTAAAAAGTGACAGCTGTGACATACATGTGGTGGGGTAATAAGAAGACCATGTTGAAAATATGGGGTGAAAATATTGAAAATTTGCAAAGTTACAAGCGTGCCAAGCGAGATTGCAACGAATGCCCATAATGCAGCCATTTTTTGAAATTTTGATCCCAGATTTTCAACCAGGGGCATAGTTAACTTTTTTTACAGGGGGAGCAAAGACTGCTAAAAGTCCTGCTTTTCTATGTAAATCCCAAATCAATAGGCTAGGGGTCTGGGGGCTGCCTAGGCCTCCAGAAGCTGTCAGGTTTTTGATGCATTCTGGTGCATTATAAGGGTAATTTTGGCACTGTTTGGCTGCTTTTAAAGTCTTGTTTGACTTGTTACAAAACAACCACTATCCCTATCAAAATAACTAGCTTTTATTTTTTTTAAAAATTTCAAATCTAAAGCAACTTCTTGATCAGTATCAAGGAGCTGAAACTGTAACCACTTATCCAGAAAAATTAGCCATAAAATATTCACATTGGGAACCATATTAAGACAGGGTTTACAAATGCTGTTAAAAATAAAATACAGTATAAGGGAAGTGACCACGCTGAAGATAAAATATGCTACCACCATTTATAACTTTATTTGTCTATTGCTGTCTCTGTTGTCTCAAGTTAAATTATGGCTACTGGTTAGCCAGAGTAAAAAAGAGCCATATGCAGCAGCAACCAAACAGTCCCCGACCACTGACCACAGCTGCTTGGCTAAAAAACTAATTTTCCAATATAAATAATACATACAGCATTCGTAATGAAGGTCAGAGGCCACTCCAAGTAATTGCTAGCATTGACCTCTGGTCTTTATCATGACATAGAAACATAGAATTTGACGGCAGATAAGGACCGCTTGGCCCACCCAGTCTGCCCATTTCCCTACCTACTGGATAAGCTGCAGATCCTAGTTAACCAGCAGCCTACTTCTTCCTACCCCCACCCCCTAGAATTGCCTTATGACTGTCCCATGCATGCTTGAATTCCACCACGGATTTTGACTCCACAACCTCCTCCGGAAGGCCGTTCCATGCATCCAAACCCTCTCTGTGAAAAAATACTTTAAATTACCTCTGAGCCACCTCCCATCTTCAAATCGTGCCTTGTTCTTGCGCACCTCTTTTTTGAAAGATGTTATCCTCTTGGACTTTGTTGATTCCTTGAGATACTTGAACATTTCTATCATGTCCCCCCTTTCCGCGAGGCTATACATATTAAGTCCTCTCGTCTCCTCATGTCTCTCCGGTGCAGACCCTGCACCATTTTAGCTGTCCTCCTCTGACAGCTCCCATCCTGTCTATGTCTTTATGGAGACTGGGTCTCCAGAACTGCACACAGTACTCAGATGGGGTCTCACCAGCTGTTTATACAGAGGGATAATAACTTCCTGTTTTCTACTGGTGATGCCTCCCTTGCATCCCAGTATCCCCCAGCCCTCCTTGCTGCCCTCTCACATTGCTTGCCCACCTTTAGGTCATCTGTATGACTACCCCAGGTCCCTTTCCATTTTTGTTGTTGTTAGTATCTCACCCCCATTGTGTACTCTTCCCTGGGTTTTGTTTCCCAGGTGCATTACCTGCACTTTAGCATTGAATCTAAGCTGCCATACATTTGACCATTCCTCTAACCTTGCCAAGTCCCTTCTCATCCTTTCCACCCCACCCTGTGCATCAACTCTGTTGCAGATCTTTGTGTCATCAGCAAAGAGTCATACTTTTCCTTCCAGTCCTTCTGCAATGTCACTTATAAAGACATTGAAGAGGACCGTCCTAATACTGAACCCTGCGTACCCCACTAGTAACCTCCTTTCTTCTGAGGGACTCATTTACTATTACCTGTGTGTCCTATTCTCCAGCCAATTCTTTACCCAGGCTGTCATCTTGGGACCCACCCCAGGCTGGCTAACTTGTATATTAATCTTTGTGTGGGACTGTGTCAAATGCCTTGCTAAAGTCTAGGTAGGCCATGTCCACAGCCCCGCCCTGATCTACTACTTTGGTCACCCAGTCAAAGAAATCTATCAGAATCGCTTCATGACCTTCCGCTGTGAATCCATGCTGCCTAGGGTCCTGTGCCCTCTGGCCTCTAGATACCGACAATTCTTTCCTTCAGAAGTGATTCATCATTTTTCCTATCACTGAGGTTAAACTAACAGGTCTGTAGTTTCCTGCTTCTGCCTTGCTCCCACTTTTGTGAAGGGAATCGATCTGCCCTCCTCCAGTCCTCCGGTACCACCCCATCCTTCCATGATTTGTTAGAGGGCAGTCAGTGGTGTCACTAGTTCCCATTAGTTCTTTAGAATTCTGGGATGAATCCCATCAGGCCCCATTGCTTTGTCCACCTTCAGTTTTAAGAGTTCTTTCAGAACCCTTTCTTCTGTAAATGGGTTGGTATCAACTTCTGTATCCAGAGTGTTCTACTGTTTGGTTTTATGTACCTCTCTCATTTGTAAATACTGAGTAGGGAAGATGCAGAGCTCACTGCCACGCTCACCTCGCCGATCGGATAGCTGTAGGGCTGCACGCCCGCGGTCATGGCATGACCTAGTATGCAGCCCATATCAGAAATTCAGTCCAGATATGTGGATGAATTCATTCATATCTGGACTGAGTAGATGGATGATGCATACCCATTGTCTCATGCTGTGAACCAATGGGCGGCAGCCCTACCAGCTGTCAGTCGGTGGGTGGCGGGCGCAGGCGGGTGGGTGCTGCCGCCTGCTGGCTGACGGGGGGGGGCAGTGGGGCTCAGTAGGCAGGTGGGGTGGGGTCCACTAGACCACCAGGGATATTGGACTTGGGGGCGATTATAGATGCCCGCGATCAGGCTCAGTGCGTCCACTGGACCACCAGGGATATTGGACTTGGGGATCGTACTGTTGCCCGCGATCGGGCACATAGAGGTCCACTGACCACCAGGATATTGACAGTTTTTCTTTATCTTACAGGAATTCTCGCGATCAGGTTGTAGGGGCGTTGGTCCTCGATGGCTGCTGCCCGGCAGGTGCCAGGCGTGCTTCATCGAATCGGGCGCACCTGCATGCTATCGGCATGCAAATGGGGCTACAATGAGATGCAAATGGCCCCCTGTGCGCCTTGCATAACGTATAGCCACATTTGCATGGCCCCATCTGAATATCGCAGGTACTGTGCATGGCACAATGGCACTTGCGCCACCGCATTTCCATGCTCCACTCTGGCCACTTGCGCTGGTGCAGTGCCACTGCGCCATGCACAGTGGGGGTGGCCAGGGTGCAATATTCAAAGCTGCTGCGCCATAGCGCAGCTCTGTTGAATATCGCCCAGGCAACACCCCTGCGAAACAAAGTTGAGCTGCGCCCAGGCTTGCGCCATAGCCTGGCACAGTTTGAATATCCGGACCACTGTGTCCCTGATGGGCACCTCTCACACTGTATCCCCACTCCACCTTCTGTGTCCACATATTGCTTTTGCTCACTTCTCTGTTCTCTCCCTCCCTCCCATCCTGTTCTCTCCATTCTGCTGCCTTCCACAGCTTTTAAATCTGTGTGCGTTATGACCCAGTGAAAGCAGCTAAACTAAGAGGTACAAATGAACAGCTGCTATGTATTTCCTCCTGCAATGGGTGACACTATTTCCACCTCATTTTCATGTAGCAGGGGTTTGCTAAGATTCAGTCTAAGTGGCTTTGGTGGTTTATGAATTGTGATACTCATCTGCCCCCCCCCCAATAAAACAAATGTTTTGCTCCTATCTCCAGCCACTCCTGCTCTCTCTACCCCCAGTAAGCACTAGGCAGGCCTCAGGTACCCCCTTCCTCTGGCCCTTCTCATGACTTGCCCCAGCAATCAGTCTGTGTCATGCTCCTTCGGCACCCGCCATCCCCTTCCCCAACTCACAGTCCTGTGAGTTTCCCTAACAGTCACTACTAATGCAGGCTGCCTGGCCATGCACCCTCACACCCCACCATTTTACTCTAGCATGTCCTCTCCGCTCAGCCTCCCCTCACCCCATCATTTCTCCCTATACCTTATCGCCCTTCTTCCACCACCCTTCACCTCCACCGCAGTACATACCTCTCTCTCGTATCTCCTTTCTTCACCCCTCTGCCAGCTATCCCCATCCCTCTGGACTACTGACAAGGCACTTTGTGGCTGCATACCCCTTCCCACCCTCATAAAGTGTTTTTCTTGTTATTTAACTTGTAAATATGTTTTGAGTTATGCTGCAAGTTCTGAATCCAAGCTGTATCGTTCATTATAACGTACCTTTGCTTTCTCCTATCGTACTTCGTTTTGCAATCTATGACATGGAACCTTTGTAAAAGAGCTTGTGCTCAAAGGTCTTTTCCGAATCACTAAATAAATAAATAACAAAATCTGTACTAACCCCTCTGGAATACCATAAGGTTACCCTGGCAGCGTCACTCATTTTAACTTTGAATTAGTTGATCTTCATTCAAAGTTTTAATGATTCAAGACCAAGGCATGGGCCAACCAGCTGCTCCATAGCCAACAAATCTGCAAATGGGTCTACAAAGGGTCCCTGCCAGTCCTTTTAAAAACTTAAATGTAAGTTACTGGGTCTTGCGGCCTGCT
The DNA here is from genome assembly GCA_016271365.2 of Neoceratodus forsteri. Taxonomy (NCBI): domain Eukaryota; kingdom Metazoa; phylum Chordata; order Ceratodontiformes; family Ceratodontidae; genus Neoceratodus; species Neoceratodus forsteri. The sequence goes on along the minus strand of CM057449.1, from coordinate 142,471,540 downwards.
GCTGAGGCTCACCCCAACACGTCTCTCCAACTCCTCTCCTCTGCTCCCATCTTGTTCCTTCCTGGCAGCAGCATGTGTTCACCGGGCGGGCCTCTCGTCAGGGATTGGGACAGGGAATCATCCAATAGGCAAGTCGGTGATGGCAACCAAGGAGAAATCCTCGAACTGATGGCAACGGGCTGGCAAGTCACTCACGGTGGAGTGTAGACCGACCACAATGTGCGCTACAGTCCCACTACTGCTGCTACACTTCTCTATGGCTGGTAGAGGCAACTGGGCAAGAAATGGCACCATAATGGTTTACAGCTTGTGCAGGCATGCGCGCGACTGTGGCTGCACTGCTCTGTGATTGGCTGCAAAATGCACATTGCTGTGGTTACGGCATGCTTGCAGCCAATCAGGATGTTCGGGACAATCGTTGGGAGTCAGACAATACTTAACATATTTTTAAAAAATCTGCACAGTCCCCAGTGCCACCCCCCCACCCCGGTCCACTACTCCACTCCTCCCAGCCAGGTCCAGCCAGCCCAAGAGCAAAAAAAACAACAACCCCCCAAAACACAAGCGAGCAAACTCAAGAAGTCCAAGTCTCTTTTCTCGGGGCCTGCCTCTGCCCGCAATCTATGCCACTGTTTTCAACATAGCCTTCTTATGACTCCAAAGCATGAACAATATGACTGTTGTCGCACATATCCCACTGGAAAAGTGATTTTGCCAACTGACCATGAAATCACCTTTCCGCCGAGAGTTGCCTAATGACAGTCATATTGTTCATGAGGTGGGGTCCCCAAACAACCATGTTGAAAATTTGGCTGAAAGTTGAACGCCCCCTTTGAAATACATAGTAGCGCATTTACCTTAGTTCATATTGCAGTCGCTGGTTCCAGCAGCAAGATGTGCCTTTGATTGGTGGAGTGGGTCTCAAACCTGAGACCTTCCTAGGGGAGTAGCAGTCTGTGGGGACTTCATGGGGGGTGTGGGGAGGTAGGTGCACAGTGGGTGGTGCGTGCATGATTGGCAATGGACTTTTATTTCAGGAAAAAGTACAAAAGACATCGAGGGATGCTTTTTCCTTTACAGCGCAAAAAGGGACAGACTGAGGGGTGACACCACTGCCACCAGTGAAGGTACATGCGTTGTAGGGTGGGGAGTACCACTGGCCACCAGGGAAATTAAAGAGGCAGGTGGGGATAGCGATGAGAGGGTGGGGTACCACTGGCCACCAAGAAAATTAAGTAAATGCGTGGGGACAGTGATCGGAGAGTGGAGGGTACCACTAGACACCAGGGACATAGAGAATCATCATGGGGACAGCTATCTGAGGGTGGGGGGTACCTCTAGACACCAAGGAAATTCTACATACCCATGGGGACAGCGATCGGAAGCTGGGGGTACCACTAGACACCAGGCCATTAAAAATAATCATGGGGACAGCGATCGGAGGTGGGAATACCACTAGCCACCACAGAAAATATGAAAAAAGTGTTTATACCGATGGAGGGTGGCGAGAAAGAGTCCTTTCTAGCCACTCACTAGAATGCAGTTAAATGGACACACCACAGTATTTTGTTCTATCAGATTCCTTCGCATGGATTCTGTAGTAGTTTTATGGTAAAGTAACTTTGAAGGTTTTCTTAAGCTTTTACAGTATATTCTTTTTTTGTGACTCGCGAAAAAGGAATCGGCTCATGAAAAAGGACTATAAAAGCCTTAAAAAACACCCTCCAAGGTTGCTTAGACATAAAACAACTTCAGAATCCATGTAAGGGAGTACCGATGAACAAGATACATGACTTGGTGTACCTGTTTTACTTCATTTTTGTAGGTTTTCAATTTTTTAATTTTTGAAGAAAAAAATAACAGGAAACAAGATGGCGGCTCAAGAAAAAGGAATTTTTTCTCATGATCAAGGATTATTGTTCTCACGAAACAGGATCGCTCTGGTGAGACTAAATCCTTATTCACGAGACCAAATCCTTTGTCAAGAAAAATACAGCTATCCAAAAGACTGGAATGTTCAGAAAAGTCCCATATGATATAATAGGAACTAAAAAACGGAATAACTTTGCAACAAATTAATATTATTACACCAAGTTTTCACTGTCTGTTCATAGAACATAGAAACATAGACTCTGACAGCAGATAAGAACCGCTTGGCCCACCTAGTCTGCCCATTTCCCTACCTATTTGATAAGCTGAAGATTCTAGTTAACCAACAGCCTACTTCCTCCTACCCCCTACTAGAATTGCCTTATGTCTGTCCCATGCATTCTTGAATTCCCCCACTATTTTTGACCCTACGACCTCCTCTGCTACCAAGGTTCTTTATACCCTACAAAAATCATGCATAAATTCCACGCCATCTGGCCGCAAGACGATGAAGAAAAAAATGAAAAAAAGGTGGAACTTTTTTCACTATCCAGAGCTCAGAATCTGCACATCCGACCAAAATGAAACTTACCACATCAAGAGTTCTACCCCACAGGACAGCACATACCAAATTGTGTGCAAATCCATTGAACGGTTGCAAAATTATTAAAGTGCAAATTTTTTTTTTTGTCCGCTCCAGCGCCAGATATCAGCCAGGTCACGGCCCTCGTTGCCCTTGCTCCCAAATCAGCTGTCCTCCCTGCCCCCTGGCTTGCCCCCCAGGGTGGGGCTGTGCCACCAGCCAAGGTGTCATGGACACAGGTCTGGAATGGGAGTCAGCCTGGGAGCGATAGAGGGTCGTCGAGGCAGCTTCACAGAGGCGCTGCGGTGGGATTTTTCTATTTTAGCTCCCTCTGGAGCCAGATGCATGCAAAGACGCTGGCCATGGTGACTCGTGCACTCCATGCACGCTCCCTCGAGGTGTCTGCACCCGACTCCCCCTCATGTACGCGCACGTACACCATGCTCCCCAGCCTCCAGCAGGGGGCACTCAAGTGCCAGTGCCGTGATCCCCCCTCTTCCCAGGGGAGGAGAGCAGTCCTCCGGATGCTCTATCCTCCCCTGCCCCTACCGACCCCCGGTGGCCCATGTCCGTTCCTGAACATGGGTTGCCGGCATGTTGCGAGGTGTGGCATCCAGCACCTCAACCCTCAGCACCACCGGGCTGGTGCAAAATTTAAGGTTTAACATTAAACATGCTACTCAACCCTAACTATAGAGGCACAACTGTGCCTCTATTATTTATATATATATATATATATATATCTATATATTTTTTTTTTTTCATAATTTTTGATCAGGAAAGGCACATTAAGCTGTGATAACTTGTTTTCAGGTGTGTCCTGGGGGTGGATTGCATGGACCTATTTTATTGACCGGGTGAAGGTCGGCCATGACACTGGAAGAAGCTCCCCTATTCTTCTTTGATTAAGTGCTTTGGGATCTTTTATTCCACCTGGAAAGTCACCAGAGACAGGCAGAAGGGACTGTGGTTTAATGTCTTATCTGAAGAATGACACCTCACTAGCGCAGCACCCCCCCCCCATACTACAGTGACAGTTATTGGTATTAACCCCCAGTGGCGGCTCTACACCAGGGCCTGCCAGGGCACATGCCCCGGTAAAAAAATGCTGTGCCCCATATGGTGCAGAGCTTCCCCCATAGTAACAATGTATCAGTGCCCTGGCTGCCATCTGTTGTGCCTCAGCTGTGCCCTGATAACCATTTGCGGCTAGAGCCACTACTGTTAACCCCATGTACATGGTACAGGACTAGAACCCACAACCTTCCAATTTTCCAGCCCCAAAGGCAAGTGGGCTACCTCTTAAGCCACCAACACTACCTAGCTGTCTATCTACATATAGTATATACATATATTAGGGACTATGAGAAAATGTTCATAGATAAAACACATTTTACTGATCGCCAACAAATGTGCATGAGTCCACAAAAATTGAACAATCAAAGTGTGTGGTGTTTGATTTTCTAAGAACCGAACCTGTAGCTCTGATTCCTATATACAGTACCAGGTGCACAGGGAAATGATGGAGCTGGGGTACAATTCTCTGCCACTGATAGCTATACCTTTTGTTACCCCCAGCTATCCCCGCTTCATCACACCACTGAGAATACTTCTTTGTTTGCTACCTGGCTTGCTACTTTACAAGTCTTCAATCAGCTTCAGTGGCTCAATGGGTAGCCTGCTTGCCTCTGAGGCTGGAGGTTCAGAAGGCCATGGGTTCCAACCCCACACCAGGTACTTGGGTAGCACCCCTAACAGACACTGTTGTGCAGTACAAGAGTGGTGCTTCACTACTGAGGGTTTGTCCTTCAGATGAGACGTTAAACTGAGGTCCTTTCTGCACATCGCTGGCCACTGTCCAAGTGGATATGATCCCATGGCACTTATCAAAGAAGAGAAGGGGAAGTTTTCCCTGGTGTCGTGGCCAATATTCCCCGGTCCATGCAACTCACCCCCCAGAATGCACCTGGAAACAAGCTGTTGCAGCTCAGTGTGCCGTTCCTTGTCAAAAATTACAAACAAACATACAGATTTCCAGTGTCCTTCAAGTGTACCCCTTACTTCAGTATTTTTAAACTGAGGTTCATGTCTTTGAGAAAATATATGAACATACAATGAAGCCAGCAGAATAAGGCCATTAGGTCTCTAGAGTCTGCTCATATTGCAGGGTTCTCAGTGTCAGTTAATGACACTGCCCACTCCCCAACTACCCCCTCCTCTCTCTGCCCCCCTCGTGACTCTTATTTTCTCCTTAACTCCACCCCAGTCTCTCTTGATGCTGTCTACGGTTTCCAGCAAAACCACTTCTGCAGGATGCACATTCCAATCCGCCACTGCCCTCTCTGTGAAGAAGTGCCTCCTGGTCACTCTCCTAAACCTCCCCCTTCCAACATTAGACTGTGCCACCCCCATGTTTCTGTTCCCATTGAGGCTGAAGAGACCTTCCATATCCACTTTATTAATCCCTTTCAAATACCTGAAGGTCTCAATCATATCCACTCTTCTCTCCTTCAGGGAGCACATGTTGAGGGCCTGCAACCTCTCCTCATATGTCCTTCCCTGCCGGCTCATAATCATGTGTGTTGCCCTTCTTTGGACTGACTCCATCAGATTTTTGACCTTTTCAAGGTATTGGCATCAGTATGGTGAGCTATACTGCAGGTGAGGCCTCAACAATGACTTTTACAATTGCAGTATTACCTCCTCCTGCCTACTGATGATCCCCCTTGTGATACAGACCAACATTTTATTTGTCTTTGCCTATGATTGCACATAACCTAATTTTATTTCATATTCATTGTAAAAAAAAAAAAAAACTAGTTATGCTGCTGTTACAGATTAAACATGAAGGAGGAGATTTTAAAATGCCTGAGTCTGTTTTTTTGGATGCAGGTGGTGCAAATTCCACCAGAACTGTTAGACCACCTAAAAGGCGGTCTAAATTCCGGACACGTTTTCTTTGACTTGCACTCTGAAAATGACACATGCATCAAAATGTTGATGCATGCATCTTGTTTTTTGCCATAAATTGCATCAAGCGTCACAAATGTGTCCAGATGTTTGAAAATATGATGCATACATCTGGACACATTTCCCTGGAGACAGCACGCATCAGAAAGTCGGACGCAAATGCTTCGTCTGGGGTTTTGAAAAATCCCAACCAAAGCCACAGAAGCAGGGAAATGTGATGTGAGGGTAAGAGCAGATCTGATAACCCTACCTGCTTGTATGCAATGCTGCAGTCCCATTCTACAGCCTATAATATATGCTCTAGTGATACCTTTTTACTTCATGAAACTGAGTACTCCACTAGAAACCGCCAAGAAGTCTTCTCTTCCTCAACACTCAGGTTCTAGAATTGTCTTCCAGTTCCAGTCAGGTGTTTGGAGTCTCATCCGCACTTTAGAAAAGTGTTACTTGAGCACTGTCTAAGCCTAACAAAGGGTTATCTGCCCATAATGCTCTGTGTCTCCTGTGCATAAAATGTGCTCTGGTTTTATTTTCTGTGTCTCCTGGTCTGCTGTTATCTGGCTGTGCACTCTATCTTGTGCTTGAGCTCACTCTGTACGTTCTCATGCTGTAATACTGTATCAGTTCTATAACCTGTCACTGTTATATCATTACTGGTCTGAGGTCTGAATACAACCTAAAAAAATCTCTGTAAGCCCCCACCCCCATTACATATGAACATGTGTAATGGAGAATACCTTCTACGGGCAAAACAGTGGTGGGATTCAAAAAAAGCCTGTGATTAGGCACAAGGGAATCACAGAGAAAAGGAAGGGGGTGGACGAGATAGTGCCATAGACCAAGCAGGGTCTGCAGCATAAGATGTCATACACAAAGGGTTTGTAAAACAAACACACAAAAAAAGGCAGGTTTGTCCATTTACTATATTTTATTTGATATAATTACTGCTTTATGTTTCCTCATGCAGTGAAGCATGATTGGCTTACCATGCACCTCAAAACAGTTAAGGCAAAGAACAAACATAGAAATTGATGGCAGATAAGGGCCGCTTAGCCCATCCAGGACGTGTTTTAAAAAAACTCATTACGCACTGTTGCTTGAATATTAGTCGCTGTGTACTGCTTGTTTGCTCTCTTATACCCGGATCATTCCTGAAAATAGCTATTTTGTTGCCTAGTGTACTTACCTGAGCACCAAAAAATAAAATAAATTTTAAAAAATTAACCCGAGTCTGTGTGAATGTGTGTCATAGGGTTTGAATGACTGTTCGCTACAGTATTGACATTGCCTCAACTTTGGCACCCCTCCCTCAAAGCACTGATACATAAGGATCACCACACCATCCATTCAGCAAGATTAAGGGTAATTGCTTATACTGTAGCAGGTCCATAGGGCACAACTATTTTGTATCACATAATTTACAGTGAGATCAGTCTCTATTGATTCCTATGGGTATGCAACATGTGAGAGAAAATCGGGAAGATGCTAGTGTACACCCATAGGGGAACAGGCCAACCACAAACTTCCAGTCCCAATCTGATTGAATAACTTTTTAGGCTAGTGTCCTACCGCAGACAGGAAGATGACCAGCTATCAAAAAAAAGGCTATGTTCGTCTGTTGGTAGCACTAAGTGACTTGGTTAATGTTAGTCTGGACCCTTCCAAGCCATTGAACAACAGCACAAATCTGGTGCCCATTCCCACCGCCAGTGAAAATTGCTTTGCTGACCCCCCTCCCCAGTGAAGATCCTTCCCATCCCCCCAGAAGCCACAGCACAGTACCTGAAGTCCGGTGGTCAGGGGCCCACCCTGCCACCAGTGCAGATCACTTTACTGCCATCACCCCATGATGGAACTTGTCTCCCAACAGCACAAATCTGGTGGTTAGGTGCCCGTCCCTGCTACTGGACAGGAACTCTTTGCTGACACTCCCATCCCCACCCCCATGTTAAGGTGCTTGCAGTCCCCCCCCCCAATAAGCCACGGCAAGCACAAAAGTCCAGTGGTCAGGGTACCCATCACCACCACTGTGAAGATCACTTGCTGACCCTCACCAGTGAAGGCACTTTCTGTCTTTGCCTATCCCCCAGCACTACAGCACAGAACTAGAGTCCAGCAGTCAAGCTTCCATCCCAACTGCCAGTGAATATCACTTTGCTATCACCCCGTTTTCCTTTACTGCTCAACTCCCTTTTTATATCAGTGTGTGGGCTAGATGTCCTATGAGTGATCCTGTGCACTGTTCCGTGGTGCGTATAGTGTGTACTCATTGTCTGCCTGGTTCTGGCACGGAGTCAATTTTATATTTTAGTAACCTGGTCTCCCACTGTGGATGGAAAGCCCATTTCAGCCTTCTTCTCCATTACACACAAATCAGCCTTTTACTTCCTCCTGTTTGGCAAGTCAACTGGATGGCTGGGCAAAATATATTGGGGAGATTGTTTAACCAGGAAAGGCACACTAAGCTGAAGCTTGTTTCCAGGCTGAGTACAAGGAAGTTAAACGACTTGTTCAGGGTCACACAGTATGCAAGTGCGGGCGGAAGGGATTCAAACCCCGGTCTCCAGGTTTGCAGCTTAGTGCTCTTAATCCCTATACTATACTATACTATACTATACTATACTATACTATACTATACTAATCTCCTTCAGCATATATGGCTGTGACTTCCACAAAATTATCACAACATTCCACAATTTTCACAAAACAGCTCATGAAATTTGACTAGACGTACTGATGGTATTTTGAAATTTGTAGCTGCTTATAACTTGGCCATCTTTTATGCAAGAGTTAAAAATGTTGCTGCACACAGCCTCCTTTGCAGGGTCTTTGAACCTGCCAAAACTGGTTGCATAGCATTATCTAGGTTTACACTTATAGTGGCTTAAAATGTTGCAATTTACTTAACTTACAAAATTTTGTTAAAAAAAGTCAAAATATTTGGTGTTTTTCGTTTAGTCCACATGAAAGGTAAAGACTTGAAACTCAGCACACATACCCAGTAAATGTAAAACACCAAATGTGGTAAAATTTTAATGCATGGTGTTAAACCTAGATAGAAAGAAAATTTAAATAGAATTACTACAGCAAAATCTCACAGAAGCAAAATTATAATTCCATAATTTCGGTCTACAGGAAGCTCCACCCTAAGCTTGGTGTGCTTTATAGGATAAGAGGAGCAGCATCCCACTTCCTGCCTGCAGAGAGATCCTCTCAAAGATGATTTTCTCCATTTTGACTATGGTGACATTATTTACAGTGCTGCTTCCAAGTCTACCTTAGCCAGACTGGGTCCCTTAAACCCCTATGCACTCGCCACTGTTCTTTGTACACCTCCCTCTCCTCTCTTGATGCCAGGCGTCTTACCCACTGTGTCTCCCTCCCCTCATATCTTGCTTCTCTCCTCTCTTCCCCCTTTGTACCTCTTACTCCCTTTGCAGTGCTTGCTGTCACTCTCGTGCTCTTCCCCCAATGAAATCCACTGCTGGTCAAGCTACCTTCTCATTCTGCTCCCCTAAACTCTGGGGTTCTCGTCCCCCTTCCCTCTACTCCTTCCCTTCTCACACTAAAATCTCTCTCCCTCATGATTTCTCGACCCATTCCTGCGGAGTGGCTCCTGATACTGGGGTGGATTCTGTCCACTGCCCCCCACCCTGCAGAGACACTAGTATAGCCCTGTCTTCCCCCAGTTATCAGTCACTACCCCCTACCCCTTATTATTGCATTGTTGCTCACTGCTTGTTCTTCTTTCACACTTCCTTCTGCAATTTATTGTATTCCAAAATGCCTGCTCAAGAAGCATTGCCTGTAATTTGTTTGTTTTGTTACACTTATTTCCATGTTATTGTATTATGTTTGAACTTTGTACTTTGTATTTGCACTGTTCTCTCCTCTTCACCTTCCCCCAGGATGCATCTGGAAACAAGTCAGTACCAGCTCAGTATGACTTTCCTGGTAAAAGTTTTGAAATAAATAAATATGTACATACATACAATAAACAAACAAAATGCTTAGATTTCATAATGGGTTATCCATCACAATGTTGTGTCCTTCATAATGTAGTTTACTTATTGCATATGAAATTTCAGCAGTGATATATCCCTCCGGTTATGAGCATAATCATACTCCGTTTTCAATTTACTGGCTGGTATCCCTTTTAATGAAGTCATTTTTTAAAAATACATGGAATCCTGCCGGCCCGCCAATGCAGCGGCAAGGCGTCTACTTGCAGCGCCAACATCCCGGGTTCAGGGACAGACTTGGGAGTCGGAGGGCTGGCTGGGGGGGGAGGATTGAGTGTTCCAGAGACTGCTCTCCCTCTCTGGGGGAGAGGGGCTGAGTATCCAGTGCAATGCAGACCTTTGACGGAGGCGGGGGTACTGCTGCGGCTGGCGCCACACGTCGGGGGGGAGGGCAGACGCTGGTCATTATTGCACATACCCGCCCCCGGGGATTTCTTCAGCAAAGAAAAAGCCGGCCCCCGTGCATAATGCCGGCTCTGCCACCTCCCCCGCTGCCTACCCATGTTTGCCGTGGGGGTCCCACTCCCATGGCCCCAACCCAGGGGGTAAGCCAGGTTCAGCCTACCCAGTGTCCATGGGAGGGGTGTCTGCCCAGTGGCCCCACCCAGGGGGGTTAGCCTGGGCATGGGGGGGACAGTGGGTGGAGCAGGGCTAAACCTTGGGGGTGAGGAAAAAAAATACATGGAGTCCTCTCATTTAATGTAAGTCACTGAAGATATACACATTGTATAGATATCTATCAGGGGTGAATCTTGGAGGAGGGGGCTAAATGCCCCCTAAAATTTGTTTTTTTTTTCTTAATTAAATTAGCCTACAGTTTATGACCAGTAATGACTTTTTTTAATAGGTAAGCCCCACCTCCGGCTCTTTTGGCTAGAGTGGATGCTGATTATTGTGCAAAGGGAAGCGTTATATTAAAAAATCAACTACATTATAGACCAAGTGCATAATTCTTATCAGGAATTCTCTACCAAATCCCATAGAAAATCTTGGGAGCCATGTTTGTGCAGCACAAACTGCATCCACTTAAAGTGCTCTGTTGAATAATAGCCGATCCCAGTTTCCTTCATCTGTGGGTTCTTTCCATAAAAAAATACCTCCTGATAGCCCTCTTAGATTTTCCTGCCAACAGCTTCATGGAGTTTCCCCAGTGCTTGTGTTCCCACTCAGTCTGGACAGTTGCCCACTCTCCACCTTCTTTACCCCGTGAAGGTATCTGTATGCAGTGTTGGGCAAGTTACTTTTAAAAAGTTATAAGTTAGTGTTACTACTTACCATCAAATATTTGTAATAGTGACTTCCAATGACATCAGTGTCAACAAGCTATGTAGGCACGTAGTGGCAGAGCTCCTACGCCGCCTGTTTCTAATCTCATGAAATCGGCAGTACAGTTATGGAAAATAATGTCCAGAAGGCACAGGTTATCACAGGTGCGGATGACAGCCCATCAGAAGCTGAAAATCTATCAAATGAACAGCTTGATTGCACGTTGGAAACTGCGGTTTAGCAGAGACTGCAATCTCAGCTCAGGCAGGCCCTCCTCAAGCTGTACAGCACCGCCACACTTGCATAGCGAGCTGGATGAAGACAGAGAAGAGAACATTACAATTACATCCCACAGACTGGTGAGGAAATTTACAAAACATCGGCTCATCCCTTCAGTGTCTGGAGTCTGGCTGGCAGATGTCCAACAAGAGGTCCATAACATATAGGCAGAAGTGGCGGGCATGGAGCTGAGCCTCACCGACATCACTTAATAGTCAGAGATATACATAACACAGCCCTGCTGTATCTTTATAAAAAGGAAAGGGAGAAGGCTGCCAAAGTCCCTGTTCACACTAGGGACCATTTATAAAACGTTACTAAAAATGTTTTATAAATCGGTCCATAGCACGGTTGTTGGAGCATTCACACTCAATTCAGACAACCATGCCAGGTGGAAGGGGTTCCCAGGCATGACCGGCACCAGCTCAAAGCATTATGGGTCTCCTAGGCCGAGTGCATGATGGGCTACCCAGAACGACACCAAACCGATCAATAAAATATATGGGCAGAATCGATTCTTCCACTGCACAGTGGTGCCTGTAATGTATAATTTTTTTATTCTGTGGCTGGCCGAAATGGATTTTTTCACAGAGGGGTTGCCTTAACTCATGTTACAGCACGGTTTGCGTACACACTGCTGTTAACACGGATTAAGGCAACCGTGTTTAGCTAAAACCGTCCTAAAGACTACCTCTTAGCAGGGTTTTAGCATGGTTTTAGGACACAATTGTAATACGGTTTTAACCATGTTACAGTGTGAACGCAAACCATGTTCCAGGACCTTAAAACGGTTTAAGGCAGTTAAACCATTTTAAACTTCCTAGAGTGAACAGGACCTTAGAGAAACAACATTCAATTCACAGAACACCAGAAAGAATGAAAAGTGGATATTCAGAACATCTTATAGCCGCTTGGCTATCAAAACTCACAGGGCTGGTAACAAAAAATGCTCCACTATCCATCGAGAGGGCTCACAGGGCCTTTGCCCCAAACCCCACGAACCAGAAAGCATGTCCTAGGTTCTTCAAAGCCAAGTGTTTAAACTACAGGGAAAAAAAGTTGACTTTTTGAAACATGTCTATGAGAAAAAAAAGTTTTTCTTTGGAGATGCACGTATTTACCTTGATCACGACTACGCACCTTAAACCCAAACCAAGCACTCAAGAGTACTTGATGTACAGAAAGAGCTTAAGGTTAAGGGACTTAAATGCTATCCCTTTTTCCCAGCCCATATAAAGGTGTCCTGGAAGATGTAACTAAAAGTGTACAAGGATGAGAGGGTACAGAACAGAGGGTGGCCAGGCTGGACTGCTGTCTGTTTGAGCTCTAACTGAGCTCTTGAAAACTGTAACAAACCCTCCTCTTTGCTACTAAAATGTTTTTAAAACAGAATAAGGAGAATCCTCATTTTTATCTGAAAGCATTTATCCAGATGAAAGTATTTGTTAGAGTAAGTAAGTGTTATTTAGGTTCGAGACATAGGGCACAAGGCTCAGATAGGGTGGGCAAGTGACTAAGCACAGGAGTCAGTTTTTTTTTTTTCCAGGGAGGAATTTTTCGAGTGTGCTGCTGGAGAGCTGCTACACTTGATGCCGTTCGTTTGTGGTGGCATTTGCAGCTATGAAGACCCTGACTGACGAAACAGCCGAGTATGTTAACCAGGCTTAGAGCCTTGGCGTGGAGACTGTCGGAGCCTTGAAGTTGTAATGAACTCTTCTGCTGACTGGAGAATTGGGAGCAGAGCTTGTAAGGCAGCTGTACCTGTGGGCAGTGGCCGAGGATCGTAGGAGATCGGTGGCTGTGGTCCACAATGGAGCAGAGACCAAGCAGGATTGTTTGTCAGTCCAAGACCCTGCATTGCTGGGTAAAGACTCATCCTGCAAACTCTGCTCCTGGATGACTCGGGAGAAGTAGTATAAGTTCACCCCAGTGTAATATTTATTTCGACCGGTTGGTTGGATAACAGCTCATGTATGATCTGCAGCTCATAGGAATTGCTGTGGTGAGAGCACCATTTTCTGTTTTACAGTTTCCCTCCAAAAACTGTTTCTTTTGTTTACCATCTTGGTGAGAGCACTGCTGGAAGGTGTTTTTCAATAAACAGAGACTGTGCTCTGGTTCCCACAGTTTAATATTTTCTATATTCAGGACTATTGTGTGCATATTCTTCCTTTGTAGCACACTACACAAATTCTCCTACTGAATATTTTAGTTATTGGGAGGGCTGTGTGAGTGCATTGGTTAGTTGGTTTGGGGGGGGGTTGATTTAGTTATCTTGTGTGTATTAGTATTGGATGTCTGGTGGCTGGTTGTGTAGGATTAGGGTGTGTGAGTGGAATTTTATAATTTAGCTTATTTATAGGTTATAGAAACAGAGACTATGACAGCAGATAAGGACCTACCAGTCCACTTAGTCTGTCCATTTCCCTACTTGGTTGGACAATCCCTGCCCTTATCTGGACTGCTATTCCCCCGCTCTGCTGCACAGCAGGATGCCTTTATGCTTATCCCATGCACTTTTGATTTCCTGTACTGTTTTCGCTTCCAACACCTCTGCTGGTAAGCTGTTCCATGGATCTACCACCCTCTCTGCGAAAAAATACTCCCTAGCATTCCCCTTAAGCCTCCCTCCCTCCAGCCGCATGTTATGTTCCCCTTGTCCTTGTGCATTTTCTTCCTTGAAATATGTGCCCCTCCTGTACCCTGTTTATTCCTCTATGGTATTTGAAAGTCTGTCATGTCCCCTCTCTCCCTTCTCGTGAACAGATGTCAAGTTCCCTGAGTCTTTCCTCATAAGGGCTTGTGGTGCAGTGCATGTATCATTTTTGTTGCTCTTCTCTGGACTGCTTCAATTCTGTCTATGTCCTTCCTGAGATGCGGTCTCCAGAATTGGACACAGTATACCAGATGAGGCCTCACCAGTGATCTATACAGTGGCATCACTACTTCGCTCCTCCTACTGGTTATGCCCCTTCCTATGCACCCCAGCATTCTGTTTGCTTTCCCCACTGCTTTTTTGCATTGTTTGGATGACTTCAGATCACTGGATATGATAACCCCCAAGACTCTCTCCTGACTTGTGGTGGCTAGAACCTGCCCCCATCCTGTATTCCTCTCTTATTTGAGGGTGGTTTGGGTAATTTATGTGGGGTGATTTTTAATTGTGTGGGAAAGCAGTCAGAAGATGTGCCTTGGTTTCAGACCACAGCAGATTACCTATCCCACGTCCATGCTGCTTGAACGCCACCCTTTCACTGACCCCTCCCCCCTTTATCAGCTATGGTGATTAGGCACTGTAGGGAGGTCATGATTGGGAGAAGGCTGAATGGTGGGCAGCAGGGGTGTTGGAGGTATAGTGGGAGTGGGCTATATTAGGGTGGTCAGGACCAGGAGGCGACCTGGGGCAAAGTGAGGCCTGGAAAGAGACCAGACGTGTCTGTTACCCATACCCAGGGCTCCCACTGGACCAAGTGGGCAAGTAGCCGTTGGGTCAGAGACCTCCAGCAGACCCCCCCTTGGGGTGGGTCTATGCAATGCCAGATTGATTAGGAACAAGACCGCAATTATTGTGGACTTGATTTCCTCAGTTGATCTGGCTTGCATTATGAAGACCTGGTTGGGGGATGATATGGGTCCTGTACTGGAGGCGTCTGTCCCAGTCAGGTTCTCTGTGGTGCACTTCCTGAGAATGGAATGCAGGGGTGGGGGTGTGGCCATCTGTTTTAGATACGGCTTGAACTTTTCCGTGCACTGGGTTCTACTTCATCATTTGAATGCATGGCCATGCACAGTAGTCCAGGTGCAGGCTGCAGAATCCTTCTCGTATACCAGACTCCAGGGCTTGAGGGGACATTTCTGCAGGAAGTCACAAACTTCATCGCTGATGGGGCTTTTTGAGTTGCCCAGATGGTTGGTACTGGGTGACTTCAATGCTTGGCTTGATGACAAACTCTTGCATTTTGGTTATGACTTCCTCCAGACAATGACCTTGTTGGGCCTCGCATAAGCTTTTGCTTCTGCGACCCATAGCCACGGTCATGCCTTGGACCTAGTGTTTGCTCTAGGGCTTGAGATGACTGACTTCAGGATTTATCCGATTGCTTAGTCAATTACTGCACGGTAGAAATCTCATTCGGGGCCCCCCCATTAGTCCTTCTCCTGCAGAGATGGTCCACTACTGCCCTTTAAAGGGGTTGTTCCCAGAACAACTGATGGAGGTACTGGATCTACTTGGTGTGAATGTTGCCTGTGTAATGGGTACAGGTGAGGTTGTGGCAGCTTATAATAGGGCTGTCTCCAAGATGCTCAACTCTGTCGCACCAGTCCATATACAACCAAGGTCTTCTCACTTGATATCCCCATGCTTTGATGGGGCTCTCAAGGAGACGACCTGGGACTGGAGGTTGGAGCGCTGTTGCCTGAGGTCTTGGTGTGAGGAGGACAGACTGGCTTTGAGAATTCACTGCAGTGAATATCAAAGGGCAATCAACCATAAGAAGGCAGTGTTCCTGTCTTGGGAGATTGTTGCAGGGAAGAACAGCCCGGCTCTGCTTTTTTGTACTGTGGACAGGCTATTACATCCTGCCTGTCTGTAGCTGAAAAGAGCAGCTTCAGTTGCTCAATACAAGGAATTTGCTCTGTTCTTCTCTGACAGGGTGTCCTCCATTAGGGCTGGGATCTCTCCAATGGGGCAGCTACAGCCCTGCAGTGGTGAGTTTTCTAGGCCAGTGGGGGTGATAGAGGTATGCAAGGTGATGTCGAAGCTGCAGCCCACTTACTGCGAACTGGGCCTGACACATCTCTTGACGCGATGTGTTGAGTCCTGTGGCCCAGTGTTCACTGAGACAGTCCGGTGTTCGCTTTCGGAGGAACTTTCCCCCAGTGCCCTGAAAGAGGTGCTGGTGAGGCTCCTTGTAAAAAAAAAAACATCTCACAACCCTAACATCTTGCTGAATAATACACTAATCTCCAACCTCTCATTTTTGGGTAAGGTTATTGAGAAAGTTGTGGCTCCGCAGTTCTAGGCACTTCTTGCAGCCTATGACATCTATGAGTCCTTCCAGTCTGGGTTAAGGTCCAGACAGAGCACCAAAAGAGCATTAGTCTGGGTGCAGAATGATCTCCTCAGGGTGGGAGATAGAGGGGATCAGTCAGTACTCATTCTCCTCTATCTCTCCTCAGCATTTGACACTGTGGACCATGTAGTGTTGCTGGATCACCTAAGGGAGCTCTGTGGACTCACCGGTACAGTCATCAGCTGGTTTGAGTCCTTTCTCACAGGCAGGATGCAGAGGGTAGTGATGGAGAGTTTCTCCTCCTGCCCAAAGCCCCTGCCATGTGGAGTTCCCTGGGGCTCGATCCTGTCACCTATGTTGTTCACAGTGTACATGCTTCCCCTGGGTGAGATCATTAGACAGTACAGCTTGGGTTTTCACTGTTATGCAGATGATACCCAGCTGTATATGTCATTTGCACCCGGGACAAGTGACACCATGGAGGTGCTTAATGAATGTCTGTCCGAGATCCAGGGCATCTACTAAGGTAAAAAATCTGAGTGTTATCCTTGATGATGGTTTGCCATTTGAGGCTCAGGTGTCTTCCATCGTCCGGAGTGTTTTTTTACTACCTTAGAAATATCACTCTGATCAATCAAAGCCTTAATTCCACCTGGTAACCTGTTCTCACTAGTGCATGCTTTTGTGATGTCCCAACTCAACTAATGCAATGCTGTTTACCTCGGGGTCAGTGGAGTTGTTCTCGTCAACTCTAGCTAGTGCAGAATGCAGTAGCCAGGGGACTGATGGCCTTCCGAGGTCTTGTCATGTGACCCAGTCCTGCGTGATCTGCACTGGCTGCTGGTGAGATGGAGAATCACCTTCAAGGTTGGCTTACTCACCTATAAGGTCCTATACGGATCGGGCCCTGGCTACTTCAGTGATCTCCTGACTCCTGTCCACCCTGTTCGCTTGCTCCACTCCTCCACTGAGGGCCTCCTGGCAGTTGCCAGGGCCCAACTGAAGACCTCTGGAGAGCGATCATTTGAGGTGATGGGCCTGGCCCTGTGGAACTCGCTTCCAAGATCTTTGAGGGAAGCCCCATCGGTAGAAGTGTTTATGCGGGGTCTGAAGGTGCATCTTTTTAGAGAGGCATTTACAAACTGCTTATAAATTTTATCAATAATACACAGCTGAATCATTTATTTTGAATTATTTATTTTTAAATTAAATTAGGATTTTTACTTACAGATTGTTTGTTGGTTGCTACTCCTACTGATTATGTTTTTATTGATGTATTCTATGTTTTTAATATCTTGTCTGCCTGCACAGTGCCTAGAGGCTCCTCTGGGATGGGGCACCTGAAAAATAACATTTTACTTACAGTGCTGTTGAAGAGGCAATAACCGGACCTGAAGCGCTGGGGCTTTAAAGTAGCTCAGTCAGACCCAAACCTAGGTAATTTGGAACAGGAGATCCAAAAGGCCACATGGCAGCTGCAACACAAACCAAAACACTGGAGTGCATCAGTGTGCCCTCCACACAGCATGTACTGGGACTCTATATGGCAATGGTGGCGAGGGGTTTACACCACTCAACAGGAGGAGGCCACAGCAGAAGAACCACATCAGGCAGGGGTGCTTGGCTAGGTATGCTTAACAACCTGGACTGTGCAGACCCCAGCTCTTCTGTCCACAGGGGACAATTGCCTGGCCATGCCGCTTTGCTGGGGATGCTACCCTCACTCTATCAAAGCTGCCAGGAGAACTCTGAACATTCATTCTTCCCACCGTTCAGTCTTTTATTTAATAAAATATAAAGGATTTTATGAAACACTACTGACACATCATGGATTTATATTTCCCATATACAGTATTTAAAATGATCTGCACTATGAGAAATGGGGGGATTAATACATTGTAGTACAGTAAAAGCCTGTAAATGAGGTATGTATTGCCTTGTCAGGCAGGAAAGCTGTAACTGACTTGCACTTTCTGTATGTCGGCTGGGCACAGCACAAGGATTGCATATTCAAAACCATACTGTCTCTTAGTGTCTGAGGGTACAGGCACCAAAATGTAATACTGAGCGACTTTGGGGGGGGGGGGGCAAAAGGGAAAATCTTTTTATTTTGGTGCCTTTGCTGTTTTGTGGCCATTTTGCTGCTCAGGACCACATGCTATCAGGTAGGAGGGCTGTATTTAGTGGACAATTATGAATCTCGGCTGGGGATATGGAGAGGTTACCCATAATAAGAGCCAGGAGTGCATATTTGCATTGAGGAGTTTCTATGGGAGTGGACCATGGAGCCTGCTACTGTTACTGATTCTGCTTTTACTTTCCTCACTTGGTGAGCATAGGCTCCACCACAATTACGACTGACGGGGATTAGTGGGATGCCAATTTCGCACCCGCAACTTGCCAGATTTTCTCCTCCCACAATAAGAGGGGTGTGAGATTTGGAGACTGACAGAGCATCAGCAAATGCCAACCCTTCCTCACCTATAGGTGGGGGGCTATTCATCTTTATGCAGTCGTTTTGGTTGCATTATTTCACACCGTGAGGAAGTATTTTTTCACAGACAGGGTGATGGATGCATGGAACAGCCTTCCTGAGGAGGTTGTGGGGTCTAAAACTGTGGGAGAATTCAAGAATACATGGGACAGACATAAGACAATTCTTGTGGGGGGGGGTAAGAAGAAATAGGCTGTTGGTTAACTAGGATCTGCAGCTTATCCTGTAGGTCGGGAAATGGGCAGACTAGGTGGGCCAAGCAGTCCTTATCTGCCGTCAAAGTCTATGTTTCTATGTTGTTCATGGTTCAAGTGGATCATTTTATATGAAAGTTGTTTAGCTGTTTATTTTGTTCTGGTATGTAGCACCAAGAATATACCACTGCCACCCCCCGTTTGCAGTGCTTACCTACTGCCTTGCACTCTTGCCTTTTCTCTCTCTCTCTCTCTCTGTACTCTCTGTTGTCCTGACTGCAGAGTGATGTATGCAAGTTACAATATCTTTCCGTTTGCTTTTCCTGTTACAATGGCAGACTTTAACCTGGTATTATATAATGTAAAGGGATTGGATAGTCCAGTGAAAAGGGCCAGAGTATTACAAGAATTGCAAAGGGCAAGGCTGGGAACTGCAATGCTTCGGGGAACACATTTGCCACCAATGGAGCACAAAAAACTAGCTAGAAATAGGTAAATGAAGTATATGCATCTTCATGGGAACAGGAAAGGGGTTGCAGTATTGATCAAGAAAGACATTCCCCTGACAATTTCCACATGGGAGACTGATAAAGAAGGGATGTATATTAAAATCAGCGGGATGTTCAGTAATACTCCTTGTAGTACTCTAAATCTGTCCATCCCAAATGAGGAAGTTGCTAATGTACAGTTCTTAGATAAGGTGATTACAGACGCTACATTAGAAACATACAGGTTAATAATACTAGTGGGTGATTTTAATTGCATCTGGGACCCCACACAGGATAGAATTGGGATAGTACCCACTCCACAATCTACAGCCAGGAAAATGTTACATAAATTGACACATAACTTTGGACTGACAGATCTCCGGCATTTTTCACATAGAAGAGTCAAGGACTACAACCTTTTCTCTCATCTCCATGGAAGGTATTCAAGATAAGATTTCTTCTTAATTCCACAGGAATGGTTATATAAAGTCGTGAGATATCACACAGCTGCATTTCCATATCAGACCATGTCCCAGTGAGGCTGTGCCATGAACTGGCTCCCATAATGAAAAACCCAACATGGAGTAGGGTCATGTGGGTCTGGAAATTTGGCCTGACAGGCCAACTTCGAGAGGGGCCGGGCAAAACCTGAATTGTCCCAATTTGGCCCTAAATTAAATGGAGGGTTTTGAGGGTTAAAACACATTTGATTTTCAATGGCTTCTCATGTATTATTTAAAATATGCTGTTGAAGCACATGAAAAACAATGAACAATAACTGTAAGCAGAACCTTCACAATGAGAGGCGTAGGGTACCATACCAAAAGGCTATGGTTGGGTGGTAAACCCAAAACACCTTCCTCCTCCACTGTTTCATGCCACCCAAACCTGCTCCCCTAGTTAGCAGTGCTCCCAATGGTGGTGCCAATGATGGGTGAAGATGATGATGGTGATGATCAGAGAGCTTGAGAAAATGAAAATGGCAAGCAATGAGGAAACGAGAGAGCGGGCTCTGCTGCTGAAGTGCTGAGACTGACAGAATGTGAAGTAAATGCATATTGTGGCTGGTTACAGAGGACACTGGAGCATACCCAGGGGCAACAGCTTCCTCCTCCTCCTCCTCTATTCCATCCCACCCCACTCAACTCTGCTCCACTAGGTAGTGCTTCCCATGACAGCTCTGATGTTGGGGTGATGATGAGGATGGCAATGATTTAGAAGATAATAATCAAAACTGAGACGCCTTTTAAATAATCCCATAGACACACACAGTAAATCAAGTACACAAGTGAGACAGAAGGGAGATGTCATGTATTTGCACAACACTGAAGACTTGGTTTGCTGGCCAAGGCACCTAGCTTCACCTGAGCTCTTTCCTTCTAAGACTGCTTGAAAGGCAGAGTAGAGAAACTTACCAGAGCAAGGGAGAAGGATTAAGACTTAGTTTGGCTAAGCAGATTTACTGTGTGGTGGTGTTTTTATTTTTTACTCACAGGGATTGCTACTGTTTGTTGCTAACATTTCATTGCTTTATTTTTTCTCTGATTCAAATTGTTGTTGCTGGTATACCTTCTTCTGCATTATTACAAGGTGTGCCTACAGGTGTGTGCTAACAGATTACTGCTGTAATCTTCTGATTCAAATTGTCTTTGCAAGGTATATCTTCTGTTACTGCTTTATTTTCTCTGGAGCAAAGTGTTTCTTACAGGGTATATCTTCTCTGAAATTATTACAGGTGGTGCTTTACAGGTTTTACAGTTTTATCTAACATTAGGATAAGCTTTCAGGGTTACTGCATTTGTTGTTGACTGATTGTTTCTGCTCTTACCTCCTTGTTCTTTCGTCCGTGGTTCTTCTTTTAGGCAGGGAAGGGCCCAGCCACCCACCCCATCCCCAACCACCCCACGCTACACTCCTTTTATAAGGTACCACAGTTGTGACATTTCCTGTGGCAGAGCAGGAAGGGGCGGATCAGTGGGGCTCCACAAGGTGATCTCATTTACAGGGCACTAGTAATTTAACTTGTTATAACAAGTTAAACAAAGCACAATTAAACCATTACTTGCATTTTTTTTCCTTCTAATTACTCTGACTAGGTTACAAACCCAGCAACTTATTTGGAATGGATTTCATTAACTGCAGGTACTGTGGAACAATTTTCAGAAGGACAGTCTTACAGGATTTAGGACACTGTCCTACATGCTGGGCCTTTGGAGATCTTAGGTCTCAGCTCCAGGCAGCATGGGCAGAGATTGCACGCTCAAATTTCATATTGAAGAGGAATACATAATAAGAACCACCGCCATTTCCCCAGCATCCAACAGAAAAACCTCGACCACGAGAGGGTAGTTGGTCCAGGAGGTTGGCAGGTGGTTAGGAGGAGCAAATCAGGTGCCCCATCACTCTGCGCTCCAACACATTACCTCCAAAACCATATAAACACTACAAACAGGTATCTGCCTCTATCTCTGAAATCAAATAAAGAGGCAGAAGACACTGCAGAGCAGGACACTGCAGCACAGAAGCTAGCACAACAATACTCACCCAAATCAGGAACCAAAACTAAACAAGCACAAAGGAAATCCAAAACTTCTGATCATAGGAGACTCCATGATCTGGGAGTTGATACCCATCTCCAGCCAGGGTGATGGTCAGATGTCTCCCAGGTACATCAGCATGGAGAGACACTGACTGCATTGCTAAAATTGTTCACAAAGCAGGAGAAAACATTGATGTCCTAGTACACATAGGGACTAATGATCTCGCCAGCCGGGTCAGTTGTGGAGACCAAGGAACACCTGACTAGGCTGGGTGACAAACTATCATCTATTTCGTCCGGCATCTCCTTCTCTGAGATCCTGCCAGTCTGGGGAGAAGGGAGCAGATGGACGGAAGGTCAGAGAAGGGGAGATAGGGGAGCCAAACACGTGGCTCAAGGACTGGTGCCAGGAAAAGGACACAGATTTGTAGGGAACTGGCAACAGTTCTGGGAGCGAAAGTTCTTTAAATTTGATGGACTGCATCTGACTAAAGAGGAGCAGTGCATTGGGGCAGAAGTTTGGCGTCTTTGCAGAATATTTAAACTAGCAAATGGGGAGAGGGTGCAGCACCCATGCGTCGAATGGGAAGAACACCCTCCCTCAGCTAGTGGTCAAACAGGAATTCAGTGTGTTTGCCGTTCATTTGCATCACCAGGTAAGAAAAAGGTTTGTCTCCCCACATGATGCACAGGGTAATGCCAAACTTCACCCAACAACTAACACACCAAAATCTGGCCAATGGAAAATCATGTACACAAATGCTCACAGCCTGGGAAATAAGATCCCAGACCTGCAGGCAATAATGTCAGAGGCTAAACTGGACATAGTAGCAATTAGTGAGACGTGGTTTACCAGTAACCACACTTGGGAGACTTCAGTACCTGGCTATGTATTGTTCAGAAGAGACCGAGGTAAAAGGGGGGGGGTGGCCCTGTATGTTAATGAAAATATCAAAGCTACAGAAATTCAGAATACACATAAGGAGCCAGAAGAACTGTGGGTCACCCTGGAAACAGGAAATGGGACAGCCATAAGAACTGGGGTTGTCTACAGGCCCCAGACCAGAGGGAGGACATAGACACATTACTGTTAGAAGATATACAAAACATGACAGCTAAAGGGAGGTTCTGATAATGGGAGACTTCAACATGCATACAGATTGGTCAATACCAGCAGGAACATCTGCCAGAACTAGACTCATAGTGGATTCCCTGCGGGAGGGCCTCAAACAACTGGTACAGCAACCCACAAGAGACAGGGCTATCCTAGATCTAGTACTGACTAACAAAGAAGGGATCACAGATCTCCAGGTAGAAGGTCACCTAGGGGCCAGTGACCATCACATGTATGGTTCAATTTGGCTACTACATCTAAATCATCCCATTCCAAAGCAAAAATATGGGACTTCAGGAGGAGCTGACTTTGATAAGATGGCCAACAGAGTTAAGCTAGCCCTGGCAAAAGAAACACAGGTGAGGAGGTACAGGCAAAGTGGGCAAGCATTAAGGATACAATACTTGAAGCAACATCCCATTGTGTTAGACAGAAAAGGAAGCAAA
This sequence comes from Neoceratodus forsteri, assembly GCA_016271365.2. NCBI lineage: Eukaryota > Metazoa > Chordata > Ceratodontiformes > Ceratodontidae > Neoceratodus > Neoceratodus forsteri. The sequence goes on along the minus strand of CM057449.1, from coordinate 142,448,261 downwards.
AGAAGAAGGAAACCACTTTGTTCTCAAATACAGTAGCAGAAAAGGTCAGAGCCAAAAGGCTGGCCTTCAGAAAATATAAGGAACACAGCGGATGAAGATAGGGGAGGCATACCAAACTGCCCTAAGGGAAGCAGGTAAGGCAGTACAGGCAAAGTCCCAAACTGAGTGAAACACTAGCACAAACAGTAAAAGAAGGTGACAAGACTTTCTATAGATACATTAGTGAAAGGAGAAAGTCCAGAGGGGTATTGCTGCTTAATGGAGAAAAGGAGCATGTGGAGGAGGAGGACCCTGTAAAGGCATCTATCCTAATTAGATACTTTTGCTCAGTATTTACTGAAGAGAAGGTAGGGCAGGCCCAGCAGCTCAAGCATCATGGACACAGGGGAGGAGGTGAGCACCACCCTTCACAAAAAGAAAGGGTCCTACAAGAGCTTGCTAAGCTCAGGGTGGATAAGGCAATGGGACCTGATGGCATACATCCCAGGGTACTTAAGGAGCTAAAGGAGGAACTAGCAGAGCCAGCTAGCAGAATTGTTTAGTGAGTCTCTGAGCACAGGAGAGGTCCCACAAGACTGGAGAAGGGCTCATGTGATCACTCCCACAAGAGTGGTAGCAGGGAGGAGGCGGGGAACACAGACGGTCAGTCTTACCTCAGTAGTGGGCAAGATTATGGAGGCACTCCTTAAGGAAAGGATAGTGCAACACCTGGAATCCATAGCACAGGATCCAAGACAGCATGGGTTTACAAAGGAAGGTCCTGTCAAACTAATCTCATAGATTTCTTTTGACTGGGTAACCAGAGTGGTGGACCAAGGGGAGCAGTTGATGTCCACCTTGACTTCAGCAAAGCTTTTGACACTGTTCCACATAGAAGATTGATAAATAAGCTAGGTAGGCTCGGGTGGGTCAGAAGTTGGTCAACTGGGTGGCAAACTGGTTGACTGGCAGAAAACAGAGAGAGTGGTGGTAAATGGTATACAGTCAGAAGAGATGCAAGTCACAAGTGGGTACCTCAGGATCAGTCCTGGGGCCAGTCCTATTCAACATCTTCATTAGTGACCTCGCAGATGGACTAGAGGGTAAGGCTTGTCTGTTTGCAGATGACACCAAGATCTGCAACAGAGTAGATGATCCAGATGGGGTGGGCAGAATGAGAAGAGATCTGGATAAACTAGCAGAATGGTCAGAAGAGTGGCAACTGGGATTTAATGCAGAAGTGCAAAATCATGCACATAGGGAAGAGAAACCCTGAAGCCACTTATAGGCTGGGAGGGAGTTGCTAGCAGTCACAAAGGAAGAAAGAGACTTGGGCATCATCATCACTGATGACCTAAAATCATCCAAGCAGACCTCTAAAGCAGTAGGTAAGGCTAGGGGGTGTTAGGGTGTATTAGTAGGGGTATCACAAGTCGTAAGAGGGAGGTAATAATCCTCTGTACAAGACATTGGTTAGGCCCCATCTGGAGTACTGCGGCAGTATTGGAGGCCACACCTTCACAAGGACATTAACCAAATTGAGGCAGTCCAGAGAAGGGCAACCAAAATGGTGCAGGGACTGCATCTGAAGACATATGAGGACAGATTAACGGAGCTCAATATGTATACCCTTGAGCAAAGGAGGGAGAGAGAGGTGATAAGGATCGAGACATTTAAACACCTTAAGGGCATAAACAAGGTGAAAGAGTCTAACATGTTTAAATATAAGAAAATAGCAGGACAAGAGGACACAGCATGAGATTAGAGGGAGGCCGATTAAGGGGAATGTGAGGAAATTCTTTTCACAGAAAGGGTGGTAGATGCATGGAATGGCTTACCACAAGAAGTGGTGGCTATGAATACAGTGCAGGGCTTCAAACAGGCATGGGATAGGCATAAGGGAGCAATACAAATGACTATGAATAGATAGGTCACTGACAGAGCAAAGGCCGATGGCACATTTATAAGGTAGAAAAAGAAATGGGCAGACTGGATGGGCCTTGCGGTCCTTATCTGCCGTCAACTTCTATGTTTCTATGTAACACACTACAGCACTCTGTCTCTATAATCTTAAGTTTATGCAGAGATATTATACTTGTAACTAAGTCGTGGCAGGTTCCTTTTTACAAATGTTAACTGCTCAACATGCTCAGGGTCTAAACTACTCCATGAAGAGGCTGCAGCATCACCAGCAGTACCAAAGATGCTCTGTGATGGCACACTTATAAGTGGACATCCAAGATATTTGACTGCAACCCGAGCCATGGGCGGCAAAACTGAGCGCTTGCTTTCCAATAGATAAGAGGGTCACGTTTGGGGTTCGTCTCTTGTGGCTCCATCAGATACATATTCAGCACTCTTTCAGCAGTAGGCACACAGGATTGTTCAGAAATTGGCCATCAGCAGTCAAGGGAATATAGCTTTATCCAGATGTCATCCACTTTGTTAACTTTAACATGAAGTGGATGACATGAGGCAGGAGAACCAATTTTTGTTGCCACTGACAGCGCAGGAAAATTAGTAAGTCAAGTCCTGCCGTGGTGGCATTGGTGATGGCTGTTGCTGCTGAATGCAATCCATTTTGTTTTGGATCTCCTGAATCTCTTCAATGAAGACTGCCTTGATATCAGTTATTGGCAAACTGCCTTGCACCAAAAAGATGTTCTTGAAATGTGGATTAATATTGTAGCAATGACATACCTTTTGTCTGTAAGAACAGACTAAAATGTTTATGCAGCTGTGTATTTAAAATGGTAACTATTTCTTCAGCCTCTTGGGATTGTCCTTCGTCTCGGTTATTGTCCATGAAATCAGCTATGTCTTTGAAAAGAATGCATACCATTCTAGTGGATGCACTGTTACTGCTAAGTAACTTTGTTGCATTTTCAAATGGTGCCAGTGTTTTAACAAGTTCTTCTAACAGTTTCCATTGAGTGACCAGGCTCCCAATGTCATGGACTAAAGCCATATTATAAACTGCCAAATTCTGCTGCAGTGAATGCTCCAACATATAATAGGTGGAAGTCAAAAGCAAAGATGTTGCATTCATTTGGCTGACTTTTTGGTTTGTCCTGCTGATGGTGTTACGGACTCTTTAAATGTGACCCAGTGAGCTGTGAGAGATGAGTAAGCAGCTGGTACAAACCTTGTCCAAAGGTCTGTCATGAAACAAACAAATCCCCCCTTCTGCCTCTTGTCAACTGACTGGAAATTGCATCATATATGTCTGAAGTGATGCGACTGGAAAAGTTACCCTGAAAAGGCATTTGATACTTAAGCAATAAGGCACAACAGGGTGTAGGTTATTGGGGATTTACCCATGCCTTGTGTGGGTGTGTCACGAGGCGTAGCTGAGTGACTTAACCACACAAGAAGTGGGTAAATCACCCAATAACTTGCACCCTGGAGTGCCTTATTGCGATTATACAATGGACCCATGCATAAAATAAATGTAAAATGGGTTTAATTATGTTGTTTATAAATGCCATTCCTCAGCCGTAGGTTATGCAGGATTTACCCACAGTCATGTGACATGTTTTGACCAATGAGGCTGCAGGATTTTCACACATCATTTGTATAACTAGGCTGTCATTCCTTTAACAGATGCTGAAAACCAATGTGTTCCACTTTTGAATATAGCTCTAAATCAAGTGCTATCATCTTCTGAATCAGGTGGTCAATTTTGACAGCAGTTTGATGACTTGGTTGAAATTTGTTTTTTGCAGCAAACGCTGCCTTTAAAGTTACCTTTTTCTTTAGTGACTACCTCATGGTTGAATGGAGTTCAAACATTTGCATTACTTCTTTTCTTTGGGACAGGATGGACTCTTACAGTATTTGTTGCTGCTGACTGTGGTGAACCTTTCTCCATACACTGTGAAAAAATGATTCACTGTCTACATTTGCAAGCTGTGTGGGAGTGTTGCACACATGCCTATCACCGTTATCATTAAAATGCATTAACTCAGCATCATCCAAGTCACCACCATCGTCCAAGTCACCACCATCGTTCTCATCAAAATTCATATTTTTTTTAATCACTGTTGTATGCTGGCACTGAAGATGTCTATCAGTGCAGTCGTACTCGGGTTACGTGCCAACATTCCCCTTTGTGGTAGGGCTACCAGGATGGTGACATGACCCCTGGTACATGTGACACTGGCTAATAAAAACACATACAATTCTGCAGTTTGAGAAGCCTGCTATGAGTCAGTTAAAGAGCTACTGACACCTCAAAGAAAACTTTAAAAAACAAAATAATCAAGTACAATTCTGTCTGCATTCCATATACAGTATATTCTATGTATTTCTCCTCCCCATCATTTCTTGCTGGGGAACTTTGCATGAATATATGATCCTTAGCCCTTAAGAGTTCCTTTAGAGTACATCTGCCTGTATAGCTTACTCCCTACTTAAGGTCATAATCCTCTGTTGTGACATCACAATCCGTTGTCACAGGAGTAACTGTGATGTCACAAGGGATGCATATTATTTCAGGTAGGGAGAAAGCAGCAGGAACAGATGAACTCTTCAGGAGCAAAGATCCTGTTTTCATGCAAATGATCTCAGTTATAAACAATAGGGAAGAGAAATGCAGAACTAAGGTGAAATACAAGCTTGACTGTGTCTAAAGATTATGTTCTGCTAAAGTTTATTGGAAGGCGTCAGCTGCTCTTTAAACCACAGCAGTCTCCTTTGTCTTCACCTATTATTTAGCATTCTGCCCTTTCTAACCAGCAGTGTCAGTGGCTCAGTAGGTAGCACACTCGCCTCTGAGGCCGGGAGATCAGAGGGCTGTGGGTTCAGTTCCCACATCTGGCACTTGGGTTAATATCCCAGTACTGACACTGTAGTGTAGCATGAGAGGGGTGCTGCACTTCTGAGGTGCCGTCTTTCGGATGAGACATTAAACTGAGGTCCCATCTGCCTGGACTGGTGGTAGTTCAGGTGAATGTTAAAGATCCCATGGCACTTATCGAAAAGAGTAGGGGAACTTTTATTGAAAAGAGGACTCCAGACAAGCAACAAACCAATTACAAAAAAACAAATGCATACAAAAATGGAGCAGAGAACATCATAACATAAACAATAAAAACATAAAATAAAACAATCAACTCAACCATTTGTCACAATTCACCCATAAAGAAGAACATTTCACTTGGCCATAGAACTTCATATCAGAGTCATGAATGTTTTGCATAGTAGTGGTTATATTAAAAAAGAGTTCATCAAATGAAACGATACACTGTTGAGTAGACCAAAAACATCTGGATTGCCAAATATAAAAACGAATAACAAAGAAAATTAATAATAAAGTGTCAGCAGGATACATGGACCATTCACCCCTATTTGTACCGTACATTAGAGTCTCATAGGAAATCGATGCAAATAAAAGTTCTTTCCATCTAGTTGCCAACCGAACCCAAAAGGATCTAATATAGGAACAGTCTAAAAAAAGATGTTTCTGTGTTTCTAACAAAGAGACACACGTCTCTCGAGTACACCATCTATCGCGAAGTTATTTGTGTTTATGCATGTTACCTACAGGTAATCTGCCATAAGAACTCAACCAAACAGTATCCCATAGAAAAGCAGTTAAGTGTTTATGTGAGAGCAACAATAGAACCCTTTCTTGGGACTGAGGAGGACAATCAGGAAAAAGTAAAGTATCTGAAAAATCCGATAAAACAATAGAACTATACACTTGCTTCCTAGTCATTGTTTCCAAATGAAAAACTGTAAGGTTCCATTTCAACAAAAGACGAAAGGCCTCTATACCATACTTGGGAAACCGGGGAAGCCTATTAAAATAGTATGACTTGCCTTGCTTCCATAACGGTAAACCTAACAAAAACCATAATCTAACACAAGGAAACCAAACCTTCATACCAGGTCGTAGAAGAGGACTGAAATTGTAGGAAAGAAAAATACTCAGAAAAAAAGCCACTGGGTGGATCATACCAACCCCACCCTGTCGTACACTCCTATACGTGAAATCCCTTTTAATGGGATTCAGTCTGCTCCCCCAAAAGGCCTGAAAAAATATATCATATAAGGAAGTAAAAAGAGACATCGGTGGAGGAAACACATAACTAATATACAAAAAAATCGGTAACAGCAAGGTTTTAATGAGCAATACACGTTTCCATTTGGCTATTTGTTTACCCTTCCATCTTGCTACCAGCGACTGAGCTGTACTCAATTTATGAAACCAATTTGTATACATCATATCTCCATCACTAAATTCGATTCCCAAAATAGTTATTGGATCTTTAGAAATGAGTATACCAGCAAGGGTATCAGATTCAGGAATAGGAGAGGAACCCAAAGGGAAACCTCTACTTTTCTCATAATTAATCTTAGAACCAGAAACATTGGAAAACAAATCTAACACAGTACTAATCAGTGGCCCTTCCACAACCTCAGAAAGACAAACAACCAAGTCATCTGCGTATGCAAGAATTTTATAGGTAAGACATTATCAGCAAGACGTACGCCTGCCAGACCATTATGAACACTAACCATACGAATAAATACATCAATAAAAAACACATACAATACTGGACTCAATGGACAGCCTTGCCGAACCCCTCTCTGTACCGCCACTGGAGTACCAAGCCATCCATTCACGTTTGGAAGAAGATAAGCAGAGTGATATAATAACTGTATCCAATCAATAAAACCCTGTGGTAACCCATAAGCATGCAACACAGAAAACAGAAATTCATGAGAAACCCGATCAAACGCTTTTTCTTGATCAAGACTAAGCAAATAACCTTTCAGGAAACCCGACTGTGAAGCAGAAAAAAGTTCACTTATTAACAATAAATTATCATTTTGGGTTCTACCCGGTATGGAACAGGTTTGATAAGGACTTATCACAGTATCCACTACAGGAGTTAGTCTATGCAATAAATTTTACTTAAGATTTTTAAGTCTGTATTCAATAAACTCAATGTCCTCCAATTAAGCAAATCAGTTTTCAAACCTTTTTTATAAAGCAATACAACCAATGCTTGATTCATTGAGGGGGCTAACCGGGCCGACGACAACATAAGGTTAAACAACTTAGACAAAAGTGGGACCAAATCTTCCTGAAAAGTCCGGTAAAAGGTCACCCCAAAGCCATCTGTACCTGGTGTAGAATCTACATTCAATGAAAAAATGGCTTCTCTTAATTCCGCTTCAGAAATATCTCGCAACATCTGTTGGCTGTCTACTGCAATTAAGTGAGGTATTTGTAAACCATCAAAGTCCAGTAATCCACTCTGAACATCTTCATCTTTCTGATATAAATTGCCCAAATAACGTCCAACGACTTCAAGTAAAGCTAAAGGAGTCTTTACTAAGTCGTCCGAGTCAACTGTTAATTCTGTAATAACATGTTTACCTACCCTGTCTTTACAGTCTTGAAAGGGATCCAACGCACCCTTGTGTAATTTCAAACCAAACCTGTGTTCATGATCTAAAGACTTAGCTCTATCATATCTATATTCCAACATTCGTTTTTTCACGTTTCTAATTTGAACACTATAATCAAACCCTTCAGTTTCAGTTAAAGAAATTAATGTTTGTAACTGTGCCCTGAGACTTAAATACTCTAAATATTGTGAATTAATCTTAGATCGAGAATAAGTCTGGACAAAAGTTTTCCAATCCTTCTTAGTATCCTCCCACCAAGAAGCTGCATCATCATAAAAATCAAGAACCGATAGCCTTGCATACAATTCTGACTTCCAAGCTAGTTTAAGAGATTCATCAGTCAATAGGGAGGAATTCAGCCTCCACAAATTCTTTTTACATCGAGGAGTACCCTCCCACGTCAGGCAGACTGTTAGAGACTTGTGATCCGAGAATTCCCATACCCTTAAATTAACCAGAGTTACATGTAAAAGAACAGAAAGGAAAATGAAATCTATCCTGGTAGATAACGTATTTTTAAAAAACGTCCTACCACCTGTAGAATGGATACTATGATATGCATCCTTAAGTTGAGCAGTATCCAATATTTGTAACAAATTTTGAGAGTCACAAAACAATTTAGATGTCTTCATACCTCTATCAGCAACACTAAGAGCACAATTAAAGTCACCAGCCCAGACAATTAAACGAGGAGTATACAAATAGGGTTGAATGTCGTCTAGAAGTGCAACTCGGAGTGCTTTAGTTTGCGGAGCATAAATAGTAATTAAACGAAATCTTTCACCCCCAAAATTAAGATCGAGTAGTAACGCATGTCCCGGACAAATGTCCACCATCCTAGAAACTTTTAACGCCGAATTAGTAAATAAAACCCCAACCCCTTCACAAGGGGATTCCCCATTCGACCAAAAAGACATTCCTGAAGACCAAAGATTACGAGCACGTTGCACTTCACAAATAGTTTTTAGCCTCGTATCCTGGAGACAAATAACATCACTGCATAATTGTTGCAAACAGGACATAGTAGTAACCATCTTTTTATGACTTTTTATGCTATTAACATTAATTGTGGTAAACATTAAAGAAGCCATAATAAGGTTGAGACAAAGAGAAATAGGATGAGAGCCCATACCCATTCAAATAAACAAATAATCAAGTAACTTTAGAAACTCGTCTACGCTGAGAGTGTTTAGGAAGACCCTCAACCTGTACCATTTCACCTTCATCACCCTCAGAAAAATTGTCATTAACCACAGAAGCTCTGGAAGAAAGGTCTGATTCTTCACCATCAGAGTCTTCCTTAGACCCCAAAACAGCAAAGCTGTTGCCTAGTTTCCACAATTCAGAAGTAACACCACTAGTAGAGGCCTTGGGTACCTGCTGAGCAGGAACAGGCTTCCTGATCTGTGAGTTTTTGCGTAGCTTTTTAAAGGTAGTACTTGAGATGGAGGAGGAGGCATCTCCAGATCATCAGACTTATCATTTAAAGGTAGGTCAGACATAGTGGTAAGGAGACTACAGTGGGAACTACCACTGAGGAAGGCTGGGTCTTGGTGACCGGCATATCGACCAGTACAGAATCACCTAGACCTGCTTCAACTGAATGAGATGATACACTAGGAATGGTGACCAAGGAGGAATAGTCACTAGAAGGGTTGTTTCAGAACAGAGTCAGCTTGTTGAGCAACCACAATCAATTCTTCATGTGAAGGACAATCCTCCCTATTATGGGATGCCCAAGGACATTTGGCATATCCATGGCCGGTCTGTTCACATAAATGACATTTAAATAAATTCAGACACTTAGCAGCCAAATGCCCAAATTCAAAACAATGGGAACAACGAGGGGTATTGCAGGCTGTATTGAGATGAGTTCTTGAACCACATTTAAAACACGACTTTGGCTGACCAACATAAAACAAACTTCCCCTATCCCTACCCAAGAAGAAACTATTTGTAAATGCTGAGGCCATTATTGGAAGCAAACAATTTGACCCTTAATTTCCAACCCCCATTCCAAATTTGCTCACTATCTAGAATTGGTACAGGTTTATCCAGAACTTCACAGCTTCTACGCAACCAAAAAAGAATGTCCTCTATATGTACCCACTCATTACGAAACAAAATGGTAATCCACTTAACAGACGGTTTAGTAAGGGGAACCACAAAAAAAGGTATCCAGAGAGGAGAATTCTTAACAACCTGGAAAAGTGTCCAAAAACATTCTAAACCTGAAGGGGTTTTGAAGCTAATATCATAATTAGAGTTACCCAAATGAATCAGTGCATATATATCAACAGACAAAAATTTCATGGAGCCTTTTAGCAAAACTTTTGCAATGTAGAGTCTATCAGGCAGGTCTTCTAAGCCACCTTTATAAATTAACCGCACAGCATTTCTACGGGGAGCAGGTTCACCCTTATTAGAAAACAAGTCTGAAAGTTTAAATTGGGGGGAGGGACCCTCATCAGTCTGTACAGGATCCGAAACCTTTGTTTTAGACGGTACACTCATAGTAGAGAAGTGTTCAACCGGTGCAGAAACCGGAATAATAGGTGCTGTAGAAGCTGATTGTTGTATAGGTACAGTTACAGAGGTATTACTATTTGAGGAACAAGAAGCCTCTGAGGCACCCACAGGTGAATGATAACGCTGCACTGTAGCATCTGCTGGATCTGGCACCCAGTTACCATTTGGGTGTTGCAGCCATCCTGCAGCAGCTATTGCAGTTTCAGGTGACCAACCTGTCGAATCAGTAATAGCCATAGAGGGTCTGGTACACTGAACTGCTGGCGAAAGCTCATGTGCAGGGGACACATGTGAGACAGGCGCTTCAGTAGGTGTCCCATTGCCTTGTATAACATTTCCCTCTCCCATACAATCTGCCCTTCCCCTCGCAGCCAAATCCGTAGTATGAGATTGCAAAATTTCACCCTGCAATACCACATTAGTCATACCCAACCGTTTGAGTGAGAGCGTTGCTGCAGAAGAAACCAGACTTCGGGGATCCGTCTCTCCCTCATTCCGACCGCTAATTCCTGAATCTGGAGCTGAAAAACAAGCAGGATTCAACATATGAGGCTGCAAACTCGATTTGGACTGCATCCGAGGTGTAGGAAGGCATGGTGGATCTCCAGACACAACATCACTAGATTGCGACCAGGAAGTACGGGAAGCCAGAGCGGCCAAACAAGGGGAAACTGAGCGCAATGCAGTAATTTCCTTCACCAGTAGCTCTTTACAACGCGTGCATTGCTCAGCTTCAGAAAGCACTTCTCTGAGCAAGCGTTCCTTTTGAGTAAGTACAATATTCGATTCCAATGTTGCACTACACAAGTCAGGATTGTCAGATACCTCAGTTAGTATCCCTTCATTCGAATCAAAAAATTCCATAGGCAAAGAAGCGTCCTGTATAACTGCAACCAAACTCACAGCCTCTGATTCCACTGGAGCAGGGGAGGAGGCCCACTCCCCTGTCTCAGCCACCTCCATCCCCTCCGAAGTCTGAGAAGAAGTGGCCATCTTGCGTCCGTCCACCAAAGGTTCCCCCTTCAAAGAGTAGGGGAATTTCCCTGGTGTCCTGGCCAAATTTCCCTCATTCACTAAAAAAAACTACCACCAACAGCTTAATCTGGTTCAAGGTCAGTTGGCATTCATCTGCATCCCCCTCCCCCGGGTCATGCCTGAAAATAGGCAGGATTTGTCTAGTGCACTTACCTGGTCAACAAAAACTAAATAAATAAAAAATAAATAAATTTGGCAGGAATGGCAGCTTGCCACTGGAGTCTGTCCTCTATCGAGCTCTATTTCATTCTGTCTTCTCTACATTTCTCTCTTCCCCTTTAAGGCAAGTTTGTTCATGGTACCATATTCACCACCCCCCAACATATTTTTTACTGTTCTGCCCTGCTTTTGTCCAGTGGCATTTGTGCTCCTATTCTGTGTTTTTTTTTGGGGGGGGGGGTGAGCAGTTAAGGAAGCTGCTTGTTTATGTTTCCCTTTTATTTGGACATCCTGTGTTATGAATAAAGATAGAAAATGCCTGAGATGAGGTTATGTCCCTGAAACTCCCGCTGCTGAAATGAAATGCTGTTACTTTGCCTTGCTTGCCTTCTGTTTTACCCTGTTTGGCACCATTTTACTTTTTGCTTGCTGCCGTGTGAAAACCTCTTGCTGAAAGTTTTCTGTCGTAAACGCAGAACTGCCGGGACTTCCGGTTCCAGTACAGAAGAGTGATGTAGCATGAAATATTGGGCTCCACACCCTCTTCAATTAGACTAAGCTCACATTCCCACTGAATGTCAGTTTTTATCAAAAAACATTACTACTAAGGAGCTTTATATGATCGATGGGTAGGAGGAAGAGGACAGTGGCGGTAAATGAGGTACCAGCACCTGAAACAATGTCTTCCCCGAGCCGACTCATTAGAACTCCCGCCACAGAAATGGCTGCAGAACACCCCCTCACAACTCAACCAACAAATACGGCAATACTGTCAGAACTGAAGGATTTCTGACTAGAAGTGAGGGAATTCAAGATCGATTAAAATCTAAACAAAATAGAAAAAGGATTTCTAGGTGCAACTGAGCACAACAGACACGAGAACATTGTCTGGAAAGGCTGATGGGGCACACGCTGCAGTAATGTCAAATTCTACATGACAAGTGCGAAGACCAGGAAAACAGGTCTCATCGCAATAATATGATTTATGGCTTGCTGGAAGAAACCGAGGGCCAGGACATGGGGGCTTTTATTGAGGGTATCCTGAGGGACTTGTTGCAGCTCGACCCGGAGTATCCGATCGATACCGAAAGGGCCCACTGTGCTCTACAACCAAAGCCCGCCAAATCCACAGATCGGCCCCAATCGGTAATCACAACATTTTTTAGCTACTCAACCAAACAAGACTTGCTCCTCAGGGCCTACAGAATGCGACAGGTGAACTATCAAAACACCCGTCTCTATTTTGTGAATGACTACTCACCCGGTGTGATGGCTAGATGAAGGGCAAACTCACCCATTCTCCTGAGTGCTCTAGGCCCAACAGTTGACATTTCGAACCCCCTATACAGTGCGACTGACGATCATGTTTCCAGATGACCCCCAAGACTTTTGCCAGCCCAGAAGCAGCAGCAAAGGAAATGCCAGCCAGAGGCATGGAAGTTCCTTTACCCTAACAACTGCCTGTGGAAAACGAGGTGGACACCCTTCAGAAGACCCTTTGGGCCACATCAGTTTCAGGAGAGGAACGCCATCCTCAGGGCCTGACCACAATGACCAAGATCAGGCAGCTGCTGAATTCCTTCACTTGACCGGTACCTACATGAATGGAATACAAGTTTCCACTGCAGTTGCAAATGTGATTTTCCTATTAATTCGACAGGAAACAGCACTTCTACTATGACTGGAATGCAGATTTTCAAAGATGCATTATTCTTTTTCCCCTTCTCTTTGCCAAAGGCGACAGTCTCTTCTTGACTCTTAGCTACATGGACCCTTCGCAGGACATCTAGACTCAGGTACGTGTGCTGGGTTCCTCTGAGCGGCAAGACTCACTGTATTTCCAAAAGCCACAGAGTGATAGCCGCAACTGGCCACAGGGTATGGGAAAATTTTCCCAGCACTGGCTCCTGACAGAAATAACTGAGGAACATCATGCATTCCCTAATTTTTTTTTTTTTTACAATCGAAGGGTGAGAATCTGCTCAAACAACTGGTTTGGGTTACCTCCTAATTTAACTTGCTTCCTCTCACCCTGGGCAATGCTCTTTTAGCGTATCATTCACATTAAAATGTGGAGAAGTTCATAGGGGTTACCCCATGTGATACCCTCAGGTCTCTACTTTTTAATTAAAAAGTCTCTTCCCCTCTGGTTATGCTGGCCGGGACCCTCAGCCACCCCAGCATGGATACCAGCCCAAGTAGGGCAGTCTTAGAAGCAGACAATGATGATCAGGACTGGCTGGACAGAGGATTGCAGCCTTTAGATACTGATGGCTATTAACCCCCCCCTTCCTTTTTTTTTTCTTTTTATTTGGCTAGAGATCTGTTTGTGGCACATTCTGGTGGGGGATCTTACAGTAGCTGGGGGAGAGAATCAATCCCAGATCACCTACACTAACCCCCAAGCAACTCAGCCTAACTGATGCAGAACAGCACAACTCCCACTGGCGGCCCAAAGTGTTGTTATACTGCTGCAGGGCCACATTCAAGCCATCGGCTGGGGCAAAAAAAAATCTTCCCTTTCAAATCGATCTAAACAGTGACAAAAGCTGTACCCTTAACACTACAGAGCCATTGAAGTAGCCCACTGAGGAAACTTATTGGGCATAGGGTTGTCCCTGTTGCAAGAGAATGGAAAAGGGAGCCCCAGTAGTGCCCTTGCATAATTATCTTACTACAAATATTTACTACCTTTAGAAAAAAGAGTGCCTTGAAAGTGAGAACAGCACAGATCAAATAATTACAGCCATTTCAGGCAGCTGGCATTATTTTACTTACATATACATTCAAGCACGCAGATACTGGGGGTTTCTTTTTGTGGTCTGGGAAGCTTTGCTGTCCTCTGGTGGACAACTCCCATATTGTCACAAGCTCTAACAACTTAGTTTATAAAGAAAAAGCTGCGGTCGGCAGCATAAGACTCAGAAGGGCGTTTGCCCCCCTCCCCCCCTGCCATAAGTACCGGCGACTGGGGGGAGGCATAACCTCCTTAATCCTATGGACTTCACCTTATAAATCCTTAACTGGTTAACGGGCATATTATGTATTAGCCCTGTTAAAAAGACAGTGAACTCTTGCACTCCAGAAAAGGAAGAATAGCAGCACTCAGTCTATTGCTAGAGATGTACATATGTGCTATTCCAATGAAGATAACGGCCATGCCCTTGACAGTGCAATCTCTTTGTGATAGAATGCTGAGAAAACCTATTGAGCGTAGGGCTTTCTCTGGCACAAGATAGCTGCTATGGGAGTCCCAGTAGTACCTGTTGTTGACGATCTCAATACAACTGCTTGCTCCCGCTAGAGAGATTACATAGAGCTAGGCTGGTTCAGACCACCTGATTGCAACCTTATACTTGTCTTTTGTTATGATGCTCATGTACAAATTCCAGCAGGCAGCTACTGTGGGGTTTCTCCTCTAATTTGTGAGGCTTTGCTGCCCCATGTGGCCGATCCCCATATCACTATGACATTTATTTATTTATTAGAATTTTGGTAACTGGGTAAGCTCGCTGAGATCATGCAGTCCCTTTTTCAGGGGCAACCCGGAAGACAAATACAATACATCACAATGCAATACAAAACAGTGAATACAGAGATTACAACAATGTGTGGGGAAACACATGGATTACAAAGTCATATACAGCGGGATATACAAACTTACAAAATTCTCATTATTTACAAATATACATATTTACAGAGGTTCAAAGGTAGTAGTTGAAGATACAAGCTGCCTTCGGCGGAATGGGGTACGGTAAAAGGCATGGGTTAATGAAAACACATGCAGGTTGGAGGTTTAAGTAGGTACAGTAGATGGCAAGCTCAGTTTTGAAGAGAGACAGGGATATGCAAGAGAGTAGTGAAGGCGGTAGAGAATGCCAGGCTGTGGTGGCAGAGTGCGTAAAGGATCACCTCCCCGAAAGACGGTGTGGTTTAGGGGTAGCAAGAATAGGTAATGATGCTGACCTGAGTGGGCAGACAACTTCTTTACGACAGACAATTCCCCTTAGGCAAGGAGAATTGAAAATGTTCACTAGTTTGAAAACAAAACATAGTGTTAGGTACTGTAACCTTAAGTCATAATCCAAGTCAAGATATAGCAGCTAAAAATAAAAGAAAATGCAGCAGGTGGCAGCGCATGGCCCGGGAAGATGTCTGCAACCCCCTTAACGGACATAAATTCCGACAAATAAAGGGAAGGTATGCCCTTCTTATTTAACTCTATCAGTCTTGTGCTAACTAGAGGGCATATTAGATCAGCCCTATCACAATGGCATCAGATACTTGCATTTAAGACAAAGAGGGGCAGCAGTTAGCTATCTGTTGGAGCTATATGACTGTATTATCTCTCTAGGATACATAAGCAGGTCGCTCACAGTAATTAGGACTTGTTTTTGTTTAAGTACATGATAGTCTACCCAGAGAGACCCCTGTAGCTGGTCTGGGATTACATCCTCTGTCATCAAACCCCACGGACATGGTTTTGTCCTGGTACCGGGAAATCTCACGTACACCTTGGAGTACATCCTGTGGGGCCTCTGAGGGACATCACATTTGACTTCTCCATGATAAAGTAAGGCACGTCTGAAGATGGAGGATACATGAAGGTCCCTTGCTCACCGACCAGGACGCCCCCAATGTCAGTGGTACCCCATATAGGAGACTCCCTTTGCTTCGTGGGACACCTCATAAGTGCGACAGACAATTAAATGCCTATTTTCAGGTATGACCTGGGAGGTTACAATAGGATAATATAAACAGATGAATTACAGTACATAATGTCAGCCCCACCCCCAACCCTTGGTGTATGCCAGCTGTTAACTGGGGGGGCACTTGCAGTCAGAAACACTGTCCCAGAAAAGTAAACTCATTACCTGGGTTCCTAGTAGATGACTTTCATGGGTATGCAGGCCATACTTAGCAGCGAGGGGTAACAGCAGCTGTGCGGGCAAACTTAGTGGGATCACACAATGCCATAAAGTCCATTATCCACTCCAGATTCACAGAAGCAGAAACAAAAATGATTTAATTCCATAAATTTGATCAGTCACTCCATATGGAGTGGGGTGCAAATTGCACGCTGGGTAACCTTTAGGACGAGCTGCCCAATACAGTTTGCAGCAAACTTTCGTGTCCCAAAAGCTGTTACACTGCAGTGCTCCCTCAGGACCGAACAGGATCCTCTAATCCTGGCAACAGCAACAATATTGGGCCGGAATCCAGGCCTCCCAAGTTCTGTTCTTCCAAACAGCTCTCCTGCACAAACTTGCTTTTTTTCCCACTCTCTCGATGCAGCACACACTGGTGCACACCGCACTACCCGCTACAGGATATAGAGTAGCTGTGAAAGTTGAGTGGTATCCCCCAGCGCTGGTGGCTCGAATCTGGAGCTTTCACATGGATGGTCACTGCTACTAGCTAACAAAATCCTCACAGAAAACTCCGAGTCCCTTCTATCCTAATCCACATGCAGCTCTGAGCATCCCAGGGTATCGTCTGAAGGGTCCTGGTGATCCCGGAGACCTCTGCACTTTCCGCTGTTAGGTTGCTTAGGCTCCTAGATGCCTCCTGGCCAGGCTGAAGTGCCACCGGAAAGGGAGACAGGCTGCCACTACTGTGCGCCCTGCAGCCAGCAACTGCCACCACCATACTGCCCCAACGACCTGGCACAGGGCTTTCTTCACTCTCGGCCACAGATGAGGATACCAGGGACAAACTTGTGATGGCCCACCAAGGTGCCAGAGATCGCAAGGTCGGTCACTGACTTTCTTCCAGGGCTCTGGCTCCCCCCCAAAAGGAACTGGTGGTCCCACTACAGGCTCCAGATCCCCACACGAACCCAACCACTACACCTCTCTGCCGGTCTTCAAGGGTGGAGGGCCGGGGTGGCAAGTGGCCCACCCCAGCCCTGATCCTCGGCCCTCCCAGCTGAACACTCCATGGGTGTGTCTCCCCCTACCCCTCCCTCCCTCACTCCCTCCCTCCCTCCCTCTCCCTCTCTCTCTCTCTCTCTCTCTCTCTCTCTCCCAAAACATCTTTCATACCTGCTGGGCTCAGGCCCCTGTTCCAGCAGGCAGGGTCCCAGCTTCAGACACTGCGGCTACAATACACTAAACTAGTAAGCTCCCAAAGGGGGCTTACAATAAAATAACCACAAGAACAAAAACAAGAATACAAAGAAGCAATACTGAAGTACATAATGTAAGTACATAACAGGCAAGATCCAGGTACATAATATGAATCAGTACAGTTAGAAGAGGCAAGATATAAATTTGATACAGTACTAGCACAAGACATGAGGTAAACAGCAAAATGCACATTGTACGAGCAGCACAGAAAAACCCAGGAGAAAATAATTAGACCCATAGTCATTAGATTAAGGGAGGGGCCTGTCACCACGGGCAAGTGGAGGCAGAGGAGTCATTCAAGGAGACACCTCAAAATGATAGTGGGAGGGAGCTCCAGAACCTAGGAGCACACATAGCAAAGGCCTGATCTTCCATAGCAGTGCAAGTTTTAGGGACAGCAAGCAAGGACAAGTCACTGGATCTTAAGGGGTAACCAAGGTTAATAACCCTTAGTTTCTCAGCCAAGATGGGAGTGGTGGCAGTTTGGAGTACCTTATCCAAGGCCCCTACTTTTCTGTGGCACACTGGGACCAAGTCCTGCGGCAAGGGTACCATTTGCCGCAGAACTTCTGTGGCAGTGGTTTGTAATTTCTGTGGAAGTTCTGTGGCACTAACAAACTACCACATCACAGTGTCAGCTTGTCATCCTGACTTCACTTCCATGGCAATGGTTGTAGCAATCAGGATGGAGGAAGCCCAGTAACACTAGTTCAAATGTAACCAGGGGTTGGGTTGGGTGTTTGTTGTTCTTTAGCGCCCAGTGCCTCCATTTTTGTAACCCATTACCTGGTTAGCCTGGGTTCGCAGAGAAAACATTCGCTCGGCATCAGGGCTAGGTTTGCACTTCTGGACTGGGGCACCCGAGTAATTCGGGACACAGGAAGCAAGAACTGAGAATGTCCAAACCAGGAGTGGGATTCTAAAGTGGGACTTTTATTTGCTTACACACAGGAATACAAAGCAAGATGGACCCCCACGGGGCTACACTCACTGGTTATGCAGAACTATAGAGGTCAGAACACATCTTTTTCATCATCACAAAAACTTTTACCCTCAGGTTCTGAACACACTGGGCTCTCAGCCCGAACTGGTACTCTCTCTATCCTGGATTCCCTGGCATGGCCCTCGGCCAGCACTGGTACACTTTCCATATGGCATGGACATGTCTGCTGGTGGCTCCCTCAGCCACCCATGAGCACTTCCTAGCTCTAAAGGGAAAAAAACACATTCTTAATCCCATGTCTGGGTACTTTCTGCAGACACTGGCCAAGTGCCTGGGAGAAAGCTATAGGTGCCCAAAATGAATCCGTGGAGGTAAATTTGGTTACTCCAGATGGGGGGAAGGGGTCTCCCACCTCTTGTCCCCAAATCCATACCTGGCCATTCATTTGAAGTCAACACCTTTCCTGTGAAACTCTCTGTTTGTAGAATGCTATCTCGAAATGTATATCACATTTAACAATCTACTGTCTTTGGTAACTGGTGTCCTGACTTGCAGCGTTTTCTAGGTGGCTATGTCCATCACTGTAGACCCCCACTGATTAGATGCATTTCAAGTCATACACATAACTTGAAGTATTGTGCTCGGCTATCCTTTCCTGACCCACAGTAGCAGATACTTTACGAAACAGTCTTGGTGAAAACATAGGCTGTCTAGCAGAGCAGACTCACCATGGTTCGCAGGAGCCCCAGGGCTTCTCTCACAGGAAAACACACATACTTCTGGTGCCTCAGCACAAATCTTCTCATCAGGCAGCTTTTCTTCCTCCAGCAGGGCCAGGGGATTGCCCCTGAAGATCTGGTCTGGTTCCCCCTATCCCTCTCAGGGATGGGGCACTGGAACCCACTGGGGAATGGTCTCAACCACTTCAGCAAGTATTCTTCTGTGTCCTTCTCTAGGGCAAGAACACTCACCCTCTTCTGTGGTAGCTCTGAACAGAGCTGGGCTATGAGGGGCTGCCAACTGCAGCACACCTCCTCCCTCCACTGAGTCTCCCACTAGACTACTACACACTCCCCTTTGAAAAAAAAAACAACGTTCTAACCTAACTCCCAGCTGCAACATTCCACTGTGCCTTATGCTGCTGCGAGAATTCTATATGATGTCATCCCTCCAGCTCAGCTGAGACTGAGAACAGAGTGAGACAGTGTGAAACCCATTTAACTGGTGTTTCACAAGCTGCTTTTCCCTGCCTGCCACTAGATCTAAGTGGGATTCTAGTAACCCCGGGTGTCAACAGGGTTACACCCACCCTTGGCCAGGAAAATGACTGTCTGCAGTCATTACTTACCCAGCCCAGGCCATCCTACCCTCTGTGCTACCTACAGAAAGGGGTGATCAGGCCCTCTCCTACCATGTGCTAAGCACAGGCAGGCAACACTAAGGGCCCAGAGGCCATCAACTGACGCATCAACCTCTACTCTGTGATCTTTCTATGGTTACCTAGTGGCCCTGGTAGAATTGCCCAGAGCATAGCCCTAATAGATCAGTACTGCGGCCCCTATGGCTGGTCAGAACCACAGCCTGTCTATCCCCCCATGACCTCTAGGGAAAACCTATCTGACCATAAACCCAAAAATGTACCCCAAAACACAGGAGAGCCTCCCCCCAACCCGGGACACCTGCAACCAAAACACAAGGAGCTAATACTATACCCTAGGTATTACTCCCACACTCCCCCACAACCATACCTGTGGAAGGAAAAGTTAAACACAGCAAACAACAACACTGCACTTTAAACACTACTACTTTAAAACACATTAAGGACTCCGATGAGTCCCTCTTCCTCTTCCTCTTCTTGCCTTCTCTTCTTGTCTTCTTCAGGAACACCTGCAAGAGAAAAGACAAAACAACCCCTATTCTGCAAACAAAGTACTATCAAACCCCTACCATCTAAACACTGGAGAATCCCAAAAATATTTTTTAGAAAAGTAGAAAAACAATAGAAACAGTAGAAATAGTAGAAAAACGACAACATTATTTACAATACACATTTTTGGGGATGGAGTGCCCTAAAAGTCCCATCTAGTGACAACAGTGCCCAAAGGCAAGTCCAAGAAAGAGTCTCTCTGGGGCCAGAGCCCGGTGAAGCACAGTTCTGGAAGGACTGTAATCCCGAAGGGGAGAGTCTTTGAGGACAGTTCAAACAGTCTGAAGTCTGCTAGGTGCAGGGTGTGTACTGCAGTGTCATTAAAATAGAAAAGTCTGGACTTACCAGTCCCTTGAAGAATGAAATCAATACGACACCTGGATTTCCAGTCGAAGACTCTCCCTGGCAGCATTCTTCTGATACAGCTGGGTGGACATCTTCCAGAAAATGACAGGATGGCACATCTGGAAACTGCTGGGGTGATGTCATCTAGGAGATGGAACTTTGAAACAGGACAGGAAAAACAGCTGGTCTGAAGTCATCTGAAATCCCAGGTGATGATTTAGGATACAGCTAGGCTGGTGTCCTCTCTGGATATGAAGTCATCTGGAAAGCCAGTCAATGGAATCTGGAAAGCCAGTACACCGCAAGGATGACGAATTTGGGGCACCTGGTTCCTGGAATGCCAGACAGGTGGAACAACATAGGTACGGCAATGGCTGGATGGCAGCACTATCTATCACTGCTCTGCTTTCCACTTGGTAGGCAAGGACACATTTGCAGGACGTTGTCTGCACTGTGGGAAGTAACACAATGAGTCAGGTGCAAGAATTATTATCCCGTCTGGGTGCTCATAATTCACATTGAAGAAGGTTTCATGTCCCCCTGCATCCATGATCTGAACAGTGTCTATGAATAGTTTTCTTCCCACTTTCCATTGTCTGAATTTCTCTTTTAGCACTCTGTCAGGATTTCCTGTTTCTTTCAATCTCCTCCCAGACTCTCCAAGGAAAGGTAGGAAAGGATATCCCATAGATCTCATTTGCCTTCCTACGAACCGGTCTTTCCTCTTTACTACACTTGGTCAACTTGAGACCTCTGGCTTGGCTTGGAGGTGGCCAGTCCTGGTTCTGCCAGCTACGCAAACTTAATGCTATGTAAAATGGATCTTTGACTCCTCCTTGTAGGGACAGGGCTGTGGAGTCACCAATCTCTCCTTCCATTCACTCCTCCGAGGCAAGAGCCTGAGGCTGTGGATCTGCACCTTCTTCATAAGGCCACATAGGTTCCTCCTCATCCTCTTCCTCACTGAGGATTTGAGCTCAAGAGTGAGCAGTCATCCTCATTCCTGAGACTATCCACTCTTCGCTGGGCGTGGAGGTCGACACCTCCCATTCAATGGTCTCCCTCATCTCATCTTCTCCTATGAGACACGGGCTAGGCCTCTCTCTCTCTAAGGATCTGCTGATGCTCTCTCCACAATGTCTCTCTGTGACCCAGACTTGGATACATCAGTACTTTGCTCTGCCTGTAGATCTGCACCCTCTTGCTTCGTGCCACACTCTGCTGAGCCTCCTCCAGCAGGCTCTACCTGGTGCTGTGTGCTGCCAACTGCAGGTTCTTGAATCTTTGTCCATGTGGAAGCCAAACAAATCTTGGGTGCTTTGGTTAGGCCATGTCTCTCTAGGCAGATTTGTGCTGAGGCACCAGAACAGTGAGGAACCATGAAGACGTCCCTTCTAGCCTTTAAGCACATTATGCGCAATCTTACTGGATATCCAGGAATCGCCACATGAGGAGGCAAATGTCCCCCTTAGTAACATCTCTCAATATCTTTCAGTCTGTTTACTT
This sequence comes from Neoceratodus forsteri, assembly GCA_016271365.2. Classification (NCBI taxonomy): domain Eukaryota; kingdom Metazoa; phylum Chordata; order Ceratodontiformes; family Ceratodontidae; genus Neoceratodus; species Neoceratodus forsteri. Next base: position 142,426,288 of record CM057449.1, on the reverse strand, counting down.
CTTCTACTATCATAGCCCGGGCATGATCCGGATAGCGGGCTGATACCGAAGCCATGACTGCAGAGAAAAACAAAAGCTCACTGTTATCTCAAGTCCCACTCTGTTGGAAAAACTTTTACAAAATGGCTCCCCTGCAGCTGTGTTTACTTTACTATCCCACCCTGTAATGGCAGCAGCAGCACTCCTGCGCATCAACATCCTGTTTCTGACTCAAGCCACTGGGCAACCGATTTACACACTCTACTGTTAAAGTTTACTCAAACTGTTTAATCTGCACTGTCTGTTCTCTTAGCACATTTATATGATTTTTACTCGACTTTCTACTTGCTGTAACTCGCTGTTCTTGCTTAAAAGTCCCTAAAGCCACAGTATTTAATCGTACAGGATTGCCTGTATTTCTTGTTGCATCTTTCATACAACCCACAGTCTCTCACATGGCTCTGAAAATTATACTGTTGCTGAACCCACAATTATGACACAGACCTTCTTTGCAAAATGATCGCACTGCTACACACAGATTCAGCTGGCTTTAATTAAAATCACACACAGTTTGAGTTGCTTTTAGGTTGGTACTCACTTAATCTGTAGCTGGTTATTGCGATGGAAAAATTTGGCCTACAACCGGTCTTGGAGGCCTCTGGAATGAAGTGGGCTGGCAGTCCTGCCGACTGTTCCTCTGAACACCTCGCTCTCTTCTCAGACGAATCAAAATGTGGGTTGAGCCCGATTTTAAACAGAAAAGTCAGATTTTACCTCTTTTATAATGTTTTCAGTCACCGCGACGCTCCTCCTGGCAAGCCAGTTCGCACACTACTCTCTCTCTCCTAGGGTTACCACCTTTTAAGAAGCCCAAAGTGGGACATTTCTTACTAAAACATGATTTTTCGCAGGACAGTACGTAACCTCAACCAATACAACAGACTTGTTTTCTCTACAAAATCAGAATTAAGGCTAAGTATTGTAGTTTCATAGTTACTTCTATTGTTTCTTATCATTTTAAGATACTTTAGTTAAGGTATGATAGTTTTCTGCAACATTTAGTGGAAAATTAGAAAATATTTGTATTACTATAAAGTCAGGACATGTAGCATTTTTTATGTTTTTTTGCAGGACACAGCTGCCCAAATCAGGACTGTCTTGCAAAAATAGGGACAGGTGGTAACCCCACTCTCTCCCTCTCGAACACTGTGGAGTCACTCTAGAGCTGGCTTGGGGACAGGACTGATTGCAGTCTCACCAATCACCAGACGCCATACAAATGAGCCTCTGTCTTCTCATGCTCTTCTCCTCCACGGCGATCGTTGAGCAGGCAAAATTTAAACTGCAAATCACACTTTTTTTTTTCATCTGTAGCTCCTCGGCGGGAGCACCATTTCAACCATTTTTCATGGCATTTCACTTAGCGACACTTTCTGTCCATACAACAAGCACTTCCAACATCTGGGGCACAAATCTCTGTTTGTTTCCCCCAGTTTTCCACACTTTTCTTGTCACACATTACTTTAAAAGCTGACAAATGTTGTAACTTTGATGCAGGACAAGGGGCATACACTCTTGGGCTTTACTGCTCCTCGGTAAACTGGTGGCACAATTACAGCAACACACAGCAGGACATTTGGGTGGCAATGCTTCTACTTTTTGGGCTACCTACTGCCAGACAGCCAAAACGCTAGCCCTACTCTGAGCAAATCTTTCTTGTTCTCTCCCAAGATTCCAAACCCAAATCCTCAGCTGTGCCTCCAATTTGTAACCGGGGGTTAAGTTGGGTGTTTGTTGTTATTTAGCGCCCGGTGCCTCCATTTTTGTAACCCATTACCTGGTTAGCCTGGGTTCAGGGAGAAAACATTCGCTCAGCATCAGGGCTAGGTTTGCACTTCTGGACAGGGGCACCCAAGTAATTCCGAACACAGGAAGCAAGAACTGAGAATGTCCAAACCAGGAGTGGGATTCTAAAGTGGGGCTTTTATTCACTTACACACAGGAATACAAAGCAAAATGGACCCCCACTGGGCTACGCTCACTGGTTATGCAGAACTATAGAGGTCAGAACACATCTTTTTCATCATCACAACAACTTCTACCCTCAGGTTCTGAACACACTGGGCTCTCAGCCCGAACTGGTACGCTCTGTATCCTGGATTCCCTGGCATGGCCCTCGGCCAGCACTGGTACACTTTCCATATGGCATGGACATGTCTGTTGGTGGCTTCCTCAACCACCCATGAGCACTTCCTAGCTCTAAAGTGAAAAACACACATCCTTAATCCCATGTCTGGGTACTTTCTGCAGACACTGGCCAAGTGCCTGGGAGAAAGCTATAGGTGCCCAAAGTGAATCCGTGGAGGTAAATCGGGTTACTCCAGATGGGGGGTTTCCCACCTCTTGTCCCCAAATCCATATCCGGCCATTCATTTGGAGTTAACACCTTTCCTGTGAAACTCTCTGTTTGTAGAATGCTATCTCGAAATGTATATCACATTTAACAATCTACTGTCTTTGGTAACTGGTGTCCTGACTTGCAGCGTTCTCCAAGTGGTTATGTCCATCCTTGTAGACCCCACTGATTAGATGCATTTTAAGTCATACACATAACTTAAAGTACTGTACTTGGCTGTCCTTTCCTGACCCACAGTAACAGATACTTAACACAACAGTCTCGGTGAAAACATAGGCTCTCTGGCAGAGCAGACTCACCATGGTTCGCAGGTGTCCCAGGGCTTCTCTCACAGGAAAACACACATACTCCTGGTGCCTCAGCATAAATCTTCTCATCAGGCAGCTTTTCGTCCTCCAGCAGGGCCAGGGGATTGCCCCTGAAGAGCTAGTCTGGTTCCCCCCCATCCCTCTCAGGGATGGGGCAATGGAACCCACTGGGGAATGGTCTCAACCACTTAAGCAAGTATTCTCTGTGTCCTTCTCTAGGCGAGAACATACACCCTCTTCTGTGGTAGCTCTAAACAGAGCTGGGGCTATGAGGGGCTGCCAACTGCAGCACACCTCCTCCCTCCACCGAGTCTCCCACTAGACTACTACACACTCCCCTTTGAAAAAAAACAGACATTCTAACCTAATTCCCAGCTGCAACATTCCACTGTGGCTTATGCTGCTGCGAGAATTCTATATGATGTCATCCCTCCAGCTCAGCTGAGACTGAGGACAGAGTGAGACAGTGTGAAACCCATTTAACTGGTGTCTCACAAGCTGCCTGCCACTAGATCTAAGTGGGATTCTAGTACCCCGGGTGACAAGGGGGTTACACAAAAAATAAGACTTATAGAAATAATTGTATGCCTACAAAAGGAAAAAAAAATCTATCCATTAAGGTCCTAGCCTACAGCATAACTGAAATATGCAGAGGGGACCTTATGTGATAAATAAGGTATTTCTATACTCATGCTGTCTATACCACTCATGAGGTCCCCACTCTATATAATTATATATTTATATGTGTTGTGTACACCACTCATGAGGTCCCCACTGTGTATCACTTATATATTTACTGTATATGGAATCTGTAACATACATACACATATGTGTGTGTGTGTGTGTGTGTGTGTATGTATACATATCTATAGTGAGAGAAAGAATATATATATATATATATATATATATATATATATATATATTTACATGAAATTGTATCCTCATTCATAAAGGTCCCTTTGGAAATGGAATAAGCAGAATAGAGGAAATAAAGCAAACCTAATTTTTCATGCCATCCTGTTTCCCCTGACATCCTACATAACACCATCTGGCAATGACATGCATGTGAACCCATTGTAAGATAAAGCTCTCTAGCCCATCACAACATGTCCCCCGTGTGACAAAACACTGCACCATACATTCCCAGGCTCAGAGCAGTGATGTGTTCCCCCAATCCTTGTGCTGCCCAGCCAGCTCCCACAGCTCATGTCTGAACCCGAGTTGCTGGCGCGTGAACATGACATGCTACCCTTGAGCTCAACAACTGGCCCTGCACACAACATTTCTCAATAACTTTTAGGTATTATCAACCAATGACAATATGTAATCAATAATCCTTGCAAAAATGTGCACAGCACAATTATTATTATTTTTTTTTATTGTTTAACCAGGAGTGGCACACTAAGCTGAAAGCTTGTTTACAGGTGCGACCTGGGAGCACAGGGAAGTTAAGTGACTTGCTCAGGGTCACACAGTATGCAAGTGGGGCTGTGGGATTCAAACCCAGGTCCTCCAGATTTGCAGCTCAGAGCCTTTAAACCACTGCAATATACTGCCTCCCAAACAGGTTTAATTCAACAGGTCTACACATTATTACATTCCACTTTTCTGGGCATAATTACTTTATTTTTCTTAAAAATGACAGGTTAATTCATTTTACCAGTTATTCATTTCAGATGGCATCTTTATACCTTAAAGACACAAATAAGTTTGTACAAAGTAAGGTATGGACTTAACAGGCCTATGCTATTGTCAAGGTTTTGTTTAAGTTGGCCCTAGTGTAATAACGTAAGACTGAATATTGTATTATGCTGTAGTGCAGACTGAGCAAATATCAACGTGCCTGATGTGTTGTGCCACCGCTTCTGGCAGCGGGAGCTGTGGTAGATAAGAGACTATTCATTTCTGTGGCAGAATACAGCCATTTCATTAGCTAATGTATGATGTTATAGCATCGATAACATTACATTCTGAGCATAGAGGGGTTTTGGATATAAGAAGAGTGGGAAGGAACGATTTTCTACGGATAAACGGAAATATTAATAAAGAATCAGCAAGAACAGTGAATTCTGCAGCACTGCAGAAGTTCTGCGGTAGGTTGCAAGTTCTGCGTAAAATTCTGCGGCTGCAGATTTCTAGGGGCCTTGACCTTATCTACAAAACACTCCAGGGCAAAACCACAACTATTGGGGGGGGGATAAGTTTCTCGTACAGCACACAATGGTTTGTAAGGCGGGCTGCTGACAGGGTGAAACAACATATATTATTACACACTACCTCCCTTTGGGACAAGAGGGACTTTGTAGCATTCGTGTATATAAGGAGACCATAATTAAATGAGGGTTGGGGCACTCCTTTAGCAAGGATCAGATGTGCAGCAGGGGTGAGAAAGCATTTGGCTCCGTCAGCCATGCCGATCTCACCGTTCACAATCCTACACACATTAGAGATGTGCAAGGAGAGATCCAGTTGGGAGTCGAGGGCAACTCCAAGGTACATGAAAGAAAAGGCAGGTGGCAGGGGTAAACCATCAATACTGAACATAGCCAGGGGCTCAGGGCATGACCTGATTTTTGCCAGAGAGTCAACAAAGCATAACCTGTGTTTTCTTTAGGTTGAGGACCAGCTTATTAGCTGATAGCCAGGACTGAATTAGGAGGAAGTCCACATTCAATTGGGAATTGATGTTCATGATGTCCTGAGAGCAAGACAAGAGCACTAGGTCATCTGCATAAAGGGTGGAGCTACAAAGGACAGGTATACAAGGGAAATCATTAATAAACAGCAAAAAAAAAAAAAAAAATGGGACCCAGGACTGAACCTTGGGGGACACCAACTGAGGAAGAAGCCAGTTCTGAGAGCGTTCTGTTAAATCTGACCATCTGCCGTCTGTCATGTAGATAGTTGGCAAACCAGGCAAGTTTATGGTCAGACAGCCCAAAGGACCACAACTTGGTCTAGAGAACTTTGCGATCCACCAAATCAAAAGCTTTGGCAAGATCAACAAGGACTGAGCCAGATATCTTGTTCTGATCCATGGCCACCCTATTTTCAGAGGTGACCTTAGTTAAGGGCAGTGGAGTTGTTATGCCCCCTCAGGAAACCATGCTGTGCCAGGGACAGAAGGTCGTGTGTATAAAGATATTCAATAAGCTAGGAAGCAGCAATTTTCTCCAGGAGCTTGCTAAGGGCAGACAGGATTGCTATGGGTAGATAATTTTCAATGCATTTCAGGTCTGCTTGCTTAAACACAGGGACCACCTGAGCAACTTTCCAAATGTTAGGCACAATACCAGTAAGCAGAGATGTGTTAAATATATGTGAAATGGGTAAGGCCAGAAATGGGGCACCAAGGTGGAGGAGCGTTGGCTCCAAATTGACATGACCAAGGCTAGCATAGTGGGAGAGATAGACTAACAACCTACCAACCTCACTAACAATGTTGAGGTAGCAGGTGGAGTGGGGCAACCATGAGGCAGCGGATGGCAAAATCATCCTGGGACACAAGCCACATAAAAAAGGAGAGGAGGGCTAAGAGATCTGAAAACTGTTTATTAAAAACAGTGCTAGGATTGTTACAATTAACCCAATTAATGAGCATTTCACTGATTTTCTAATTTAGAGAGCCGCCAATTACATGTTTAGTGTTACACCAAAAACTCCTCGGGTCTTTAGCAGATGTCAATAGAAAAGATCTACAAAATGTGCTCTTGGCTGAGCGAATGCCTTTCCTGCAAGTTCTACTAAGGCGCCTGTACTCAATGATGTCAAGCGATGCTTGAATGGTCTTAATTCTGACCAAATACTTGTCTCCGGATTTCATGAAGGCTAGCAGGTCACCATAAAGTTATTTAGTAACACTGCTCCTAACTCTCCTCTTAATGAAAGAGACATGGTTATCCTGCAGCGCAAAGAAAATGGTTATAAAATTAGACAGAGCAACTGAGGCATTGGCAGTAAGCAAAACAGGAGATCAGTCAGTATGCACACGGTCCTGATGGAAGGAGCCAGCATCAAGCTTGAAAAGGTCTCTTAGTATAGTGATTGTGGAAGGGATTTTTTTTTTTTTTTATTTAGTACCTTTTTCTTGCCACTGGCCGGCCGGTTCCTCAGCCTGGTCACAGACCCCTGCTTCTGCCCCCATATCAGTCACACCTCACCGATACCCACTGGCTTACCCCCCAGGGCCGGGTAACAGCACTGGCCCCTAAGGTGCTGCAATGTCGGGATAGGTCAATGGGCCAACCTGGGAGCTATGGAAGCCGAGGGCTGGCTTCATACTTGGTGGCTGGTGGCATTTTTTCCCCGGTGTATGGGGGCAGGGATGTGCAATGACGACCAGAGTTCGCCCCGCCCCCCCCGAACACTCTGGTGTCGGCATGCGTGGTATACCCAGCCTCCACTAGGCGTCTGTGTTGCGCCGAACACACTAGTCCCCCTTTTCCCTGGAGAAGGACAGTAGTTCTCAGATGCTCAATCCTTCTCCCCTTGCCGACCCTCCGATGCCATGGATCCGTTCCTGAACCTGGGTCACCGCCGTCGCAGGTAGGCAACCTGCCCCTGCGTCAGCGGGCCTGTGGGAGGGATTTTAGGTGCACAAACCATGTTGGTAGAGGTTTTAGGGGCAGGCAGGTGTTTCAAGCATGGCTGGGACTGAGTGAATGAAGGGCTTAGTGGTAAGTTCCACAGTATGAGAAACAGAAACAGGCGTAAGCTTAATGAATTTAAGAGATGACACTGCACTCAGATGCAAATATTAGCATATGCCTACTGCAGGCCTTTCTCTGCGCAACTGTGGATTAAACTGGGGATTTAATCCACAGCCATGCAGAGCGAGTAGACCAGCTGGAATGCACATTTTTGCCAACCCATGTTATAAAGTGCTTTAGGAGTTAACCAGAAGTCCTTATGATAACACCAGAGGTGAACATGTTTTTTTTTTTGGGGTTGATGACCAGTGATTATAGAAAATAAAATATGGGGTGGTGGGATTACTCAGATTTAATCCACACCATCAGTGTAAAATGCTTGAATAAACCCCTCGAGCTTCGCTCTCAGGGTTTATGTAGCATCACACACCTTGGGAGTGTATTACATTTTTGTAATGCTCACCATCCCATATACTATTCTATATATTGTTTTCTCCCTGGCCCTGAAAACCCTCTTTTCAAAATGGGATGTTGCTCACAGCAATGTCTGCAGATTTGCCCTCTCCCTTATCTAACACACCACTGTGACCTTTGCAAGCTGGTTTACTTAGTATCAGCCTGCCTTGTTGATGACACCTGCCCCCCCGACTAGGGGCTGCTACCTTTGCTGGCTCTCAAGGGGGGTGTTACACAAACCATTTCTATTTAACCCAGGAACGGGGTGGGGGGGGCATGACACTGAGCACCTGTGCAATCATGATGGGGCACCAGTCAAGCACAGCAAACATAAAGGAATGTTGTCTCCCTTACTTAGGGTCAAGAAGTAGGTTTTATTCTGTCACAAGATGGAAAACAGACAAATGTTTTGCCCCACTGGGGGGGGGGGGCTGCAGGTTCAGAAGGGTACAATGTTCATTGCACTGTACACAAAGACCAAGTGGGTCCCTGAATTACGGATCAAGCAAAAGTTCCTTTGTCCATCCCTCTTCTGGGATCGGAGCCAAGACAGAGCATGCCCTCACAGGATTTGAACAACTTTGGGTTCACAAAGCACATTTTTTCCTCACAGGTAGAAACACTTTAGGGACAGCTGGTGTTCTTATTTTCAAACACAAATTACTTTCTTGTCAGAAACCACAACACTTTAGGGACAGATGTCCTTTATTGAAAACACACATTCTGTGACACGTACAAAGTTTGTAGTAAGTGAGCCATCCCCTATCTTCTGGCCAGAAAGGCAGTGTCCCATTTTTCAGTCAGGGTGCTCAGCTCCATCCCCTACAGAAAGTGTGCCAGAGAGGCAAGACTCAGATTGCTATCTTTCAACCATCCTGTCAGACAAAATGACTGTTACATGAGAACTTACCGTAACAGTAGATCTTCGAGAGAGGTTCCTGCAGTAGGTCATAGGACTGCGCCCCCTGGTGTCAGGACTGCACAGCAAACTTCTAGCTAGCAATCATTAACGGGGGAACGCCCCCAGCGTCACCTGATCGGCCATCAGCGTGACAGTTTATAGGGGTGGTCCCCACGCTCACCCTCCAGTTCTCCCGCCATAGACCTCTGAAGAGGAGAAAGGAGGAAAAAAAATCTCCTTAGGTCCTGGGCTCCAGAAATGAAGCCTTGGAAAAGGAAAAAGAGGACAAAATAACAGGAGCTGGGGGAAGGTGGGTGGGAAATCTAGACCTGCTGCAGGAACCTCTCTCGAAGATCTGCTGTTACAGTATGTTCTTAGGTAACTGTCATATGTTACGTCGAGAGGGTTCCTGCAGTAGGTCTTTACATATAGAACTGAGTACCAAGCAGTCGAAAATAAAGAAGTCATCGGAGACTACGTTCTGGGAGGAAGGAGTGCCTGCCAACTAGAAACCTTCTTAAGAAAAGAAGGCGCTTAACCCGGCCAGTCGGGCGTGGGTTGAGGTTCTGCTCACGACGCCCGGGCGAACCGGGTTGGGAGCGAGCCCGGGTCGTCGGAGGGCAGTTTCAGGGGGACAAGGATCGAGCATCCTAAGGACTGCTCTCCTTCTCCGGGGGTGGGGGGTCTCAGTGATCGGTGCAAGGGTGACACCTAGCAGTGGCTGGGTGTGTAGCCCTGAGCACTGACACATGATCGGTGAGGGGAGGTACTGGGGCGGGACAGACGCTGGCGTCATTGCACGTCTCTGCCCCTGCCAATGGGGGGGGGGAAAACTCTTGCCCTCACCAAATGTCTCCATAACACCCTGCTCCCGGCTTCAATTAACCGCCTGGCCACATACTCCCCAACCAGTTAAAATTACATGGCGCCAATTCCTGCCACGGCGACATGCTCCACCTCCTGGGGGGCAAGCCAGGAGTAATTGGGGAGGAATAAAAGTGGTTAATTGGGTGGTGGAAGTTCGGGGGCACCGTGACCAGGGTGGATCCTAGACGAAGGTGAGGGAGGGGCAAAAAGAGGGGAAAAATATAAAAAAAGAAAGAAGGCCTTGCAAAATGGCAAGGCCGAAGCTAGCTCTACGTCTAGAGGCAATGTCCAAACTGTAATGCTTGGTGAAAGTGAGGACAGAGGACCAAGTGGCTACTGTGTAGATATCTGCAGTGGACACATTCCTGAGAAAGGCAGTTGAAGCAGCCATGCCCCGAGTAGAATGGCCTTTCACCGCCCCCAGAAGGGGCTTCTCGTACTTGTATATGTACGAGATGCAGTTAGCCAACCATTTCGACAAATCCTGTTTGGAGATGGTCTTGCCCTGACATTTGGGAGCAAAGGTCACAAACAACTGGTCGGACTTTCGAGCCTCTTTGGTCCTAGAGACGTAATATCTCAGAGTCCTGTGCATTTCCAAAGTGTGCAATAGGTATTCTCCCCTGTTGGAATACTGTGGGTAAAAAAACAGCAATTCAACATTCTGGTTCAAAGTAAATTCCGAAACAACTTTTGGAAGAAAAGAAAGGTTAGACCTCAGAGCCACTCTGTGGAAAATCAAATAAGACTCCTTACAGATGAGGGCCGGAAGCTCTGAAATCCTTTGAGCTGAAGTTATAGCGACCAAAAAGAGCATTTTCCAGGACAAGTAATGCATGTTGTAACTTGCTGCCGGCTCAAAAGGGAGCAAAGTAAGTTTTTCCAAAATAAAATTTAGATCCCAGGGGGGAACCAGATTCTGGATCGGAGGCTTAAGGTGGACGATCCCCTTGAGAAAGGTTCTGGAGACCTCCAACCGAGCAATGGTTTTGCCCACACTGGAAGGTGGTAGGCGGAAACTGCAGATAAGTGGACCTTCAGAGAGGAATAACTGAGGCCCGAATCAGACAGGTGCAACAGGTACTCAAGGACCTGGGGAGCAGAGCAACTGAATGGATCCAGGCTCTTGGCCGTGGCCCAAATAGAGAATCTCTTCCACTTCATACCATACGTGGATCTGGTAGAGGGTTTCCTAACCTCTACTAGAACCTGGACAACTCGAGAAGAGACACCACAACAAGAGACAGCTATGTCCAAAGGTGCCATGCATGCAGGTGGAGAGACTTGAGGCTCAGGTGCACCAGGCTGCCCTGCTCCTGAGACAGAAGGTTGTGCGAGAGAGGAAGAGGTACTGGGGGTTCCAATGTCTGCTGCTGCAGCAGAGAAAACCAGATCTGCTGAGGCCAAAGAGGGGCTATGAGAATTATGTGAGCCCCCTCTGCCTGGAACTTCAGCAGAACCTTCTGCAGAATAGGAAAGGGAGGGAAAGCGTACAGAAATTTCCCTGTCCAGGATACAGACATCACGTCTCACCAAAAAACACCATGCCCTGTGATGGTGCTGACAGCAGCCAGTCATCCAGGTATGGGAACACGTAAATCCCCTTGTGGCGTAAGGCCGCAGCCACCACTGATAGGCACTTGGAAAAAACCTGATGTGCTGAAGACAGGCCAAATGGGAGGGCCTTGAACTGATAATGTTTCTCCTGAAAGGAGGATCTCAGAAAGCGGCGGTGGGCCTGGAGGACAGGGATATGCAGGTAGGCATCCAGCACATCCAGGGAGCACAGCCATTGGTTCTGTTGGAGCAGGGGCAAGAGTCCCTGGAGTGTCAACATACGGAATCTCTTGTATTCTACAAAGAGATTGAGTAGGCTGAGATCCAAAATTGGTCTCAGATCTGTCTTTTTGGGAACTAGAAAGAAGTGCGAGTAATATCCCCTTCCTATCTGCCCTGGCGGAACCGGCCCTATGGCTTGTTTCTGAAGTACAGCCTGGATCTCCTGATGGATGAGGCCTGGATGGCCTGACGGGTAGTGAGACCTGCCCGGTGGGTTATCTGGGGGTCAAACAATAGCAGCACTCTGGACAGGGGGGTAAACACTCTAGTAACCTGGGGAGGGGGAAGACATGGGGGTTACACACCTACAGGTACCTTAAATGGGTAACCCCATCAAAGAGTTGCATGTTACAGGTATTGGCAGTGGGCAGGTTGACGTACATTCTGAAGGGTAAGGAGGAGAGATTTGTTGAGGCATGGGGTAAGTTTCTGAATGCCCTGACAGCTAGTGAGGCGTTGCTATTGTGAGAAGGAGCCATAGGATAAATGGATAGTGGGGTAATATTTGGAGGGACCACCCCCTAGGTTTCCCTACTTTGTGTGGGAAAAGGATGTTTGGACCTATATATTCCTACCAGAGGGGGTGCAGAGCTCTTTGTTGAGCAGCGAAAATTAGAGTTTAACTGGAGTATACGTCTGGTAGTAGGGGAGATTTCCTATCCTAGACTGGTGTGAGTGTCCCTAGAGGTCTTAAAATGGGACAAGCTGTGTCTCTTAGTTTCTACATGGAATGGACTCTATTAATTTATTAGTTTTTTCTTCTTTTAAGGTATACTGTCCTGGGCGTGGGAGAGGGATGAGTGTTGATTTAATTGTTTCCCTGTCATCGTGCCACAGTTTGATATGGGTTTTACAATGGGTGTACTCCAATGTGTGAAAATTGACCTATTATGCAAATGCCGCAATTTGTTTTCAGTGACGCTGTCACGAGTTAAGCCCCATTTTTTTTTTATTTATTGCAGGCAACCTATTGTAATTAAGTTATGGGCTGTTTTTTTTTCAGTGGCACTTGGATGTTGTTTTTTCTTAGTTTGTGTTTTATAATTAATCTTTTGTCTCTGTGTCTTTGTTAATGTACATACTTGTCTGAAAACAATAAATAGATGGTACCAAAAAAAGAGTTGCGTGTTTGTGCTGGGGTGTTTTACTGATAGGATAATAAAGAACTGGTTCCCAGCCCCCCTTGCTGCCCTCATAAATAGAGATGGGCAAGCCTGGGCAGACTCGAACCTGGCTCAAGCTTAGTGCCTGGCTCAGCACGACCTCTATAAGAAACTGAGAGCCAAGGTTAAGCCAAGCCAGTTATGGTCAAAGTAAGCATTTTTGTCAGCCTGAGCAGTTAGCATAGTGTCTGAAATGTTCGACTCCAAGGCAGAGAACAGCCTTCAGTAGTCAGAGCTCATAGAAACATAGCCTTAGGCCCACCCAGTCTGCCCATTTCCCTACCTGTTGGATAAGCTGCAGATTCTAGTTAACCAACAGCCTACTTCCTCCTACCCCCCACTATAATTGCCTTATGTCTGTCCCATACATTCTTGAATTCCCCCACTGTTTTTGACCCCATGACCAACTCAGGAAGGAGGTTCCATGCATCCACCCACTCTCTCTGTGAAAAAAATATTTCCTCACATTGCCCCTGAGCCATCCCCCCCCATCTTCAAATTGTGCCTCCTTGTTCTTGCACACCTCTTGACTTTGTTGATTCCCTTGAGGTACTTGAACGTTTCTAGCATGTCCCCCCCTCACCCTCCTTTCCTCAAGGGTATACATATTAAGCTCTTTTTGTCTCTCTTCATATGGCTTCTGTTGTAGCCCCTGCACCATTTTAGTTGCCCTCTTCTGGACCGCCTCCATCCTGTCTATGTCCTTGCAGAGATGGGGTCTCCAAAACTGCACGCAATACTCCAGATGGGACCTCACCAACTGTCTGTACAGAGGGATAACAACTTCCTGTTTTGGCCCTCCTTGCGCATCCCAGTATCCCCCCAGCCCTCCTTACTGCCTTCTCACATTGCTTGCCTACCTTACGGTCATCTGATATAACTACCTCCAGGTCCCTTTCCATTTTTGTTGTTGTTAGTACCCCCCCCCATTGTGTACTCTTCCCCTGGGTTTTTGTTTCCCAGGTGCATTACTTTGCACTGAATCTTAGCTGCCATGATACTTTTGACTATTCCTCCAACCTTGCCAAGTCCCTTCTCATCCTTTCCACCCCCCTTGTGTATCAACCCTGTTGCAGATCTTTGTGTTGTCTGCAAAGAGGCATACTTTTCCTTCCAGCCCCTCTGCAATGTCTCCGATAAAGACATTAAAGAGGACCGGTCCCAGAACTGAACCCTACGGTACCCCACTAGTAACCACCCTTTCTTCAGAGTGTACTCCATTTACTGTTACCCTATGCATCCTGTTGTCTAGTCAATTTGTTACCCAGGCTACCACCCTGGGAACCACTCTCAGTCTGGCTAACTTGTTCATTAGTCTTTTTTTGTGGGACTGTGTCAAATGCCTTGCTAAAGTCTAGGTAGGCCATAGCCACTCCCTGGTCTACTACTTTGGTCACCCAGTCAAAGAAATCTATTGGATTCATCTGACATGACCTTCCCACTGTGAATTCATGTTGCCTTGGTTCCTGGGGTTTAAAGCAAAGACGTGCAAGATCATGCACATAGGGAAGAGGAAACCCTGAAGCTACCTATAGGTTGAGAGGGGAGTTGCTGGCAATCACAAGGGAAGAAAGAGACTTGGGCATCATAATCACAGATGACCTGAAATCATCCAAGCAGACCACTAAAGCAGTAGATAAGGCTAGAGGGATGTTGGGGTGTATTAGTAGGGGTATCACAAGTCATAAGAGGGAAGTAATAATCCCTCTTTACAAGACACTGGTTAGGCCCCATCTGGAGAACTGCTTGCAGTACTGGAGGCCACACCTGCACAAGGACATTAACAAAATGGAGGCAGTCCAGAGAAGGACAACCAAAATGGTGCAGGGACTGCATCAGAAAACATATGAGGACAGATTAACGGAGCTCAATATGTATACCCTAGAGCAAAGGAGGGAGAGAGGTGATATGATCAAAACATTCAAACATCTTAAAGGCATTAACATGGTGAAAGAGTCTAACATGTTTCAATATAAGAAAAATAGGACAAGAGGACACAGCATGAGATTAGAGGGAGGCCGATTAAGGGGTAATGTGAGGAAGTTCTTTTTCATAGAAAGGGTGGTGGATGCATGGAATGGCCTACCTCAGGAATTGGTGGATATGAATACAGTGCTGGGCTTCAAACAGGCATAGGATAGGCATAAGGGAGCAATAAAGATGAGTATGACTAAATAGGCCATTGACAGAGTTAAGGCCCATGGCACATTCATAAGGTAGAAAAAATGGGCAGACTGGATGGTCCTTGTGCTCCTTATCTGCCCTCAACGTCTATGTTTCTATGTTTCCTGTGCCCCGCTGGCCTCTAGGTACTCAACAATTCTTTCTTTCAGAAGTGATTCCATAATTTCCCTACCACTGAGGTCAAACTAACAGGTCTGTAGTTTCCTGCCTCTGCCTTGCTCCCACTTTTGGGAAGGGGAATCACATCCGCCCTCCTCCAGTCCTCAGGCACCTCACCATCCTCCCATGATTTGTTAAAAAGGGTAGTCAGTGGTGTCACTAGGTCTCCCCTTAGTTCTTTCAGAATTCTGGGGTGAATCCAATCAGGCCCCATTGCTTTGTCCACCTTGAGTTTTAGAAGTTCTTTTAGGACCCTTTCTTCTGTGAATGGACTGGTGTCCCCCCTCCTACCCAGAGTTCTTCTACTGTTTGGTTTAGGCACCTCCCCCTCTTTCTCTTTTGTGAATACTGAGCAAAAGTATTTGTTCAGTATCTGCCTTTTCACTGTCACCCTCTACCCACCGCCCCTCCTCTTTTTTAAGCCTCACTATTCCTCCCTTGGTCTTCCTTCGCTCCCTGATGTACCTATAAAAAATTTATCCCCCTTCTTACCTGAGTTGGTTATCTTTTCCTTGGTTTGGGCCTTCACTATTCTGACTGCCTTCCCCGCTTCCTTCTGCTTTAACTGATACATTTCTCTGTCCTGCTCCTTCTGTGATTCCTTATACTTCCTGAATGCTATTTGTTTCTCCCTAACCTTCACTGCCACCTTTTTTGAGAACCATAAAAGTTTTTAACTTTGTTTTTTTTATATGCTTCACACAAAGGGTTGTTGCCTCTATGATGGCAGTTTTGATTTTTTCCCCATTGTTCTTCCACCCCTCCTTCCTGCCCATTTGCTAGTGCATTCCTTAGGCACTCTCCCATTTTGCAAAAGTCAGCCCTTCTAAAGGCCAGTACCCTCGCTTTTGTATGGCTTGACTCTACAGCTGTGTTTATTGTGAATCGCTTGTTCCCAGATGGCTACCCATTTCTAAATCTGTGATCCTCTCTCCGACCCCATTTGAGAGTACCAGGTCCAAGACTGCTCCCTCCCAAGTGGGTTCCAACACTAGCTGTCTGAGGCATGCCCCCTGTAGGGCATTGAGAATGACCCTACTCTTGGATGTGGCTGCAGTAAATCTGCTCTAGTTAACATATCGCATATTCAGGTCCCCCATCAACAATATCTCCCCTTTGTCTGCCATTCTGAGGATGCCTTCTATCATTTCCTTGTCCATTTCCTCCCCTGAGATGGGGGTCTGAATACAACCCCTGTGTGGATTATGGTGCCACTACCTGTCTCCAAGGTGTCCCACAGTGCCTCATCTCCTCCCTGTTTACCCTTTAGTTCCATTGCTTTGATCCCTTCCCTTATGTAGAGAGCTACTCCTCCTCCTCTTTTACTCTCCCTGTCCCTCCTGTAGATTGTGTACCCTGGTATGTTAACATCCCAGTCATGGTTCTCTGTGCACGAGCTCAGCTCGTAGAGTCAAGCCAGACCCCTGGCTCAGCTCTGGCTTGGCTCTAGGGGAACAAGTTTTGGCTTGCTCACCTCTACTCCTAAACTTCCTGTACCTCACATATCCCCTTAGATCAAATAAAAAATCCCTGTTGACTGTCCCTAAAACCTTTACCAACATGGAGACCAAGCCTTCTCTGTTACTGCTCTAAGACTGTGGAATTATTTTCCATTTTCTATCGGAAGTTTCCACTCACATCTGTAGTTCAAAAAATCCATTTGGGATACGTAAACGTTTGTTCAAACTGTAGCTGCACTTGATGTAAATCATGTTACTGGTTTTATTCTCGTGCTATTTGTATATTTCTGTTCTGAGACTTTGTTTTTGAAATATTTTGCTTGTTGGTTATCTGAAGCTACCTCTACCATTACTATTGCGATTGCATTTCTTTGCGTCCTATGTACTTGTGGTGTAACCTCTTGGATCATACCTGAAAATAGGCACAAAGGTGTCTAGTGTACTTTAGCCTTAACACTATGGGACACATCATCGCACACATGGAGATACAAACTCTGAGCCCTGGGAGCTAGTGACGTAACAGCATACCACCCCTTATCACAGCCTGGACACTAGTTGGAAACTCTAAGAACTGGGTGATGAGTCCCCTCCTTGCACTGACAAGTGTCGGGTAACTGCACCTCCTACGGAGCTCTTAATAACATCTAGCCATGCGGAGCAATGAGTATGAGGACTACAGCCAGCTAAGGTAGGGACCTGGCCATCTTCATTAACAGACATGGAAGACCTGCATGAGTCAAAATGGACAAATAAAGGGTTAGCTCCGCTAATCTGGGTCAGTTTGCACTATGACCTGGAAAAGTAAAGGAACGTTAAAATCGACCCTTGCGTCTAATATGAAATCTTCCTTTTCTGAAACCCTGACAGTTTCAATAATCTCTTCATCAATGATGTTGTTAAAGACCTCACAGCCATTCTCAAAGGTGACAAGATACGGAGTCAAGACCCCGAGGTGGCAAGTGGAAACTGGTGGTGGGAAGGTTTAAGAGGGATGTGAGGAAGTTCTCTTTTACGGAAAGGGTGGTGGAGTCACGGGACAGCCTGCCAGCAGGGTGGTGGGCACCAAGACTATAAACGGTTTCAAGCATGGCTGAGACTGAGTGAATGAAGGGCTTGGTGGTTGCTAAAGTCAGTAGCAGTAGGAAGGGAAGTGGGGGATGGACCGGGAAGGATAAAGTCCCATACAGACATTGGTCCTTCAGCAGATAGGGAACTCTGAAAAGACTAATTGGACCTTTGGTCTTTTTCTGCCATCATTGTCTATACTTTTACAGTCCTCAGCAAAGCACTGTAAAGTATTTCTAACCAAGACATTTACAACAACCAAAAAAATCAGGAATGTAATTCACTGCATCAGTGCCGGTGACGTGACGGATGATAGAGGAAAAACATTATAAAAAGGATAAAGCCTGTACACGGAAAAGCACTTTACACAACGATATTATACAACAGTCACACAGAAACATAGAAACAGGCGTTTTTATAGTACACATGTTCATCGAGAGCTCGTACAATGGCTGGCTGTGGAGGTAAGAGGAGGACTGTGCCAGTCACTGTATTCTGCTGTGTGTGAGTGCTGGACACTGGGGTGGGGGTACGGGGAGATTGGATGTGAGTCGGCAGGGCAGGTGGGGGTGGTGGGACTGTTCTGAGGGCGATCACTGGACATCAGAGAAGTACATAATACACTGTATGGGGAGGTTAGGGGTTGGGGAAACCAATGGACCACCAGGGAGTTTACTAAAAAGATGTACTGGGAGATCGGGGGTTAGGGGCACCCACCGAACCACCAGGAAGTTACTACAAAGATGTACTGGGAGATTGGGGTGGGGAACCACTGGACAACCAGAGATTTAAAAGAACACATGTACAGGGTGATCGGGGAGGCAGCTTGGCACAGGGGTGACGGCTGTCTGCCTTCAGTGGGGGGCATGGGCCTAGCACCTGGTTAAGAGGTGTTTTTTGGCAGCGATAAACAGTGCCACTTGGGGTCTGTTTATCACCCTCGCAAACCTCTGAAAATGCTACAGTGCCAGTATGCATGAGGGGACTTCCTCATTTGCATAGGCGCAGTCATATTTTAGCACCTGTGTGCTGCTGGTTTGGGGTGGGTGTTCTGGGGGCCTATGAATGCGGCCCTATCTGGAGTACTGGCAGAATATTGGGGCCTACAGTTGCTTCATGGACACATCCTAAGTAGTGCAAACTTTGGTCATCATTCTTTTATATTGCACTGTCTGTACATTCTGGCATCCACTCCACAGACAGTTGACAGTTGGTATTATATTTATTTATTTAAAAGTTTTACCAGGAAGACATACTGAGCAGGATACTGCTCGATTCCAGATGCATCCATGGGGGGGCATGGGAGCATACAGAATTTCACAACACAGTGTACTAGAGCAGTACATGAGTCAAGTGCGTAACATCACAATTTCATAACACAGAGGCAAAATTAAATTAGACAAAGCAACACATGGAAATTTACTTGCAGCTAGTCCGCAATGCCAAAAGTAGGTGCTTCAAGCTGGCAGCATACCCTGCCTACTTTGCCCAGATAGGAGCATACGGGCATAGGTCTAGATTTGAGGATGGGGGGCTTGATTATTGCATGTGCAGGAGGAGCAGAAGAGTGCCTTGAGTAGAGGGGCGAGATGGTGAGTGCAGGAGACATGGCGGATGGCAGAGGGGAGAGAGTTCCACAGTTTAGGCATTCGGTATGAGAAAGCTGCCTGTCCTGCGGAGATGGTCCTGCGGGGGACAGTCAGGGAGCATGTGTCATAATTTCTGAGTGAGTGCGCAGGGAGGGGGAGCAGGGATAGGGCTGAGGAGAGGTACGGGGGCAGAGTCAGGGTCGGGAACTTAGCCATGAGCCTGGCACAGTGGGACTGCCTCCGATCCTGCAGTGAGGGGAGGCCCAAGGACTGGTAGAGGATGTGGTGGTGAGTGGTGGGAGGGCAGTCAAGGGCAAAGTGGCAGAAGGAGTGGAAGAGGGTATCCAGTCTGGCTAGGATGGATTTGGGAGCGGCACTGTAGATTACATCGCTGTAGTCATAAATAGGGAGAATCATTTTCTGTACTAGTTCATGGAAGGCTGGAAGCAGTACGCAGCCATGGTTGCAGAACAGGGCACCCAGCTTGGGGTGCAGCTACTTGTGGATGGCCGCAATGTGTACAGAAAAGTCGAGGTGTTGGTCAAGCCATACCCCAAGGTATCTAAAAAAAGGTGCAGTCCTCCACCATTGTCCCATCCAGGTTGTGGAAAGTGGGGAGGGAGGTGAGCCGAGAAAGTTTCTGCCTTGTGCTGAAAGTCATGGAGACAGTTTTTTTTGGCATTCAGGAAAAGCTGATTTGAGCAGAACCAGAGCTGGACATCACTGACGTCCAGCTAAAGTCTGGATGCCACATCAGAGGTGGGGGGCTGGATGTATACAGGACTGTGTCGTCTGCATACATATGAATGGATGTGTGTGGACAGGCACTGGGCAGATCACTGAGGAAGATAGAGAGCAGGAGCAGGCCAAGGATCGAGCCTTGGGGTACACCAGTTGAGATGGGTAGGGGGGCCGAGACGGAGTTTCCAATCCTGACAGATTGAGTTCTTCCTACAAGATAGGAGTGAAACCAACTGGTGGCCTCGCTCGAGAGCCCAGCTAGGGATAGCTTGGAAAGGAGGAGTGGGTGGGAGACAGTGTCAAAGGCCTTTGCGGGGTCAACAAAGATGGCAGAGGTGATGTGGCCCCAGTCCATACTGGTAAGGATGGTACTAGTGAGCCTTACGAGGGAAGTAGCGGTGGAATGGGACTTCCTAAACCCAGATTGGAAAGGTGTGAAGAAAGAGGTGGAGTTGAGGAAGGAAGCAAGCTGGGAGAGGACCAGGTGTTCTTGGAGTTTAGCAAGGATGGGAAGGAGGGAGATAGGGTGGTAGTTTCTGGGGGAGGAGGGGTCACCACCTTTTGGGAGGGGGATGACTGAGGCCTGCTTCCATTCAGATGGGACAGAGGCGAGAAAGAGGAGAGGTTGAAGAGCGAGGCCAGGGGGCGGCAATGGCTGGTGCAGACAAGAATATTTTGGAGTCCAGCCCCGAGGGACATTTGCCTTTGGAAGGATTTAGCTCAAGCAGGGCATTGTAAACATCAGCCGGGGTAACATGACGGAAGGAGAACCCAGTGGAAGGGGTTTGGGCAGGGCGGGGGTGTGGTGGGAGGGGCTGAACTGGTGGAGGGAGAGAGGACAGTAGTGATGCAGTACAGGTTAGTGAAGAAGGAGTTAAATTCCGTGGCCACAATGAGTGGGTCCATTACAGTGGAGTAGCCTACACTAATGATGGGGGCTGGGACTGGGGGCAGCGACTGCACCAGTTTCCAGAATTTGGAGGAGTGATTAAGGTTGGAGAGGAAGGTGGACTTGAAATAGTTCACTTTTGCCTGGCGGATTTGTCTTGTGCATGCATTCTGAAGAGTGCGATACTTCTGATGAGTCTAGGAGGTGCCAGTGGCTTTGTATAACTTCCAAGCCTGGTCCCTTGCTCTAAGGCTAGACATGATATCAGTGGTGATCCAGGGATGGTGAGAGCCACGCACCCTGGTCCGTCTGTGAGGGACATAGGTGTCCCAGAAGGATAGGAAATTGGATTTGAAAAAGTCCAGTGCAGAGTCGAGAGAGGTGGCACAAGGGATGGAGGACCAATCTGTGGTAGACTAGTCATTTACGATGGATGTTAGATCCAGGGATTTGTAAGACTGGATCAGAAGAGTTCTTGGGGGGGGGGGGGTGCCTGTGGCCTATAGATTTTTCTTACCAAATAGATTAGGTGGTGATCTCTTAAAGAGTCGGGCAGAAGCCCTTCAACTATTATCCTATGCAGGTGGGAGGTGAGAGACCAGTCTAGTAGGGAGTGATTCTGAGTTTTGGGATTGAGGCAGGTGGGCTCAGTAATCAGTTGGGACAGGTTTAGTGCAGCCACGTCACTGCAAAATTTAGAGCTAGTGCTGGAGAGCCAGTTCACATTGAAATCACCTAGGATATGGAGCTCCCCAGCCAAGGCATGGAATTTGAGGGTAGTTAAGAGTTCAATGATAGAGGACGCAGGGGAGCAGTTGGCGCCAGCTATAAAAATGGGAGTATAGTGGGGGAAGGAGATTTTCACCATCAGGGAATCGATAGCATGGGTGGTAATGATAGCGTAACGGGGGTGAAATGAAGGGAGGAAGAGATGTACGTGGCAATACCTCCACCTCATTTATTACTGGGCCTATCATGGTGGATAACTATGAAGCCAGGGATTGAGATGGACGCATCCCGGTTGTGCGGTTTTAGCCAAGACTCCATGATAATTAGAATATCCGGTTTTAGGGATAAGGCAATTAGTTGAAGCAGTGCAATTTTGGAAAGGAGGCTACAGATGTTCAAATGAGCCAACTTTAGGCCCCGTGGGAGCTGGAGAGGGGGGTGTATGGCCAGGCCGGGGTTAGACTCAATATCTCGAGCCATCAGAAGCAACAGAGTTACCATGATCCTGATCAGTGATAACACAGCCTTGCGGAGTGGGGCGGTAGACTGGGGAGTTTGCACTAGGGTTTGCTGGGCAGAGAACTTCAAGCTGAGTAGGCCAGCATGGAAACTGGGGGGTAGTATGGAGGGACCGGCTGACCAGGTGTTGGGGTGAGTCACAGGGGGGCAGCACAAGAGAGGAGGTAGATGAGGGGAGTGGGTTGGAAAACAGCAGCTGATTGTAAAATTGACTTGCCTGTGCCTCAGGGTAAGAAGAGGGTGGGAATGACACCAGTGGCACAAAGAGGGTAAGAAGTGTGAAGAAACACGTGAACATGTTTGAGAGTGCAAGGGAGGCAACGTGCAACTAACAGCAGGAGTGCTAAGGTCGTTTTCGTAGAAAAATGTTGGAAAATAACATTAGAGTGGCATCTATTGGTTAGCAGTAATGAGCTGCAGAGGGGAAAGAAGGCTGATTGGTTAATTCAGCTAGACCCGCTTCTATAAAAGGAGATGCTTGCCAAGGGTGGTGGGAGCGTCGGTGGGGAAATACAGAGCGGGCACATTCCAAAGTACCTCGGAGCAGTCCTTCAATTCATACCTGCAGACAGCTTGTGGATTTGCAGCTTGGGGGAGGGCAGGTCGTCCTGGAAGCCCTCACGACCGCACCAGTAGCTGTGGAGAGATGGGAGAGGGTGAACAACTGTACACAGCCAATATGCAGGTACGATGGGGCAGGAAAATTAATTACAAGGGGAGCGAGGAGTATGGCAGGTTTTGCTGGAAAACTTTTATTGCTACCTATGGCCAGGAGAATAAATTCCTAAATGGCAGGTTTTTGCAAACTCGCCTCTTAATCCCATAGTTTAAACCCCACAACAAAACACAACATTTGAAAAATTACATGTTTCTATGCTATCCTAAAAGTGTATCGAAGATTAGGCACAGCTGGGAGAAGTAGAAATTAAGTAATTATACTCTGTATGATTGCTCACCCACATATATTTTATGTATGTACTGTATGAATGTCTGTGTTTTATTCTGACATGGAGCCTTTGGAAATGAGTCTATGACTCAAAGGGTTGTAATTCTGATTTCCTAAATAAAAAAATTATTTAAATCTGTGTATAACCCCACTGTAAAACACAGTGTTTGAAAAAATTACAAGCAATCAGAGTTCAGGCACTGCTGGGAGAAGCAGAATTTAAGTAATTTATAGCTGCGTGGCTACTGTGAATACGAGTACTGGTATCCTAAGGTGCACTGGAGTTTAAACACAGCTTAGAGAAGTAGAAATTAAAGTAATTAGAGCTGCGTGGCTATTGTGAACAGCTTATGTAAATGGAGAGTGAGCAAAATGCCTCAGTAGTTGCTGAGGAATCCAAGAGCAAATCTAACTTCACTTCCGTGGCTCCTCACCCAGAATAACAGTTAAAGTAAAGCAGAAAATTAATTAGAAAGGCTTAAAGCTGCTTTGGATACCCAGAAAATAAACTATCTTCACTTCTTTGCCAAATTTAAAGTAAGCAGAGAAGCGAGGTAGAGAGTATCTGGTCTTGGCACCACAATTCAAAAATACAGAGCGGGTGCATTCCAAAGCACTTTGGAGCAGTCCTTCAATTCGTACCTGCAGACAGCTTGTGGATTTTCAGCCTGGGGGAGGGCAGGTCATCCTGGGAGCCCTCACGACCAAACCAGTAGCTGCAGATGGCTTGCGGATTTGCAGCTTGGGGGAGGGCAGGTCGTCCTGGGAGCCCTCACGACCGCACCAGTAGCTGCAGACTGAGCTGGTTACTGGTTTCAGGTTTCCAATTGACCGTATGTCTCTTTCAGGGGTAATGTCTCCTATGTTCATGGTTTTCTAATAACATGACAAAAGTGGACACCATTCTTGAACCAGGGCATGTTGAAAATTGGTTATACTGTACAACATGAATGAAACTCTTTCCACAATCAGAGTATGACAATGTTTTATTCTCTCATGGGTATTATCTCGCATGTGATTCCATTGATGTTTGTTTTCTGTACATCAACCCAAACCATATACATACTCTCAAGCCTCACTCCCAGAGCAAGGCATCATGGGTATGCAAATCATTATGCAAATCAGGCTGACAAGGCTTTGCCAGAACAGACTATACCTCTTAAACTGTCTTGTACATCTGCTCCACTACAGGCTGAGAATTATAAAGTAGAGGCATGTGTTTCATCCTCTTGGGACTTCTCAATGTACTGCAGTCACTGATGTAAGAGATGTGACAGTTGTGTAAAACACTACCCACAATCAGTACATTTTAAAAGTTTTCTTTCCTATGTGAATCTGCTGACAGACAGTACATTTTGATTTAGGACTGAAATTCTTTCAACAATCTGGATGCTGAAATGTTTGCTCTTACGTGGGTAATTTGTCACTTGTGTGAATCCTCTGATGTTGTGAGAGAGATGATAGCCGTGTAAAACACTTCCCACAGTCAGTACATTTAAAAGGTTTCTCTCCCGTGTGAATTTGCTGATGCTGAGTGAGATTTGACTGTCGTGAAAAACACTTTCCACATTCGGAGCATTTAAAAGATTTCTCTCCCATGTGAATCTGCTGATGCTGGAGAAGAGATGCGGTGTGTGAAAAGCACTTCCAACACTTAGTGCATTTAAAAAGTTTGTCTCGCATGTGACTCTGCCGATGGGTAGTAAGAGTGGACTTACGAGTGAAGCTCTTCCCGCAATCAGTACATTTAAAAGGTTTCTCTCCTGTATGAATCCACTGATGTTGTGAGAGATTTGATAGTTGTGTAAAACCTTTCCCACACTCACTGCATTTAAAAGGCGTCCCTCCTGTGTGAATCCACTGATGCTGAGAGAGATAGGACAGTTGTGTAAAACCTTTCCCACACTCAGTGCACTTAAAAGGTTTCTCTCCTGTGTGAATCCACTGATGCTGTCTTAGATGTGCCATTTGTTTAAAACACTTCCCACAATCTGTGCATTTAAAATTTTTTTCTCTAATGTGTATCCTTTGATGTCCTGAAAGAGAATGCTTTGATTTAAAAGACTTTCCACAGTCATCACATTCAAAAGTTTTTTCAAACTCTTCATGTACTGAGAGCGTACCCACCCAGGAAAAGCTCTTCACACTGGTGGTGGATTGTAAAGGTGCCTGTGTTGGAGGAGACCCCTTCACTTTGTAAATCTGCGTCAGCTGATCTGGTAAACCCTTCTCGTGTGTGGTGTATGTAAAGCTCATCTGTCTTGTGAGGCACTGCTGGTGTGCAGGAAGTTCCGAAAGTTGATCCTTCACACAATCGGGGACTAGAGTTAAAAAGATAAAGAGACACTCCATTATCTGAATTTCTTTGACAATGTAAATACAAATCCAAAAAAAACATATTTTATAGAATACTGACATACAAGCTACAAGACAACCTACTGAGTAACTTAAACCTACAGCTGCATTAACAAGGGCAGTTTAGCACTTTGTTCTGAGTTCGCAGACTGTGAAGAAAAGCAGTCCATCTCCTTCCTGATGTAGAGTTGCCTACTGTTAGTAGTGGGGATTCTAGTATAACATAATATGCTGTGGGGATGTGCCGTGCCTGTTTCTCTTAGTTAGTATGGGCCTTATGTACAAAACGACTGTGTTGCACTAGTTCAGTGTTTCACGTACAGAGACTGGTAAGAGCAAATACGTTAAATGTACACAGGACTTACAGATCAATGAAAATCCAGTCAAGAAGTCAAGACTGAAACAGAAGACTAGGTGCAGTTAACCCAGAACACTAGCACAGACAAGAGGCTAAGGGCAAGAGCAGAAAAGAGAAATAACATTTATTAGTAGATATTTGAGAGACAGATATGCGGAAGAGAGAAGAAACGAGGCTGGGAGTTTGTTCCAAATGATAGGGAGCCTTATGAGAACACAGTTTGTTTGAATTCTGAAGCTCTTAGAGGGGCACAGATGATCCCCATCGTACTTCAATTTGGGCATTTTTTTATGGATTTCTTTTGCCTATTAATTTTCTAAAACAAAGCTCTGTCTTACTGTTTTTTTAATAAATCTCATACCTCACCATACTGGCGTTACCAGATTGGCTTCAGTCAGTTGTTTACATTTTGTCTGCTGTGTCCTGCACTGAACCGAACAGGTTTAATAGCTGCATCTCACATGCAAATTTGCTGGAGTTCCCAATCACCTCCTGTATGAAAGCAGACCTCCTCCCAGATTCCACAGAGCGCAATAAAACAGAAATAAAGAAATATAAATAAAAGAAAAACCAGAGGGGCACATTTAATCTACTGGTGATAGTTTGGCTGTAATTTTGGTGTATTTGTGCTGGCGAGGGTGGGTTAGGGATGGTGTGAGTATGACTGGCAGGGAGGCTGAGATCTGGAGATCAGGAGCACATCATTCAGCAGTAAGGGACCACATGCTGGACTTGTGTCCTAAAAAATAAACCAATCATGCAAACATAGAAATTGTTAGCAGATAAGGACAGCTAGGTCCATCCAGTCAGGTTTCTTTTTGTGTGTGGTGATGGAGGGCTAAGTTTGGCTCAGTGCAGATGTAGCTAGCAGGTGAGGTCAGGGTATATACTTATACGCTATGGGCATTACAAAACAATGCTGTTAGTGCTGACTAGCAAGCCTTGAAATTAGGATTAATAAAATCGGCAGGTTGAAAAAGTCAACCAATCCAGTCAGGCTTTCTTTTCAGAGAGAACCGTTGTGGGAGGGGGGAAGGGGGCAAGAAGGACATTTAATTCAGACAGCAAAACAGCAGAGTACAGAATTTCAGCAAGTAGAGATTTTGATTACATTTTGGATATGCGAGGCAGGAAAAGAAATGAATACAATTAATGAAACTTTCCAGTTGTGGAAGGTATATTCTGAATGGTATTCAGAATCGTCCAAATTGGCAATTGTTAACCACCAGAACTGGGATAATTCCAGAGCTGGAAAACACTGGCCCTAGCAATAAGTGCAAGGGTTCAGGAGTTCAATTCCTGCTAAGAACCTTACATTTTGTTGTATTTTCAGGAGGAGATTAGGACAAGGCTATGGTACCGGATGGGAAACACCCAAGGTACTGAAAGATGTCAGGAGGTGCTGGCTGCTTGCTGATGGCCTTATTCAACAACTTACTAGAATCAGGCATAGTTCTGGAGGACTGGTAGAGAGCAGACGTGATCCCTCTACATAAGGGCAGCAGCAGGGAAGAGGCTAGTATCTATTGGCCAGTCGGCCTCGCCTCTGTGGTGGGGAAATTAGTGGAAACACTATTAAAGGAAAAACTGCCAGAGTATCTTGAATCTTGAATCTTTAATGGGCTACAAGAACAAAGACAGCGTGTCTTCATGGTGGGGTAATGCCAGATGACTCTGGAAAATAGATCAGGGGAGTACAGTGTACGTGGCCTATCTGCACTTTAGCAAGGCCTTCAACACTGTGCCGCACAGAAGACTGATTAAGATATTTAGCAGCCATAGGGTGAGATCCAAAGTGATGAGCTGGGTAAGGAACTGGTTAATACATGGGTGACAGAGGTTGGTGGTTAAATGCACTCACTCTAACGATGGGAGAGTGACCAGTGGGGTGCCACAGGGCTCAGTACTGGAACCGATCCTCTCAATGTCTTCATAAGTAACATTGCAAATAAACTGGAAGGACGGTATGCCTTGTTGCAGATGATGCCAAAATCTTTAATCATAGGATGGACAATAAGGAAGGGGTGGAAAGAATGCATAGGGTGTTGGGAAACTTGAGGAGTGGTCGAGAGCATGGCAGTTGGGTTTCAATGCCAAAAAGTACAAATTCATGCACTTAGGGTATAGGAACCCAAGAACTGAGTATACAATTGGGGAGAGTACAGCCAGTCAGTCACTAAGCAGGAAAGGGACCTTGGGGTTATCACATCTGATGACCTCAAAGTGACAATGCAGGGTGACAAAGCAGTGGCTATGGCCAGTGGGATGCTGTGATGCACAGGGAGAGGTATCTCCACCAGGAGGGGAGAGGTGGTGTTGTCACTGTATTGCTGGCTGGTGAGACCCCACCTGAAGTATTGTGTCCAGTTCTGGAGGCCGCACCTCAGAAAGGGCATAGACAGGGTGGAGGCAGTCCAGAACATGGTGCAGGGGTTGCATCAAAAGCCCTCAGAGGAGAGACTGAGGGATCTCAACATGCACACACTGGAGGACAGAACAGTGAAAGGGGACATGACAGAGACCTACAAGAACCTCACGGGGTGAACAGGGTACAGAAGGGGACTGTCTTTTAAATGAGGAAGAGCACCAGAACCAGAGGTATGCGATGAAGCTGGAGGGAGAAGTACAGGAGTGATGTGAGGAAGTACTACTTCACTGAAAGCACGGTGGATGCCTGAAATATACTGAAGCGGGCAAAGGTGGTGGAGACAAAAACAGTAAAGGGCTTCAAGCATGCATGGGACAAAGAGAAACATTAGTAAATAGGCTGGAAGGAGGAAGGGTCACCGGAGACCAGTTAGGGCCTGCAGAGACAGCCTAGGCAGGGATCATCTGGGCAGACTGGGTGGGCCAATCGGTCCTTGTCTGCTAAGAAGTTCTCTGTTTCTATGGTTTTAAACCCTGATGGACTTAGTACTTTGTAAAGAATTATTTAAAGTTAATTTTTGCCAGCATGCTTATATATGGTGGTATGGTACAACACTCATACATACACATGAAAGGCACCAGAGAGAGAGAGAGAGAGAACACCCCAGACAGCAGTTTCAGTTAAATTCAAACTGATTTACTTCACCAAAAGAAACAAAATAGCTTGCATCTAGCTTTAAACACACATCTTGCAGTTTAGTCTCTGGCTTTCAAAACCACAAAACAAACAAAAATCCTTTTTCCCTTGCTCCCCTCCCTTTATTGGGCTCCGTGTGTTTATTAACTCCCTCCTCTGAGGGACTGCCAACATTTACAGTATGCAGAGCACTGAGGTCTTACAGGGCCAGCTCTACAGCAAGAGGGCTTTGGTTAAAATCCCAGCCCCTGCCAAAACCTGTGTGTAATGCCACCCCCCCCATTAGGGGGCTTACCTTCGGATGTGCTCCCGCTGTCTCCCAGTGTCCACCCATACTCTGCGGCACTTTGCCGTTTTCTCCATGTCCCCCAGTGTTGCCCTGTTTAAATGAGTCCTATAGGGCTTGCAAAATGTATTTGTGAATGGTCGGCATGTTTCTAAGCCGCCGCTCGTACTGTCGAGAGGATGCACTGCACATCTGACTGCCGCTGCGGTCAAACAAGGTGGGAGGTGTTTCTCCATAGTTCCCAGTGACAAGTTAAGCTAAAAAAGGTACCGAGGACACAAAAGCAAGGCAGCAGAAAATATTTTTAAATAAACAAATTGGCAGTCGCCTAAAGTGCTGCCTCTGGTGCACCAGAAGTCAAAGAGCAAAGGTCAGGGCATGAAAAGCCCTAATAAATATTCATAAGCTCTGCAGTGTTTCTAGGGGCAGTGTGTTATGGGAACAGCAACTCCCTAAGGGTACTTTTCATTCAGTTAAGAGTGGACTAATTTAAGAGAGAACTGTTGGGACTACAAGCCAGTAGGGAATTTATTAAATAAAAGTAAAACTGCTGGCTGCACCAGAACTTTAACCTGGGAGAACCCTGATTTAGACTGCCTAGACTTAAACTGCAGCCACCATTTTGTGTCTATCCTCCAACTGGGAGCCAGGATTTAACAGAGGGGCTTTGGGACAATGCCAGAGACTTGTGAAGGATTAACTGGGACAATTTCTAGGCGCAGAAAGCAAGCCAATTATCAAAGGAGAACTGTTCAAGACAGCTCTGGCAGCCAAGGGGATCTCTGGAACTTAGCCCCATATAAAAGGGGGCAACTGCTCATGTTCAGAATTGAGAGATTTGCCCAAGAGTTCAGTGTGTGTGCCTCTGGGGAGCTTGCCAGCTCTCGGGGGTTAGGCCTGCCAGGCCTAGACTTTTTCGGACATCAGTCCACGGGTTTTTTAATTTAATACAGTTGGCGATCTAGAGTAATTTTATCGGTCCGTTTGGAGGGCCTCTTATGAACCTAAGTGTGTCACCTCTTGTGTCCATAGGACCACAGAAATGCTCAGCTTTGGTTCACAGTCCTGTGGTCCTAAAATTGTGCGAGGCCACACTCTTATATCCATACAAAGCCCTCCAAATGGACCCATAAACTTTTAATATGAAAAGGAAACAAATGCAAAAATGAAATTTTTTTTTTCATTTTTCCATCAGAGGTCCCCCAAGAGAACTTCTCAGAAACAATTCCAGGTGCTTGTGAACCACAGTCACCTTCTTCATAGGCTGTGACTTAACCTTTACTCCACAGGGCCTTCCATTATGTCAACTGCAGCTCTGTGGCACAGCAGTTCTGCCAGTTACCTACAACCCCCTCACCCCTCAATTCTGGATTGAAGATATGATGGGGGTCAAGTAATCGCCACTTGTTTCTTGTTTAAACGGGGCCAACTACATTTTTTTCTTTCATTTGTAACCGGAATATTTTCTAGCACTGGAGGGAATAGTCACTAACGTTTCTCTCACTTGTGCAGCAAAAATGGACACTGGCTTTGGATTTGCAGAAGAGACAGGTCTTGATGTACTGCCCAGTAGTGTTGCTCAGATAGTATCCTAGAAATCAAGATACCAACAGATACCTCCCATTTGGCCAAACAGTTGCTGCGGTAGGGTAGTAGTACTATCTGATCATAGATCCTACCCTCAAGGATCCAGCTCGGATCCTAACTATCTGACCTAGGATCCGTGGATCTGACCTAGGATCCATCACTATCTGACCCCGGATCCTAACTATCTGACCTAGGATCCCTGGATTCTAAGTAGGATATCCGGATCCTAACTAGAATACCTGGATTCTAACTAGGATCCAGCACTATGTGACCCTGGATCCTACATCTGTCTTAGGTAGGCCTTCTAGTAGGATCCAAGGTAGGATACCAGCACTATCTGACAGATAGTGGTATGATCCACAAAAGCACTATCTGAGCAACACTACTGCCCAAGCTTCTACCATCACAAATGCATCCTACGTGCTTGACAAGATAACAAACTTTTTTCCTCTTTTAGATATCAATTCTTTGCATGACTGACCTTTTCTAACTTGTCTGTTGTTGCTGATTGTAAATGTTTTTGATCAGGTTATATTTACAACCAACTGTGTTTAACGTTAGTGCTTTCTAGCTTTCGGTTTAAGTTCTCCTGCCATAAGTTTTGAGATGATGACGTATTTAATTTACTGTCTTTTAGAAAACTTCTGTCTGCCCCAAGAGAATTCATGAGTGATGTGCCCGTGACATCTCCATGTGTTCCCATGGAAAGCACTAGGTCGTCACAAACAAATGCATCATGAGGTCGTCAAAATCAGCAGATTTGCCGGAGCAAGTCGCAGTGGCACCTCCCCCACCAATGAGCCGAGGAACACAATACTTGCCTTTTGTGATCAAGTAATTTTTTTCTGTAATCACCAAGATAACACATATCCTCAGCTAATCAGAGGGAGAGCAGCCGACGTGACTTGTTCTGGTAAGTCGCCAGCTTTTGTTTGCTTCTCTGAGTGCACAGTGTCACAGCGCTTAGAGCTCAGTTCCAGTTCTTTTGCATCATGTGGTCGGGGGAACCCCCTTCCAGTCAAATGCTTTTTATACAGATTCTTTGCTTGACTATCGAGATGTATTATAAACCTGGTAAAGGAAAACAGAAACATCAATAAACTGAATTATATAGTACATTAGTAACTAGGAATGTACCTTTTTTTTGTAAGCCCCCCCCCCTTTCCAAAACCTAGGATGTTATAGAACAAGGTGAAAATAACATATGGCAAGATGTTTTATGGACAAAAACAATAGCATTCAGATCAGTCAACCACCAATAAATGAAAAGCAACCATTCAATAAACCAACCAACCAACCAATCAGAAGGAGGGAGGTGCTGATACCAGGTGAGGCATCACCTGGAGTACGGGGTCCAGTTCTGGAGACCTCACCTATGCAAGGACACAGATGGGATTGAAACGGTTCACAGATGGGCCACCAAGATGGTGCATGGGTTGAATGGGAGGCCCTACAAGGACAGGTTGAGGGAGCTGGATCTGTACCCACTGTAGACCAGAAGGGGGGGGCATGATTGAAATGTTTAAGTATGTGAAGGGGTCTAATAAGATAGGAGGGACCTTACTCACTAGGAAAGTAGGTGCTAGAATCAGGGGTCATAGTCTATGATTATACGGGAGGAAGGTTTAAGGGCAATGTGAGGGGCGTTGCTTCACTGAAAGGTGGTGGAGCCCTGGAGCAGTCTGCGGAGGTGGTGGGTGTCAAAATGGTGGAGGGTTTCAAGAGGGCATGAGACAGACACAAGGGGCTGACGGGGCGGGGAGGTCTCTGGACAAGGGGGCAAGTGGGGGGTAAGGGGTAGACTCAATGGGCCAAAGCGTCCTTTTCTGCCAACACATTTCTATGATTCTATGAATAAATTAAGATAATAATAGGGTGAAGGGGAGGGTCGGGGATGGTGGGGGTTGGGGCCAAATGTAATCTCTAGATCAGGGGTTCTGCAATTGAGCAGACTCAACAGACCGAAAGCCTTCTTCTGATGTTAAGTCATATGTTTGTAAAACAAATATGCTAATGAGCTAATGAAACCACTGAAGTGTGAAATATATTGTTTATGGCTGTACCTAGAGAAGTGAAGACTTGGGGTCTAATGCAAAGTTTGAGTGCAGAGTGGGGGAAGGGTGCTATTGGTCTGACCAGAGGCCTCAGCTACCTGATTGTTTCTGGAAGACTTGGGCTGGTCCCAACCTTGGTCCATTATTTCCTTTATACCAGGGGTTCTGACATCACTTCCTCAAACAGGCAAAGGATGTGCACCTGTCAAAGCAAAAGCAGACATCCAGGAAAGGAACAGCAGCAAGTGAAGAGGTGACTGCTCTCAGTGGAAGGGAAGTAAATGCAAATCTAGGAGCTTTCATTATTACTTGCATTGATATTGCACTGGGGAAAGGAGGAGTAGGAGTTTGAAGAAGGTTGTGCAATGGCTACTTAAAGTCTGTTTTTGAGTGTGGATAGGAAGGATGGGAATAAAAAGCAGTTGCTCAATATATCTAAACGTGTGCAACAAAGGGGTAAGGGAAATAAAGAAAATGTTTTGGACTGATAGAGGAGGGAGAGGGGAGACTTGGGGGAGTGTTTGGTATCCTGCATCTGGAAGAGTGGGGGGTCGCTGGTGGGCAACGACAGCAATGGGTAGGGTGGTAGGCTGCAACAACTGCGGTGCACCAATCTTTCTAAAAATTGCCTGGAGTGTGGGAGGATGTTTAGTGTGCAACCACATAGAAAAACTTAGAAAGGAGATTGAGGGTCTGCAGGAAGAACTAAGACAAGCAAGGCAGATTGGGGGTGGGTTTAGCCCAATACTGGAGGGAGGAAGAAGGGGAGATGAGGGAGGGCGATTTAAGCCAACATTGGTGAGGAGAGGGTCAGAAGAAGGGAAGCAGAGACAAAGGGGCACAGGCCAGGAAGAACAATTGCTGGGGAAACCAGGTCAGGAGACAAAAGACAAATGGAAGGAGGAGATAGGGACTTGTGAGGGGAGGCGAAGAAGTGGCAAAAGTCATGGAGTGGAAAGGAGAGAACAGGTTACTATGAAGAGAGAGGGAGCGGGCATTTGTGAAGGGCCTTCAGAAAATAGTTGTGCACTGCTAGAGAGGAAGAAGGTGGAGGAGGAAATGATGAAATTAGAGGAGTAATTGATAAATGTTTGGACCAAACTGGAGCGGGGAAGTTCTGCTGGGAGAATTGCAACAGGGGTAAAAGGGGAAATAATGTGCAGGAGGAAGAAGAGAAGCTGGAAATGAGAAAGGGAGAGGGAGAGGAGATGAATGGAAGCAAGCAGAGAGTAAGAGGGTGGAATCTTGGTGCTGGGGACTCAATACTAAGAGGAGTCAGGTGGGGTAGCAGGGGAGAGGCATAGGCGCATTTGGGTGGAGGCCATGCCAGGAATGACAGCGGAAAGGGTGGGACAATCTGTTCTGAAATATGCTAGAAGGGGTAGGGAAAAGCCTCATTTAATTATACATCTTGGGACAAACGACCTGGCTGACAAGACAGTAGATACAGTCCAGAGGAGGTTTGAGGAACTAGCACAATTTTGTGAGGGTAGGAAGATCAGTAACTTTTTCAGAGATACTTCCGTGTAAAGGCAAGCACAACAGAAAGCTGAGAATAGAGGAATTTAACGGATGGCTAAGAACCTGGTGTTGTGCTAAAGGGTATGGACTGTTGGGGGGTGAGGAGGGACCTGGGAGGACAGTAGTCTCTATGCCAAGGACAGACTACACTTGAGTGAGGAGGGAAAGAAAGTGTTGAAACAGAGGATGGAGGAGTACATAGAGGAAGTTGGGAATTTAAACTAGGAGTAAGGTGGCAGTTGGGGAAGAGATATGCAGAGACCACAGGTTGGGAAACCATATGAGCTTACCCCCCATAACAGTGACAAAGGACAAATGGCAAGTACTGTTGGTGATGCTAGGAAAGGAGGGCAGGATGGGAGGGGGGAAAAGGTGGAAGGTGGTTACCCTTAATGCTAGGAGCCTTGGGAGGAAAACTGCAGAGTTACAGGTTCTCATGGCAGAGGGAGAGTGGACATTGCAGTCATCACAGAAACATGGGCCACCAATACAATGACTGGGACCTGTCTGCACCAGGGTACAGATTATTTCGTGAGGGACAGGGTGATTGGGAAAGGAGGAGGGTGGCACTATATGTGAAGAAAGGACTGAAGTGTGTAAGGGAGGAAGGGAGGAGGGTAGTACGGAGTCACTTTGGATGCAAATCCAGGATTCCAAGAATAGGATTCTTAGAATGGGAGTGGTGTACAGGCCACCATCTCAGACCAAGGAGTTAGACAGGGAACTAGCGGGACAGATCAGGAGGACTGCAGAGAAGAGTAGTGTGGTGATTGTGGGGACTTCAACATGCCAGGAGTGGACTGGAGCACCCCAACAACCAGTAACAGAAGGGGCGGGTACTGCTGGATGCCTTCCAGGACAGCTTCCTGCTGCAAATGGTCAGTGAACCAACCAGGTTAGGAAATACCCTTGACCTTGTGCTGGCAAATGGGGACTTTGTGAAAGAACTTACAGTGGAGGAACCGCTGTCAGGGAGTGACCACCGCTCAGTATGGCTCACATTGGATATGGGCAAGGAAGGAGTGGAATCTGGCACAATAGTGCTGGACTTCAGGAGGGTCAACTTTGGGAGGATGGGGTAAGTGGTAAAACGGTACCTGGCCAGAATTCAATCTAGTATGGACACTAACCAGAGGCAGGAGCTCATAAAGTTGGGGATAGTGGAGGCAACCAAAACCTGCTGCAAAGCCCAGAGCAAGAAGGCTAGGGCTAAGAAACCTATCTGGTTGAGCAAGGAGGTCATGGAAAAGGTAAGGAGGAAAAGAGCTGCCTTTAGGAAGTACAAGAAAGCAGGGAGGGGGGAGGACAGGGAGGAGTACTTGACAGAATCGAAGGAGGTGACAAGGGCAGTAAGGGGAGCCAAAGCATCTACGGAACTCAGGCTGGCACAAGGCATTAAGAAGGGAAGAAGGACTCTTACACATCAGGAGAAAAGGAGCTGTAAGGACCACATAGTAAGGATTAGGATGGAGGGGTGGGTGGAAGCAGGGTGCGATAAGGCGGAAGTTATTAAATGAGTACCTCCTGCTCAGTATTTACTAAAGGGGTGACACCCAAGGTGGGAGAAATGGCAGAAGTGGGGGAAGTGGTGACAGATGGGGAATCATGGAGAGCAGAGTTCGAGAGGGTTTGAGGGCACTGAGGGTGGACAAGGTGCCAGGCCCAGATGGCCATCCACCCCAGGGTACTGAAGGAGTTGGCAGAGGTCCTTGCAGGACCTTGGCAGACCTATTTAATGCCTCACTACATCTCGGGTGTGTACCCCAGGACTGGAGGATGGCTCATGTGGTGCCCCTCCACAAGAGTGGCCCCAAGGATGAACCGGGAAACTACAGACCAGTGAGCCTCACATCCATCGTGGGTAAGCTAATGGAGACTATCCTGAAGGAGAGGCTGGTGGCCCTCCTAGAGGCCAAAGGACTACAGGACAGTAGACAGCATGGCTTCATACGTGGCAGATCCTGCCAAACCAACCTGGTTGAGTTCTATGACTGGGTAAGTAGGCAACTGGACAGGGGCCATGCAGTGGATGTCCTGTATCTGGACTTCAGTCAGGCATTCGACTCATGTGGCCATGGAAGGCTGGGAAGGACGCGGTAGGCACAGGGGCGGTGCAAAGCTGGTGAGATGGGTAGGAAACTGGCTGCAGGGAAGGCAACAGAAGGTGGTGGTGGGTGGGGAGCTCACACGCAAGGGCAGTGACAAGCGGTGTTCCACAGGGCTCAGTGTTGGGACCAGTGTTGTTTGGGATATTCATTGCAGACATATCATGGGACATCAAGAGCAAGATCAGTCTGTTTGCTGATGATACCAAGGTAGTAGCGGTGGTGGATGACCTAGGGGATGGCAGGGGTTGCAGGATGATCTGGCAAAGCTTGAAACTTGGTCAGACACCTGGCAACTGGGCTTAATGCCAAAAGTGGCAGGTGCTGCATTTTGGGATGAAGAACCCAAGGAGGATTTACCAGCTAGGGGAGTGCAGCTAGCCCAGACAGAGGAGGAGAAGGATCTGGGTGTGCTCATTACAGGGTCAATGAACAACTCAGCACAATGTAGGAAGGCAGCTGCAAAGGCCAACAAAATGCTGGGTTGTATTGCAAGGGGTATATCCTCGAGGAGGGAGGAGGTGATTCTGCCACTGTATAGGTCTTTAGTTAGACCACACCTGGAGTACTGCGTGCAGTACTGGCGTCCGTATCTGAAGAGGGACATTAAGTTACTGGAGGGGGTGCAGCGCAGAGCGACAAAGATGATCAAGGGGCTGGGGGACTTATCATACAAGAGGAGGTTGAAGGAGTTGAACATGTACTCACTGGAGGAGAGGAGAGACAGGGGTGACATGATTGAAACCTTTAAATACATGAAAGGAATAAACAAGACGGGTACAGAGGGGCTGTTCAAAGTAAGGGAGGGGAGGGCCACCAGGGGACATGATATGAGACTGGAGCGAGGAACGTCCAGGAGGGAGATGAGGAGACACTTTTTTACAGAGAGGGTGGTGGCTGGGTGGAATGCTACTCTGCTGAAGTGGTATGCAGTAGAACAGTGGACTGCTTCAAATGAGGATGGGACAGGACAAGGGGAGGGTTAATGAAGGGAAGGGAGGTGGAAGGGAGGGGCAGCTGCAGGATAAGGGGTGCTAGCTGCACATTAGCAGACTCTGACAGACCTCTAGGCCTTTATCTGCTGGCAAATTTCATATGTTCGTAATGCACCGCACGGAGTAATATCGGGCAAATATTTCTTTGGGAATATCCACAGAATCTTTTAAAATGCACCGTGAAACAATTCAATGGTTGCTTCACTGTGTACTTGTTTTATGCGCCATGAATGTTTATTTTACATATTACTTTAAATAATGTGATGCACTACATTAGATATTGAATCAAATATACAGAATATGTGTTGTATTTAAATAAGTAAGAAATAATCCATGGTTGGGTGTGTGGCAACACAGCAGTAATCGCACACCCTGGGTGTGTTTTGAGGCATGAGGCACAAACGAAGGCCTTCAACCATCCAGCAAGTGCTAGTTACCGAGTCTGCAGCTTACACAGAGGGATTATTCCACTTGAAACATTTGGAAAAAGGTCAAAAGTGTTATAAGTGAGTTTTATCTACTACTACTATGATAGTATATTTCTTATCTGTCAGGCGTGACTTGAAAAGGGGCATATTTTGCCCAGATCACTTCCTGGTAAAACCAATAAAATAAATCTTCCCTGTTCTGCCAAAATTATTTTCGGTTATGCACAAAGTCAGCAAGCTGTGGGCAGTGGTGGAATACCCCCTCTGCCAGTGTAATCCATGTTCATTATTCAAATGACTATTACAGATAGCACCCAAGGGCTTTGCTTTACCTTACTAGTGGACTGCACCAGGTACTAGGTTCCACTGGTAGCATAGTGTCAGTGGCATTGTGCTATGCCATGCGCAGAGTCCTGGGATGGTGCTACTAAAACAGCTGCCCCACCACCATGTCATGCCTATATCTTATGCCTCACATGTGGGCAGTATCTGCTCATTTTCAGTCACTCACTGGTCTTTCCTGTGGGCCAGTAGCCTTTCTGATGGAAACTTACCTGTATGTTGACATAACTAGTTTTATTCCTTTTCATACTTTATCCACATTGTGACCTCATTCATTGTGACATCACAAGGGACTGATATTGCAGCAGGTGATTGGCTTTTCTTGGTAACTTGTGATGTCACAGACAGTAAGGTCATAGGTCATATGATGTATGAGAAGCCTCCAGGCAGAGTAGTGTTGCACATATCACACCAAGTATTGTCAGACAGAAAATGTTATAATCAGTGCAACAATATGCAATGTATTTTTGGTCTGTGTACTGTGTTTTATTTTGCTATTTTAATAGCCATATTTCCCCTGTAAAGTGTCTTCTAAAGGAGAGGCCTGGTATACACTTAAAATTACATTCCACTGTAGCCCAGGCCTGGGGGTATTCCGCTACGAGGATCCTTTGTTGGACAATCCAGTTCCTGCCCTATAAAAGGTTTTGTTGTGGGGCTGAACCAAAAAGACATGCTTCAAAAGTACACAGTACAAGACCAAATGAGACAGTTTCCTGCTGGCTGAACCAGATGGGAGAACAAAAAGACTAAGGCCATATTACATATGACTGAGCTGGAAATAATAAATCCAGTCTGGACCTATTCTGAAAAGGGTGGGCCATACAAACCAAAACAAAGCAGAACCTGTTACTGTATGTCACAGAAGCATGTATGATGATGCGGTAAAGTGGGTTGGCCTGCAAAATGTACTTCTGTCTTGTTTACTCTGAGAGAGTCAGTGATGCTGGGATTCTGAATGACTAACATCAAGGGTTCGAGTCTGCCATAACTCACCAAGCTCCCAGTTGGGTAAGCTTCTACTCTACTCTACTCAGGATTTAGATAGATGCAGTGAGGTTATTCATGTGTTCTCTTTTTCAAAGGTTTTTATCTCTGTAGAAATACTGTATTCCCCATAGTCTTTAGCGTGTATTATCCTGTAAATATCATGAAGTATTAAACATTATTTTCATTTACTTCATGCTTTCTGTGACGGAGTCCTTTCAGGTATAGATAACCAGGGGTAAAGTGACAAAACTATGATCCGTCTTCAAAGACGCAGGCTACAGCTACCATATCTAAACAAAAGTGCTCTCAGCTGTAACGGAAGGGGTGGGTTGCTTGCCCTTTGGTAAGGAGCAGTGTACTGTGTGTGAGCAGTGGCCCTGGTGGGATCTGAACCTAGAGATGCCCTGTGTAAGGTTGCAGTGAGTGGTGGCAGCATACCATGGTAACCCTTTCAGGCATCTGAGAGTTGTGACACTGTTTTTTTGGAAGTGAACCAGTCTATGACATTTAGCAAAAGGGAAAGGAAAAAAAAAATACTTCAGCTATATAAGACGTAATAACAGGGACCACTCTATGGCTCAACGGGTAGCACACTGCACTCCTGCCGGGCAAACTGAGCTTGGGAATGAGCATGGAGCTGGCTGGGTGGCTCACGGCTGGGGACGGAGCCCGGGAGGAGGACAGCACTCCGCTGCATGGCAGCTCATTGCAATGGTGCACCATGTGTGCAAAGTCGGGCCGGGGCTATGTGCTGCACTGGGGAGGTGGGCAGGTACAGAAAAAGGAGAACATGACTCTGACACAATGATTTCCCAGACAACACTGACTGTGCACCACCACAGGGTACCAGGATCATTTCTGGATGTGTGTAAATGGGGCGCCATCCCTCCTTGGCCCCACCATGGGAGGAATCTGAAGAGGGGAATACAGAGAAGGTGCATGATGGGTCTGGGGGCTGAAGGAGGCCAGAGCGACATGGCAAAGTAGACAACCTTGATGGGAACAAAAAAAATAATAGTTCACTGCTTTTAAAAGTCAATATTAAACAAAGAAACATAGAAATTGTTGGCAGATAAGGACCACTAGGTCCAACCAGTCTGCCCATAGGCCCTATACATTGTATATGGCCACTGACCCTATGTGATCAATGGCTTTCATCACTCTCTCCCCTCTCAAGCTTCCCTTGTGCCTGTCCCAGGCACGCTTTAACCCCTCCACAGTGCTTGCCCCCACTACCTCCTGTGGGAGATTATTACAAGCGTCGACTACTCTTTCTGTGTAGAAAACTTCCTCACATTACCTCTTAATCTGCTCCCTTCCAATTTATATTGTAGCCCCCTTGTTCTCGTGCTTTTCTACATTGGAAAGGTCCCCACCTGCACCTTGTTTATGCCCTTGAGGTACTTGAAAGTTTCAATCATGTCCCCCCGCTGTCTCCTCTCCTCCAGTGAGTATAAATTGAGGTCACAGAAACATAGAAAAAGAGAAGTTGATGGCAGATAAGGACCGCAAGCCCCATCCAGTCTGCCCATTTATTTTTCTACCTTATGAATGTGCCATCGGTCTTTGCTCTGTCAATGGCCTATCTATTCATACTCATCTGTATTGCTCCCTTTTTCCTATCCCATGCCTGTTTGAAGCCCTGCACTGTATTCATATCCACCACTTCCTGAGGTAGGCCATTCCTTGCATCCACCACTCTTTCTGTGAAAAAGAACTTCCTCACATTACCCCTTAATTGGCCTCCCTCTAATCTCATGCTGTGTCTTCTAGTCCTGCTATTTTTCATATATTGAAACATGTTAGACTCTTTCACCTTGTTAATGCCCTTAAGGTGTTTGAATGTTTTGATCATATCACCTCTCTCCCTCCTTTGTTCTAGGGTATACATATTGAGCTCTGTTAATCTGTCCTCATATGTTTTCTGATGCAGTCCCTGCACCATTTTGGTTGCCCTTCTCTGGACTGCCTCAATTTGGTTAATGTCCTTGTGAAGGTGTGGCCTCCAGTACTGCACACAGTACTCCAGATGGGGCCTAACTAGTGTCTTATAAAGAGGGATTATCACCTCCCTCTTACGACTTGTGATACCCCTACTAATACACCCCAACATTCCCCTAGCCTTACCTACTGCTTTAGTGGTCTGCTTGGATGATTTCAGGTCATCTGTGATGATGATGCCCCAGTCTATTTCTTCCTTGTGACTGCCAGCAACTCCCTCCCAGTCTATAGGTGGCTTCGGGTTTCTCTTCCCTATGTGCATGATCTTGCATCTTTTCATTAAACCCCAGTCATCATTCTTCCCACCATTTTGACAGTTTATCCAGATCTCTTCATTATGCCCACCCATCTGGATCATCTACTCTGTTGCAGATCTTGGTGTCACCTGCAAACAGACAAACCTTACCCTCCAGTCCATCTGCAATGGCACTGATGAAGATATTGAAGAGGACTGGCCCCAGGACTGATCCCTGAGGTACCCACTTGTGACTTGCATCTCTTCAGACAGTACACTGTTTACCACCACTCTCTGTTTTCTGCCCGTCAACCAGTTTGCCACCCAGCTGACCAACTTCTGACCCACCCAGAGCCTACCCAGCTTATTAATCCATCGTCTATGTGAAACAGTATCGAAAGCTTTGCTGAAGTCAAGGTAGGCAACATCAACTGCTCCCCCTTGGTCCACCACTCTGGTTACCTAGTCAAAGAAATCTATGAGATTAGTTTGACAAGACCTTCCTTTTGTAAACCCATGCTGTCTTGGATCCTGTGCTCCTATGGATTCCAGGTGTTGCACTATCCTTTTCTTAAGGAGTGCCTCCATAATCTTGCCCACTACTGAGGTAAGACTGACTGGTCTGTAGTTCCCTGCCTCCTCCCTGCTACCATTCTTGGGGAGCGGGATCACATGAGCCCTTCCCCAGTCTTCTGGGACCTCTCCTGTGCTCAGAGACTCACTAAACAGTTCTGATAATGGCTCTGCTAGTTCCACCCTTAGCTCCTTTAGTACCTTGGGATATATGCTATGAGGTCCCATTGCCTTGTCCACCCTGAGCTTATCAAGCTCTTTTGGGACCCTTTCTTTTGTGAAGGGACTAGTGTACACCTCCCTCCCCCCTGTGTCCATGGTGCTGAGCTGTGGGTTCTGCCCTACCATCTCTTCAGTAAATACTGAGTAAAAGTATCTGTTTAGGATAGATGCTTTTACATGGTCCTCTTCCTCACACGCCCCCTTATCCCCTTGGATCTTAGCAATACCCCATCTGGACTTTCTCCTTTCACTAATGTATCGATAGAAAGTCTTGTCACCCTCTTTACTGTTCATGCTAGTGTTTCCTTGGTTTGGGCCTTTGCCTGCCTTACTGCCTTCCCCTGCCTCGCTAGGGAAGTTTGGTATGCCTCCCTATCTTCATCCTGATGCTCCTTATATTTCCTGAAGGTCAGTCTTGGCTCTGACCTTTTCTGCTACTGTTTTTGAGAACCAAAGTGGTTTCCTTCTTCTTTGCACTTCCTTTTCTGTCTAACACAATGGGATGTTGCTTCAAGTACTGCATCCTTAATGCTTGCCCACTTTGCCTGTGCCCCCTCACCTGTATTTCTTTTTGCCAGGGCTAGCTTAACTCTTGGCCATCTTATCAAAGTCAGCTCCTCTGAAGTCCCATATTTCTGCCTTGGAATGGGATGATTTAGTTCTAGTGGCCAAATTGAACTATACCATGTGCTGGTCACTGGCCCCCAGGTGACCTTCTACCTAAGATCTGTGATCCTTTCCCTGTTAGTCAGTACTAGATCTAGGATAGCCCTGTCTCTTGTGGGTTGTTGTACCAGTTGTTTGAGGCCATCCCCCTGCAGGGAATCCACTAGGTGTCTAGTTCTGGCAGATGTTCCTGCTGGTACTGACCAATCTCTCAAGGACTAAGGTCCCTTAGTTTCTCCTCATATGTTCTGTGGTACAAGCCCTGCACCATCTTTGTTGCCCTTCACTGGATAGTCTCCACCTTGTCTACAGTATAAGTCACATTAAACTGTTCCTCCAATGAGTTGCTTTAGCATTTCTGACTGAGTTGCATAAGTGTTGCTGGATCCAGCACAAAGCCCTGCAGAAACTGTTTCTTAAGAGTTAAAATGCAGTTTTGCATTGCATTGTGACTGGACTGCAGATGCATTCCAAATGATCTGCAAAAACATTTTACAGACATGGTTCTTGAGCTGGGTAAGCACTGAAAAATAATGCAATATGAGTTGCCAGTGCATTGCCAACCATAAAAAACAATGCTAAACCAACTCATTGGTGGAACAGTTTAATGT
Organism: Neoceratodus forsteri; assembly: GCA_016271365.2. NCBI lineage: Eukaryota > Metazoa > Chordata > Ceratodontiformes > Ceratodontidae > Neoceratodus > Neoceratodus forsteri. Next base: position 142,383,036 of record CM057449.1, on the reverse strand, counting down.
GACTTGTACTGTATGTCCTTGCACAGGTGTGACCTCCAGAACTGCACACAGTACTGCAGGTGAGGCCTTACCAATGTTTTATACAATGGCATCACCACCTCCCGCCTCCTGCTAGTGATACCCCTGCCTATGCACCCCAGCATGCCACTGGCCCTCCCTGCCACCTTTGTGCACTGCTTTGATACCTTAAGGTCATCAGAGATGATAACCCCTAGGTCCCTTTCCTCTTTGGTGATAGTCAACTCTCCCCCCCCCCCAACCTGTAGCTCTCCTCAGGATTCCCTCGACCCAGGTGCATTATTTTGCTATCCTTTGCATTGAACCTCAGTTACCACATCTCCGACCATCTTTCAAGCTTCCCCAGGTCCCTCTTCATTTTCTGCAACCCTTCTAGAGTATCCAACCTTGGTGTCATCTGCAAACAGGCAGACCTTTCCTTCCAGCCCCTCTGCAATGTCACTAATGAAAACACTGAACAGGACTGGTCCTAGATCCCTGTGGTACCGCACTGGTCACCCCCCTCTCCCCAGATTGTACCCCATTAACCAGTTCCTAACCCAGTTCACCACCTTCTCTCCCATGCCCAGACTACCCATCTTGTTAATCAGCCTATGTGGGATGGTGTCGAAGGCTTTGCTGAAATCTAGGTAGGCGACGTCTACCACCCCTCCCTGATTTATTTCCCTAATCACCCAATCAAAAAAAATCTATTAGATTCGTTTGACATGACCTTCCTGCTGTGAATCCATGTTGCCTCGGATCCTGAGCACCACTGGATTCCAAATGTGCCACTGTCCTTTCTTTCAGCAGTGTCTCCACGATCTTTCCCATCACTGACGTTCAGGCGATACACAAACTCTTTAATGCAGAATATAATGGAGAGAGCGATTAGATTCATTCCCATGGGTAACAAGAGGAAGAGAGCTAGGAAAAGGCTAGTGGTGGACAAAGGCTACCAAACATTGCTCTGTGGTGTAGTACAAAACCTATGCCAATTTCACTGTTTCCAAAGAAAAGTGAGGTGATTTGAGATGTAGCGTAGTGTTTTGAGAACAATACTTTGTTGATGAAGTCTACAGAACTTTGTTAAAAACCAGTCGATGAGTAGATCACATGACTGTGCAAACGTCTGTTCTCATGACACATTGCTGCAGGAAGTTTATTTAGTTTTCTTGACCGGGAAAGGGGACTTGGCAATTCTGCTTATTTTCAGCCTCATCCCAGGGAAGGGGATACAGATGGATGCCAACTGAAACTGAAGCAAATGAAACTGTTGGTGGTATTTTTAGTAAATGGGAGAAATTTGGTCATGAAACTAGGGAAATACAGAGGCAAGGAGTTAGCCTCCTCTCTGCCCCTTCTATGCTAGAGGCTGATGCTCCAGAAACCGATGCTCCAGAAACCGATGCTCCAGAAGAATTCTTTGAAACAGATATGGAATGGTCGCAATAAGATATGGAGAACACTACAAAGTTCAGGTACAGGCCGCTAAAACTAATGTTGAAGCTGCTATTTCAGACAAGGAACGTTTATCGCTGCAATTGACAGAGGAAGAATTGCGGTGTAAAGCTCAGAAAGAAGCCCTGCAGGCTGAATTGTCAGCTCTGCATGCCGCGCTCAGACAGCTCAGTCCGCTGACTCAGCCCCTACCAAACAGCTGTGCGGTGACATGGCTGCATCAAAGGCGCCTGAAAACCTGGAACACTCAGAATCTGTCAAAGTTCTGTTTCGCTGGTAGTTCTTATCAACCTCCCGTTGAGTGCCAAAAGCCGAAAAACTTTTGAAGAAACAGTTATCTGGTCCTGCAACTGGTGAGAGGTGAAGCCTCATCGTTCAACACCCCACTGGGGCCGCTTATTAGTAAAAACTTTGTCAGTTACCATGGGAGTTCCCGCCCAGTTGTTAATCCTCTAGCTCCCCTGTAGCTACAACTCATGTAGTTGCACAGAACGACTTCTCTTCGTAAAATGCTGAGTGTAACTCCCTTACCAGTGATGCACCCAACACTAACCTGGATATAGCAGAAGAAGCCTGGTTGCCTGCTCGCACCTTAGAGAATGCAGGCTGGATTCAAGCAAGCGACGGACAGTGGCTTCCTGACCCAGAAGACATGGATGTCCAACGTTATCAGGAGCATGCAACTACAGCACATGAACAGGTAGCTACCTCTCCAAGTACTGTATCTATCTCAGCTAATGTTATGAATAATAGCTCTGTACCACATACACCTGTGCCTACACTTGAGATGTCTAAGGGTCCCAACAACAGTTTGCAATGGATACTGCTTCACAAAAGGCCTCCACTTCTAGATCTGTTTCAGAGGCCTCAGACTCTAATATAAACAGAATGAGTCCCTCAGACACTATTTTACAGGACCCTACTAGACGGTCTTGGTTTAACCCAATGTTTCATTTGGCAGATTTGTTTCAAAATAAGGGGGAACCAACACCGTGTAAAAATGCAGTCCATCTGGTATTTAAAGGTGGGCTAGAAAATCCCCCAGATAGGCTGTATGCAGCAAAACAACTTTTAAAAGGCTCGATGAAGTTTTTCTCATCGGAGATATTTGCGCGGATACATTTAGGGAATAGGAACTTTGATTAAAGTTTTAAAACTGTGTCAAGCTTAGATAGATTTTGGTCTCAGTACCAAACTTTGAAAAATAGCCCAATCTGGCTACCTCACATGGCTATCCCTCTTACAAAACCTGTTGTTAAATACAACACTATTATGTTTCTGTAATTAGGGGTCAGTGTTGAGGACATTCTTTTGTTGCCACATGTGAAGTGCTAGATAGACCCTCACCCATTCTGGATAATGAGCAAATTTGAAATGGGGGATGGAAAATTAAGGTGAAACTGTTTTCTACAAACAATGGTCCTGTGCATCTACCTAAATCTTGGGAAGGGCAGGGGTGTGTTATTCTATATTGGACAACCCAAGTCTTGTTTTAAGTGTGTCTCACATACACACTTGAGCTCTGCTTGCGACACCCCTAGGTGTAGTCATTGCCTAGATTATGGACATGTTTCTGCCAACTGTGTGAATTTATTTAAATATAACCTCTGTGAGAACACTGGTCATGGTTATGGTAAATGTCCCTGAGCCTCCCATAATAGGGATGACTGCCCCTCTTACGAAGGATTAATTAATAAGGCCCAACAAATGCAGGCGCAAAGAGTTGCTAACCTAGAACCAGCAGCCGCACCTGTTCCAGCCTCAGTTCCTCCTTCTTAGGAGGATGCTAGTTCCTCTGGGCAAGTTAGTTTCAGTGGTGCAAAACTCCAGTTCTTTGACTGGTGAACCTACTGTTACTGGAATTATCCCCAAGACTACTGTTAACACTGCCCCAGAGGCCACTTCCCTGGACAATTCTGGAGACAGGGAAATGCCTCCCCCTCCCCTCCCCCTGGTCAGGACCAGCCCTTTAAGAAGGCAAAGAAACAGGCTAGGGAAGGCCTTGGCCACCAAGCCAAGAGGTAGCTTAAGAGGAGAGGAAAACTCTGCAGAAACCTGGAAAGCAGGGAAAATATGCTGCACCTTCCTCTGACACACAGGAGGAGGATTCAGGGGGAGAGGAATCAGATTCCTCCTCTGTAGCTTCCACAACCATGGAGGTTACCTCAGACGGGGGACCAGATTTCTCGTTGCACTAGACGAGAAGATTCCTTAGGATTCCTTGATTTAGCCTGAAATTTTTCCCTATTTATTTATTTTTTTCATGGGCTCCTCACTGTAACTACCATAAATACTAACAGTATTAAAAGTCACACAAAATAAATGATAACTGTTCTTGGTATGTTACAGGAGGGTAAAAGTGATATATACTGTATCCAGGACACCAGACTTAAAACACAATTTGAGTTGCGCCTCTAAACACTGGACTAAAGGCCCATTTTTTGGTCCATTGGTGAAGAACTTTGCAATGGGGTGGGTATACTATTTAATGATGCAGAAATCAAAGTTTCTAGATTAGTAGACATCTCACCAGAAAGGGCCCTGCTTTTGAATTTTACTTTCCATTCTGAACGTTTCAGGTTGCTCACTATTTATGCCCCCGGACTTAAGCTCTTAGAGCATCTTTGCTTAAACAAATACAGCCTTATTTACATACATCTTGGTTGGTTATTTGGGCTGGGGACTTTAACTGCGGAACAGAGAAGACAGAGGACTTAGAACGGACAAACTCTTTTGTGATACCTTAGCTCTTCAAAGCATAACCTTGACTGCAAACTTAAAGAATGCTTATATAGAAGGTATTCATTTCCCATAAGGGGCAGCACATACTTCAGAGGTTCCCTGTCCACCAGAATTGATTCTATATTTGTGTCTCCTGTTTTAAAACTTACAAATATTAAACTGCAAGCTTGGGAGTTTTCAGACCATAGGTCCATCACTGTCAGCATACAATGGAACCAGTCCCCAGATGCAACAAGAATATGTGACGACTCAAGAGTTCCTCCTTGAGGATGAAAAGAAGACTAGCATGGAAAAGGGACTGGCAGGCAAGATTATCAGCGGCACAGATGTATGATAATGCTGCCTCTTGGTGGGAGGACACCAAATTATCATGGAAAGAGTTCTCTCAGACAAAAGCTAAAATGGCTGCAGATAGGGACTGCCTCAGCTATTTGAAGTTAAGAAGTCAGTTGCAGAAACTGATTTCCCTTTCTGAAATTAATAAAATGCACTATGGGCCACAAATCATGGTAATAAAAAAACAAACGTTCAATATACAATATGATAGGGCAAAATCCCTAGAGCAGGAGCTCAGATTTGGTACTAACATGAAAAAGGGTTCTATGGACCCATTTAAAGAATGTAAGAACAGAATAGAGCATAGGGTTATTACTAATTTAGTTTCTGATTCTAAGTTATTTCTTCTCCTGAAGGTATACCGAATCATGTAGATAAATATCTATATTCCCTGTTTGGTGACACACCTTTGATAAGCAATCTTAATCTGGACACATTGGACCTTCCACAAATACAAGGTGATGGTGAGGGATTCTTATCCTCTCCTATTACTACTGTGGAAATTAAGGCAGCAATTGCCACACTTAAAAGTAACTCAGCCCCTGGTACAGATGGGATAGGAGCTGAATTATATAAAACATTCTCTGATGAACTTGCACTCATACTACAGTTCGTTTTTTAATAATATGTTACATGGCGAAGATTTATCTAAATCTACAGACCAGGCATTACTAATTTTGCTTTCCAAGAAAGGCACGCGAGAAGAACTAAAAAACTGGAGACCACTAAGTCTGCTTAATACAGACTTGAAGATACTAAGCAAAGTTTTATTGAGTAGACTCACTATGGTTGCTGATAAATTAAATAGTCCCTATCAGACTTGTGCCATACCTAACAGGTTTCAGAATGATAATCTGATTATGCTAAGAGAGATTTTGAAAAAGCCTCAGAAAATGAGCTGCAGGGTTATGTTCTGGGGATTGACCAAGAAAAGCCTTCGATAGAATTTCTCATGAATCCCTTTTAAGGTACTTAGGGCTTTTGAATACCTAATATTTTTGTCAGCTGGGTGAATACCATGTATAGGAATGCTACACCCAAACATCAATGGTTGGACAGGGAAAGAAATTAAATTAAAAGAGGTGTCAGACAGGGGTGTGTCCTTCAGCCCTCTCTTGTATGTATTCAGCATAAACATTTTTAAGGACTATAGCTCAACATGATTTACTACATGGCCTAGCAGTAAGTTTAACTTCTCCACCAATTAAAATACTGGCATAAGCTGACAATTTGGTTCTTTGCCTAGCCACATCTACAAATACCACTGCCCTTACTGAGGTTTGTTATAATTTTGCTGAACAATCTGAGTCCAAAATGAACTACACAAAAGTTCAGGAGTTGCATTGGCAGCACCCCATTCCTGATGATGCAAACTTTGCAGAGGTACCAGTTACTAGGTACAATCCCATTTTAGGTGTAGTCTTTGAGGAGAAAATATGTCCAAACATAACTGGGACTTTTGCTTGCAAAGAACAAACAGATTACTATTTACATGGAAGGGGCAACAGATCTTAAAAAAAAAAAAATGTCCTTTTAATCAAGACACTACTTTTGCCTGTATTTTTATATGTAACTTATGTCCCCTCCAAGGCTATTTTTGTTTCTTCATTCAGTGCCTTCTTCTAGGCCCTGTGGGGTAGTAGGCTGAACCCCATTAAAAGAGAATATACCTACAGGAAAATACAGGAAGGTGGTCTGGATATGGTAAATCCTGTTGCCTTCTATTGTAGTATATTTCTATCATATAATATTGGTCTTGCTTTGAAACCAGGAAACAAGATCTGGAAACCTCATGTGTTGACCTGGGTGAGTCCCTGTTTAACATCCTGGTCCCAAGGAAAGAAAGGAATGCTTCATAGGATCCCTGGCTTACCCAAGTATGGTTTAGAACAGATTAAAAACTTGATTAAGTGGGCATTACCAGCACTCAGATACAAACAAAAGACAGAAAAAGTATACATTCACAAATCCTTAAAAAAAAAAAAAAAAAAAAATAAGGAAAATATTTATTTTCCTGACTGTCCCCAAAATAAGCTCCAGTTTAACATTACCATGTTCTCATCTAGGAGGTTACCTGAATTTGTTTGGGATTCCATGTGGCTGAGTCTCTATGGTAGGTTAAGTGTTAGGAACAATAACAAACACAAACAGCTGCAGGACAGATATTGTATAAGAGACCCCTGTGTACAAATACGTGAAACCCAGGGTTATTTATTTTTGGAATGTGCATATGTTCATCCATTCTGGACATATTTGGCAAAAAAATTGGAAGAGCATCTCTTTTCTTCACTGACACACTCAACATTACTATATGGTGTTTATAATGGAGGGCGGGGCAAATATTATGCAGGAACATTGTACTTTTTTTTAGCTATAAATTAGATATGACATATGGCAATCTCGTAGTGTTTGGGTTACTCAACAAAAGTTTGTCCATTATGTAAAAATTTTGAAGAATATTCAAATCTCTCCAGAAAGTATGGATTTCTGATTGTAAAAAATATGATCCAGAGAAGGTTAAACTGTTACGGATCCACTGCGAACAATGGGTTAAACCTCCGTGAGTTAATGTCAGGTTATAGTGTTAATATTATGCTCATTTTTGTCTGTTAATATTTTCTCATTTTTTGTATGTATTGCCTGTTGATTTTGAATGTTTGTATCTTGTTTGTAGTCCTTTCTTTCAATAAAAATTCCCCTACTCTTTTGAGAAGTGTCATGGGATCTTTAACAACCACCAGAACAGGCAGACAGGACCTCAGTTTAACATCTCATCCGAAAGACGGCACCTCAGGAGTGCAGCACCCCCCTCATGCTGCACTACAATGTCTGTGTTGGGATTTAACCCAAGTTCCTGGTGTAAGGATGGAACCCGCAGCCTTCCAATCTTCTCACCTCAGAGGCGAGCGTGCAACCTGCTGAGCCAAAGACATTGTTAACTATGTGACCTCATACAAAGTATGCAGTCTTAGAGTTTTAGCACAAGGTGTAGGATCTGTCCACTTATCCTCTCAAGAAAATCCTTCAGAAATAGTTACAAAAATCATATACAGTTTAGACATTATTGGTCAGTTTGTGTTTGGAGTGCTAAATGGCAGCTGTCATTTTTAACTGCTGGTGGCAGATTCCCTCCTGAAAGATCTACGCCTCTGTAAATTGCTTAGTTTGGCTTTATGGTAAGACTAAAACTATTGCATTTGTAAAACGTGTTCTGACTTTGCTTCGATACCCGATATTCTCAAAAGTATTTATTCCCTGAGACATGCATCTACAATATTTCAAGGTTAGGATCACAACTTTACTTAGGAATACTGAGTGGAGAGTAAATGTGATAGAGTCACACAGCTATTTTACCCAACAAGACCAGGCCAGAGTCAAAAGGATTCAAAAACTATTCTGAGGTTTGGGGAGCAGGGTAGAACTGATATGTATTGAACCTTCTATTCTTGTAAGGATACAGCAAGACCTCAGTTCTAAAACTTTATTTTCCATTAAAAATCTTAACAAATCCCATGTAAGTACCTTATTTAACCATCCACTTACTGATAGGGGTGTCACCAAGATGGTCCTGCTTGTCAATTTCTTCCTCCTTAATATCATCAAGTTCCTCACCAGTCTTTATTAGCAACAATAAGTGCTCTTTTGGGATTTTGTATCCTGCACATTTTAACCAAAAAATACAAAAACAGACACATGATAATTAAACTGTTATTTGAAATAAATATTAAACTGTAGTTGCTTATACTAGAAAAAACATTTAAAGAATCTGATTGATTAAATTTCTTATCCACAATGTCATCTGTGTACAAACTATTAGACAAAGATTCGGTCAACCATGGAGACAAATGATTAATTTCCATAGTTGCATATTTCTACATCACCACCACTCTCTCACTCTGTCTCTCTATATCTCCCTCCAGTAGGGATGAAATGGTATGGCATTTTTATCGTACGATAACCATGACCTATAATATCATTGTTATCATGATTGCCATGGTACTACAGAAGCAATCATGACTGTGCAAAAAATAATTAATAAACAAATAAATAAATATCTCCACACTCTACTGTGTTGGGGGAGTCAGTATCGAACAGTCGACTGTAGAATGCATGCGAGTTTAATAGTCCTAAAACAAAATAATGGAAATCCATGAATCACAGTTATAGCAGTACTAGAAATTGCCCACATTATCAATGACATGCCTCCAAATACCGTTGTTTACAGTGATGCCGATATCCTGGGACATTCTTACTCTCCTGACAATGTCTGGTTTGTCCCCACCCCACCCCATATCAGGTTTCAGCCATGGAAGGTATCTTCCATTTAGTTTTTTAATACTAGTTATATCACTCTCTATATAGCCAACTGATGTATGAGATTAGTACTTTAAATTAGAATGTTGCTTAAATTATCTACTGATTATTATATAAATCCGGAATAGCATACTCCGCACCCTAACCGCATTACGCAGTTTGAAGAGAAGGAGTATGCAGTGGTATCAGACCACCCCGGAAGGTCTCAGTGCTGCAGCAGGTTGAAGCCTGGAAGAAATCCACTTCAACCTGAAGTTGGTGTATGGGAGGTGCTCGACTTGACAGAATGGAGTGAGGTTGAAAGCAGCGATGCACAAAAATCCAAGTTTATGTGTAGGAGGGAGTAAGAGAGATGCCAGTTCATTGAAGGCCTTACTCGACTCAGATTAATGCTGCTGCCATTATTCCAAGAGCCTTATTCAGCTCCAGAGGGATGAAGTAAGGTGGAGACGTTATTCGGTCATTTGAGCTACTGTGATCTTGGTCTTGTGCCTTGGAAATTAATTGTACCTACTGAAACCCCAATGCTGGACATTAAATCCTGTTTGAACTTCTAAAATATGTGCGGACCTTGGCATCAATGAGATGTTGCACTGTGATTTTCTGTAACCCAGTTTTCCCCTGCAGCTGCCTGCACCCTGAGACTGCGAGACTGGGACACCCCATGGACTCAATAATCTGTACCAGGTAAATGAGGCAATTTCTGTGACTGTGTTTTCAATGGCTGTGAGTGCCCTTTCCCATGAACATTACAATCTATTCTTGTCCCTACATACCAGGGAAGGGGCTTACAATGTGAGGGTTCATCCAGGATTTGTTTGGGGTACAGTGCTTCACTGGACTTCAATTTGGGTCCCTGGCATGGGGACTGATGTGACCTGTGTGAACTGGATTTCCCATTTGTGATCCTGCCATTTTGGGATGTGAGTTTTCATGCCTTCTAAAGACTGGCCTGAGGAAGAAGCTGTGCAGTTTCTAAAATATGCTAATGTGCAGGGATCCTTCTGATTGGCTGTGGGGTGGTTGCTGGGAAAAGGACTGCAGGAATTGGTGAGAAGTCAGAGCCTGGGAGGACAGCACCAGAAGCACACGTGGAGGACAGCCTCTGTTTTCAAACTGCCATCAGTGAAGCAGAGCAAGGAACTTGTTTGGACTATTTGGGGAAAACAGAAGGAAGCAAAGAACTATGGCAAAACACCCAGGAGATCAGCGCGGAGGCAACAGTCTCCGCATCACTGCTGATCTGGTTGTGGGACACTGTGGAGAAAAGCACCCTCACAGGACAAGTATGTTGCATAGAAATTTGTCGTCAGAAAAAGAACCCATGGTCCATCTAGTCTGCCCGAGTTCCCCCCTCTAGAAAGACCTCTGCCCTCCATTTTCTGTCTGCCCCCTGTTGGTTAGGCCCATGAATGTATCCCAGGCTTTTTTAAATTTGTCCACTGAACCAACCCCCACCACCCATTCCGGCAGTCTGTTCCATGACCTCACCATCCTCTCAGTAAAGACAGTAAAGGCGATAAGGGCAGGAATGGGGCAAAAAGAAATAAAGCCATAAAAAAACAGAGGGTAATGAGTACCAATGCCCGTAGTCTAGGTAAAAAGCTCCCCGAAATGGTGGCCTTGATGGAAGAGGGATGCCTGGATATCGTGGCATTCACAGAAACATGGTACACAGGGAACCATGACTGGGATGTCAACATACCAGGGTACACAATCTAAAGGAGGGACAGGGAGGGAAGAAGAGGAGGAGGAGCAGCTCACTATGTAAGGGAAGGGATCAAAGCAACAGAACTAAAAGGTAAACAGGGAGGAGAGGAGGCACTGTGGGTCACCTTGGAGACTGGAAATGGCACCACAATCCACACTGGGGTTGTATACAGACCCCCGTCTCAGGGGGAGGAAATGAGAAAGGAAATGACAGACAGCATCCTTAGATGGCAGGAAAGGGAGATATTGCTGATGGGGGACCTGAATATGCCAGATGTTAATTGAGCACCTTTGTTGCAGCCACATCCAAGAGCAGGGCCATTCTCGATGCCCTACAGGGGCATGCCTCAGACAGCTAGTTTTGAAACTCCCAGGGGAGCAATCTTAGACCCGTACTTTCAAATGTGACAGAGAGAGGATCTCCGATCTTGAAGTGGGTAGCCATCTGGGAACAAGCGACCACCAAACCAGTGTGGTTCACGATAAACTTAGTTGTAGAGTCAAGCCATACAAAAGTGAAAGAACTGGACTTCAGGAGGGCTGATTTTGTCAAAACGGGAGCGTGCCTCAGAAAAGCACTAACAAACAGGCAAGAAGGTGGGGTGCAGCAACAATGGGGAAACATCAAAACCGCCATCACAGAGGCAACAAGCCTTTGTGTGAAGCAAATAAACAAATTAAAACAAACGAAAAAAAACACTATGGTTCTCAAAAGAGGTGGAGGGAAGGTTAGGGAGAAAAAGATAGCATTCAGGAAGTATAAGGAAACACAGAAGAAGCAGGACAGAGGGCTGTACCAGTTAAAGCAGAAGGAAGCAGGGAAGGCAGTTTGAATAGCAAAGGCCCAAACCGAGGAAAGATAGCCAACTCAGTTAAGAAGGGGGATAAAACCTTTTATAGGTACATTAGGGAGCAATGAAAGACTAAGGCAGGGATACTGAGGCTGAATAAAGAGGAAGGTGGTTGGGCAGAGCATGACAGTGAAAAAGCAGGGCTACTGAACAAATACTTCTGCTCAGTATTCACAATGGAAGAGCAGGGGGAGATACCTAATCCAGCCAATAGAAGCACTCTGGATAGGGGGGTTGATATTAGTCTTTTCACAGAAGAAAGGGTTCTGAAAGAACTCTTAAAATTGAAGGTGGATAATGCAATGGGGCCTGATGGGATTTACCCCATAATTCTAAAAGAATTAAGGGAAGAACTAGTAATACCACTGACTACCCTTTTTAATAAATCGTGGGAGGATTGTGTGGTACCTGAGGACTGGAGGAGGGTGGATGTGATTCCCCTTCACAAAAGTGGGAGCAAGACAGAGGGAGGAAACTACAGACCTGTCAGTCTGACCTCAGTGGTAGGGAAAATGATGGAATCACTTCTGAAGGAAAGAATTGTTGAGTACCTCGAGGCCAGTGGGGCACAGGACCCAAGGCAGCATGGATTCACAGCAGGAAGGTCATGTCAGACAAATCTAATTGACTTCTTTGACTGGATGACCAAAGTAGTAGACCAGGCAGGGGCTGTGGACATGGCCTACCAAGACTTTAGCAAGGCATTTGACACAGTCCTGCACAAAAGATTAATAAACAAATTAGTCTGGGAGGGGTCCCAGGGTGGTAGCCTGGTAAAACACTGGCTGGACAACAGGACACAGAGGGTAATAGTATATGGAGTCCACAGTGAAAAAGGAGGGTTACTAGTGGGGTACCTCAGGTTCAGTACTGGGGCTGGGCCTTTTTAATATCTTTATAAATGATATTGCAGAGGGACTGGAAGGAAAAGTATGTTTCTTTGAAGATGACAAAAAGATCAGCAACAGGGTTGATATGCAAGGAGGGGTGCAGAGGATGAAAAGGGGCTTGGCAAGGTTGGAGGAATGGTCAAATGTATGGCAGCTTAGATTCAATGCAAAGAAGTTGAAAGTAATACACCTGGGAAACAAAAACCCAGGGGAAGAGTACACAATGGAGGGTGAGATACTGACAACAACAAAAATGGAAAGGGACCTGGGGGTAGTCATATCAGATGACCTAAAGGTGGGCCAGCAATGTGAGAAGGCAGTAAGGAGGGCTGGAGGGATACTGGGATGCATAGGGAGAGGCATCACCAGTAGAAAACAGGAAGTTGTTGGCTCTCTGTACCAGCAGTTGGTAAGACCACATCTGTAGTACTGTGTACAGTTCTGGAGACCCATCTCCACAAAGACATAGACAGGGTGGAGGCTGTCCACAGGAGGCAGCAAAATGGTGCAGGGTCTGCACCAGAAGACATATGAAGAAAGACTAAAGGAGCTTAAGATGTATAGCCTTGGAAAGGAGGAGGGGACATGACAGAAACTTTCAAATACCTCAAGGATCAACAAAGTCCAAGAGGGTAGCATCTTTCAGAAAAGAGATGTGCAAGAACAAGGGGCACAATTTGAAGATAGAGGGGGACAGCTGAGAGGTAATGTGGGAAGTATTTCTTCACAGAGAGAGTTGTAGATGTATGGAACAGCCTTCCTGAGGAGGTCGTGAATCAAAAACAGTGGGGAATCTAAGAATGCATGGAACAATAGATCAGCTTGGCACAAAACTTTGTTACTTATTTATATTGTGGCCGCTAAAACTATAACAAGACATTGGATGTCTGTGGATATTCACCATTGGGGAATGGAGAGGTGGGTCAAATAGCTATTATTTGGAGTCTCTTATGGCCAAATTGCATAATAAAACTTCAAAGGCTGAGATATTATGGAGACCATGGGTATTTTACATGTCCAGCAGAGATCCCAACTTTGTCCCTTAGGTGAGAAGCTGTGAAGTATTTGCTACCAGGGAATGGTGTTTTAACATAAAGATATGGAGATTTTCTCCATAGGGGTATTGAGAGGAAAAATTAGGAAAAATAAATTTATACTCATTTCAGAGAGGGCAAGAATGATGGTGAATTAATATAGTCAGTCAAACTGTATACATGTACCTTTATTTACAGGGCCGTTGCCAGGATTTTCACAAGGGGGGTTCTTTTTATGCAGTCTGCAACTTTTTTAAAAAAAGCTGTGGGTCTTAGGGCCGCTAGTACCCCGGAAGCCATGGAATCCTAGAATTGCTCTGTGGTGCATTTTGTGGCTTGTTTTGAAGCTAAAGAAGTCATATCTGAGATCTCCTACACTCCTTGCTCTAAACAAAATTATTATCTGGCTGGCTGCGGTGAATACATATGTTTAGTACCCGAGGAGGCAGCAAGATGCTATTAATGTAATATACCTAAGACATTGTCTCAGACATATTATGTTATGAGTTTTAATATCTGCAGCTGTATCTACTGGTGTGTAGGAAAGGGGTCTGGGGGCTGCTTGGCCCAAGAAGCTTTGGGGTACTAGATACTCTGTGGCTAATTTTGTATATTTTAAACCAGAATAACTCATCTGTGGGCTCCCCTCCACCTCCTGCTCTAAGGACAATTATTACTATATGGGTGGCACAGATTGTGTGTGTGTGTATTTATAAATGGGAAGCAAAGTAAATAACAAATCCAGCATTCTAATTGTATAAAACACATCACATGACCATGCATCTATCAGGCGTGAACCGCACACCTGCACTTTTACCCCCAAAACAATTTGCCATTTATAAGATAGATAACCCACTCTAGGATGTACAGTCACGTCTTGATATACACACCCTTGGGTGGTTAATGCACTGGCCTCATGGACTCATGCTTAACAACACACACCAAGGCATGATATCAGAGCGCCACTGCACACCTTAGGATAGGTTATCTATTACATATGTAGATATATATATATATATAGAGAGAGAGAGAGAGAGCAAATGCTAATGCACTGAACCTCAATACAGAGTCTGCAGCTGGTTTTGGCTGGGTATTGTACACTACTAACTTACTGCAGTGCTGGCTTGCTACTAGGGCAGGGGTCTGGGTGTGATAGGCCCCAGAAACCATGGGCTATGGTATGCTCAGTGGTGCACTTTTGTGGCTTATTTTAAGTCTAAATAACTCTTATCTGAACTCTCTCTACCCCTTGTTGTTACCTCCACCATCCACAACTCAATATACCATTTAAGTAATTGAGTCAGTGCAACATGGCCTATAGCAAGGCTAGCAGGATGCTGGGATGTGTTGGTAGGGGTACTGATAGCAGAAGAAAGGAGGTAATACTTCCCATCTACAGATCTCTGGTGAGGCCTCACCTAGAGTACTGTGCCCAGTTCTGGAGTCCTCACCTCAGAAAGGATAAGGATAGGTTGGAGACAGTGCAGCGCAGAGTAACTAAAACGATTCAGGGACAGCAGGTCAAATCCTATGAGGAGTGCCTCAAGATACTAAATATGTACTCATTGGAGACCAGAAGGGAGAGAAGAGATATGATAGAGATCTTCAAGTTCCTGAAATGAATTAAAGTGAACTACAGAGTACTATTTAGCCTGAGTACCAATTCGCGGTCACATGGACACTAATGGAAATTAACAGGAGGTAGGTTTAGCAGAGATGTGAGGAAGTACTACTTTATGGAAAAGGTGGTGGAACTTTGGAACAGTCTGTCTGCTGAAATGGTGGGTGTAAAAACAGTCAGAGGATTCAAGCGGGGCTGGGACATAATGAAGGGAATAGTGGTTACCGGAGGCAACAAGACCAAGGAGGTGACTAGAAAGAGGAAAGGGAGGGTTAGTACCCTGGAGAAATTGTAGGTTCCAGGGATTATAGGAAACTTGGGCAGACTGGATGGACCTCTGGTCTTTTTCTGCCGTCATTGTCTATATTTCTATGTTTCTATTCCAGGCACCCTGCTTGGAAAAAAATCTGTAACATAAGTCTTAGTTCAATATTGAGTACTACAATTGTTGCCCCCACTCCATTCTCCAATGTGGTAGGTATGTCAAAGGGAGTGAGGGAAAAGGTAATTTGAGAGCGGCAGGGATTTTCAGTGCAAAGTTGCCATCTCCTAAATGCCTACCTCCCACCCCAACCCCACCCACCATGCTTCCAAAAGTACAGTGGTATGTTCAAAACAGTGAACTGTAGCAACAAATGTCATTCTACTGGCATGTGGTCATCTGGAGAAAACACATCACAAATTATTTGATTTAATGGCATCTGGCACAGATGACACAGACCAAAGTGGTACTGAATGTCCATGAAAATGGGACCACAGTGAAGACCTCTCTGAATAGCACAATTAATGAGGTGTCAGTGCAGATCCCAGCCAGACCCTTCCAAACACTTGCATTGCCTTTCCACTGTGGTACCTCTTTTGCTTTACTTATGAAAAGTTAAAACAGGCATATGAAACATGACAACTTTGCTTTTTGTATAGGGGGATTTAAATAATTTATTTCTACATTTTCAGCCCGCCACCTGAAAAACTCTCTTGCCCAACTGCACAGCCTATCCCTTAATATACAGTTATTAAGGGACACATCTTTGGCAATAGTGGCCAGCAAAATTTACCTGCCTGTGACTGATAATATTATAAGTAGAGGTCCTCTACTTCTTTTTTGCTTTCCTGGTGATGTCATCTCTGAGCCTGCCACCATGCTCCATCTTCCTCCAGTGCTAGCGGACAGTGTGAATTGTAGGCAGTGGCCATGCTGTACTGAGGTCACATTCACAATGCTGATGTGAGCTCCAATTGGCCAGCCAGTCATAAGGGGAAGGTGCAGAGAAAGACTCAAAAAGCAGCTCCAGTCATCTTACTGGTACTGAAGGAGTTGATTGGCAGCAGAAGGAGGGAGGGCGCATGCAGAGAGAAAGTGCTGGGTTCATCGTGTGCATTAGCACTCTGTAACAGTAAAAAAAATAAACAGAAATGATGAAACTTTTTTTTTTTTACAAATAATGAAAATTAAAGGGGGTTCTTTCGAATCAGACGACCTTCTGGCAACGGCTATGATTTATAATACAATGGTTTTGTCTATATATAATGCTTATACATATAAGTCTTGTAAGATTATAGTCAATGACAAACCAACAGATTAATAGACTGTACTAGAATGTGATCACATCCATGTTTAATAAAAAGAAATTAAAAAAGAATGCATGGGACAGATATAAGAGCAATTCTAGTGGGGGTAGGAGGAAGTAGGCTATTAGTTAACTAGGATCTGCAACTTATCCGTTAGGTAGGAAATGGGCAGACTAGGTTGTGCAGCGTCCTTACCTGCCATCAGTTTCTATGTTTCCCCTCAGTTACCCACCCGACAGAGACAGTTCGTCAGCTTAGTCCCTACAGTGACTACAGCGCCATGCCACTGTAGGGAACCTGCTGGAACCTGGTGCTGTCAGTCAGGGGTCCTACACCCCCAAATCAGCTCTGACTCAGAGTTGATAATTCTAAAGTCGGGGGGATGCGGGGGGCACAGCCCGCCACATGGGTGGTTCGGGGGGCAAAGCCCCCTGAAGAAAACACATACTGCTACAGGGAACCGGCAGCCGACTGCAGAATGCGGTCGACCTGCCGGTTTCGCTGATGGGGCGTTCAACAAATATTTTGTCGAACACCCATTGTGGATCCTTTCCCCTGATGTCACCTTTAAATCTGCCCCCCTCCAGTTTGAATGCGGATTTGTTCTCATTCAATCTGAAGATGTTCTCAACCCTCACCCTATTTATGCCTTTCAAGTACTTGAATGTTTCAACCATGAACCAGGTAAACGAGGCAATTTTTGTGACTGTGTTTTCAAAGGCTGTGAGTGCCCCCTTCCCCATGAACATTACCATCTATTCATACCCCTAGACAACGGAGAAGGGGGGATTTACACTAAAATTATACTAATATTTGAAGGGCAGTGGCTTGAGTATGTTACTTTCTGGATTATTGTTAACCAGGCACATGGTGACATGCCATAGCCCATACCAGGCATACAGGGGCTGCTGCGCTATCATTCCCACTTCTCATCTCATACACTTTGTGACCACTTGCTGGCCATGCCAGTTACAGTTAGATGTGCCCTCGTCAGTCTTCTCTGGAGGTTCAGTGGCCCCAAATCTCATTCTCTGGGGCCTCCTACCCAATGTTTACTCCTTTGAGAATCAAACACAGGGAGGTTAAGTAACCTGTACAAGGTCACACCAGGATCTGATGGGATTAAACCTGTGTCTACTGTTTCTCAATCTTTAGATTTAACTGCTAGCCACATTGTCTTCCATACTTATCTTGAGTTTCGCTCAGCATGTGGAAGGCTCTGCAACTTCTAAGGGTTACCAGTAGGCAGTGCCTGAGCACCAGGTGATGGACCCCTGGTTCCCCCTCTCTTCATGACTGAACGAGTCCTTACCTACTGAAATCATGGTTTCAAAATTCTGCACCATCACCTCCTTGTGTAGTTCCTTCTGCTCTTTACTTAGCATCTCCCACTCTTCTTCCGAAAAGGCAATGGTAACATCTTCAAAGGTTTCTGGTAACTGATAAGACAAGATGCGTTTAATCCCTCTTGGTTTAACTGCATTTACTGAAGAATCTACAACTTTTCAACAGAAAAGTGATAGACAGGGTTCAGATCAGCACTCAGCAAATAATGTGGATGGATTTGTTATACAAGCTAATGAAACAAGACATTTTACTGAAACAAATGTTGTAGCACTGAATTATAAAACAGGTAGGAAAACCCTGCTCCCTGACTGGCTGACACAGGCTTGCACCTACACCTTTATGTCAGCACAACCATAGAGTAAAAAAATTCTTGGTGCAAACTTTGCCCCTTTACCCAACATATCATTGTTCCTACTTTCATTTAGAAATGGCAGCAGTTTTTTTTCTCCACTGGCACTGCTTTCAACCAAACTGTTCCACTTATCAGCTTAAAAAAGACAGCCACTCTGAAAAGATATTTGGCTGAATGCTGTCTGTTTCTTTCATCCCATTATGTTTCTTCTTGTGCTGAGGCACTTGTTTTCCTGACCACTTTGTAATTCACCACTAGCGACAGCTGTTTGCTGCCACCTCTACACTCAGAAACAAAACTGTGAGGCGAAAATAGTATTACTCTCGTACTGTACAATTAAAACACATTCTACCCATCCTGATGTAAAGTGAAACCTCAGTGATATACTGCACTATCTAATCTGTCTCTCAATAAAAATTAAATTGGTGTAACCCCCCTGCAAATGGGGGTTCCCAAAAGTCTTCCAGGAGCTTGCCTGAATGCTCCAAGTCTGGGCGGTGTTTGGCATTTAAGCTGTTTAAATGTAGTTCCAAGTGAGTGCTATTTGGGCCTCCACATATTGTCTCTTTAAGAGCTGTCTGCTTGCAGACTTAATTAGTTTGTATGGGGGGACTGTTTATTTAATGCTCAAATCCCGCCCAAGCTGCTGTCAATTCACTCCGTTTCTGCCGTCGCTACATGTGCAGAGGGAGCCTTGTTGAAAGATATAACTATTTGCCAGAAATCATTTGGAGTGGCTGAGAAAATGTAGTTTGTCTAACCTGTCTTCATTTCAGTACGAACTGTCTCAGTGTAGCTCTTTCATTTTGGTCCTGAACTGCTGAAATGGACCAATCAATGGGGAGGGGTTCCTTAAAATGGAGCCTGTGGACGAATTGGAACTTGGACTCTCAATTTTGAGCCAGCCACAAGGGGATTGTATGGGCAGTGACTCTGGGAAATGTAGTTTTGACCTTGGCACCTTTTTTCACCAACAGAGGGAGTCTCATTGTGAGTGACAGCCGAACCAGCCAACAGAATGGTGTGTCGCTAAAGGAAATGCCCTGCTCGGTGACTGGAAAGATCAGATCAGTTGTGACAGTGAAGAAAGAAGGAGCTCTGTGCTTCTGCGTGTATAGTTTCGAAGTGGGAAGCGCATGTGAGGCTCTGAGGTTCGGCCTGCAGCCGTAGGTGCCAGTTCAGACTGAATCTGATTTGTGAGGAGAAGAAGGAAGTCTGAAGAGTGGAAATCAGGCTCACCCTGTAGAAGACTGGAGAAATTGCTGAATCCTTTTCGGTCTGTCAGGAACTGAAGCTACTGTGTGTCCTCCGGTATTTTGCAGTAATTGCGATCGGGATCTTGGAGCAGCCTGCCTGGTATAGTACTTTCCTTTTACATAGAATGCGTAGTGCTTGTGGGAATTGCTATTTCAATCCCTGTGCTGTGTGCTTTGTGTTGAAGCTGGAAGCAAACCCCAGCTTGTCTCGGACTAAATCCGTTTGTTATCTACTGTAGTGGGGTCCAGTCACAAGGACCTTGTCTCCATGCCCTGTTGTTCTGGCAACTCAGAAGAACATACACCATCTGGTTCTCAGCTTGGGTATTGTGAGTACAAATCAGGGTATTCCCCTGCAGCCTGTTTTCAATTACAAGTGTGTCATCTAATTATTGTTATTTCACTTCTTCATGGACTGAGCCATCTGGTTCTGGATTACAATTGGGTGTTGTGCATATATTTTCTTCTACAGGCCCTGTCCATCTGCACCTGCCGGCCAACCCTGGGCAGCGAACCTGGCTAGCCCCCAACCTGGGTACCCAGAGTGTGACTTTTCGGCCCTATGTATGCACAGTACTGTGTGATTTAATTCTGCCAATTAACTCTGATTGCCCCCTCCCGTGTTACTGTCCCCTAAATAAATCAGATCTGTTGTTGTTATACTATATACTGTCTGTGGTGTTGGTACTTATGGAAACAGTATTGTATTTTGCTGTGTATGTTGTTTAACCTTATTTATGGGGGTCCTCAGGGCCTGCTGCAGAATCAGTCTCGAGGATAAGTGGTACTTTGTAGGTGAACAGTGTGCATACGTGGGGTACTGGGGCTGTAACTCCTGTGTACTGTGTGAGCCAGTAGAGGGAATAAAAGGGGGTCTCAGTGTCCCAGAGGGCTGTGACCAAGCTAGTCTAACCACTACAAACCCTGACCTCTGGGTGGAGGCACCCGCCATAGAACCTAGGCCCCTCAACCTGTCAGTAGTCAAGCAGGCAGGGGTAGTAGCCCTTGGGACAGCGCCACCTGGGGGTTACATTAAAAAAAAGAAACAGAACTGTGGTCTATCCAAATCTTCTTTTTATTCAGATTTATAAAATGCACGAAATGAGCAATCCACCAAATCGCCGATTTTCACAGAACCAGGACTGGAACAACACTGTCAACTCAGCAACTTTTTCAAACACCATATACAAGTTAATAGGGCCTCTGGAGGTGTCTCTTATGGTATAAGAGACTCAGCATGAAAGTAGGCGGAAGGGATTGCTATCTGAAGGTTAATCAGTTCTGCCTGCCCAAACCTCCTGAGAGGAGCCTCATATACCACAAGAGACATACCTTGAGGTCCTATTAAGTTTATTAGTGGGGATTCTAGTATAACATAATATGCTGTGGGATGTGCCGTGCCTGTTTCTCTTAGTTAGTATGGGCCTTATGTACAAAACGACTGTGTTGCACTAGTTCAGTGTTTCACGTACAGAGACTGGTAAGAGCAAATACGTTAAATGTACACAGGACTTACAGATCAATGAAAATCCAGTCAAGAAGCTCGAAGACTGAAACAGAAGACTAGGTGCAGTTAACCCAGAACACTAGCACAGACAAGAGGCTAAGGGCAAGAGCAGAAAAGAGAAATAACATTTATTAGTAGATATTTGAGAGACAGATATGCGGAAGAGAGAAGAAACGAGGCTGGGAGTTTGTTCCAAAATGATAGGGAGCCTTATGAGAACACAGTTTGTTTGAATTCTGAAGCTCTTAGAGGGCACGATGATCCCCATCGTACTTCAATTTGGGCATTTTTTATGGATTTCTTTTGCCTATTAATTTTCTAAAACAAAGCTCTGTCTTACTGTTTTTTAATAAATCTCATACCTCACCATACTGGCGCTTACCAGATTGGCTTCAGTCAGTTGTTTACATTTTGTCTGCTGTGTCCTGCACTGAACCGAACAGGTTTAATAGCTGCATCTCACATGCAATTTGCTGGAGTTCCCAATCACCTCCTGTATGAAAGCAGACCTCCTCCCAGATTCCACAGAGCGCAATAAAACAGAAATAAAGAAATATAAATAAAAGAAAACCAGAGGGCACATTTAATCTACTGGTGATAGTTTGGCTGTAATTTTGGTGTATTTGTGCTGGCGAGGGTGGGTTAGGGATGGTGTGAGTATGACTGGCAGGAGGCTGAGATCTGGAGATCAGGAGCACATCATTCAGCAGTAAGGGACCACATGCTGGACTTGTGTCCCAAAAATAAACCAATCATGCAAACATAGAAATTGTTAGCAGATAAGGACAGCTAGTCCATCCAGTCAGGTTTTCTTTTTGTGTGTGGTGATGGAGGAGCTAAGTTTGGCTCAGTGCAGATGTAGCTAGCAGGTGAGGTCAGGGTATATACTTATACGCTATGGGCATTACGAAAACAATGCTGTTAGTGCTGACTCAGCAAGCCTTGAAATTAGGATTAATAAAATCGCAGGTTGAAAAGTCAACCAATCCAGTCAGGCTTTCTTTTCAGAGAGAACCGTTGTGGAGGGGGGAAGGGGGCAAGAAGGACATTTAATTCAGACAGCAAAACAGCAGAGTACAGAATTTCAGCAAGTAGAGATTTTGATTACATTTTGGATATGCGAGGCAGGAAAAGAAATGAATACAATTAATGAAACTTTCCAGTTGTACGGTATATTCTGAATGGTATTCAGAATCGTCCGAAATTGGCAATTGTTAACCACCAGAACTGGGATAATTCCAGAGCTGGAAAACACTGGCCCTAGCAATAAGTGCAAGGGTTCAGGAGTTCAATTCCTGCTAAGAACCTTACATTTTTTGTTGTATTTTCAGGAGGAGATTAGGACAAGGCTATGGTACCGGATGGGAAACACCCAAGGGTACTGAAAGATGTCAGGGAGGTGCTGGCTGCTCTGCTGATGGCCTTATTCAACAACTTACTAGAATCAGGCATAGTTCTGGAGGACTGGTAGAGAGCAGACGTGATCCCTCTACATAAGGGCAGCAGCAGGGAAGAGGCTAGTATCTATTGGCCAGTCGGCCTCGCCTCTGTGGTGGGGAAATTAGTGGAAACACTATTAAAGGAAAAACTGCCAGAGTATCTTGAATCTTGAATCTTTAATGGGCTACAAGAACAAAGACAGCGTGTCTTCATGGTGGGGTAATGCCAGATGACTCTGGAAAATAGATCAGGGGAGTACTGTGTACGTGGCCTATCTGCACTTTAGCAAGGCCTTCAACACTGTGCCGCACAGAAGACTGATTAAGATATTTAGCAGCCATAGGGTGAGATCCAAAGTGATGAGCTGGGTAAGGAACTGGTTAATACATGGGTGACAGAGGTTGGTGGTTAAATGCACTCACTCTAACGATGGGAGAGTGACCAGTGGGGTGCCACAGGGCTCAGTACTGGAACCGATCCTCTTCAATGTCTTCATAAGTAACATTGCAAATAAACTGGAAGGGACGGTATGCCTTGTTGCAGATGATGCCAAAATCTTTAATCATAGGATGGACAATAAGGAAGGGGTGGAAAGAATGCATAGGGGTGTTGGGAAACTTGAGGAGTGGTCGAGAGCATGGCAGTTGGGTTTCAATGCCAAAAAGTACAAATTCATGCACTTAGGGTATAGGAACCCAAGAACTGAGTATACAATTGGGGGGAGAGCAGCCAGTCAGTCACTAAGCAGGAAAGGGACCTTGGGGTTATCACATCTGATGACCCCAAAGTGACAATGCAGGTGACAAAGCAGTGGCTATGGCCAGTGGGATGCTGTGATGCACAGGGAGAGGTATCTCCACCAGGAGGGAGAGGTGGTGTTGTCACTGTATTGCTGGCTGGTGAGACCCCACCTGAAGTATTGTGTCCAGTTCTGGAGGCCGCACCTCAGAAAGGGCATAGACAGGGTGGAGGCAGTCCAGAACATGGTGCAGGGGTTGCATCAAAAGCCCTCAGAGGAGAGACTGAGGGATCTCAACATGCACACACTGGAGGACAGAACAGTGAAAGGGGACATGACAGAGACCTACAAGAACCTCACGGGGTGAACAGGGTACAGAAGGGGACTGTCTTTTAAATGAGGAAGAGCACCAGAACCAGAGGTATGCGATGAAGCTGGAGGGAGAAGTACAGGAGTGATGTGAGGAAGTACTACTTCACTGAAAGCACGGTGGATGCCTGAAATATACTGGAAGCGGCAAAGGTGGTGGAGACAAAAACAGTAAAGGGCTTCAAGCATGCATGGGACAAAGAGAAACATTAGTAAATAGGCTGGAAGGAGGAAGGGTCACCGGAGACCAGTTAGGGCCTGCAGAGACAGCCTAGGCAGGGATCATCTGGGCAGACTGGGTGGGCCAATCGGTCCTTGTCTGCTAAGAAGTTCTCTGTTTCTATGGTTTTAAACCCTGATGGACTTAGTACTTTGTAAAGAATTATTTAAAGTTAATTTTTGCCAGCATGCTTATATATGGTGGTATGGTACAACACTCATACATACACATGAAAGGCACCAGAGAGAGAGAGAGAGAGAGAACACCCCAGACAGCAGTTTCAGTTAAATTCAAACTGATTTACTTCACCAAAAGAAACAAAATAGCTTGCATCTAGCTTTAAACACACATCTTGCAGTTTAGTCTCTGGCTTTCTCAAAACCACAAAACAAACAAAAAATCCTTTTTTTCCCCTTGCTCCCCCTTCCCCTTTATTGGGCTCCGGTGTTGCTCATTAACACTCCCCCTTCCTCTGAGGGACTGCCAACATTTACAGTATGCAGAGCACTGAGGTCTTACAGGGCCAGCTCTACAGCAAGAGGGCTTTGGTTAAAATCCCAGCCCCTGCCAAAACCTGTGTGTAATGCCACCCCCCCCATTAGGGGGCTTACCTTCGGATGTGCTCCCGCTGTCTCCCAGTGTCCACCCATACTCTGCTGCACTTTGCCGTTTTCTCCATGTCCCCCAGTGTTGCCCTGTTTAAATGAGTCCTATAGGGCTTGCAAAATGTATTTGTGAATGGTCGGCATGTTTCTAAGCCGCCGCTCGTACTGTCGAGAGGATGCACTGCACATCTGACTGCCGCTGCGGTCAAACAAGGTGGGAGGTGTTTCTCCATAGTTCCCAGTGACAAGTTAAGCTAAAAAAGGTACCGAGGACACAAAAGCAAGGCAGCAGAAAATATTTTTAAATAAACAAATTGGCAGTCGCCTAAAGTGCTGCCTCTGGTGCACCAGAAGTCAAAGAGCAAAGGTCAGGGCATGAAAAGGCCTAATAAATATTCATAAGCTCTGCAGTGTTTCTAGGGGCAGTGTGTTATGGGAACAGCAACTCCCTAAGGGTACTTTTCATTCAGTTAAGAGTGGACTAATTTAAGAGAGAACTGTTGGGACTACAAGCCAGTAGGGAATTTATTAAATAAAGTAAAACTGCTGGCTGCACCAGAACTTTAACCTGGGAGAACCCTGATTTAGACTGCCTAGACTTAAACTGCAGCCACCATTTTTGTGTCTATCCTCCAACTGGGAGCCAGGATTTAACAGAGGGGCTTTTGGGACAATGCCAGAGACTTGTGAAGGATTAACTGGGACAATTTCTAGGCGCAGAAAGCAAGCCAATTATCAAAGGAGAACTGTTCAAGACAGCTCTGGCAGCCAAGGGGATCTCTGGAACTTAGCCCCATATAAAAGGGGGCAACTGCTCATGTTCAGAATTGAGAGATTTGCCCAAGAGTTCAGTGTGTGTGCCTCTGGGAGCTTGCCAGCTCGGGGTTAGCCTTGCCAGGCCTAGACTTTTTCGGACATCAGTCCACGGGTTTTTAATTTAATACAGTTGGCGATCTAGAGTATTTTATCGGTCCGTTTGGAGGGCCTCTTATGAACCTAAGTGTGTCACCTCTTGAGTCCATAGGACCACAGAAATGCTCAGCTTTGGTTCACAGTCCTGTGGTCCTAAAATTGTGCGAGGCGACACTCTTATATCCATACAAAGCCCTCCAAATGGACCCATAAACTTTTAATATGAAAAGGAAACAAATGCAAAAATGAAATTTTTTTTTTCATTTTTCCATCAGAGGTCCCCCAGGAGAACTTCTCAGAAACAATTCCAGGTGCTTGTGAACCACAGTCACCTTCTTCATAGGCTGTGACTTAACCTTTACTCCACAGGGCCTTCCATTATGTCAACTGCAGCTCTGTGGCACAGCAGTTCTGCCAGTTACCTACAACCCCTCACCCTCAACTCTGGATTGAAGATATGATGGGGTCAGTAATCGCCACTTGTTTCTTGTTTAAACGGGCCAACTACATTTTTTCTTTCATTTGTAACCGAATATTTTCTAGCACTGGAGGGAATAGTCACTAACGCTTCTCACTTGTGCAGCAAAAATGGACACTGGCTTTGGATTTGCAGAAGAGACAGGTCTTGATGTACTGCCCAGTAGTGTTGCTCAGATAGTATCCTAGAAATCAAGATACCAACAGATACCTCCCATTTGGCCAAACAGTTGCTGCGGTAGGGTAGTAGTACTATCTGATCATAGATCCTACCCTCAAGGATCCAGCTCGGATCCTAACTATCTGACCTAGGATCCGTGGATCTGACCTAGGATCCATCACTATCTGACCCCGGATCCTAACTATCTGACCTAGGATCCCTGGATTCTAAGTAGGATATCCGGATCCTAACTAGAATACCTGGATTCTAACTAGGATCCAGCACTATGTGACCCTGGATCCTACATCTGTCTTAGGTAGGCCTTCTAGTAGGATCCAAGGTAGGATACCAGCACTATCTGACAGATAGTGGTATGATCCACAAAAGCACTATCTGAGCAACACTACTGCCCAAGCTTCTACCATCACAAATGCATCCTACGTGCTTGACAAGATAACAAACTTTTTCCTCTTTTAGATATCAATTTTGCATGACTGACCTTTTCTAACTTGTCTGTTGTTGCTGATTGTAAATGTTTTTGATCAGGTTATATTTACAACCAACTGTGTTTAACGTTAGTGCTTTCTAGCTTCGGTTTAAGTTCTCCTGCCATAAGTTTTGAGATGATGACGTATTTAATTTACTGTCTTTTAGAAAACTTTGTCTGCCCCAAGAGAATTCATGAGTGATGTGCCCGTGACATCTCCATGTGTTCCCATGGAAAGCACTAGGTCGTCACAAACAAATGCATCATGAGGTCGCCAAAATCAGCAGATTTGCCGGAGCAAGTCGCAGTGGCACCTCCCCACCAATGAGCCGAGGAACACAATACTTGCCTTTGTGATCAAGTAATTTTTTCTGTAATCACCAAGATAACACATATCCTCAGCTAATCAGAGGAGAGCAGCCGTGACTTGTTCTGGTAAGTCGCCAGCTTTTGTTTGCTTCTCTGAGTGCACAGTGTCACAGCGCTTAGAGCTCAGTTCCAGTTCTTTTGCATCATGTGGTCGGGGGAACCCCCTTCCAGTCAAATGCTTTTTATACAGATTCTTTGCTTGACTATCGAGATGTATTATAAACCTGGTAAAGGAAAACAGAAACATCAATAAACTGAATTATATAGTACATTAGTAACTAGGAATGTACCTTTTTTTTGTAAGCCCCCCCCCTTTCCAAAACCTAGGATGTTATAGAACAAGGTGAAAAATAACATATGGCAAGATGTTTTATGGACAAAAAACAATAGCATTCAGATCAGTCAACCACCCAATAAATGAAAAGCAACCATTCAATAAACCAACCAACCAACCAATCAGAAGGAGGGAGGTGCTGATACCAGGTGAGGCATCACCTGGAGTACGGGGTCCAGTTCTGGAGACCTCACCTATGCAAGGACACAGATGGGATTGAAACGGTTCACAGATGGGCCACCAAGATGGTGCATGGGTTGAATGGGAGGCCCTACAAGGACAGGTTGAGGGAGCTGGATCTGTACCCACTGTAGACCAGAAGGGGGGGGCATGATTGAAATGTTTAAGTATGTGAAGGGGTCTAATAAGATAGGAGGGACCTTACTCACTAGGAAAGTAGGTGCTAGAATCAGGGGTCATAGTCTATGATTATACGGGAGGAAGGTTTAAGGGCAATGTGAGGGGACGTTGCTTCACTGAAAGGGTGGTGGAGCCCTGGAACGGTCTGCCGGAGGTGGTGGGTGTCAAAATGGTGGAGGGTTTCAAGAGGGCATGAGACAGACACAAGGGGCTGACCGGGGCGGGGGGAGGTCTCTGGACAAGGGGGCAAGTGGGGGGTAAGGGTAGACTCAATGGGCCAAAGCGTCCTTTTCTGCCAACACATTTCTATGATTCTATGAATAAATTAAGATAATAATAGGGTGAAGGGAGGTTCGGGATGGTGGGGTTGGGGCCAAATGTAATCTCTAGATCAGGGTTCTGCAATTGAGCAGACTCAACAGACCGAAAGCCTTCTTCTGATGTTAAGTCATATGTTTGTAAAACAAATATGCTAATGAGCTAATGAAACCACTGAAGTGTGAAATATATTGTTTATGGCTGTACCTAGAGAAGTGAAGACTTGGGGTCTAATGCAAAGTTTGAGTGCAGAGTGGGGAAGGTGCTATTGGTCTGACCAGAGGCCTCAGCTACCTGATTGTTTCTGGAAGACTTGGGCTGGTCCCACCCTTGGTCCATTATTTCCTTTATACCAGGGGTTCTGACATCACTTCCTCAAACAGGCAAAGGATGTGCACCTGTCAAAGCAAAAGCAGACATCCAGGAAAGGAACAGCAGCAAGTGAAGAGGTGACTGCTCTCTCAGTGGAAGGGAAGTAAATGCAAATCTAGGAGCTTTCATTATTACTTCTTCGCATTGATATTGCACTGGGGAAAGGAGGAGTAGGAGTTTGAAGAAGGTTGTGCAATGGCTACTTAAAGTCTGTTTTTGAGTGTGGATAGGAAGGATGGGAATATAAAAAGCAGTTGCTCAATATATCTAAACGTGTGCAACAAAGGGGTAGGAAATAAAGAAATGTTTTGGACTGATAGAGGAGGAGAGGGAGACTTGGGGAGTGTTTGGTATCCTGCATCTGGAAGAGTGGGGGTCGCTGGTGGGCAACCACAGCAATGGGTAGGGTGGTAGGCTGCAACAACTGCGGTGCACCAATCTTTCTAAAATTGCCTGGAGTGTGGGAGGATGTTTAGTGTGCAACCACATAGAAAACTTAGAAAGGAGATTGAGGGTCTGCAGGAAGAACTAAGACAAGCAAGGCAGATTGGGGGTGGGTTAGCCCAATACTGGAGGGGAGGAAGAAGGGAGATGAGGGAGGGCGATTTAAGCCAACATTGGTGAGGAGAGGGTCAGAGAAGAGGAAGCAGAGACAAAGGGGCACAGGCCAGGAAGAACAATTGCTGGGGAAACCAGGTCAGGAGACAAAAGACAAATGGAAGGAGGAGATAGGGACTTGTGAGGGGAGGCGAAGAAGTGGCAAAAGTCATGGAGTGGAAAGGAGAGAACAGGTTACTATGCAGAGAGAGGGAGCGGGCATTTGTGAAGGGCCTTCAGAAAATAGTTGTGCACTGCTAGAGAGGAAGAAGGTGGAGGAGGGAAATGATGAAATTAGAGGAGTAATTGATAAATGTTTGGACCAAACTGGAGCGGGGGGAAGTTCTGCTGGGAGAATTGCAACAGGGGTAAAAGGGGGAAATAATGTGCAGGAGGAAGAAGAGAAGCTGGAAATGAGAAAGGGAGAGGGAGAGGGAGATGAATGGAAGCAAGCAGAGAGTAAGAGGGTGGAATCTTAGTGCTGGGGGACTCAATACTAAGAGGAGTCAGGTGGGGTAGCAAGGGGGAGAGGCATAGTCGCATTTGGGTGGAGGCCATGCCAGGAATGACAGCAGAAAGGGTGGGACAGTCTGTTCTGAAATATGCTAGAAGGGGTAGGGAAAAGCCTCATTTAATTATACATCTTGGGACAAACGACCTGGCTGACAAGACAGTAGATACAGTCCAGAGGAGGTTTGAGGAACTAGCACAATTTTGTGAGGGGGTAGGAAGATCAGTAACTTTTTCAGAGATACTTCCCGTGCCAAAGGCAAGCACAACAAGAAAGCTGAGAATAGAGGAATTTAACGGATGGCTAAGAACCTGGTGTTGTGCTAAAGGGTATGGACTGTTGGGGGTGAGGAGGGACCTGGGAGGACAGTAGTCTCTATGCCAGGACAGACTACACTTGAGTGAGGAGGAAAGAAAGTGTTGAAACAGAGGATGGAGGAGTACATAGAGGAAGTTGGGAATTTAAACTAGGAGTAAGGTGGCAGTTGGGGAAGAGATATGCAGAGACCACAGGTTGGGAAACCATATGAGCTTACCCCATAACAGTGACAAAGGACAAATGGCAAGTACTGTTGGTGATGCTAGGAAAGGAGGGCAGGATGGGAGGGGGGAAAAGGTGGAAGGTGGTTACCCTAATGCTAGGAGCCTTGGGAGGAAAACTGCAGAGTTACAGGTTCTCATGGCAGAGGGAGAGGGACATTGCAGTCATCACAGAAACATGGGCCACCAATACAATGACTGGGACCTGTCTGCACCAGGGTACAGATTATTTCGTAGGGACAGGGTGATTGGGAAAAGGAGGGTGGCACTATATGTGAAGAAAGGACTGAAGTGTGTAAGGGAGGAAGGGAGGAGGGTAGTACGGAGTCACTTTGATGCAAATCCAGGATTCCAAGAATAGGATTCTTAGAATGGGAGTGGTGTACAGGCCACCATCTCAGACCAAGGAGTTAGACAGGGAACTAGCGGGACAGATCAGGAGGACCTGCGAGAAGAGTAGTGTGGTGATTGTGGGGGACTTCAACATGCCAGGAGTGGACTGGAGCACCCCAACAACCAGTAACAGAAGGGAGCGGGTACTGCTGGATGCCTTCCAGGACAGCTTCCTGCTGCAAATGGTCAGTGAACCAACCAGGTTAGGAAATACCCTTGACCTTGTGCTGGCAAATGGGGACTTTGTGAAAGAACTTACAGTGGAGGAACCGCTGTCAGGGAGTGACCACCGCTCAGTATGGCTCACATTGGATATGGGCAAGGAAGGAGTGGAATCTGGCACAATAGTGCTGGACTTCAGGAGGGTCAACTTTGGGAGGATAGGGTGTAAGTGGTAAAAGCGGTGCCTGGCCAGAATTCAATCTAGTATGGACACTAAACCAGAGCAGGAGCTCATAAAGTTGGGGATAGTGGAGGCAACCAAAACCTGCTGCAAAGCCCAGAGCAAGAAGGCTAGGGCTAAGAAACCTATCTGGTTGAGCAAGGAGGTCATGGAAAAGGTAAGGAGGAAAGAGCTGCCTTTAGGAAGTACAAGAAAGCAGGGAGGGGAGGACAGGGAGGAGTACTTGACAGAATCAAGGAGGTGACAAGGGCAGTAAGGGGAGCCAAAGATCTCACGGAACTCAGGCTGGCACAAGGCATTAAGAAGGGAAGAAGGACTCTTAAGTACACATCAGGAGAAAAGGAGCTGTAAGGACCACATAGTAAGGATTAGGATGGAGGGTTGGGTGGAAGCAGGGGCGATAAGGCGGAAGCTTATTAAATGAGTACCTCCTGCTCAGTATTTACTAAAGGGGTGACACCCAAGGTGGGAGAAATGGCAGAAGTGGGGGAAGTGGTGACAGATGGGAAATCATGGAGAGCAGAGTTCGAGAGGGTTTGAGGGCACTGAGGGTGGACAAGGTGCCAGGCCCAGATGGCATCCACCCAGGGTACTGAAGGAGCTGGCGAGGTCCTTGCAGGACCTTGCAAGACCTATTTAATGCCTCACTACATTCGGGTGTGTACCCCAGGACTGGAGGATGGCTCATGTGGTGCCCCTCCACAAGAGTGGCCCCAAGGATGAACCGGAACTACAGACCAGTGAGCCTCACATCCATCGTGGGTAAGCTAATGGAGACTATCCTGAAGGAGAGGCTGGTGGCCTCCCTAGAGGCCAAAGGACTACAGGACAGTAGACAGCATGGCTTCACACGTGGCAGATCCTGCCAAACCAACCTGGTTGAGTTCTATGACTGGGTAAGTAGGCAACTGGACAGGGGCCATGCAGTGGATGTCCTGTATCTGGACTTCAGTAAGGCATTCACCCAGTGCCACATGGAAGGCTGGGAAGGACGTTAGTAGGCACAGGGCGGGTGCAAAGCTGGTGAGATGGGTAGGAAACTGGCTGCAGGGAAGGCAACAGAAGGTGGTGGTGGGTGGGAGCTCACACGCAAGGGCAGTGACAAGCGGTGTTCCACAGGGCTCAGTGTTGGGACCAGTGTTGTTTGGGATATTCATTGCAGACATATCATGGGACATCAAGAGCAAGATCAGTCTGTTTGCTGATGATACCAAGGTAGGCGCGGTGGTGGATGACCTAGGGGATGGCAGGGGTTGCAGGATGATCTGGCAAAGCTTGAAACTTGGTCAGACACCTGGCAACTGGGCTTAATGCCAAAAGTGCAGGTGCTGCATTTTGGGATGAAGAACCCAAGGAGGATTTACCAGCTAGGGGAGTGCAGCTAGCCCAGACAGAGGAGGAGAAGGATCTGGGTGTGCTCATTACAGGGTCAATGAACAACTCGGCACAATGTAGGAAGGCAGCTGCAAAGGCCAACAAAATGCTGGGTTGTATTGCAAGGGTATATCCTCGAGGAGGGAGGAGGTGATTCTGCCACTGTATAGGTCTTTAGTTAGACCACACCTGGAGTACTGCGGCAGTACTGACGTCCGTGATCTGAAGAGGACATTAGTTACTGAGGGGTGCAGCAGAGCGACAAAGATGATCAAGGGCTGGGGACTTATCATACAGAGGAGGTTGAAGGAGTTGAACATGTACTCACTGAGGAGAGGAGAGACAGGGTGACATGATTGAAACCTTTAAATACATGAAAGGAATAAACAAGACGGGTACAGAGGGGCTGTTCAAAGTAAGGGAGGGGAGGGCCACCAGGGGACATGATATGAGACTGGAGCGAGGAACGTCCAGGAGGGAGATGAGGAGACACTTTTTTACAGAGAGGGTGGTGGCTGGGTGGAATGCGTTACCTGCTGAAGTGGTATGCAGTAGAACAGTGGACTGCTTCAAATGAGGATGGGACAGGACAAGGGGGAGGGTTAATGAAGGGGAAGGGTGGAAGGGAGGGGCAGCTGCAGAATAAGGGGTGCTAGCTGCACATTCGAGCAGACTTGACAGACCTCTAGGCCTTTATCTGCTGGCAAATTTCATATGTTCGTAATGCACCGGCACGGAGTAATATCGGGGCAAATATTTCTTTGGGAATATCCACAGAATCTTTTAAAAATGCACCGTGAAACAATTCAATGGTTGCTTCACTGTGTACTTGTTTTTATGCGCCATGAATGTTTATTTTACATATTACTTTAAATAATGTGATGCACTACATTAGATATTGAATCAAATATACAGAATATGTGTTGTATTTAAATAAGTAAGAAATAATCCATGGTTGGGTGTGTGGCAACACAGCAGTAATCGCACACCCTGGGTGTGTTTTGAGGCATGAGGCACAAACGAAGGCCTTCAACCATCCAGCAAGTGCAGTTACCGTAGCTTCGCTGCATACACAGAGTGGATTATTCCACTTGAAACATTTGGAAAAAGGTCAAAAGTGTTATAAGTGAGTTTTATCTACTACTACTATGATAGTATATTTCTTATCTGTCAGGCGTGACTTGAAAAGGGGCATATTTTGCCCAGATCACTTCCTGGTAAAACCAATAAAATAAATCTTCCCTGTTCTGCCAAAATTATTTTCGGTTATGCACAAAGTCAGCAAGCTGTGGGCAGTGGTGGAATACCCCCTCTGCCAGTGTAATCCATGTTCATTATTCAAATGACTATTACAGATAGCACCTAAGGGCTTTGCTTTACCTTACTAGTGGACTGCACCAGGTACTCAGGTTCCACTGGTAGCATAGTGTCAGTGGCATTGTGCTATGCCATGCGCAGAGTCCTGGGATGGTGCTACTAAAACAGCTGCCCCACCACCATGTCATGCCTATATCTTATGCCTCACATGTGGGCAGTATCTGCTCATTTTCAGTCACTCACTGGTCTTTCCTGTGGGCCAGTAGCCTTTCTGATGGAAACTTACCTGTATGTTGACATAACTAGTTTTATTCCTTTTCATACTTTATCCACATTGTGACCTCATTCATTGTGACATCACAAGGGACTGATATTGCAGCAGGTGATTGGCTTTTCTTGGTAACTTGTGATGTCACAGACAGTAAGGTCATAGGTCATATGATGTATGAGAAGCCTCCAGGCAGAGTAGTGTTGCACATATCACACCAAGTATTGTCAGACAGAAAATGTTATAATCAGTGCAACAATATGCAATGTATTTTTGGTCTGTGTACTGTGTTTTATTTTGCTATTTTAATAGCCATATTTCCCTGTAAAGTGTCTTCTAAAGGAGAGGCCTGGTATACACTTAAAATTACATTCCACTGTAGCCCAGGCCTGGGGTATTCCGCCACGAGGATCCTTTGTTGGACAATCCAGTTCCTGCCCTATAAAAGGTTTTGTTGTGGGCTGAACCAAAAAGACATGCTTCAAAAGTACACAGTACAAGACCAAATGAGACAGTTTCCTGCTGGCTGAACCAGATGGGAGAACAAAAAGACTAAGGCCATATTACATATGACTGAGCTGGAAATAATAAATCCAGTCTGGACCTATTCTGAAAAGGGTGGGCCATACAAACCAAAACAAAGCAGAACCTGTTACTGTATGTCACAGAAGCATGTATGATGATGCGGGTAAAGTGGGTTGGCCTGCAAAATGTACTTCTGTCTTGTTTTACTCTGAGAGAGTCAGTGATGCTGGGATTCTGAATGACTAACATCAAGGGTTCGAGTCTGCCATAACTCACCAAGCTCCCAGTTTGGGTAAGCTTCTACTCTACTCTACTCTACTCAGGATTTAGATAGATGCGAGTGAGGTTATTCTGCGTGTTCTCTTTTTCAAAGGTTTTTATCTCTGTAGAAATACTGTATTCCCCATAGTCTTTAGCGTGTATTATCCTGTAAATATCATGAAGTATTAAACATTATTTTCATTTACTTCATGCTTTCTGTGACGGAGTCCTTTCAGGTATAGATAACCAGGGGTAAAGTGACAAAACTATGATCCGTCTTCAAAGACGCAGGCTACAGCTACCATATCTAAACAAAAGTGCTCTCAGCTGTAACGGAAGGGGTGGGTTGCTTGCCCTTTGGTAAGGAGCAGTGTACTGTGTGTGAGCAGTGGCCCTGGTGGGATCTGAACCTAGAGATGCCCTGTGTAAGGTTGCAGTGAGTGGTGGCAGCATACCATGGTAACCCTTTCAGGCATCTGAGAGTTGTGACACTGTTTTTTTGGAAGTGAACCAGTCTATGACATTTAGCAAAAGGGAAAGGAAAAAAAAAATACTTCAGCTATATAAGACGTAATAACAGGGACCACTCTATGGCTCAACGGGTAGCACACTGCACTCCTGTGCCGGCAAACTGAGCTTGGGAATGAGCATGGGAGCTGGCTGGGTGGCCCACGGCTGGGGGACGGAGCCCGGGGAGGGAGGACACAGCACTCCGCTGCATGGGCAGCTCATTGCAATGGTGCACCATGTGTGCAAAGTCGGGCCGGGGGCTATGTGCTGCACTGGGAGGTGGGCAGGTACAGAAAAGGGAGAACATGACTTGACACAATGATTTCCCAGACAACACTGACTGTGCACCACCACAGGGTACCAGGATCATTTCTGGATGTGTGTAAATGGGCGCCATCCCTCCTTGGCCCCACCATGGGAGGAATCTGAAGAGGGGAATACAGAGAAGGTGCATGATGGGTCTGGGGCTGAAGGAGGCCAGAGCGACATGGCAAAGTAGACAACCTTGATGGGAACAAAAAATAATAGTTCACTGCTTTTAAAAGTCAATATTAAACAAAGAAACATAGAAATTGTTGGCAGATAAGGACCACTAGGTCCAACCAGTCTGCCCATAGGCCCTATACATTGTATATGGCCACTGACCCTATGTGATCAATGGCTTTCATCACTCTCTCCCCTCTCAAGCTTCCCTTGTGCCTGTCCCAGGCACGCTTTAACCCCTCCACAGTGCTTGCCCCCACTACCTCCTGTGGGAGATTATTACAAGCGTCGACTACTCTTTCTGTGTAGAAAAACTTCCTCACATTACCTCTTAATCTGCTCCCTTCCAATTTCATATTGTGCCCCCTTGTTCTCGTACTTTTTCTACATTGGAAAAGGTCCCCCACCTGCACCTTGTTTATGCCCTTGAGGTACTTGAAAGTTTCAATCATGTCCCCCCGCTGTCTCCTCTCCTCCAGTGAGTATAAATTGAGGTCACAGAAACATAGAAAAAGAGAAGTTGATGGCAGATAAGGACCGCAAGCCCCATCCAGTCTGCCCATTTATTTTTCTACCTTATGAATGTGCCATCGGTCTTTGCTCTGTCAATGGCCTATCTATTCATACTCATCTGTATTGTTCCTTTTTCCTATCCCATGCCTGTTTGAAGCCCTGCACTGTATTCATATCCACCACTTCCTGAGGTAGGCCATTCCTTGCATCCACCACCCTTTCTGTGAAAAAGAACTTCCTCACATTACCCCTTAATTGGCCTCCCTCTAATCTCATGCTGTGTCTTCTAGTCCTGCTATTTTTCATATATTGAAACATGTTAGACTCTTTCACCTTGTTAATGCCCTTAAGGTGTTTGAATGTTTTGATCATATCACCTCTCTCCCTCCTTTGTTCTAGGGTATACATATTGAGCTCTGTTAATCTGTCCTCATATGTTTTCTGATGCAGTCCCTGCACCATTTTGGTTGCCCTTCTCTGGACTGCCTCAATTTGGTTAATGTCCTTGTGAAGGTGTGGCCTCCAGTACTGCACACAGTACTCCAGATGGGGCCTAACCAGTGTCTTATAAAGAGGGATTATTACCTCCCTCTTACGACTTGTGATACCCCTACTAATACACCCCAACATTCCCCTAGCCTTACCTACTGCTTTAGTGGTCTGCTTGGATGATTTCAGGTCATCTGTGATGATGATGCCCCAGTCTATTTCTTCCCTTGTGACTGCCAGCAACTCCCCTCCCAGTCTATAGGTGGCTTCGGGGTTTCTCTTCCCTATGTGCATGATCTTGCACTTCTTTTCATTAAACCCCAGTCATCATTCTTCCGACCATTTTGACAGTTTATCCAGATCTCTTCTCATTATGCCCACCCCATCTGGATCATCTACTCTGTTGCAGATCTTGGTGTCACCTGCAAACAGACAAACCTTACCCTCCAGTCCATCTGCAATGGCACTGATGAAGATATTGAAGAGGACTGGCCCCAGGACTGATCCCTGAGGTACCCACTTGTGACTTGCATCTCTTCAGACAGTACACTGTTTACCACCACTCTCTGTTTTCTGCCCGTCAACCAGTTTGCCACCCAGCTGACCAACTTCTGACCCACCCAGAGCCTACCCAGCTTATTAATCCATCGTCTATGTGAAACAGTATCGAAAGCTTTGCTGAAGTCAAGGTAGGCAACATCAACTGCTCCCCCCTGGTCCACCACTCTGGTTACCCAGTCAAAGAAATCTATGAGATTAGTTTGACAGGACCTTCCTTTTGTAAACCCATGCTGTCTTGGATCCTGTGCTCCTATGGATTCCAGGTGTTGCACTATCCTTTCCTTAAGGAGTGCCTCCATAATCTTGCCCACTACTGAGGTAAGACTGACTGGTCTGTAGTTCCCTGCCTCCTCCCTGCTACCATTCTTGTGGAGCGGGATCACATGAGCCCTTCCCCAGTCTTCTGGGACCTCTCCTGTGCTCAGAGACTCACTAAACAGTTCTGATATTGGCTCTGCTAGTTCCACCCTTAGCTCCTTTAGTACCTTGGGATATAGCTATGAGGTCCCATTGCCTTGTCCACCCTGAGCTTATCAAGCTCTTTGGGACCCTTTCTTTTGTGAAGGGACTAGTGTACACCTCCCTCCCCTGTGTCCATGGTGCTGAGCTGTGGGTTCTGCCTACCATCTCTTCAGTAAATACTGAGTAAAAGTATCTGTTTAGGATAGATGCTTTTACATGGTCCTCTTCCTCACACGCCCCTTATCCCTTGGATCTTAGCAATATCCATCTGGACTTTCTCCTTTCACTAATGTATCGATAGAAAGTCTTGTCACCCTCTTTACTGTTCATGCTAGTGTTTCCTTGGTTTGGGCCTTTGCCTGCCTTACTGCCTTCCCTGCTCGCTAGGGAAGTTTGGTATGCCTCCCTATCTTCATCCTGATGCTCCTTATATTTCCTGAAGGTCAGTCTTTGCTCTGACCTTTTCTCTACTGTTTTTGAGAACCAAAGTGGTTTCCTTCTTCTTTTGCACTTCCTTTTCTGTCTAACACAATGGGATGTTGCTTCAAGTACTGCATCCTTAATGCTTGCCCACTTTGCCTGTGCCCCCTCACCTGTATTTCTTTTTGCCAGGGCTAGCTTAACTCTTGGCCATCTTATCAAAGTCAGCTCCTCTGAAGTCCCATATTTCTGCCTTGGAATGGGATGATTTAGTTCTAGTGGCCAAATTGAACTATACCATGTGCTGGTCACTGGCCCCAGGTGACCTTCTACCTAAGATCTGTGATCCTTTCTCGTTAGTCAGTACTAGATCTAGGATAGCCCTGTTCTTGTGGGTTGTTGTACCAGTTGTTTGAGGCCATCCCCTGCAGGGAATCCACTAGGTGTCTAGTTCTGGCAGATGTTCCTGCTGGTACTGACCAATCTCTCAAGGACTAAGGTCCCTTAGTTTCTCCTCATATGTTCTGTGGTACAAGCCCTGCACCATCTTTGTTGCCCTTCACTGGATAGTCTCCACCTTGTCTACAGTATAAGTCACATTAAACTGTTCCTCCAATGAGTTGCTTTAGCATTTCTGACTGAGTTGCATAAGTGTTGCTGGATCCAGCACAAAGCCCTGCAGAAACTGTTTCTTAAGAGTTAAAATGCAGTTTTGCATTGCATTGTGACTGGACTGCAGATGCATTCCAAATGATCTGCAAAAACATTTTACAGACATGGTTCTTGAGCTGGGTAAGCACTGAAAAATAATGCAATATGAGTTGCCAGTGCATTGCCAACCATAAAAAACAATGCTAAACCAACTCATTGGTGGAACAGTTTAATGTGACTTGTACTGTATGTCCTTGCACAGGTGTGACCTCCAGAACTGCACACAGTACTGCAGGTGAGGCCTACCAATGTTTTATACAATGGCATCACCACCTCCCGCCTCCCTGCTAGTGATACCCCTGCCTATGCACCCCAGCATGCCACTGGCCCTCCCTGCCACCTTTGTGCACTGCTTTGATACCTTAAGGTCATCAGAGATGATAACCCCTAGGTCCCTTTCCTCTTTGGTGATAGTCAACTCTCCCCCAACCTGTAGCTCTCCTCAGGATTCCCTCGACCCAGGTGCATTATTTTGCTACTCCTTTGCATTGAACCTCAGTTACCACATCTCCGACCATCTTTCAAGCTTCCCCAGGTCCCTCTTCATTTTCTGCACCCCTTCTAGAGTATCCAACCTTGGTGTCATCTGCAAACAGGCAGACCTTTCCTTCCAGCCCCTCTGCAATGTCACTAATGAAAACACTGAACAGGACTGGTCCTAGATCCCTGTGGTACCGCACTGGTCACCCCCCTCTCCCCAGATTGTACCCCATTAACCAGTTCCTAACCCAGTTCACCACCTTCTCTCCCATGCCCAGACTACCCATCTTGTTAATCAGCCTATGTGGGATGGTGTCAAGGCTTTGCTGAAATCTAGGTAGGCGACGCCTACCACCCCTCCTGATTTATTTCCCTAATCACCCAATCAAAAAATCTATTAGATTCGTTTGACATGACCTTCCTGCTGTGAATCCATGTTGCCTCGGATCCTGAGCACCACTGGATTCCAAATGTGCCACTGTCCTTTCTTTCAGCAGTGTCTCCATTATCTTTCCCATCACTGACGCTCAGGCTATACACAAACTCTTTAATGCAGAATATAATGGAGAGAGCGATTAGATTCATTCCCATGGGTAACAAGAGGAAGAGAGCTAGGAAAAGGCTAGTGGACAAAGGCTACCAAACATTGCTCTGTGGTGTAGTACAAAACCTATGCCAATTTCACTGTTTCCAAAGAAAAGTGAGGTGATTTGAGATGTAGCGTAGTGTTTTGAGAACAATACTTTGTTGATGAAGTCTACAGAACTTTGTTAAAAACCAGTCGATGAGTAGATCACATGACTGTGCAAACGTCTGTTCTCATGACACATTGCTGCAGGAAGTTTATTTAGTTTTCCTTGACCGGGAAAGGGGGACTTGGCAATTCTGCTTATTTTCAGCCTCATCCCAGGGAAGGGGGATACAGATGGATGCCAACTGAAACTGAAGCAAATGAAACTGTTGGTGGTATTTTTAGTAAATGGGAGAAATTTGGTCATGAAACTAGGGAAATACAGAGGCAAGGGAGTTAGCCTCCTCCTCTGCCCCTTCTATGCTAGAGGCTGATGCTCCAGAAACCGATGCTCCAGAAACCGATGCTCCAGAAGAATTCTTTGAAACAGATATGGAATGGTCGCAATAAGATATGGAGAACACTACAAAAGTTCAGGTACAGGCCGCTAAAACTAATGTTGAAGCTGCTATTTCAGACAAGGAACGTTTATCGCTGCAATTGACAGAGGAAGAATTGCGGTGTAAAGCTCAGAAAGAAGCCCTGCAGGCTGAATTGTCAGCTCTGCATGCCGCACCTCAGACAGCTCAGTCCGCTGACTCGCTCCCTACCAAACAGCTGTGCGGTGACATGGCTGCATCAAAGGCGTCTGAAAACCTGGAACACTCGCAAATCTGTCAAAGTTCTGTTTCGGCTGGTAGTTCTTATCAACCTCCCGTTGAGTGCCAAAAGCCGAAAAAACTTTTGAAGAAACAGTTATCTGGTCCTGCAACTGGTAAAGGGTGAAGCCTCATCGTTCAACACCCCACTGGGGCCGCTATTAAAGTAAAAACTTTGTCAGTTACCATGGGAGTTCCCGCTCCAGTTGTTAATCCTCTAGCTCCCCTGTAGCTACAACTCATGTAGTTGCACAGAACGACTTCTCTTCGAAAAATGCTGAGTGTAACTCCCTTACCAGTGATGCACCCAACACTAACCTGGATATAGCAGAAGAAGCCTGGTTGCCTGCTCGCACCTTAGAGAATGCAGGCTGGATTCAAGCAAGCGACGGACAGTGGCTTCCTGACCCAGAAGACATGGATGTCCAACGTTATCAGGAGCATGCAACTACAGCACATGAACAGGTAGCTACCTCTCCAAGTACTGTATCTATCTCAGCTAATGTTATGAATAATAGCTCTGTACCACATACACCTGTGCCTACACTTGAGATGTCTAAGGGCCCCAACAACAGTTTGCAATGGGATACTGCTTCACAAAAGGCCTCCACTTCTAGATCTGTTTCAGAGGCCTCAGACTCTAATATAAACAGAATGAGTCCCTCAGACACTATTTTACAGGACCCTACTAGACGGTCTTGGTTTAACCCAATGTTTCATTTGGCAGATTTGTTTCAAAATAAGGGGGAACCAACACCGTGTAAAAATGCAGTCCATCTGGTATTTAAAGGTGGGCTAGAAAACTCCTAGATAGGCTGTATGCAGCAAAACAACTTTTAAAAGGCTCGGAGAAGTTTTTCTCATCGGAGATATTTGCGCGGATACATTTAGGAATAGGAACTTTGATTAAAGTTTTAAAACTGTGTCAAGCTTAGATAGATTTTGGTCTCAGTACCAAACTTTGAAAAATAGCCCAATCTGGCTACCTCACATGGCTATCCCTCTTACAAAACCTGTTGTTAAATACAACACTATTATGTTTCGTAATTAGGGGGTCAGTGTTGAGGACATTCTTTTTTGGCTTTGCCAGACATGTGAAGTGCTAGATAGACCCTCACCCATTCTGGATAATGAGCAAATTTGAAATGGGGGATGGAAAATTAAGGTGAAACTGTTTTCTACAAACAATGGTCCTGTGCATCTACCTAGCACTTTCAATCTTGGGAAGGGCAGGGGTGTGTTATTCTATATTGGACAACCCAAGTCTTGTTTTAAGTGTGTCTCACATACACACTTGAGCTCTGCTTGCGACACCCCTAGGGTAGTCATTGCCTAGATTATGACATGTTTCTGCCAACTGTGTGAATTTATTTAAATATAACTCTGTGAGAACACTGGTCATGGTTATGGTAAATGTCCCTGAGCCTCCCATAATAGGGATGACTGCCCCTCTTACGAAGGATTAATTAATAAGGCCCAACAAATGCAGGCGCAAAGAGTTGCTAACCTAGAACCAGCAGCCGCACCTGTTCCAGCCTCAGTTCCTCCTTCTTAGGAGGATGCTAGTTCCTCTGGGCAAGTTAGTTTCAGTGGTGCAAAACTCCAGTTCTTTGACTGGTGAACCTACTGTTACTGGAATTATCCCCAAGACTACTGTTAACACTGCCCCAGAGGCCACTTCCTGACAATTCTGGAGACAGGGAAATGCCTCCCTCCTCCCCTGGTCAGGACCAGCCCTTTAAGAAGGCAAAGAAACAGGCTTAGGGAAGGCCTTGGCCACCAAGCCAAGAGGTAGCTTAAGAGGAGAGGAAAACTCTGCAGAAACCTGGAAAGCAGGGAAATATGCTGCACCTTCCTCTGACACACAGGAGGAGGATTCAGGGGAGAGGAATCAGATTCCTCCTCTGTAGCTTCCACAACCATGGAGGTTACCTCAGACGTGGGGGGGGGGGGACCAGATTTCTCGTTGCACTAGACGTAGAAGATTCCTTAGGATTCCTTGATTTAGCCTGAAATTTTTCCCTATTTATTTATTTTTTCTTTCATGGGCTCCCTCACTGTAACTACCATAAATACTAACAGTATTAAAAGTCACACAAAATAAATGATAACTGTTCTTGGTATGTTACAGGAGGGTAAAAGTGATATATACTGTATCCAGGACACCAGACTTAAAACACAATTTGAGTTGCTACAAGCCTCTAAACACTGGACTAAAGGCCCATTTTTTTGGTCCATTGGTGAAGAACTTTGCAATGGGGTGGGTATACTATTTAATGATGCAGAAATCAAAGTTTCTAGATTAGTAGACATCTCACCAGAAAGGGCCCTGCTTTTGAATTTTACTTTCCATTCTGAACGTTTCAGGTTGCTCACTATTTATGCCCCTGACTTAAGCTCTTAGAGCATCTTTGCTTAAACAAATACAGCCTTATTTACATACATCTTGGTTGGTTATTTGGGCTGGGGACTTTAATCATGGAACAGAGAAGACAGAGGACTTAGAACGGACAAACTCTTTGTGATACCTTGCTCTTCAAAGCATAACCTTGACTGCAAACTTAAAGAATGCTTATATAGAAGGTATTCATTTCCCATAAGGGGCAGCACATACTTCAGAGGTTCCCTGTCCACCAGAATTGATTCTATATTTGTGTCTCCTGTTTTAAAACTTACAAATATTAAACTGCAAGCTTGGGAGTTTTCAGACCATAGGTCCATCACTGTCAGCATACAATGGAACCAGTCCCCCAGATGCAACAAGAATATGTGGCGACTCAAGAGTTCCCTCCTTGAGGATGAAAAAGTTAAGACTAGCATGGAAAAGGGACTGGCAGGCAAGATTATCAGCGGCACAGATGTATGATAATGCTGCCTCTTGGTGGGAGGACACCAAATTATCATGGAAAGAGTTCTCTCAGACAAAAGCTAAAATGGCTGCAGATAGGGACTGCCTCAGCTATTTGAAGTTAAGAAGTCAGTTGCAGAAACTGATTTCCCTTTCTGAAATTAATAAAATGCACTATGGGCCACAAATCATGGTAATAAAAACAAACGTCTCATATACAATATGATAGGGCAAAATCCCTAGAGCAGGAGCTCAGATTTGGTACTAACATGAAAAAGGGTTCTATGGACCCATTTAAAGAATGTAAGAACAGAATAGAGCATAGGGTTATTACTAATTTAGTTTCTGATTCTAAGTTATTTCTTCTCCTGAAGGTATACCGAATCATGTAGATAAATATCTATATTCCCTGTTTGGTGACACACCTTTGATAAGCAATCTTAATCTGGACACATTGGACCTTCCACAAATACAAGGTGATGGTGAGGGATTCTTATCCTCTCCTATTACTACTGTGGAAATTAAGGCAGCAATTGCCACACTTAAAAGTAACTCAGCCCCTGGTACAGATGGGATAGGAGCTGAATTATATAAAACATTCTCTGATGAACTTGCACTCATACTACAGTTCGTTTTTTAATAATATGTTACATGGCGAAGATTTATCTAAATCTACAGACCAGGCATTACTAATTTTGCTTTCCAAGAAAGGCACGCGAGAAGAACTAAAAAACTGGAGACCACTAAGTCTGCTTAATACAGACTTGAAGATACTAAGCAAAGTTTTATTGAGTAGACTCACTATGGTTGCTGATAAATTAAATAGTC
Source organism: Neoceratodus forsteri (assembly GCA_016271365.2). NCBI lineage: Eukaryota > Metazoa > Chordata > Ceratodontiformes > Ceratodontidae > Neoceratodus > Neoceratodus forsteri. The sequence continues at coordinate 142,339,005 of CM057449.1, read as the reverse complement.
CCTATCAGACTTGTGCCATACCTAACAGGTTTCAGAATGATAATCTGATTATGCTAAGAGAGATTTTTGAAAAAGCCTCAGAAAATGAGCTGCAGGGTTATGTTCTGGGGATTGACCAAGAAAAAGCCTTCGATAGAATTTCTCATGAATCCCTTTTTAAGGTACTTAGGGCTTTTGGAATACCCAATATTTTTGTCAGCTGGGTGAATACCATGTATAGGAATGCTACACCCAAACATCAATGGTTGGACAGGGAAAGAAATTAAATTAAAAAGAGGTGTCAGACAGGGGTGTCCTCTCAGCCCTCTCTTGTATGTATTCAGCATAAACATTTTTTAAGGACTATAGCTCAACATGATTTACTACATGGCCTAGCAGTAAGTTTAACTTCTCCACCAATTAAAATACTGGCATAAGCTGACAATTTGGTTCTTTGCCTAGCCACATCTACAAATACCACTGCCCTTACTGAGGTTTGTTATAATTTTGCTGAACAATCTGAGTCCAAAATGAACTACACAAAAAGTTCAGGAGTTGCATTGGGCAGCACCCCATTCCTGATGATGCAAACTTTGCAGAGGTACCAGTTACTAGGGGTACAATCCCCATTTTAGGTGTAGTCTTTGGAGGAGAAAATATGTCCAAACATAACTGGGACTTTTGCTTGCAAAGAACAAACAGATTACTATTTACATGGAAGGGGCAACAGATCTTAAAAAAAAAAAAAAATGTCCTTTTAATCAAGACACTACTTTTGCCTGTATTTTTATATGTAACTTATGTCCCCTCCAAGGCTATTTTTGTTTCTTCATTCAGTGCCTTCTTCTAGGCCCTGTGGGGTAGTAGGCTGAACCCCATTAAAAGAGAATATACCTACAGGAAAATACAGGAAGGTGGTCTGGATATGGTAAATCCTGTTGCCTTCTATTGTAGTATATTTCTATCATATAATATTGGTCTTGCTTTGAAACCAGGAAACAAGATCTGGAAACCTCATGTGTTGACCTGGGTGAGTCCCTGTTTAACATCCTGGTCCCAAGGAAAGAAAGGAATGCTTCATAGGATCCCTGGCTTACCCAAGTATGGTTTAGAACAGATTAAAAACTTGATTAAGTGGGCATTACCAGCACTCAGATACAAACAAAGACAAGAAAAAGTATACATTCACAAATCCTAAAAAAAAAAAAAAAAATAAGGAAATATTTATTTTCCTGACTGTCCCCAAAATAAGCTCCAGTTTAACATTACCATGTTCTCATCTAGGAGGTTACCTGAATTTGTTTGGGATTCCATGTGGCTGAGTCTCTATGGTAGGTTAAGTGTTAGGAACAATAACAAACACAAACAGCTGCAGGACAGATATTGTATAAGAGACCCCTGTGTACAAATACGTGAAACCCAGGGTTATTTATTTTTGGAATGTGCATATGTTCATCCATTCTGGACATATTTGGCAAAAAAATTGGAAGAGCATCTCTTTTCTTCACTGACACACTCAACATTACTATATGGTGTTTATAATGGAGGGCGGGGCAAATATTATGCAGGAACATTGTACTTTTTTTTAGCTATAAATTAGATATGACATATGGCAATCTCGTAGTGTTTGGGTTACTCAACAAAAGTTTGTCCATTATGTAAAAATTCTGAAGAATATTCAAATCTCTCTCCAGAAAGTATGGATTTCTGATTGTAAAAAATATGATCCAGAGAAGGTTAAACTGTTACGGATCCACTGCGAACAATGGGTTAAACCTCCGTGAGTTAATGTCAGGTTATAGTGTTAATATTATGCTCATTTTTGTCTGTTAATATTTTCTCATTTTTTGTATGTATTGCCTGTTGATTTTGAATGTTTGTATCTTGTTTGTAGTCCTTTCTTTCAATAAAATCCCCTACTCTTTTGAGAAGTGTCATGGATCTTTAACAACCACCAGAACAGGCAGACAGGACCTCAGTTTAACATCTCATCCGAAGAGCGGCACCTCAGAATTCACAGCACCCCCTCATGCTGCACTACAATGTCTATGTTGGATTTAACCCAAGTTCCTGGTGTAAGGATGGAACCTGCAGCTTCCAATCTTCTCACCTCAGAGGCGAGCGGCAACCTGCTGAGCCAAAGACATTGTTAACTATGTGACCATAATGGCATGCAGTCTTAGAGTTTTAGCACAAGGTGTAGGATCTGTCCACTTATCCTCTCAAGAAAATCCTTCAGAAATAGTTACAAAATCATATACAGTTTAGACATTATTGGTCAGTTTGTGTTTGGAGTGCTAAATGGCAGCTGTCATTTTAACTGCTGGTGGCAGATTCCTCCTGAAAGATCTCACGCCTGTAAATTGCTTAGTTTGGCTTTATGGTAAGACTAAAACTATTGCATTTGTAAAACGTGTTCTGACTTTGCTTCGATACCCGATATTCTCAAAAGTATTTATTCCCTGAGACATGCATCTACAATATTTCAAGGTTAGGATCACAACTTTACTTAGGAATACTGAGTGGAGAGTAAATGTGATAGAGTCACACAGCTATTTTACCCAACAAGACCAGGCCAGAGTCAAAAGGATTCAAAAACTATTCTGAGGTTTGGGGAGCAGGGTAGAACTGATATGTATTGAACCTTCTATTCTTGTAAGGATACAGCAAGACCTCAGTTCTAAAACTTTATTTTCCATTAAAAATCTTAACAAATCCCATGTAAGTACCTTATTTAACCATCCACTTACTGATAGGGGTGTCACCAAGATGGTCCTGCTTGTCAATTTCTTCCTCCTTAATATCATCAAGTTCTCACCAGTCTTTTATTAGCAACAATAAGTGCTCTTTTGGGATTTTGTATCCTGCACATTTTAACCAAAAAATACAAAACAGACACATGATAATTAAACTGTTATTTGAAATAAATATTAAACTGTAGTTGCTTATACTAGAAAAAACATTTAAAGAATCTGATTGATTAAATTTCTTATCCACAATGTCATCTGTGTACAAACTATTAGACAAAGATTCGGTCAACCATGGAGACAAATGATTAATTTCCATAGTTGCATATTTCTACATCACCACCACTCTCTCACTCTGTCTCTCTATATCTCCCTCCAGTAGGGATGAAATGGTATGGCATTTTTATCGTACGATAACCATGACCTATAATATCATTGTTATCATGATTGCCATAGTACTACAGAAGCAATCATGACTGTGCAAAAAATAATTAATAAACAAATAAATAAATATCTCCACACTCTACTGTGTTGGGGAGTCAGTATCGAACAGTCGACTGTAGAATGCATGCGAGTTTAATAGTCCTAAAACAAAATAATGGAAATCCATGAATCACAGTTATAGCAGTACTAGAAATTGCCCACATTATCAATGACATGCCTCCAAATACCGTTGTTTACAGTGATGCCGATATCCTGGGACATTCTTACTCTCCTGACAATGTCTGGTTTGTCCCCCAACCCCACCCCACATATCAGGTTTCAGCCATGGAAGGTATTTCCATTTTAGTTTTTTAATACTAGTTATATCACTCTCTATATAGCCAACTGATGTATGAGATTAGTACTTTAAATTAGAATGTTGCTTAAATTATCTACTGATTATTATATAACTGAATAGCATACTCCGCACCCTAACCGCATTACGCAGTTTGAAGAGAAGGAGTATGCAGTGGTATCAGACCACCCCGGAAGGTCTCAGTGCTGCAGCAGGTTGAAGCCTGGAAGAAATCCACTTCAACCTGAAGTTGGTGTATGGGAGGTGCTCGACTTGACAGAATGGAGTGAGGTTGAAAGCAGCGATGCACAAAAATCCAAGTTTATGTGTAGGAGGGAGTAAGAGAGATGCCAGTTCATTGAAGGCCTTACTCGACTCAGATTAATGCTGCTGCCATTATTCCAAGAGCCTCATTCAGCTCCAGAGGGATGAAGTAAGGTGGAGACGTTATTCGGTCATTTGAGCTACTGTGATCTTGGTCTTGTGCCTTGGAAATTAATTGTACCTACTGAAACCCCAATGCTGGACATTAAATCCTGTTTGAACTTCTAAAATATGAGCGGACCTTGGCATCAATGAGATGTTGCACTGTGATTTTCTGTAACCCAGTTTTCCCCTGCAGCTGCCTGCACCCTGAGACTGCGAGACTGGGACACCCCATGGACTCAATAATCTGTACCAGGTAAATGAGGCAATTTCTGTGACTGTGTTTTCAATGGCTGTGAGTGCCCCTTTCCCCATGAACATTACAATCTATTCTTATCCCTACATACCAGGGAAAGGGGGCTTACAATGTGGGGGTTCATCCAGGATTTGTTTGGGGGTACCCAGTGCTTCACTGGACTTCAATTTGGGTCCCGCAGCATGGGGGACTGATGTGACCTGTGTGGAACTGGATTTCCCCATTTGTGATCCTGCCATTTTGGGATGTGAGTTTTCATGCCTTCTAAAGACTGGCCTGAGGAAGAAGCTGTGCAGTTTCTAAAATATGCTAATGTGCAGGGATCCCTTCTGATTGGCTGTGGGGGTGGTTGCTGGGAAAAAGGACTGCAGGGAATTGGTGAGAAGTCAGAGCCTGGGAGGACAGCACCAGAAGCAGCCACGTGGAGGACAGCCTCTGTTTTCAAACTGCGCCATCAGTGAAGCAGAGCAAGGAACTTGTTTGGACTATTTGGGGGAAAACAGAAGGAAGCAAAGAACTATGGCACAAACACCCAGGAGATCAGCGCAGGAGGCAACAGTCTCCGCATCACTGCTGATCTGGTTGTGGGACACTGTGGAGAAAAGCACCTCACAGGACAAGTATGTTGCATAGAAATTTGTCGTCAGAAAAAGAACCCATGGTCCATCTAGTCTGCCCGAGTTCCCCCCTCTAGAAAGACCTCTGCCCTCCATTTTCTGTCTGCCCCCTGTTGGTTAGGCCCATGAATGTATCCCAGGCTTTTTTAAATTTGTCCACTGAACCAACCCCCACCACCCATTCCGGCAGTCTGTTCCATGACCTCACCATCCTCTCAGTAAAGACAGTAAAGGCGATAAGGGCAGGAATGGGGCAAAAAGAAATAAAGCCATAAAAAAACAGAGGGTAATGAGTACCAATGCCAGTAGTCTAGGTAAAAAGCTCCCCGAAATGGTGGCCTTGATGGAAGAGGGATGCCTGGATATCGTGGCATTCACAGAAACATGGTACACAGGGAACCATGACTGGGATGTCAACATACCAGGGTACACAATCTAAAGGAGGGACAGGGAGGGAAGAAGAGGAGGAGGAGCAGCTCACTATGTAAGGGAAGGGATCAAAGCAACAGAACTAAAAGGTAAACAGGGAGGAGAGGAGGCACTGTGGGTCACCTTGGAGACTGAAATGGCACCACAATCCACACTGGGTTGTATACAGACCCCGCCTCAGGGGAGGAAATGAGAAAGGAATGACAGACAGCATCCTTAGATGGCAGGAAAGGGAGATATTGCTGATGGGGGACCTGAATATGCCAGATGTTAATTGAGCACCTTTGTTGCAGCCACATCCAAGAGCAGGGCCATTCTCGATGCCCTACAGGGGGCATGCCTCAGACAGCTAGTTTTGAAACCCACTCAGGAGGGAGCAATCTTAGACCTCGTACTCTCAAATGTGGACAGAGAGAGGATCTCCGATCTTGAAGTGGGTAGCCATCTGGGAACAAGCGACCACCAAACCAGTGTGGTTCACGATAAACTTAGTTGTAGAGTCAAGCCATACAAAAGTGAAAGAACTGGACTTCAGGAGGGCTGATTTTGTCAAAACCGGAGCGTGCCTCAGAAAAGCACTAACAAACAGGCAAGAAGGTGGGGTGCAGCAACAATGGGGAAACATCAAAACCGCCATCACAGAGGCAACAAGCCTTTGTGTGAAGCAAATAAACAAATTAAAACAAACGAAAAAAAACACTATGGTTCTCAAAAGAGGTGGCAGGAAGGTTAGGGAGAAAAAGATAGCATTCAGGAAGTATAAGGAAACACAGAAGAAGCAGGACAGAGGGCTGTACCAGTTAAAGCAGAAGGAAGCAGGGAAGGCAGTTTGAATAGCAAAGGCCCAAACCGAGGAAAGATAGCCAACTCAGTTAAGAAGGGGGATAAAACCTTTTATAGGTACATTAGGGAGCAATGAAAGACTAAGGCAGGGATACTGAGGCTGAATAAAGAGGAAGGTGGTTGGGCAGAGCATGACAGTGAAAAAGCAGGGCTACTGAACAAATACTTCTGCTCAGTATTCACAATGGAAGAGCAGGGGGAGATACCTAATCCAGCCAATAGAAGCACTCTGGATAGGGGGGTTGATATTAGTCTTTCACAGAAGAAAGGGTTCTGAAAGAACTCTTAAAATTGAAGGTGGATAATGCAATGGGGCCTGATGGTTTACCCATAATTCTAAAAGAATTAAGGGAAGAACTAGTAATACCACTGACTACCCTTTTTAATAAATCGTGGGAGGATTGTGTGGTACCTGAGGACTGGAGGAGGGTGGATGTGATTCCCCTTCACAAAAGTGGGAGCAAGACAGAGGGAGGAAACTACAGACCTGTCAGTCTGACCTCAGTGGTAGGGAAAATGATGGAATCACTTCTGAAGGAAAGAATTGTTGAGTACCTCGAGGCCAGTGGGGCACAGGACCCAAGGCAGCATGGATTCACAGCAGGAAGGTCATGTCAGACAAATCTAATTGACTTCTTTGACTGGATGACCAAAGTAGTAGACCAGGCAGGGGCTGTGGACATGGCCTACCAAGACTTTAGCAAGGCATTTGACACAGTCCTGCACAAAAGATTAATAAACAAATTAGTCTGGGAGTGGGTCCCAGGGTGGTAGCCTGGGTAAAACACTGGCTGGACAACAGGACACAGAGGGTAATAGTATATGGAGTCCACAGTGAAAAAAGGAGGGTTACTAGTGGGGTACCTCAGGTTCAGTACTGGGGCTGGGCCTTTTTAATATCTTTATAAATGATATTGCAGAGGGACTGGAAGGAAAAGTATGTTTCTTTGAAGATGACAAAAGATCAGCAACAGGGTTGATATGCAAGGAGGGTGCAGAGGATGAAAAGGGCTTGCAAGGTTGGAGGAATGGTCAAATGTATGGCAGCTTAGATTCAATGCAAAGAAGTTGAAAGTAATACACCTGGGAAACAAAAACCCAGGGAAGAGTACACATGGAGGGTGAGATACTGACAACAACAAAATGGAAAGGGACCTGGGGTAGTCATATCAGATGACCCAAAGGGCCAGCAATGTGAGAAGGCAGTAAGGAGGGCTGGAGGGATACTGGGATGCATAGGGAGAGGCATCACCAGTAGAAAACAGGAAGTTGTTGGCTCTCTGTACCAGCAGTTGGTAAGACCACATCTGTAGTACTGTGTACAGTTCTGGAGACCCCATCTCCACAAAGACATAGACAGGGTGGAGGCTGTCCACAGGAGGGCCACCAAAATGGTGCAGGGTCTGCACCAGAAGACATATGAAGAAAGACTAAAGGAGCTTAAGATGTATAGCCTTGCGGAAAGGAGGGGGGGGACATGACAGAAACTTTCAAATACCTCAAGGATCAACAAAGTCCAAGAGGGTAGCATCTTTCAGAAAAAGAGATGTGCAAGAACAAGGGGGCACAATTTGAAGATAGAGGGGGGACAGCTGAGAGGTAATGTGGGGAAGTATTTCTTCACAGAGAGAGAGTTGTAGATGTATGGAACAGCCTTCCTGAGGAGGTCGTAGAATCAAAAACAGTGGGGGAATTCAAGAATGCATGGAACAATAGATCAGCTTGGCACAAAACTTTGTTACTTATTTATATTGTGGCCGCTAATAAAACTATAACAAGACATTGGATGTCTGTGGATATTCCGACCATTGGGGAATGGAGTGGGGTGGTGTCAAATAGCTATTATTTGGAGTCTCTTATGGCCAAATTGCATAATAAAACTTCAAAGGCTGAGATATTATGGAGACCATGGGTATTTTACATGTCCAGCAGAGATCCCAACTTTGTCCCTTAGGGTGAGAAGCTGTGGAAGTATTTGCTACCAGGGGAATGGTGTTTTAACATAAAGATATGGAGATTTTCTCCATAGGGGTATTGAGAGTGAAAAATTAGGGGAAAAATAAATTTATACTCATTTCAGAGAGGGCAAGAATGATGGTGAATTAATATAGTCAGTCAAACTGTATACATGTACCTTTATTTACAGGGCCGTTGCCAGGATTTTCACAAGGGGGGTTCTTTTTATGCAGTCTGCAACTTTTTTAAAAAAAGCTGTGGGTCTTAGGGCCGCTAGTACCCCGGAAGCCATGGAATCCTAGAATTGCTCTGTGGCATTTTGTGGTTTGTTTTGAAGCTAAAGAAGTCATATCTGAGATCTCTACACTCCTTGCTCTAAACAAAATTATTATCTGGCTGGCTGGGGTGAATACATATGTTGATACCGAGGAGGCAGCAAGATGCTATTAATATAATATAAGACATTGTCTCAGACATATTATGTTATGAGTTTTAATATCTGCAGCTGTATCTACTGGTGTGTAGGAAAGGGGTCTGGGGGCTGCTTGGCCCAAGAAGCTTTGGGGTACTAGATACTCTGTGGCTAATTTTGTATATTTTAAACCAGAATAACTCATCTGTGGGCTCCCCTCCACCTCCTGCTCTAAGGACAATTATTACTATATGGGTGGCACAGATTGTGTGTGTGTGTATTTATAAAATGGGAAGCAAAGTAAATAACAAATCCAGCATTCTAATTGTATAAAACACATCACATGACCATGCATCTATCAGAGCGTGACCGCACACCTGCACTTTTACCCCCCCCAAAACAATTTTGCCATTTTATAAGATAGATAACCCACTCTAGGATGTGCAGTCACGCTCTGATATACACACGCCTTGGGTGGTTAATGCACTCGGCCTGCGGACTCATGCTTAACAACACACACCAAGGCATGCGTATATCAGAGCGCGACTGCACACCTTAGGATAGGTTATCTATTACATATGTAGATATATATATATATATAGAGAGAGAGAGAGAGAGAGCAAATGCTAATGCACTGAACCTCAATACAGAGTCTGCAGCTGGTTTTGGCTGGGTATTGTACACTACTAACTTACTGCAGTGCTGGCTTGCTACTAGGGCAGGGGTCTGGGTGTGATAGGCCCCAGAAACCATGGGCTATGGTATGCTCAGTGGTGCACTTTTGTGGCTTATTTTAAGTCTAAATAACTCTTATCTGAACTCTCTCTACCCCTTGTTGTTACCTCCACCATCCACAACTCAATATACCATTTAAGTAATTGAGTCAGTGCAACATGGCCTATAGCAAGGCTAGCAGGATGCTGGGATGTGTTGGTAGGGGTACTGATAGCAGAAGAAAGGAGGTAATACTTCCATCTACAGATCTCTGGTGAGGCCTCACCTAGAGTACTGTGCCCAGTTCTGAGTCCTCACCTCAGAAAGGATAAGGATAGGTTGAGACAGTGCAGCGAGAGTAACTAAAACGATTCAGGGACAGCAGGTCAAATCCTATGAGGAGTGCCTCAAGATACTAAATATGTACTCATTGGAGACCAGAAGGAGAGAAGAGATATGATAGAGATCTTCAAGTTCCTGAAATGAATTAAAGTGAACTACAGAGTACTATTTAGCCTGAGTACCAATTCTGGTCACATGGACACTAATGGAAATTAACAGGAGGTAGGTTTAGCAGAGATGTGAGGAAGTACTACTTTATGGAAAAGGTGGTGGAACTTTGGAACAGTCTGTCTGCTGAAATGGTGGGTGTAAAACAGTCAGAGGATCATGCGGGCTGGGACATAATGAAGGGAATAGTGGTTACGGAGGCAACAAGACCAAGGAGGTGACTAGAAAGAGGAAAGGGAGGGTTAGTACCCTGGAGAAATTGTAGGTTCCAGGGATTATAGGAAACTTGGGCAGACTGGATGGACCTCTGGTCTTTTCTGCCGTCATTGTCTATATTTCTATGTTTCTATTCCAGGCACCCTGCTTGGAAAAATCTGTAACATAAGTCTTAGTTCAATATTGAGTACTACAATTGTTGCCCCACTCCATTCTCCAATGTGGTAGGTATGTCAAAGGAGTGAGGAAAAGGTAATTTGAGAGCGGCAGGATTTTCTTTGCAAAGTTGCCATCTCCTAAATGCCTACCTCCCACCCCCAACCCCACCCCACCATGCTTCCAAAAGTACAGTGGGTATGTTCAAAACAGTGAACTGTAGCAACAAATGTCATTCTACTGGCATGTGGTCATCTGGAGAAAACACATCACAAATTATTTGATTTAATGGCATCTGGCAACAGATGACACAGACCAAAGTGGTACTGAATGTCCATGAAAATGGGACCACAGTGAAGACCTCTCTGAATAGCACAATTAATGAGGTGTCAGTGCAGATCCCAGCCAGACCCTTCCAAACACTTGCATTGCCTTTCCACTGTGGTACCTCTTTTGCTTTACTTATGAAAAGTTAAAACAGGCATATGAAACATGACAACTTTGCTTTTTGTATAGAGCCGGGATTTAAATAATTTATTTCTACATTTTCAGCCCGCCACCTGAAAAACTCTCTTGCCCAACTGCACAGCCTATCCCTTAATATACAGTTATTAAGGGACACATCTTTGGCAATAGTGGCCAGCAAAATTTACCTGCCTGTGACTGATAATATTATAAGTAGAGGTCCTCTACTTCTTTTTTGCTTTCCTGGTGATGTCATCTCTGAGCCTGCCACCATGCTCCATCTTCCTCCAGTGCTAGCGGACAGTGTGAATTGTGGGCAGTGGCCATGCTGTACTGAGGTCACATTCACAATGCTGATGTGAGCTCCAATTGGCCAGCCAGTCATAAGGGGAAGGTGCAGAGAAAGACTCAAAAAGCAGCTCCAGTCATCTTACTGGTACTGAAGGAGTTGATTGGCAGCAGAAGGAGGGAGGGGTCGCATGCAGAGAGAAAGTGCTGGGGTTCATCGTGTGTGCATTAGCACTCTGTAACAGTAAAAAAAATAAACAGAAATGATGAAACTTTTTTTTTTTTTTACAAATAATGAAAATTAAAGGGGGGTTCTTTCGAACCAGACGACCCCCCTGGCAACGGCTATGATTTATAATACAATGGTTTTGTCTATATATAATGCTTATACATATAAGTCTTGTAAGATTATAGTCAATGACAAACCAACAGATTAATAGACTGTACTAGAATGTGATCACATCCATGTTTAATAAAAAGAAATTAAAAAAAGAATGCATGGGACAGATATAAGGCAATTCTAGTGGGGGGTAGGAGGAAGTAGGCTATTGGTTAACTAGGATCTGCAACTTATCCGTTAGGTAGGGAAATGGGCAGACTAGGTTGGCCAAGCGGTCCTTACCTGCCATCAGTTTCTATGTTTCCCCCTCAGTTACCCACCCGACAGAGACAGTTCGTCAGCTTAGTCCCCTACAGTGACTACAGCGCCATGCCACTGTAGGGAACCTGCTGGAACCTGGTGCTGTCAGTCAGGGGTCCTACACCCCCCAAATCAGCTCTGACTCAGAGTTGATAATTCTAAAGTCGGGGGATGCGGGGCACAGCCCGCCACATGGTGGTTCGGGCAAAGCCCTGAAGAAAAACACATACTCGTTACAGGAACCGCAGCCGACTCGCAGAATGCGGTCGACCTGCTGTTTTCGCTTGATGGGGCGTTCAACAAATATTTTGTCGAACACCCATTGTGGATCCTTTCCTGATGTCACCTTTAAATCTCGCCCTCCAGTTTGAATGCGGATTTGTTCTCATTCAATCTGAAGATGTTCTCAACCCTCACCCTATTTATGCCTTTCAAGTACTTGAATGTTTCAACCATGAACCAGGTAAACGAGGCAATTTTTGTGACTGTGTTTTCAAAGGCTGTGAGTGCCCCCTTCCCCATGAACATTACCATCTATTCATACCCCTAGACAACGGAGAAGGGGGGATTTACACTAAAATTATACTAATATTTGAAGGGCAGTGGCTTGAGTATGTTACTTTCTGGATTATTTGTTAACCAGGCACATGGTGACATGCCATGGCCCATACCCAGGCATACGGGGCTGCTGCCGCTGTCATTCCCCACTTCTCATCTCATACACTTTGTGACCACTTGCTGGCCATGCCAGTTACAGTTAGATGTGCCCCTCGTCAGTCTTCTCTGGAGGTTCAGTGGCCCCAAAATCTCATTCTCTGGGGGCTCCTCCTACCCAATGTTTACTCCTTTGAGAATCAAAACACAGGGAGGTTAAGTAACCTGTACAAGGTCACACCAGGATCTGATGGGATTAAACCTGTGTCTACCGTTTCTCAATCTTTAGATTTAACTGCTAGCCACATTGTCTTCCATACTTATCTTGAGTTTCCGCTGCTAGCATGTGGAAGGCTCTGCAACTTCTAAGGGTTACCAGTAGGCAGTGCCTGAGCACCAGGTGATGGACCCCTGGTTCCCCCTCTCTTCATGACTGAACGAGTCCTTACCTACTGAAATCATGGTTTCAAAATTCTGCACCATCACCTCCTTGTGTAGTTCCTTCTGCTCTTTTACTTAGCATCTCCCACTCTTCTTCCGAAAAGGCAATGGTAACATCTTCAAAGGTTTCTGGTAACTGATAAGACAAGATCGTTTAATCCCTCTTGGTTTAACTGCATTTACTGAAGAATCTACAACTTTTCAACAGAAAAGTGATAGACAGGGTTCAGATCAGCACTCAGCAAATAATGTGGATGGATTTGTTATACAAGCTAATGAAACAAGACATTTTACTGAAACAAATGTTGTAGCACTGAATTATAAACAGGTAGGAAAACCCTGCTCCTGACTGGCTGACACAGGCTTGCACCTACACCTTTATGTCAGCACAACCATAGAGTAAAAAAATTCTTGGTGCAAACTTTGCCCCTTTACCCAACATATCATTGTTCCTACTTTCATTTAGAAATGGCAGCAGTTTTTTTTCTCCACTGGCACTGCTTTCAACCAAACTGTTCCACTTATCAGCTTAAAAAAGACAGCCACTCTGAAAAGATATTTGGCTGAATGCTGTCTGTTTCTTTCATCCCATTATGTTTCTTCTTGTGCTGAGGCACTTGTTTTCCTGACCACTTTGTAATTCACCCACTAGCGACAGCTGTTTGCTGCCACCTCTACACTCAGAAACAAAACTGTGAGAGCGAAAATAGTATTACTCTCGTACTGTACAATTAAAAACACATTCTACCCATCCTGATGTAAAAGTGAAACCTCAGTGATATACTGCACTATCTAATCTGTCTCTCAATAAAAATTAAATTGGTGTAACCCCCCTGCAAATGGGGGTTCCCAAAAGTCTTCCAGGAGCTTGCCTGAATGCTCCAAGTCTGGGCGGTGTTTGGCATTTAAGCTGTTTAAATGTAGTTCCAAGTGAGTGCTATTTGGGCCTCCACATATTGTCTCTTTAAGAGCTGTCTGCTTGCAGACTTAATTGATTTGTATGGGAGACTGTTTATTTAATGCTCAAATCCCGCCCAAGCTGCTGTCAATTCACTCCGTTTCTGCCGTCGCTACATGTGCAGAGGGAGCCTTGTTGAAAGATATAACTATTTGCCAGAAATCATTTGGAGTGGCTGAGAAAATGTAGTTTGTCTAACCTGTCTTCATTTCAGTACGAACTGTCTCATGTAGCTCTTTCATTTTGGTCCTGAACTGCTGAAATGGACCAATCAATGGGGAGGTTCCTTAAAATGGAGCCTGTGGACAATTGGAACTTGGACTCTCAATTTTGAGCCAGCCACAAGGGGATTGTATGGGCAGTGACTCTGGGAAATGTAGTTTTGACCTTGGCACCTTTTTTCACCAACAGAGGGAGTCTCATTGTGAGTGACAGCCGAACCAGCCAACAGAATGGTGTGTCGCTAAAGGAAATGCCCTGCTCGGTGACTGGAAAGATCAGATCAGTTGTGACAGTGAAGAAAGAAGGAGCTCTGTGCTTCTGCGGTGTATAGTTTCGTGCGGGAAGCGCATGTGAGGCCCTGAGGTTCGGCCTGCAGCCGTTGTAAGTGCCAGTTCAGACTGAATCTGATTTGTGAGGAGAAAGAAGGAAGTCTGAAGAGTGGAAATCAGGCTCACCCTGTAGAAGACTGGAGAAATTGCTGAATCGCACTCGGTCTGTCAGGAACTGAAGCTACTGTGTGTCCTCCCGGGTATTTTGCAGTAATTGCGATCGGGATCTTGGAGCAGCCTGCCTGGTATAGTACTTTCCTTTTACATATGAATGTGCGTAGTGCTTGTGGGGAATTGCTATTTCCAATCCCCTGTGCTGTGTGCTGTGTGTTGAAGCTGGAAGCAAACCCCAGCTTGTCTCGGACTAAACTGCTGTTGTTATCTACTGTAGTGGGGTCCAGTCACAAGGACCTTGTCTCCATGCCCTGTTGTTCTGGCAACTCAGAAGAACATACACCATCTGGTTCTCAGCTTGGGTATTGTGAGTACAAATCAGGGTATTCCCCTGCAGCCTGTTTTCAATTACAAGTGTGTCATCTAATTATTGTTATTTCACTTCTTCATGGACTGAGCCATCTGGTTCTGGATTACAATTGGGTGTTGTGCATATATTTTCTTCTACAGGGCCCTGTCCATCTGCACCTGCCGGCCAACCCTGGGCAACGAACCTGGCTAGCCCCCAACCTGGGTACCCAGAGTGTGACTTTTCGACCCTTATGTATGCACAGTACTGTGATTTAATTCTGCCAATTAACCTGATTGCCCCCTCCCGTGTTACTGTCCCCTAAATAAATCAGATCTGTTGTTGTTATACTATATACTGTCTGTGGTGTTGGTACTTATGGAAACAGTATTGTATTTTGCTGTGTATGTTGTTTAACCTTATTTTACAGGGGGTCCTCAGAGACGTGCTGCAGAATCAGTCTCGAGGATAAGTGGTACTTTATGAGTGAACAGTGTGCATACGTGGGGTACTGGGGCTGTAACTCCTGTGTACTGTGTGAGCCAGTAGAGGGAATAAAAGGGGGTCTCAGTGTCCCAGAGGGCTGTGACCAAGCTAGTCTAACCACTACAAACCCTGACCTCTGGGTGGAGGCACCGCCATAGAACCTAGGCCCTCAACCTGTCAGTAGTCACAGGCAGGGTAGTAGCTCTTGGGACAGCGCCACCTGGGGTTATATTAAAAAAGAAACAGAACTGTGGTCTATCCAAATCTTCTTTTATTCAGATTTATAAAATGCACGAAATGAGCAATCCACCAAATCGCCGATTTTCACAGAACCAGGACTGGAACAACACTGTCAACTCAGCAACTTTTTCAAACACCATATACAAGTTAATAGGGCCTCCTGGAGGTGTCTCTTATGGTATAAGAGACTCAGCATGAGAGGCGGGCGAGAGGATTGCTATACGAAGCTAATCAGTTCTGCCTGCCCAAACCTCCTGAGAGGAGCCTCATATACCACAAGAGACATACCTTGGAGGCCCTATTAAGTTTATTATAAATCACTTGAGTTTAACTAGAGTGATTTATAATACATTTATAGCCTTTTTTTCATTTTACTGTGCTGTCCTCCCCCAGCACTGAAGTGGAGCGTTCCCTTCAAACACTCCCCCACGAGGGCACACTGTACGTGGATAAGAGGTACAGTAGCTCTATGTGCTGAAATCACGTTAGTGATATATAATATTACTTTCACACATCCAGTTCCTCACTCCAACATGGAGTCCGCACACCAGAAATACAAGTGGATAACTCACCAGCTTAATCTGGCTGTTAAAACCAGAGCTGGGATTACAGTGGGCTTGCCATGCTTTGGCCCCCCTCGCTCTGAAGCAAGCCCTAGTACCTCACACATCACTGCCACTGACTTATAATGGGGGGGGGGGCTCACTTTAATGATAAGGACCTTATGGGCCCTCCTAGTTCCCAAAGCTCATAAAGTGTAATAACACAGGCTTAAACAACTGACAGGGGCGAGCAAAGGCACTGAAGGAGCTGCAGATAGCTGAAGGAATTAAGAAGGGGGAGAAGGCTTTCTTTTGCTATAAAGTGAGAAAAGAGACAAGAAGGAAGGGATTGTTAGGCTTAAGAAAGGGGAGGAGTGGGTGGAGGATAATGGGAGAAAAGCAGAGATACTAAATGAATACTTCTGTTCTGTCTTTACCAGGGAGAAGGACAGATCGGTGCCTTCAGGAGGGAAAAGAGGAGCGGGGGGGAGGGGAACAAGTATTTAGTGATAGAGGAGGATAGAGTGAGGGAGGCACTGCTGGCATTGAAGGTGGACAAATAACCAGGCCCGGACGGAGTACATCCAAGGGTATTAAAGGAACTGGCTGAGGAGCTGGCAGGGCCACTGGCAGACCTATTTAATAGTTCACTAGAGTCAGGCATGGTACCGCAGGAATGGAGAACAGCACATGTAGTGCCCCTCCACAAAAGCGGTCCCAAGGATGACCCAGGGAATTATAGACCAGTCAGTCTGACCTCCATTGTGGGCAAGCTCATGGAGACCATACTAAAGGAAAGTTGGTGGCATACTTAGAGAAGCAAGGTCTCCAGGATGCAAGGCATCATGGGTTCATAGGAGGGAGATCATGTTAAACGAATCTGATTGACTTCTTTGACTGTGTCACTAAGACAGAGTAGACAGGGGCCAAGCGGCAGACATCCTCTATCTGGATTTCAGCAAGGCCTTTGACTCTGTGCTCCATAAAAGGTTGATCAGGAAGTTGGTGGATCTTGGGGTTGATGAAAAGATGGCCAGATGGGTGGAAAACTGGCTGAGGAACAGAATCCAGAGGGTGGTTGTGGGGGGGAAGAGTTATCTGGCACCAGAGAGGTAACCAGTGGGGTTCCGCAGGGCTCGGTACTGGGGCCGGTGTTGTTCAGTGTCTTCATCAATGACATTGGGGATGGCATTAGGGGCAAAATATGCCTATTCACGAATGACATCAAGCTCTACGGGTGAGGGAGGTGGTCCAAGATCTGGCAGCTTGGCAAAGTTTTGCATATTGGAACCAAGAATCCCAGGACAGAGTACTACCTGGGTGGAGTCCGAATATCTGCTTCAGAGGAGGAGAAGAACCTGAGAGTGATGATCACTAGAGACCAGAAGCACTCCACGAAGTGCAAGAAAGCAGCAGCAAAGGCAAACAAGATGCTGGGATGCATATCTAGGGGGATCAGTAGTAGGAGAGAGGCAGTTATACTGCCCTTATACAGGTCCCTGGTAAGGCCTCATCTAGAGTATGGGGTTCAGTACTGGTGCCCACACCTCAAAAAGGACATTAACCTGCTAGAGAAGGTCCAGAGGAGGGCTACAAAGATGACAGCAGGTCAGCAGGGTAAGGCATATGAGGAGAGGCTGAGGGCACTGAACATGTACTCCCTAGGAGACAGGAGAGAGAGAGAGGGGACATGACTGAGACCTTCAAGTACTTGAAAGGGATAAATAAGGTGGATAAGGAGAGTCTCTTTAAGCTGAGTGGCAACCATAACACAAGGGGGCACAGTCTAAGGCTGGAGGGTGGGAGGTTTAGGAGGAAGGTCAGGAAGCACTTCTTCACAGAGATGGTGGTGGACACTGGAATGCACTGCCAGAATTGGTGATCTCGTTGAAGACAGTGGGCAGCTTTAAGAGAGGCTGGGATAGGCATGGGGGAAAGTAAGGATCTTGGGTAGGGAGGATGGGAAGTGTGGGGAGGGAGGGCAGGCACAGTAGCTCAAACTATGCACCCTGCAATACGATCAGACTAGATAGACCACATCGCCTTCTTCTGCTGGCTTCTTCGTATGGATGTTCATATGTTATTTTGGGGTAGCTAGCAGTTGCAGTTGAGACCCCTATATTTCTTTGCAACCCCTATGATAACCACTGCAACCCCTAAAACTAGGTTCCCTTAGTATTATTTATTTAGAATTTGGTGAGCGAAGGAGCTTTGCAACCCCTGTGATTCTGGTGAAATTACGCTATTGACAACTGAGTTTCTTACCTCCAACTTCATGATCCAGTTTCAATCACTTCCTCTTTACAGGTCAAAACTAAACTGTAAAAATGTTCACCAGCTGCTGCTCTTTAGAATCTGGGATTAGACGAACACTCAATATCCACAGAATTCTACTGCTACTCCCTGTGTGCTCCATTCTGTGGTCTTGTTTCTAGATGCTCTTGGGAACTAAGGAGCACTTCCTTTCCTGTCCACCTCTGAAATGGGTCCCCATGCCATTCAAATCAGCTCATTAATATTCATAGAGTGGTGCAGCCGGGGGGAGGGGGATTCTTTAACATGATGTTTTCTCAAAGTGGCAAGATAGCACATCGAAATCCGACTTTTCACTCTGGCAAAAGAAAAAAAAAAGAGAGAGAGAGATCTCTGTCAGGAAACACGTTACTGATGAGGTGATGCAAGTCAGATGCTTCCTTTGCGTTATTAATCTATAACTTTTGTGTACTTTTATTGTGCCATCTCTATGGCCCGATCATGCCTGAAAAAGGTCCCTGGAACCAGCGCACCCACACCCGGTTAACAAATAAATTAATTTATTAATGGGAACACTGTCAGCGTAATGGGCCTGAACATTTTTTTTAGCTTTTTTTTCATGAGTTGCTTTATAAGTCAAAGAAGGAGGAGGAGGAGAAGAAGAATTTACATTTGTAACCTCTAGGTGGTGCTATCCTAAGGGCTACTACCCCTGCCTGCTTGGCTAGTAGCAGGTTAAAGGGCCTGAGTTCTGAAACGGGTGCCTCCATCCGGAGGTCAGGGTTGGTAGTGGTCAAGCTAACCTTGGCACAGCCCTCCGGGACACTGTAACCCCCCTCTTTCCTTACTAGTAGCCAGGAATAATACACAATAATCACTTACAATACTCCCCTGATACACCACACAAGCAATTCCACACTGTTTGCACTTACCACCAGGGCTTTCCTCTGGCTTGGCCCTGGGGAACCCTGTAAAACAAGGCTATACACAGCAAATAACAGCAGTACAGTACTCTTGCACAGAATGGAACCACAGTCAGGGTAAATGCAAAAAAGAGTTAGATCTGATTTATTTAAGGGACTTGAACAAGGGAGGGGCGTAATCAGGTTAATTTGCTTAAAGGCTGTATCAATCAAACAGTTATGATGCACTTCAGGGTCCATAAACAGTCACACACTCTGGGTACCCAGATGGAGAACAGTGGGCTAGCCAGGAATGTTGCAGCTGGTTGGGGCCCTGTGATGGAAGAAAAACAACATGCACAACACACACTATTTGTAATCTGGAGCTGAAGGGCTCAGTTTGTGAAAAGAAAACAACAAGACAATCAGATGACACACTTTTAGATTAGGCTGTTGTTGCAGGGAGCTACCCTGATGATTACTCACAATACCCAAGACTGGACATAGGCAGGACGAAAATTGAGACAGCAGGTGGTTAATCTGGAGTGCCAGGAGAAGCAGGATCCACAATTTTAACTATCGAGGCTCCTGTTCAAGCGTGAGCAGGGGGCTGATCCCCAGGCAGGTTTCCTGCTGATGGCTTCTCTGTGCAGCGGGTAGTCTGGCTGGGCCAGTGTGGCAAGGCCCAGGCCAAATGGAGACAAATTGGATACAGTCCGTTTGGGTTGGATACAGCTTCCAGCAAGCAGAACACAGCTCACACAGTGGGGAACCAAATCACAACCCACTAACAACTCACAGCACATTTACATGTAAGGAAATTCTACTGTACCAGGCAAACCGCTCTCCGGTCATGATCGCAAAGTCTCTGCACAAACTGGGGATTCAAAAGCAGCTGGAAATTCTGACAGGGCGATCGCATTCAGCAAAATCTTCGGTCTTCTTCAGGTATGAGATTGGTAAAAACTCAGTGGCTTACCTCATTCTCACAAACTTGGATATAGTCCGAAATAATTCTCTTCTCTCCCTCTCAGGGGCAGCAGGCAGACAGGCAGGCCACAACTTAGCCCTTTCACAGTTCTCCCATGCAAAGCTACACAGAACTCTTGCCCAAATCACTTGAGCTGTTACTTTTTCACTTCTCAGCTCAGAACTAACTGAAAATTGCAAGCAGTCTGGGAAATCCCCCAGGATCCAAAAGGTTCGGTTGGCTGTTCTGTCTGTCAGTCACAACAAAGTCTCCCCCTTCAGGTGCAAAAAGGTGCCAAAAGCCCAAAATTACAATTCCTACAGATTTTGACTCCAGACAACTCCTGTAGTCCGGCTCCATTTTAGGTCCCATCAGTACTGATTGGTCCAATTCGGCAGTCCAGGACCAAGATAGTGGAGATAAACAAAACTGTCCTTGCTGCAAAGAAGGCAGGTTAGACAAACTACATTATCATTATCACTCTAAATGATTTTCAGCAAGTAGTTACATCTTTCAACAGAGCTCCCTCTCAGGTTACTTATGACTGCAATCCAGGCAGCTCTTAAAGAGACAGTACACAGAGGCTATGCAGGCACTCTCTGGCAATCACATTTCAACTGCTAAAACGCAGGACACCAGCCTGGCAGTGAGCATTTAGGCAAGCTCAAAGAAGACTTTTTGGGAACCCCCATTTGTAGGGGGTTACACATTTTTTATATAGCACATTTTCATACACATCGGGCTGGATTCTGGGTACTTACTGCTAACGGTGTAACAGCAGTGATGGCACGTTGACAGTAGATAGGTTCCACCTACTACAGAGCTGTCCCATGTCTCTCTGCACCACCACAGAACTGCTGTTGGGTTGCGGTGTGCTATGCAGGGCAGCTGTGGGAGCGCACCACCACCAGAGGACCGCCAAGCACATTTGCATGTACCTCACACACAGGAGCACTGTATACAGGCCAGCCAGTGGACAAGCAGGTGAAAGTTAAGTCAGGAAAATATCTGACTTCGCTGTACTCTGGTCCTATCCTTCTCAGCAACACTACCAATAACTGCTTTTGTTGAATATTAGCAATACCATACCGCATAGGGCTACCAGTATGTTGAAGATAGGGGAAAAGTAGGCAGTCACATTGATTCTGCAAACTACAACATGGACAACACCCAAATACACATATTTTGTTTTTTGCAATTTTTTGCAGTTAATCTTCTTTTTACCCACAGGCCCAAGCAACCCTCATGTCATGCCAACCACCCCAGCCTTGTCACCCTGACTTTCCGCCAGGACTTATCTTTGTGCATCAGCAGCATGGACTGGGTGTTCATTGGGTGCGGGGCATGGTAGTCATCTAGCCACCTATGCTCCCTGTCTTTTCCTCGTTTTCCCTCCCCATGGAGAAGTGAGCATGCAGTGCTGCCCAAGATGGCCCTACGCACACTCTTGTGTGCAGACTGTAAGCAGCTGCCACTCCTCCCTTCCCCTCGTGCAATGGTTCTTGGCTGCCATGTCCCTAGCCATTGCTAGTGGCCAGTCATGCACTGGGTGCTGTGTCCTCCCCTAGAGAGGAGAGCTGTTCCACGATTGCTCAGTCCTCCCCCTCCCCAGTCAACCCCAGCAATGCAGGTCCACTCCCAAACCTGGGTCGCCAGTATAGCATACAACGCCTCAACCCTACGTGCCACGGAGCCAGCCTGAATATACACATTGAACCTGTTTATGTATTTTCCAGGCACAGTGTTCGCTAGGCAAGCTACAACTGACAAGGAAGACAGGTCTCTTCCTTGTTACTTATTTCCTGTCCTTTCCATGTGTGACTTGGCTTCTGTGGATGAGAGGGAGCTTCAGTCACAGTATGCAGATTGGTCCCCTGCCCCAACACAGTCAGCAATGCATTGGTGGGTGGCACAAGGAACATTGCTATGCTCCACATATACTCATGCATATTTACAAGCAGCTTCCCATGCAATGCACGGCACACGTACTGCTACACACTACTGTCAGGGTACCGGGTCCCTGCATTCCACGGTGGGACTGCAGCAGCCAAATCTGCAGTTCTGGCAGTGGCAACAGGGGCTTTTCTACATGCAGCCCATTGTAGAAAGGTAGTGAGGTGACTTTATCATCTAAAACCATCGATAATGTAATGATATTGTAAAATATTGAATCTGTATGATAAAAATTCCTCTGTGTTACCCCTTACCGTAATGTGCTTGCAACCTTTGCCCTCAAGGTGTGGTACAGTCTATGGATATAAGGGTGGCTGGTACCAGTGGCCTTAGGCAGATGTCCCCATGTTCAGGCATAGATGGCAGACACTGAGGTGGACATTGTGGACATAACAGAAACATGGGCTTTGGAAAATAATGACTGGGAACTGAAGGTCCCAGGGTACTCAATATTCAGGTGGGACAGAGAACAGGTAGAGAAGGAGTAGCTCTTTATGTGAAGGAGGGCATAGAGGTGATGGAAGATGGGTTCATCAGGGGTAGTAATGGGGAGACTGAGTCACTGTGAGTGCAACCCAAGGCAGCCTCAGGCAGGAAACTGCACTTGAGATACTCTATAGATTATCAGGGCAAGAGGAGGAGACTGCCAGACATCGATTGAGATGTTCCATTGGCAAGGAGCACCAGAAGCCGGATCTTGTTGGATGCATTCCAAGACTGTCTTCTGGTACAGTTAATTAAGGAGCCCACCAGGCAGACTGCAATTCTTGACACATTGCTCACCAACTCAGAGTTGGTAGGAGCTGTGGGAGTAGAGGAGCCATTAGGGAAAAGTGACCATAACTCAGTTTGGTGCAAACTGGCTCTCGGGTCCGGTACACTGCAATGGAGAGCTGACGTTCTTGCTTTTAAAAGAGCATAGTCCAGTAAACTGAAGGAGCTGGGTGAGGGAAAAGTTAGAAGGGGTGACAACATATTTTGGGTGAAAGAGAGATGGGGGTAATTAAGAGGATCATTCTTGGGGTATCTAAGGTATGCATGAGAATGGTAACCAAAAAGAACAGATTCAAGAGAGCACTATGGTTCTCAGCAAGGGTCAGGTAAGCAGTGAGGGCCATGAAAAAGGCCTTCTGTAAATTTAAAGAAAAGCAGGGGGAAGAAGAATGTGATAATGTTTGCAGAAAAATAGGGAGGCAAAGTGGGCAGTTAGGGAAGCAACAGCAGACACAGAGCTGCATGTTGTGGAGGGGATCAAGAGTGGAGAAAAACATTTCTTCAGGTATATTAGTGAACAAAGGAAGAAAGGAGGGGGAACTGTGAGGCTAACAGAGGTGGATAGGGTGATTGAGGTGGATGGGCAAATGGCTGCCATCCTTAACAATTACTTTTGCTACATTTTCAATAGGAAGGATGGTGGGCCCTTAGAGTGACATCAAAGCAGCCTTTAAGCAGTCCCAGAGATGAGGCAGCCAGCATTTACTAGCAAAAGGTTCCTGTAAGGCTGGCAGCTCTAAAGACCGATAAGACCCCAGGACCAGATGGGTTGCATCCAAGAATACTAAAGGAATTGGCATCAGAACTGGCTGATCCCGCCGGCCCGGTGGCACTGAGGGTTGAGGCGCTGGATGCCATACCTCGCGCTACGCCGGCAGCCCGGGTTCAGGAACGGACTCGCGCGGCCGGGTGTCGGTGGGGAGAGGGAGGACTGAGCATCCCAACGGATGCCTCCTCCCCAGGGGCAGGTTACCAAGAGCGCCTCGCGCTATGCATCCCTTCCGTAGCCGGTGGAAGCACCAGCATTGGGAAGGGGTGGAGGCAGCTTCGTTTGTCGGAGCCGGGGAGGGGAGACGTCGCAGCGCATGATGGTGTGTGTGCATCAGCACGCTACCACTCGGGACGTACGTCCCAAGCGCTGACATCCCGGGGGGAGTGGGATGTAAGGGGAGAATACCAGAAAAACCCCTCTGGTAGCCCTAGATGAAGGCCGCTCCAGGTCCACCCGGGCCACCTACAGGACAGACCCCACTGTGCGAGGTGAAGAAGAGGAGGAAGCACTCTAGGGGCAGATCCCTAAGGTAGGTGATTCGGGGGACATGAGCGGACGGAAGGAGTGGGCACCGGAGGTAGGCAGGAGGATAAATAAGAAAGTATAAAAAAAAAAAAAAAGAACTGGCTGATCCCCCTGGTAGGTCTGTTCAACAGCTCTCTAAGTGGTTCCAAAGGACTGCAGAGTGGCAGACATACTTCCGCTCCATATGAGGGGGAGCAAGGAACAAGCAAGGAACTACATATCTGTCAGTCTTACCTCTATTGTAGGAAGATGATAGAGTAACTGGTCAAAAAAGATATTGTGGACTACTTGGAGAACATCGGTCTCCAGGATAGTAAGCAGCATGTATTTGTGTCAAGGGGATCTTGTCAGACTAACCTGATAGTTTTCTTTGACTGTGTGACGAGGGAATTGGATTGGAGCCACACTGCGAATCTGCTGTACTTCGACTTCAGCAAGCCTTTCAACTCGGTGCTCCACTGACACTTGCTGAAGAAGATGGAGTATCTGGGTGCAGCTAAGGTCATAGTAAACTGGGTAGGTAACTGGCTAAAGGGGAGGCAGCAGATGGTAGTGGTCAATGGGGTTAAATCAGAAGAGAGGGAGGTCAAGAGTGGGGTACCACAGGGATCTGTCGTTAGTCTGGACCAGTCCTCTTCAATGTTTTCATCAGCAACATTAGTGAGGGAATCTAGGAGAGGTTGTGTCTCTTTGCAGATGACACTAATATCTGTGGGAGGGGGGACAGTGACGAGGGAATACAGAAAATGCAGAGAGACTTGCAAAAGCTGGAGGGGTGGTCAAGGGTTTGGCAGCTGAAATTCAGTGCCAAAAAGTGCAAGGTGATGCACCTAGGGAACAAGAACCCCAGAGCAGAGTACTGGATGGGAGAGGTGAGACACAGTACCACAACTGAGGAATAAGACTTTGGAGTTATCATCAGTGACTCCCTAAAGCAATTGAATCAGTACAACAAGACTTGTAGCAAGGCAAGTAGGATGCATGGCTGTATCAGGAGGGGCACTGATAGCAGAAAAGGGAGGTAAAACTTTCCGTGTGTAGATCCTTGGTGAGGCCACAGATGGAGTGCTGCACCCAGTTCTGGGGTCTTCACCTCAGGAAGGATAGGGATAGGCTGGGGACAGTGCAGCACAGAGTAACAAAAATGATTCAGGGCCAGCAGGGCGTGTCCTATGAGGAGCACCTCAAGGCACTGAAAGTGTACTCGCTGGAGACTAGAGGGGAGAGGGGAGATGTGATAGAATCCTTCAAATTCCTAAAAGGAATCAACAAGATGAACTGCAGGGAACTTTATGACTTTAATACTAAATCACGGTCACGTGATCATGAGTGGAAGCTAACAGGAAGGAGGTTAGAGTGGTGAAGCTGTGGAACAGGTTACAGCTGAGGTGGTGGGTGCAAAAAATGTTAGTGGTCTTAAGCATGGCTGGGACAGAATGAAGGGTACAGTGATTGCTTGGGGCATCAGAATGGGAGAGGAGAATGGGGTGGTGGTGGTGATGGCTAGGACCTATTAGGAGCAGTAGGCCCTGGAGCTAAACAGGGAACTCGGACAGATTAAATGGATGTTTAGTCTTTTTCTGCCATCGTCTGTGTTTCTATGTTTCTGTGCTGGGCACAGTCTTAAGCTGGAGGGTGGGCGGTCAGGAAGCATTTCTTCACAGAGAGGGTGGTGGACACTTGGAATGCACTGCTGGAAGAGATCATCTCATTGAAGACAGTGGGCAGCTTTAAGAGAGGCTGGGATAGGCATAGGGGGAAGGTAAGGATCATGGGTAGGGAGGATGGGAGGAGTGAGGAGACAGGGCAGGGACATTAGCTCAAGCTGTGGACCCTGCAATACGAGTGGACTTGATAGATCAAATGGCCTTCTTCTGTTGGCTTCTTCGTATGTTCATATGTTCGTATGTATATCTTAGAGATTGGATTGATTAAGTCAGGTGCTTCCACTTAGCGCGGTCCTTCTGACACAGGGTGACAGGATTGTAATAACCCCCTTTCCCAATGGTAGGGGGCAGGGTTGTTACTACTCATACCCTTTACAGGGATTTGATGCCTTTGCATCAGCCTCTGAGGGATAGAGGGGACGGGAGGAGCATTGCCCTATTAAATGGGCTCCCCTGCCCCAGAGGGAGTTTTTTTTGTCAAGAAGCCAGTGGGAGTGGACTAAGGGGCAGGCAAGTCCAGGTGTGCGGGGGAAGGTGTGTCATGGGCCTGATATCTTTGCTGGCCATTGCCCTCAGGCAGTGAGTGAAGAACCGGTGCAGTATCATGTGCCAGGATGCTGTCTACAGAATGCTCGCTAGCAGGCCAGCTTCACAGCTGGATACAGTTCATGGCACTGATATACTCCCAGAGAGACAGGCCCAAAATGAGATTCATCAAAGTGGCTGGCTCAGGACACAGATACACAGACAATGACAGCTGAAAAAGACCAATGGTCTAGCCAGTCCATCAGTGGTTCCCTATCTAACACCAGGACCTAATGTTCATCCAGGATCCTAGCCCTCCCCATCCGCCACCCTATTCCACTCCCAGTTTTTGTTGTCCCTAGAAGCCAATATACCCTTCACTCTGCCTAACTATGCTTGACACTATTAACAGTTTTATTGCCCACCACCTCATCTGGTAGACTTCCACGGTTCCACCACCCCTTCAGTAAAATAATACTTCCTCATGTCCCTCCTGAACCTCCCTCCTGTCAGTTTCCACTCATGTCCTCATGACCTCGATATGGTGCTTATGCTGAATAATTTCCTGCAGTTCATCCTGATTATTCCCTTCAGGAACTTGAAGGTCTCTATCATATCCCCCATTTCCCTTCTGGTCTCCAGCGAGTACATGTTCAGAGCCTTGAGGCGTATCTCATAAGACCTGTCCTGTTGGCCCCGAATCATCTTTGTCACCTTTTGCTGCACTGTCTCCACTCTGACCTTATCTTTCCTGAAGTCAGAACTCGAGATCTGGGTATGTGCACAGTACCCCAGGTGTGGTCTCACCAAAGATCTATACAGGGGGAGTATTACCTATTAGCTTCTGCTATCAGTACCACTCCCCGTACAACCCAGCATGCTATTTGCCTTACTATAAGTGTTAGTGTACTGGCTTGACTGAGGGTGTCACTGATAATAATTCCTAGGACTTGGGAGTACAGCTCCCAATGCAGGCTCCCACCTGGGTACAGAGTGCATGGTCACCTTCGAGGCCCAGGGGTGACAAGGTCAGGGCCACCTGCTGTTTCAGGGGTGTTGCATGGTACACCTAGATGCCTGGCCAGGAAGGACCTTAGGCACTCAGATGTTCTGCCACAGGAACTAGGACCAGAAACAGTATCAGAACCTGGACCAGAACTAGTACCAGCACCAGTGCCGGTGCCAGGGCTCGTGTGACACAATATGAGTACTCTGTTTTTATAGTTATAGAACAGATCTGGAACGCGTTGGCCTAATTTGAGTGTTTTTATTATTATGTCATTAAACTAGACAAAAGCACATGCTTCCAATTTTACATTAGAAAGATTCATTACAAATGTCATGACAAGAGTTATTATTTTCTTTAATCAGCAAAAGCAGTAAGCAACATAACTATTTCTTATGTTTAGAAGCAGAAAGTAAATTAACTACGGGTATTAACTACATGTGTCAGTGGCTCAGCAGGTTGCACACTTGCCTCTAAGGCCAGAAGATCAGAAGGCTGTGGGTTCTATCCCCACACCAGGCACTTGGGTTAAAATCCCAATACTGACACTGTGGTGCAGTACGAGGGGGGGTGTTGCACTCCTGAGGTGCCGTCTTTCAGAAGAGACGTTAAACCGAGGTCCCATCTGCCTGTTCAGGTGGATGTTAAAGATCCCATGGCACTTCTCGAAAAGAGTAAGGGAATTTTTTTATTCAAAACTTAAAACAAAATGTACAAAGTCGTATTACTTCATACAAAATCATAATGAAAGAAATCAAAAACATAAATAAGTATTACATCATACATGAACTTCAAACATAAGTAATCCACATTTCTACAAACCCCCTTCCCCACTAAAAGAGTATGGGAATGTTTTATTCACAACTTAAAGGAACATACAAAACAAATCAGTATTTCTTTATACAAAGACAGAAAAAGGAGAAAACGTAAATACAAAAGAGTATTACTGCATACCTTAAACCCTAAAACATAAATAACAATACTGTAAGTATACCCCCTCCTCCTCCCTACTAAAAGAGTAGGGGAATGTTGTATGATAAATTTCCAGAAGCAAAACAAATACAAAACGGAGGTAATGCACACAAAATCATATACAAATCATAAAAATCAAAGAAGTATTACAGTCAAACATGTTCAAAACTATATTCAAATAAATCTGTAAAGCCTAAAGTAAATCCTAAAACTGAAAAACCACTGCTCCCCCCACCAAAAGAGCAGGGGAAGAGTGGAAAACAAAATAAACAAAAATGTATTGAGTCATACAAAATCATAAAGAAA
Source organism: Neoceratodus forsteri (assembly GCA_016271365.2). NCBI lineage: Eukaryota > Metazoa > Chordata > Ceratodontiformes > Ceratodontidae > Neoceratodus > Neoceratodus forsteri. The sequence goes on along the minus strand of CM057449.1, from coordinate 142,310,613 downwards.
GAAAAATCAAAAAAACTGAAAGAAATAGAACATTATACAGAAAAAATAAACCCGAAAAACAGCATATCGAAAGAAATCCCCTTTCTGTTCCCATCTCACTACAAGAGAAGGGGAGGATTTTGTATGTAGAAACTACCAGATCAAATAAATGCGTAACATTAGTTTAGTTTAGTTTATTGTTCTAGGAATTATTACCTTTGAGCCAATGGCTCTTTTACAAAGGTTCCACGTCATCAATGTACAAACAAACAAGACATGTTACATAGAATGGTCAGCAAATTATAAAGGTTTCAATAAGCCAGTATAATACAGTACATCACAGGAAAACAACAAAACATTGGAGGAATGGTCAAGGTGGGAAGGGTAGGAGGAGATATGGGGAGGGGAGCAGACTTAGAGTAGTTAGAGGTACTCAGATGCCTTTGTCAAGAAAGGAGCAGAGGAGGAGGAGGATGAAAAAACAGTAAAAACAGCCATGAGGGAAGAATCATTAGTCAAGGCAGTCACAGGAGCTAGAGGCTGAGAGGTGAGAGTAAAGCATAGATTTGAAAGCTCCTAGTGATGTGGAGGATGTAATGAGTGAGCTCAGGGCATTGTACCAGCTGGGGGCACGATAGGCAAAAGATCTTTGGCCCTGTGTGGTCCGGCATCTGGGGACCTGAAGAGGCTGGTGTTCCAATCTTCTGGTGGGACGGATGTTGGTATTTGGGCAAAGTAGGTCCTGGATACATGGCGGAGTGCGGCCCAAGATGGATTTTTTTGCCATCAAGCATGTGAGGTACCTTATGCGATTTGAGAGTTGCAACCATCCTGTTTCAGCGTAGAGCTCACATGTATGAGTACGTCTTTGCGCTCCGGTGAGCAGCCGACAAGCCTTGTTTAGGGTGGTTGTGATGCGCCTTAGTGCGGTGGTAGTGGCACAGCCTTATGATAATTAGCCATAGTCTATGATTGAGATGACAGAGCTTTGGATAGCAATCCTCAGCGCAGCTTGGGTAAGGAATTGCCGTTTTCGAACAGGATACCAATCGCGCTGGTTCACCGTTTGCTGTGTTATCAATGTGGGTGCAGAAGGAAGGCCTTGATCAAAGGTGATTCCAAGGTATTTAAATGTTGACACTTGTTCAAGGGTATTTCCTGGGTATGTTTTGATAGTAAGTGGAATTTGTCTTTTTCTGTTTTGTGGACTGGAGAAAAGCATGGATTTTGTTTTTTTGTGATTTAAGACCAGCTTGTGATCTAGGAACCACTTTTCAACATTGGAGAAACAACTCCTGGTGGGGGACTCCATTGTTAGGAAGGTAGAACTGGGGGAGGAAGGGGAGAGGGAGGTAAGGTGCCTGCCTGGTGCCATGGCTTGCAGGGACAGGAAGCGAATCCTCAGGATTGCCGGAGCAGCTGCACAGGGGAGGGAGCTGGATGTCATTGTCCACCTAGGGACAAATGACCTGGCTAAGAAAGGGATTAGAGAAGTGCAGGAAGAGTTTGTGGAATTGGGGAGGGGCCTTAGTCAAGTAGCACGACGGTAACCTTCTCGGAGGTGCTACCCATCTATGGCATAGGAGAGGCTAGGTGTTCGCACCATGGGATTCAATCAGTGGTTGAAAACTGGTGTGGAGCTCAGGATTTGGCTTCATTGGGGACTGGGGTCCACCTGGAGTGACGCAGTTCATACTGGCATGATGGGCTGCATCTGTCCGGGAGGGGAACCAGGATCCTAGGTGATAGGTTTAAATGCTTCATTGGCAAGCTTTTAAACTAGCCAAGGGGAGGCACTGGAAAGAGCAGGAAAATCCTAGCCCCCCAAATAATCACGGTAGTAAGTGTGGCAAACACCAACATAGAGGTGTCGATAGGAGAAGAGCAGGGTAAATGGAGAAAGTGACAAAGGCAAGAAGGACAGGGATGGGGCAAAAGAGGCGTAAGGCCATCAGGAAATGGAGTGTAATGAGTACCAATGCCTCGCAGTCTGGCAACAAGCTCCCTGAGCTGATGGCCTTAATGGAAGAGGGATGCCTGGATATCGTAAGCAGTCACAGAAACATGGTACACAGAGAACCATGACTGGGATGTTAACATACCAGGGTACATAACCTACAGGAGAGACAGGCAGGGGAGAAGAGGGGGAGGAGTAGCTCTCTATGTAAAGGAAGGATAAAAGCAACTGAACAAAAGAGTAAACAGGGAGGAGAGGAGGCACTGTGGGTCACCTTGGAGACTGGAAAGGGCACCACAATCTGCACAGGGGTTGTGTACAGACCCCCATGTCAGGGGGAAGGAATGGACAAGGATATGATAGAAGGCATTCTTAGAATGGCAGAGAAAGGGGCGATACTGTTGATGGGAGACCTGAATATGCCAGATGTTAACTGGAGCACATTTGCTGCAGCCACATCCAAGAGCAGGGCCATTCTTGATGCCCTACAGGTGGCAGGCATTAGACAGCTAGTTTCGGAAGCCACTCGTGAGGGAGCAATCTTAGACCTCGTCCTCTCAAATGGGGGCAGTAAGAGGATCTCAGATCTAGAAGTGGGTTGCCATCTGGGGACAAGTGACCATCAAGCAGTGTGGTTCACGATAAACTCAGCTACAGAGTCAAGCCATACAAAAGTGAGGGTACTGGACTTTAGGAGGGCTGACTTTGGCAAGATGGGAGAGTGCCTCAGAAAAGTACTAGCAAACAGGCTAGAAGGAGGTGTGGAGCAACAATGGGGAATTATCAAAACTGCCATCACAGAGGCAACAAGCCTTTGTGTGAAGCAAATGAACAAATCAAAATGAAAGAAAGCCACTATGGTTCTCAAAAGAGGTGGCTGTGAAAGTCAGGAAGAAAAGATAGCATTCGGAAGTATAAGGAAACACAGAAGGAGCAGGACAGAGAGCTGTACCAGTTAAGGCAGAAGGAAGCAGGGAGGGAAGTCAGAATAGCAAAGGCCCAAACTGAGGAAAAGATAGCCAACTCAGTTAGGAAGGGGATAAAACCTTTATAGGTACATCAGCGAAGAGAAAGACAAAGGGAGGGATAGTGAGGCTGAATAGAATGAACAGTGGGTGGGCAGAGGGGGACAGTGAAAAAGCAGGAATACTGAACGAATATTTCTGCTCAGTATTCACAAAAGAGGAGGGGGAAGTGCCTAATCCAATTAACAGAAGCACTCTTGATAGGGGGTCGATCCCAGTCCTTTCACAGAAGAAAGGGTTCTGCAAGAACTCCTAAAACTGAAGGTGGACAAAGCAATGGGTCCTGATGAAATTCACCCCAGAATTCTAAAAGAATTAAGGGAGGAACTAGTGAACCACTGGCTACTCTTTTTAATAAATCATGGGAGGATGGTGTGGTACCTGAGGACTGGAGGAAGGCGGATGTGATTCCCCTTCACAAAGTGGGTCCAAGACAGAGGCAGGAAACTACAGACCTGTCAGTCTGACCTCTGTGGTAGGGAAAGTGATGGAGTCACTTGAAGGAAAGAATAGTCGAGTACCTAGAGGCCAGTGGAGCACAGGACCCAAGGCAGCATGGGTTCACAGCGGGAAGGTCATGTCAGACGAATCTAATAGATTTCTTTGACTGGGTGACCAAAGTAGTAGACCAGGGAGGGGCTGTGGACATGGCCTACCTAGACTTCAGCAAGGCATTTGACACAGTCCCACACAAAAGATTAATAGTCAAATTAACCAGCCTGGGAGTGGGACCCAAGGTGGTAGCCTGGGTAAAACATTGGCTGGACAACAGGACACAGAAGGTAATTGTAAATGGAGTCCATTCTGAAGAAAGGGGGGTTACTAGTGGGGTACCGCAGGGTTCAGTATTGGGTCCAGTCCTTTTTAATGTCTTCATCAGTGACATTGCAGAGGGACTGGAAGGAAAAGTATGCCTTTTTGCAGATGACACAAAAATCTGCAACAGGGTTGATACACAAGGAGGTGGAAGGATGAAAGGGACTTGGCAAGGTTGGAGGAATGGTCAGAGGTATGGCAGCTAGGATTCAATGCAAAGAAGTGCAAAATAATGCACCTGAGAAACAAGAACCCAGGAAAGAATACACAATGGGTGGGGAGGTAGTAACAACAACAAAAAAGGAAAGGGACCTGGGGGTAATCATATCAGATGACCTTAAGGTTAGCAAGCAATGTGAGAAGGCAGTAGGGAGGGCTGGGGTATACTGGGATGTATAAGGAGAGGCATCAGCAGCAGAAAACAGGAAGTTGTTATCCCTCTGTACAGACAGTTGGTGAGACCCCATCTGGAGTACTGTGTCCAGTTCTGGAGACCCCATCTCCACAAGGACATAGACAGGATAGAGGCAGTCCAGAGGAGGGCAACTAAAATGGTGCAGGGTCTGCAAGAGAAGCCATATGAGGAGAGACTAAAGGAGCTTAATATGTATACCCTTGAGGAAAGAAGGGAGAGGGGGGACATGATAGAAACTTTTAAGTACCTCAGTGGAATCAACAAAGTCCAAGAGGGTAGCATTTTCAGAAAAGAGACTTGCAAGAACAAGGGGACACAATTTAAAGATAGAAGGAGGGCAGTTCAGGGGCAATGTGAGGAAGTATTATTTGTGAGGAAGTATTATTTCACAGAGAGGGTAGTGGATGCATGGAACAGCCTTCCTGAGGAGGTTGTGGGGTCTAAAACTGTGGGAGAATTCAAGAATGCATGGGACAGACATAAGGCAATTCTTGTGGGGGTAGGAAGAAATAGGCTGTTGGTTAACTAGGAGCTGCGGCCTATCCTGTAGGTAGGGAAATGGGCAGACTAGATGGGCCTAGCGGTCCTTATCTGCCGTCAAAGTCTATGTTTCTATGTAAGTTGCAGGCTCTGGAGTAAGGGTTTCGGGTCCTTATGAGAGGAGAGAATCACAGCATCATAAGCATAAAGGATTATTTGTTCTGGGCAGGATTTGAGGAGAGAGTTTAGGAAAAGGCTGAAAAGGAGGGGGGCCTAGGATTGACCCCTGTGGAACACCTGAGAGGACCGGTTTCGAGTCTGAGAGAACTTCTGAGATTTTTAGTGATTGAGAGCGTTGGGCCAGGTAACCTTTAACCCAGGCACCTGGTCCTTCTGAGAGCCCAAGACTGTGTAGTTGTGTGATAAGTAAGCCATGGTGAACAGTATCAAACGCCTTTGTTAGGTCAACGAAAACAGCTCCGGTTTGATATCCTTTGTCCAAGGCAGTGTGAATTTCTCCTGAGAATTCCAGTAGGGCAGTCGACATACTGTGTCCTTTCCTAAATCCATGTTGCTGCAAGCAGAGTATGTTATACTTATGCAGGTAGTCTGAGAGTTGATCAGCCACAATGCATTCGAGGGCCTTGGAGAGGGGTGGAAGTATAGATATAGGCCGATAGTTTCCTGGTAGGGACTTGTCGCCACTTTTGAACACTGGTGTGACTATAGCAGACTTCCATTTGCTGGGAAATTGACTAAGGCAGAGGGAGAGATTGAAAATTTTGGTGAGTGGGTGCACCACCTCTTCCAGGGTAAGGGACAGAATGTTAAGATCAATAGTATCACTGCTTGCTCTGGATTTAGAGATAGCCTTTTTTATATATTTGTAGACTTCATGTGCCTTAACTATTTTGAAGTGGAAAAGCGGTTGGTCAGGTGAGGCAGTAGGAGATGTTAGTTTTGGCGAGTCCGTGTCCGAGAAGAAGTCCGGTGGGAGGACCCCACTGAGGTCAGTGAAAGTTTTATTTAAGGCCTTTGCCAAGACCATTGGGTCTAGGGTAGTGTTTCCATCGACAGTCATTATAGTGGGAGAGGATTTGGACTGCTTACCCATGATATTTCTGATGTTGTCCCAGAATGATCTCCTGTCACCCCAGGAGTTTGCGAGGGCATTTTTGAAATAGGAGCTCTTCATTAGTCGGATTTGTTTGGTACATTGGTTTCTTGCCTGTTTATACTTCTGGATATCCGTCAAGGAGCCTGTGGCTCTGGCTATGGCCCAGAGGTGGTCCCGAGCTTTGAGTTTGGCCAGTAGTTTGGCCGTGAGCCAGGGATTTGAGAGTGCTTTGACTTTATGCTTTTTTACTGGTGCGTAGGTGTCACAGGCAGTGTTGAAAGTTGTGATAAAATAATCTAGGGCTGCATCAACATCTAGAGTATTGTATATTGGGGACCAGTCTTGCTGTAAAAGACAGGTCTTGAGCTTAGTAAGGTTTCCATGGGGTAGCACTCTGCTTGAGATGGTTTTTGGAGGTGGTTTTTGGAACTTATTTGTCCAGGTACAGATCACAGGGGAGTGGTCACTGAGAGTGTCCGGGAGAACAACTGTGTTTTTTATGCGGGCTGGGTGGCTAGCAAGGATCCAGTCAATGAGAGTGCAAGTTCCAATTTTGTAGTTTTTTCTAGTGGGGGAGCTCACCATCTGCGTTAGGTTAGCTGCTAGGATAGCATCCTTGAGGGACCAACGTCTGATGCGAGCCAATTTATGTTAAAGTCACCAAGGAGTAGGAGCTCGGTGTCAGGTGGCTGTGATCTTACAAATTCAAGAACAGTCTGGAGGCCAGACCTTTGATCTTTAGGAGGGATATAGACAGCGGCCACAATAAGCACTTTATTTTGGGCACCAAGTAGTAGCTTGACAGGGAGAAATTGCACAGAGGAGTTAGTGGTGGAAAAGCAGACAGGGTCGCTAGAGAGGTTGTCCTTAATGTAAATAGCACAACCCACCCCCTTTTATTAGTCCTGTCCAGTCTGAAAATATTGTAGCCTTGTAGTGAGATGGCATGGTCTGGAGTGCTTGGTGTCAGCCAGGTTTCAACAATGGCTAGTATGTCGGGATTGTGTTGACTGGCAAAGACTTGAAGGGATGCCAGTTTTGGAAGGAGGCTACAGATATTTAAGGTGGCGATGGTGAGACCCCCTCCATTTTTGCTAGATTTGTTACCCTGGTAGAAACAGGGCCAGGGTTTGGATGAACACTTCCTGACATCAGAAGGAGGAGGAGCAGGAGTTTAAGGGACATCTGCTGCAGCTCATAGTATGACATGTAACGCCTCTGTTTCTTGTTAGTTTGAGTACAGTGTAGTCGTTTAGGATCCCAGCGTAGGGTAATGGCTAGGAGCAGGTGTCGATTTGCCAACTTCCCAGCAGCGTGAGCTGTCATTTGCATCCAGTCCTTTGTAGGAGAGGTGCCACAAGTGAGGGTAGGGAGGATTTGCCAACTAGTTCATACTCGGACCTCTGGGAAAACCTCTCTTGTTATTCCTAGAGCTAGGACCTCTCACGGCCAAAGAGCCTTCAGCTTTAGGGCCCCCTCCTGGTTCCACACACTGCCCCCCTCCATCTCCGAAGCTCCAACTAGATCGTGCTTCAAAACGTCCTTACGGAACCACCTTGTTAACACCCGAAGCTGTAATTGCCACTAGTCAAAGCCGTACTCAATACTAATGACAAAGCTTACTACTAAGCTGCTAAGGACAACATAACTCTGGTATTGTTTGCATCAATCCTACCTGTACCAGCTTGTTTGTATCTATGTCTTAAGTTAGTGTTATACTGTGTTATACTGTTATACTGTGTATTTTCGTTTGTCTTACTGTGACAAGGTACCTTTGTAAATGAGCCTATGGCTCAAAGGTTTTCCAAACTGCTGTCTAAATAAATAAAAATAAATAAATAAGGTGCCAGGTTGCTGGTATAGAGCTTGAATGGTTAGTGTGAGAGGTAGAGGAGACTGCAAATGTTTACTGTAGCAAGGGTGAGTGTTCCTGAGTGACTCATGGTGAGCTACTGTGGACCAGAAAACTGATTGTTACTGTAGATCAAAGACCCAGAAAGTGTTAAATTCCTGAAGGTGATGAACATTAGCCTAGGGCATATGCAGGATGTAAAAATCCTTTGTTAGAATCTTCCCTTTGTTCTCCAAAACAGTTGTGAATAGACCTCAAAGACAAGCAGACATCCTTTAAGAAAGTCAAACGGAAATGTGGATTCAATGCAGCACTCCACAACCCAGAAACTTGTATAAAAGATTTACTGACCTCACTTTTGCTTTTTGATGTCTTCCAAAAAAGTTGATTTATGATGAGAATGCCTATACCTGGTGGTGATGTTTTGTAGTTTCTTAGTCCAGGAAATGTTCATAGATGTTATGTCCAAGAATGGTCCAGTTCCTCCAAGTAGAAACACATGAAAAACCACAAAAACTAAACTACTGACAGAGACAAACACAAACAGCCAGCCACACATGCCTGTGATCCTTGGATCTGATATTAGAACTGATTATACAACAGCATCCTGTCATCAGAATGCTAGTATAACAAGGCTATAACATTAGTAGCGTAGTCTTGAAAAAAATAGACAACTAAAATAAAAGACATAAGTAGTCAAAAACATACATTCTATTACCTGGACTCAAATGAATTCGCAAAATTAAAACCAGAAACTACAGAACAAATACAAAGTAAGACAACATAGAAACATAGAAGTTGACGGCAGATAAGGACCACAAGGCCCATCCAGTCTGCCCATTTCTTTTTCTACCTTATGAATGTGCCATTGGCCTTTGCTCTGTCAATGGCCTATCTATTCATACTCATCTGTATTGATCCCTTATGCCTATCCCATGCCTGTTTGAAGCCCTGCACTGTATTCATATCCACCACTTCCTAAGGTAGGCTGTTCCATGCATCCACCACCCTTTCTGTGAAAAAGAACTTCCTCACATTACCCCTTATCGGCCTTCCTCTAATCTCATGCCGTGTCCTCTTGTCCTGCTTTTTTTCTTATATTGAAACATGTTAGACTCTTTCACCTTGCTAATGCCCTTAAGGTGTTTGAATGTTTCAATCATATCACCTCTTTCCCTCCTTTGATCTAGGGTATACATATTGAGCTCAGTTAATCTGTCCTCATATGTTTTCTGATACAGTCCCTGCACCATTTTGGTTGCCCTTCTCTAGACTGCCTCAATTTGGTTAATGTCCTTGTGAAGGTGTGGCCTCCAGTACTGCACACAGTACTCCAGATGGGGCCTAACCAGTGTCTTGTAAAGAGGGATTATTACCTCCCTCTTCTGACTTGTCATACCACTACTAATACACCCCAACATCCCTCTAGCCTTAGCTACTGCCTTAGTGGTCTGCTTGGAAGATTTCTGGTCATTGGTGATGATGACGCCCAAGTCTCTTTCTTCCCTTGTGACTGTCAGCAACTCCCCTCCCAGCCTATAGCTGGCTTCAGGGTTTCTCTTTCCTATGTGCATGATCTTGCACTACTTTGAGTTAAACCCCAGTTGCCACTCTTCCGACCATTTTGCTAGTTTATCCAGATCTCTTCTCATTCTGCTCACGCCATCTGGATCATCTACTCGGTTGCAGATCTTGGTGTCATCTGCAAACAGACAAACCTTACCCTCCAGCCCATCTGCAATGTCACTGATGAAGATATTGAAGAGGACTGGCCCCAGGACTGATCCCTGAGGTACCCCATTTGTGACTTGCATCTCTTCTGACTGTATACCATTTACCACCACTCTCTGTTTTCTGCCCATCAACCAGTTTGCCACCCAGTTGACCAACGTCTTACCCACCCGAGCCTACCCAGCTTATTAATCAATCTTCTATGTGGAACAGTATTGAAAGCTTTGCTGAAGTCAAGGTAGGCGACATCAATTGCTCCCCCTTGGTCCACCACTCTGGTTACCCAGTCAAAGAAATCTATGAGATTAGTTTGACAGAACCTTCCTTTTGTAAACCCATGCTGTCTTGGATCCTGTGCTCCTATGGATTCCAGGTGTTGCACTATCCTTTCCTTAAGGAATGTCACCATAATCTTGCCCACTACTGAGGTAAGATTGACTAGTCTGTAGTTCCCTGCCTCCTCCCTGCTACCAGTCTTGTGGAGTGGGATCACATGAGCCCTTCTCCAGTCTTCTGAGACCTCTCCTGTGCTCAGAGACTCACTAAACAGTTCTGATAATGGCTCTGTATCAAAATATAAACCATGATATATTCCAACAAGAAGGTCATAATCTGAGAAAAAAAGGGATCTCAATAAAAAAGGGGGGGAGGGTACACCCTAATCAAACCCCCACCTGAGTATGAAACCAGAAACTACCAAGTCCTCTCATCCTGTGTCTAGCCAAGTCAAAAGTTTCAATTTTTTCCCATAAATATGGGAAGGAAGCTTCTCTTGGTCTTCTTTCCGAATACATAAAACAGCCTTGTTGACTGTCCAGAATAATTGATCCAGAGTTATAAAACATTGTTGTAGGGACCATTGACATCTGACTTGCCAAACGTGGTACTTAATGCACCCCAAAATACCATGAAAAAGGGTTACATCATAGTGGCTCCCAGAACTATAGACAATACCCAGTAACAAATTATCAGGTTATAAATTAATAAACGGAGAGGAGGCCCAATGGCAAGATAGAATCTCCCAAAATTGTTTAACTTAGGGACATAAAAAAACAAATTTTTCATAGATTCATCTGGGTCCTGACACATGTTTATTCATGGACAAGCCTGTTCTGAGATACTTTTGTGCCAAAGGTTGCCCTTAACGTTAAGCTTCCCATGGACCCCCAACCATGTTACATCCCACATGCAGGGGGGCATAGTGGAGTAAAGTAACATGTCCTTATTATTCGATCATTCTCCCTGTGGTCTGTCCACTAAGTCAGGGGATTGGAAAAAATAAGAAGATTAGACAGCTGTGTAAAAATCCTTCCTTTTATTATGCAAAATTGTGGATTTCATCATGTTCCATAATTTGAGTTTCCCCAAAACAGTAGTAAAAATAATTGGGAAGACCATGTATATGTTTTTGTCGTGCAATAGGTGCGTCCCATCCCCAATCTTCCAGCCATGGGGAGATAAGATCAGATACCCGGGGAGACCAGAGATGAGGGAGATTACATAATAAAGGCCGAATATTGACATATAAAAAAATGGAAAAAAAGAAAACAATAGGATGCACCATGTGCAAACCACCCTGTTCTTTAGGGAGATATAATATTCCTCTTTTTATTGGGTTCAATCGACTTCCCCAAACAGCCTGAAAGAATACACTGAGCAGAGAAGTCTCCGAATGCTTGGGTAGAGAATAAATGGCAGCCAGATGAAAAAAAAACACAATTAAAAAGGTTTTAATCATAAAAACCCATTTCAACTTTGACATCCTCCACTTATTCCAGAGATGTATCTTGGTCATGGCTTCCTTAATAAACTTGCCCCAATTATATTCACCTACATTATCAATGCCAAAATAAATACCCCAAATTTTAACTTCAGAGAACACTACCGGAATACCCATTACCACGTCTTATAAACATTCATCCCCTCCAAGATAAAGACACTTACTTTTCAGCCGGTTGATTTGAGCTCCTGTTCCTTCCACAAAAGCCGTTGTCACTGCTTCGGCAGCCTTACTAGAGGGAATATCTGCCAAAAGAAGGCAAAGTTCATCAGCATACGCTATCGTGCGAACCTCAGGAGATGTACTATTAAAAGAAAGCCCTCTAATGGTCTCAGTCGAGTTCAGTTTCACTAAAGGGGGTCTAAAGCTAAAATGTATAATAAAGGGCTGAGGGGACAGTCCTGGCGCACACCCCTAGTATGTCTGCAAAATCTACCAGTCCAGCCATTGACATATGGAGCTACCTCAGCCTGTGCGTAAATCCCCTTAATCCAAGACAAAAAGGAATCGGGAAAGCCAAATGAATGCATACAGTTCCATAAATAAAGGCAAGGTACTTTGTCAAATGCCTTCAGTTGATCAGGGCTGAGCAAAACACCCATAACCTCCCCCAATCTGCTTCTATCAAAGATTTATCTTAGTAAAATCAGAGCATCCATAATAGTCCTACCAGGCACAGAACAAAATTGGGAAGCATGGATAATAACATTTAAAACTATTGAAATTTGATTACTTAACAATTTAGTCAAAATTTTACTATCAGAGTTCAAAAGTGTGATTGGCCTCCAGTTCCTTAAATCTACTTTATCACCGGTTTTATAAAAAAAAAATCACTAAACCCTGATTAAAACTATAGGGGAAACTCCCTTGTTCCAAACTGATAACATACATCTGGAGCAATTCAGGCCCTAGAGTCTCAAAAATAAAAGGAGAAAGCTCATTAGGAAGGCCATCATTCCCCGGTGACTTCCCTCTAGGCAAAGCTTTAATTATCGTTTCCAATTCTAAGATAGTCAGGGGTTGGGCGAGGGTAGAAACAAACTGCATCAGAATCTGAGGCAAAGAACAAGAGGCCAACCAGGTATCCACTTTTTCTGCTGAAAGTGTCTGGTCCGCCTTAAATAGTTGAACCAGAAATTTGTCCAATTCATGCAAAATAGCCTTCTGGGATGTCACCGCATCACCAGAGGAAGTGATCAATTTTCTCATATCCTTTTTTTTCCTTTGCTGTGCACAGCTTTCAAAGAGATTAATGGTGCTCTGCCCACCCTGAACCCCAAATCACTGTTCTATTTCTAAAGCCTGTCTGCTCTCATAATGGACTTGTGCTAGTTGCTGTTTTACATCTTGTACCTCGACAGGGTCAACAAACTCTCCCCTATTCAATCAAGAATATGCCAGTGAGAGTTTGTGTCTAAGATTCTGGTATGAGGCATGTTTGTTCTTTCCTAACAACTTCCTTATACTCTGAAAATATCATTTAATATCCAATTTAGTCTTCTCCCACCATTGTTGGGCTGAATCATACAGAAAATACACAGATTTTCTTGCCTGAAGTAGGGAGAGAAAACCCCCTTTAACAACTGGAATGGACAATAAGAAGATGTTTAGTTTCCAACACCTGGTGCCTTTTGAGGTAGCCGGGTAATTGGAAATTGTAACTTGTAACAGCATGTGATCTGAAGTTGCAACCGGTAATAATAGCGGGGCTGTATACTGTAAGTTAGAGGAAACAAACTAATAGTCTATCCTAGACTGTCTTGTCCCAGAAAAATAGGTATATGCCCCCCCCTTTTCCTGCAGTATCAAAAACATCTATCAACCCAGTCAAACTAAGTATCTCATTTAAAAAATTGGGATCATGGTATAGCGTAGTACCATATGCCCCTCTATCCTGGGTTGTCCTGGTAATATTCAGATCACCTCCAAACAAGACATTCCACCTGGTGAAGAGGTATGGTTGTATTTTTGATGATGACTCAATTCTCTCAGTTTTCGATTGGGGGTTGTACACATTAATTAATCTAAAATCCAAATCATGTACAGAGACGTCCAGAAATAAGCATCTACCTGCTTCTATTTCAATCACATTAGTGACCTGAATTTCAGAAATGCAAAAGCAAATACCTATCCCAGAACATGCCACCTCCCCCTTCCCTGACCAATAACAGGGGCCCCGGAACCATGCTGCAGAGGCAGCATCAAAGTCTTCCATGGTATAGAGCCGTGTATCCTGGAAAAATATCAAATCTATGTCCTCAGAAAAAAAATCAAAAGTAGCTAGTCTTCTTTTAACAAACAAATGTTATTAATGTTCGAGGTAGTTACAGTGAGATCATACTCAAAAAGAGGTGATATTGTCGGAATAATCAAATGACAGACTATTTTTTTTGGGCACTCTTCCTAAGACCGGGCCTAGAACCCACTACCTTCTATTTAGGTTTTTGTGAGCGGTCCCATGTTACCACCTGCTCTCCCTCAGAAATATGTCCTATCGGAGAAGAGGACTGGGAAGCAGTATCCAAATCACCCTCTTCCATTCTATCTTCTACTGGCAGGACCTCAAACTGATTACTTCTCGGGACACTAGAAGCCATAAATAAACCCTCACCTGTAGCAATACAAGGGAGGTCAACAGAACGGTTACCACTAACAAGGGGGAAATCCAAATGGGGAGGTGGAAGTGCCATATTCCCTTCAGGAAGAGTAGCAACAAGAAGCAGGGGTGTGACCATAGCAGGCCCTGGGGTGTCTGGAACCACAGAAGATACAATTGTAGTCTGTTCCAGAATGACTACTGGGATGGGTGGCGTGGCACTCACATTAGTATGGACCTCAGGAACAGGGGAAGTGGGCCTAAGTAATCTTGGGGGTCTAGGCTCTAACAAAGTCCTCCCTGACCGGGCCGTGTTAAAATAAGTCTTGGACAGCAAAATCCGCATTATCAGTATTGTGTGATGCTACAGGACATTCAGTGAAAGTATGGCCAGGTTCATCACGAAATTACATAGGGGCACAATGTCATATTCTGACCCAGGATGGCCTACTTCCCCACATCTAAAGCAAACCACTTTGTCGCATGACGTACTGGTGTGTCTGGGCAACCCACACTTATAGCAGCGTCTCACCTGCCCAGGGTAAAATATAAACCCCTTATCCCGGCTGATGAAAAAACAATTCAGCAAATGCTGAAATTCATTATCCACTTGAAACAGTTTAACCTTCAGTCTCCATCCCCTATTCCAGAACCCATCAGAATCTAAAATCGGTTCTGGGGAGCCCTGGACATCACATTTTTTTCTCCATCCAACATAAAATATCTGTCACATTCACCCCTTCCTTTCTAAATAAAATGGTAACAATGCAAATGACTGCTTAGTAAGGGGAATGACCTGAAAAGGGGCCCAGAGTGGATTTGTTTTCAACAATACATATTTTGCCCAGAACCTTTCCAGAACCCCCTGTGTTCTGAAGCTTATGTCAAAAGTATGCTCACTGACAGCATGAATCAGAGCATAAACCTCTGAAGGGGGAAAAACCCAACAATTGCTTCAATAAGACCCGACCAACAAAAAATCTATCTGGCAGCTCTGGCATCCCTCCCAGATACCTTAGGTGGATGGCATTATGTCTTTTCGCCAGTTCCACAGGTTTATGAAATAGTGCAGCACATGTCTTTTTCCCTGTTTGTAAGTCAGGAGGGACTTCAATACGAACCTGCCCAGACAAGCCCCCTGTAGTAGTAATATCAGGCATCCTGTCCTGAACTGTAATATCAATATTGTCAGTGTTTGCAGCCGAAGAGGGAAGGGTTGAAAAAGTACCTGGCAAATCATTTCCTACTTCCCTACCATGTGCTCCATCCTGATGTGGTGTAGCTATCTCCAGGAGCACTCCAGAAATGTCCTGTCTGGTTTCCATGTGGGCCTGCGGCAGCAGGCTAAGTGGATCCTGGAATTCAGTATCAATGGCCAAGTGCTGTCCCAGTTCTTGATCCAGCCAGCATTTGATAACGCATCGTCCGCCCGCCAATCCTGGGTCACCAGGTGAATGTTGCAAAACCCACACCGCAGCAGGTGCTACAGCGACAGAATGCTGCACAGTGTCATTCTCAGCCTCTGAAAAGAACATTTTCACAGAGGAGGATTCCGGAGAAGGAGATGCATCCCTCAGGTGTTTTCTTTTGCGTTCTTCCTGCAATTTTGCTGAGGCCTCCGCGCACTCTTGGTTCTCTATCCGAATCCGTTCTTGCGACTCCTGTTGCAGCACAACTTCTGGATCCATAGCTACAGAATGTACAGTTTCCATCCGAATATTCTGCTGGGCCACTCCTACAGTGTTAGACACGCTCTCAGGGGAAGCCTCCACACATCCACATGCTGGCAGATCCAGCTCGAGACTGAGCTCCTCCAAGGTCCTGTGAGACAGCGTCCCCTATGAAGAGTAGGGGAATTTCCCTAGTGTTCTGGCCAAATTTCCCCCATTCACTAAAAATACTACCAACAGCTTAATCTGGTTCAATGTCAGTTGGCATACATCTGTATCCCCCTCTCCCAGGATGAAGCTGAAAATAGACAGAACTGTCTAGTCCTCCTTTCCCAATCAACAAAATCTAAATAAATAAATATGCCCAGCTGTCTTTTCTGCAATTCAGATTTTTGACTCAAGGGTGCCAGAAAAACCTTTCCTAAGTGAAATACACACATACACATTATAACAGCTGTCCTTACCTAATTTATGCGCCCAGTGCTTGCATACATATTATAAACAACTATCCCCAATAGCCTTACTGACTCTGTAGTCTTTGGCCACTCGATTTTACATGGCAGACTGTCAAATATTAGCAGCACAGAGCTGATTTTATTTCTTACCCCTCTATGACCCATCACCAAGTCTAATCGATACCCACTGAGACTGTTTCACATGGCGGCCATGTTCTAAGAGCTTGCCCTGGAGTGTCCTCCAGTTTGCAAAAAGACTAGAATATTTATCGTTTGTTTCAGGCTGGAGTTGCTCATAGATGGAAAATGGAATTTACAACTAGCGGCTATGACGAGAAATTGTCTCAGAATTTCTAGTAAATGATAGAATAAAAATATGGTTATTTACAAATGTCACCTTGTAGGAAAGGTGTTGTCATGGTATCTGGTGATTTCCATAATACTGTTACGTAAATGCTAAATATGTGTGAGACTAAGGTGTCAGATGTATGAAAAAATTTGTGTGAGACTAGGGTGTTACAAGCGTCAAAATACAAAAGATGCTAAGGGCCAGCGACCGGGTTCAAGGAATGCACCTGAGTCACTGAAGAGACCAGCCGGGGGGGGGGGAGAGAAAATCTGAGCATCCCAGAGACGGCTCTCCTTGTCTGGAGGGAGGGTGCAGTGTGCATCCGGTGCTAGAGGTACCCCTGGTGGAGGCTGGGGTTATCACAGCATCTGGGGCCAGCTTGACTCTGAGGGGTGGGATGGATGCTGGCATCATTGCACGCTCCTACCCCTCGCATACAGGGGGAAGAAAATCGAGCTGCCAGCCGCCTCCATGATGCCAGCCCTCGGCTCCAATTAGCCTCCAGGATGGCCCTCCCCGACCTATCCCATTGTCCACGGTACCGAAGGGAGTTCTGTGCTGTGGCCCCACCATGGGGGTAAGCTAGGGGGTATCAGGGAAGGGTTGCATTCAATATGGAGGTGGGAGTGAGGATTCGTGACCTGGCAGAATTACTGGGTGGCTCGCGGCCGCCAAAAATTACAATAAATAAAAAAAAAAATGCTAAGGGGACTTCTGAGAGAGCCGGTAAATATATATGTGTGTTATATTTTTAGAAGTGAAATTTAGAGGGATGAGGCCATGTTTTCTCTCAGGTCCTTCGCAGCAGCTAGTTTTTGGTTGGAATGCTTTTACCTGGCCTGCTAGTATCCATGCCCACTTCTTGAGGAAATGTTTCCCTGGTATCAGTTTCTCAACCTGACGATCAGAGGTGGGAGTTGAGCCCATGGCCCTAGAGCAGGAAAGTTAGAGGGATCCCAGGGAGGGAAGAGAATCTTGGAGTGGTACACCCTCAAGGAGGGTCTAACTGATGACCTGTGGGCCTGATGGGGATTCCCATGAAGAGGGATCACGGAAATGGTGGACATGGGAAGCGACATCGGTAAGCACGTAGCCAGGTCATCCACAGATGGTAAAGGATGAAAGCAAATGAGGGCCAGAGATACACACTAGGTTACATGAGGAGAGAGTTCCTGACATACTCGTAGGAGAGTGTCTCTGAGAATGTGTGAGGAGGGTCCCCAATCAGTTAAAGTCAGGCACTTGTAGCTGCACAATGAACATATGTTACAAAGTGCCGCAGCAAAAGCAGAGCTTCGGGTTATGTGAGTCCTGCCAGGTGTGTACTGGAGTTGGAAGTTCCTGGGTGCTGGTGTAACCTCTAGGTGGTGCTATCCCAAGGGCTACTACCCCTGTCTGTTTGACTACAGACAGGTTGAGGGGCCTAGGTCCTATGGCGGGTGCCTCCACCCAGAGGTCAGGGTTTGTAGTGGTTAGACTAGCTTGGTCACAGCCCTCTGGGACACTGAGAATCCCTTTTATTCCCACTAGTGGCTCACACAGTACACCGGAGTTACAGCCCCAATACCCCACATATACACACTGTTCACTCATATAGATACCACTTACCCTCGAGACTGATTCTGCAGTACATCTCTGAGGACCCCCTGTAAAGTAAGGTTAAACAACATACACAGCAAAACACAATACTGTTTCCATAAATACCAACACCACAGAGAGTATATAGTATAACAACAGCAAATCTGATTTATTAGGGGACAGTTACACGGAAGGGGGAAATCAGGTTAATAAGTGGCATTACATCACAGTACTGTGCACACATACAGGGTCTGAAAAGTCGCACTCTGGATACCCAGGTTGGGGGGGGCTAGCCAGGTCCGTTGCCTGGGGTTGGCCAGCAGGTGCAGATGGATAGGGCCCTGTAGACAAAAAGACATGCACAACACCCAATTGTAATCCGGAGCCGGAGGGCTCAGTCCATGAAGCAGTGAAACAACAAGAATTAGATGACACACTTTTGATTGGAAAACAAGCTGCAGGGGAATACCCTGATTTGTACTCACAATACCCAAGCTGAGGATCAGATGGAGAATGTCCTTCTGGATTGCCAGGAGAACAGGGCGTGGGGACAAGGTTCTTGTGACTGGACCCCACTGCAGTTGATAGCAAACGGATGTAGTCTGAATTAAGCTGGGGTTTACTTCCAGCTTCTGCCCACAGTTCACTGTACAGGGGATTTGAAATAGCGATTCCCCACAAACACTACGCACATTTATATGTAAAAGGAAAGTACTATACCAGGCAGGCTGACCCTCGTTCCCGACTACAATTACTGCAAGATACCCGTGAGAACACACAGCAGCTTCAGTTCCTGACAGACCGAGCGCAATTCAGCAATTTCTCCAGTCTTCTACAGGGTTAGCCTGGTTTCTACACTTCTAGTGCTTCTTTCTCCTCACAACACTGATTCAGTCCAAACTGGCACTCACAAAGGCTGCAGAGCGAAACTCAGGGCCTCACGTGTGCTTCCCACGCGAAACTATACACAGCAGAAGCACACAGCTCCTTCTCTCTTCACAGTCACAACTGATCTAATCTTTCCAGTCCCAGAGTAGGGTATTTCCTTTAGCTCCACACTATTCTGTTGGCTGGTTCAGCTGTCACTCACAATAAGACTCCCTCTGTTGGTGGAAAAAGGCACCAAGGTCAAAACTACATTTCCCAGAGTCACTGCCCATACAATCCCCTTGTGGCTGGCTCAAATTAAGAGTCCAAGTTCTGATTCATCCAAAGGCTCCATTTTAGGGCTCCCTTAACCCAGTTGGCCCAGCACAGCAGTTTAGGTCCAAAATGGAGGGGTAACACACACAGAGTCTCAGCTGCAATAAAGGTAGGTTAGACAAACTACAATTTTGCTAATGCTTTAAATGATTACAGGCAGACAGTTACAGCTTTCAGGTGGGCTCCCTTTGCACCTTCAGCGACATAGATGGAGCAGATTACTCTGCAGCTCGGGTGGGACTCGAGCATTAAATACACAGTCCCCCCATACAAACTAATTAAGTCTGCAAACAGACAACTCTTAAAGAGAGACAATTTGTGGGCTCAAATAGCACTCACTTGCAATCACATTTAAGCAGCTTAGACGCCAAACACCACCCAGGCTTGGAGCATTCAGGCAAGCTCCTGGAAGACTTTTGGGAAACCCCATTTGCAGGGGGGTTACACTCTTCCTGGCCTGGAAAAACTTGGCGTCCACATCAAGTAAGTACCCCCATAAGTTTCAATACAACCATACACATTTACATCAGTATCACATTAGGCTTATACATGTAATCGTCAGTCAACATATCACCTTACCAGAAACACATTTCTGAAACTTTTCAGTACATCACTTTTTACACAGTATTATATAGACATTGTACCATAACTCAGGTTATTACCTCCTATACATGAACCTGAAGAGAGGGGGCCCTTCCCTATCAGCTACCTTGGAGCTGGAAGGGGCAGGGGCACCATACCTAGAGGGCAACACAAGTAACTTAGAGTTAGCACTGATATTCAGTTTGGGCAATGAGCTCGGGGACACACACACTCCTTTATGGGCAACATTGAGAGGCAAGTCCACAGGCCTCCCAGGGCAATCATAACTGAGGTGCACCACAGGCTTTACAGCTCGACCAGTCTTTCTAGGGGGAACTGTTACAGTCTCAGCACTCTGCGCCTCATTTTCAGTATTGTCCTCACTTGTCAGAGGAGTCACCATTGGGGTAGAGAGGCTAGAACTTGGGGCACTTTCAGCTCCAGGAGTTACAGTCTCTGAGTCCACAACACTTGGCTCACATGGAGAGCTTTCGGACTCTGGCAGTGGACCATCAGAGCACTCAAAATACTCTTTTTGTTCTGATATATCACCAGTCTGTCCCAGTCCATCATTTTCCTCCTCTGAAATCTCAAACAGTTCAACCATACACAATGATTCCATATCATCTGACTTGATGCTTTGCACTTCACTTTCTGGGAGCATTGGCTCCAGGGACAAAGCTGGGGGTTTAGGCAGTCCAGAAGGCCCAGCTTCATCTCCAGGATTGACTAGGGGATTGCCCCAAAACAACTGACTCAGTTCGTAAGAAAGGTAGTATTCAAAGCCACACTCACTTTCCTCTGACATGGACTGACAGTCATGTTCAACTGGGACTTGTGGAGGTGAACACCTTAACTCAGCTTCTGTAGGTGCAGACTTTCTTGATTTTTTCTTAGCAGCAGCTCTAGTCACTGGTCCAGAGGGGGTATTTTCTGGGGGCTCAGACTCGAGCAAGATTTGTCCAATGGGCAATAAATGATTTCTATGCATTGTTTTAACATCTTTTGAATTATTCTCAAGCCTTACTTTGTACACAGGTGGATCATCTAGTTTGCCCACTACAATGTGATGGAGATGGTGCGATCTGTCAGCAATCTTATGTTTGCCATGCAGTCCCAGATTTCTTTGCAATACCCAATCTCCCTTCTGGAGTTCCTGTGCTTTCATCTTTTTGTCATATCTCTCTTTGTTGGCCAGATTTATTTTGGCAGCCATAGTTTGAGCCAGTTGGTATGCATGAGTTAGCTGGGCCTTTAACTTTTGCACATACTGTAAATAGTTGGCAGATCGAACCCCATCAGGAGAAACTCCAAAACATACATCTACCGGCAGTCGCGCTTCTTTTCCAAACATCAGGCGGTAGGGGGAGGACCCAGTGGCACCTCTTTTGGTGCAGTTGTAGGCATGTACCAGGGTGCTAATTTGTTGGCTCCATCTAGGCTTGTCCTTTGGGTGGAGGGTGCCTAGCATATCTAGCAAAGTGCGGTTGAAATGTTAAGGCTGTGGGTCCCCCTGGGGGTGGTAAGAGGTGGTTCTGGACTTTCGCACTCTCCACAGAGAAAGCATCTTTGATCAGATGACTCTCAAAGTCTCTCCCTTGATCAGAATGGATTATTTGTGGAGCCCCATAGTGAACAAAAAAGTTTTCTACAAGTACTTTTGCCACGATGGATGCCTTCTGGTCCTTGGTGGGGAAAGCTTAGGCATATCTCGTAAAATGGTCAGTGACCACCAGCACATTACTAATATTTCTTTGATCTGACTCCAAACTCAGAAAATCAATATGGACCAACTCCATGGGTGCACTGGTGGTGATGTTAACAAGGGGGGGCAGCCTTCTGGGGCAAAGATTTCCTCTGTAAGCAGCGACTACAAGTTTGAATGTGTTGCTCAACATCATCCCCCATCTTAGGCCAATAGAATTTGGATCTCACCAAGTCAAGTGTTCTGTCTATACCAAGGTGTCCCATGTGATTGTGTAAGGACCTCAGTACTGAGTCTCAAAAGGCAGTGGGTAGTACTAGTTGTTGTTTGTCTATTTGTCCGCCTCTGTCTACTGTTTCTATGTATAACAGTCTATTGATCAGTTTCAACTTAGGACCTTCCTTGTATAACAATACAGTTCTCAAATCAGTGAAGCATAATTTGGACACATCTTTCCCTGCATAGAGGGCTTCTAAAGCTGATTTTGTCATGGGATCTCAGGATTGAGCCCGCTGAATACTGTCATTGTACAGCTGAGGCAATGCACCAATGTCTATTGCAGAAAAGTGGCAATAAGGAGCAGGTATGCAATTCTCAGAGGGTCCCAAACAATCCACCATACAGTCCACTGCGTCTGTGGACATTTGTTCCTCCTTGTCAAACTTCTGGCAGAGTGCTCGAATATCAGGCTCTGACAGTCTGACCCAGTCATTCCGGGGAACAGACCTCCGGGAGAGAGCATCAGCATCTATGTGGTTCAGGCCTGCTCTGTATTCAACAGCATAGTCATATGTAGATAATGCAGAAAGCCACCTACGGCCAGTGGCATCCAACTTAGCTGAAGTCTGCACATAGGCAAAAGGATTATTGTCAGTTTTTACTAGTATCTTAGCCCCATACAAGTACTCATGGAACTGGTCAACAATAGCCCACTTCAAAGCTAGGAACTCTAACTTATGTACAGGATAGTTCTTTTTGGATGGGGTCAGGCTTCTACTGGCAAAGGCCACTGGTCTCAGGCCATTCTCGTGCTCTTGGTACAATATAGCCCCCAAGCCTTGCAGGCTACCATCAGTGTGTAGGACACATGGTTTTGCTGGATCTGCATAGGCCAGGACAATAGCGTGGGTAAGTTGATACTGTATATAATCTCATGAAAAGCAGCTTCACAATCAGGTGTCCATCGGGCCTCAAAAAGTTCATTGGGACAGAAATACACTCTCTCAGGCTCAGAAGAAACTGACCTCTTGTATTTTTTGTGGGTAGGAGGGTAACCTTGAGTAAGATTAAGTAAAGGATGGATCACTCTTGAATAGTCCTTGATGAAACGGCAATAGTAGCCACAGAATCCCAGGAATCTTTGCAGTTCTTTTAGATTGTGGGGCTGTGGCCAGGTGGTCAAGCCCTCAACTTTACTTGGGTCAGTCTCTATTCCCTCGGTGGAAACTATGTGTCCCACATACTTTACAGATGTTTGGAAGAATTGACATTTATCGATAGACAGTTTTAGGCCGAAGTCTTCCAGTCAGTCCAACACCTTAAACAATCTGCTCTCATGTTCCTCCAGTGAGCTGCCAAACACAATAACATCATCCAGGTACACCAGGCACTCTAATAAGTTCATGTCCCCCACTGCACACTCCATCAGTCGTTGAAAAGTGGCTGAGGCACCTGAAATCCCTTGAGGCATCCTCATGAATTCATAGAAGCCAAGCAGACAGATAAAGGCTGTCTTCTCACGGTCTTCTGGGGTCATCGGGATCTGGTAGTACCCACTGCGATGATCCAGCATGGAGAACCACTTGCTACCATTCAGGCCGTCTAGAGCATCCTGGATGCGGAGCATTGTATACTGATCAGGGATAGTCTGCCGGTTCAAGGTGCGATAATCCACGCACATCCTTACTGCCCCATTCCTTTTTCTCACTGTCACAATAGGTGAATCATATGGGCTTCTGGATTCTTGTATTACACCAGCAGCAAGTATCTCTTGCAGATGCCATCTCACATCATCTATGTCAGCAGGGGCCAGGTGTTGAGACCTCTCACGAAATGGCCTTTCATTGTGCAGCTGGATGTGGTGCTCAGCTCCTTGCACACATCCCACATCCCATTCCTTTAAAGAAAACACCTGGTCTCTCTGGGCAAGTTTTCTGCTAATTCTCATCTTCCATTCTGCTGGCAACAGGAAGTTCCCAAAATCAAACAAGTCGGGCATCACTATCTCATTCTCCCCCGGACGCTTGCTACTGCATAGCACTGCAGTATCTGCACAATGTACATTAGCCAGGGTGCAACCTCTATTTACTCGAATCTCTCTATCAGACACATTATGAACTTGAACCATTACCCTTCTGGCATAAGCATAGGCTCCGGCAGGCAAAATACTTGGCTTGACCAGCAGTGCTTCCGGCAATTTCCCATTGCCTGGTGCATCCAGCATGAGGATTTTATTCTTGACATCCTTTCTGATACAGACTTTCCCCTGTAAGGTACACTGGGCATTTGGCGCCAGAATCAGAGACTCAGGATCCTTCTCCCAGACAATTCCAACCGGTTCCTCTGGTTCCACTTTGTCAGCATCTCTCTGTGCCTCATAGGCCTTCTTGATCAAGGCCAGGATTCTCAAAGCTCTACTAGTCCTTGACCCTTGTTTCTCATAATACAACTGTGACAACATCCAAACACGTTCGCATTCATCCCAATTAGTAGAGGAATCCCATTATACAGTCCAGTAGGGGGACACACTAAGGCCTGGGTCTCTACTTACCCTGCCACTCCAGCCACGGAGGTAGGAAAAGATAGCCAAACTCGGATATACCCGGAGTAGGGGTAGGTCTTCTCACTTAACCCATAATCAAGCAGTTCTTCCAATGGTTGAAAGGATACATCTGACAAATGCTTCTGATACAAATCCTGGAACACAATTGTCTCTTGGGAGCCACTGTCCAATACAGCTCTGGTGGGCACACTATTCAGTTTTACTGTAGCTTCCATTGAAGGGCCCACTATTCTGGACCAGTCTGGAGAGGCAGTAGCAAGGGCCTGGGTAGATGATCTAGCCATAGAAGGATGTGAGTTAGCATTTTTGGTACCTTCACTGTGGTCATTTCGTGAACTTCTTAACCACTGTTTTATGCTCCGAATCTCTCCTCGTAGCCGGCTCACCATTCTCTCTAAGTCTTTCCGAGACAGGCATTCCCTCTTCATGTGCCCATCCTTCCCACAATTATGGCAAAATATGTCAGCTGAAGTTTGGGGTGACCAAAACATCACATTGGGGGCTGCGGCATTGGTACTATCAATAGAAAACCTTGGTGCCGCCTCAGCCGGCAGTGGGTTGGACATTTGGAGACATCTCTTCAGTTCCCTCGCCTCCAGAGCCAAGACATCAAGTTTTGAACTATCGTCAACATGAATTGCCTGGGTAGGCACCTCCACCCCCATAGCAGAAGCAGTTGGGCAAGTGTTGGTGCCCGTACTCGTAGGAGCGGCCTTCATGATGAGACTGTCTGTTGCTTTCCTAATCTCTCTCAGCAGTTCACCCCATGGTGGCACACCCTTTTCCTTCTCAGAGCACTCATTAACTGCCAACCTCTGCCCCTGAACTTCACTTGACGGGTCACCCTCAGTCACTCGGGTCGTAGCAGCAGCTATTGGTTCAAGTCCCTCCCGGGGTCACCTTTTCTCAACTCCTCAAATTTCTCTCATTAGCACATCATAGGAGGGGGGGATTCAAGTTGATTGGCCAGGCATAACTGAAGAAACAGCAGTTCTGAGAAGGGGGCAGACTTAAGGATCCTGTCTAGCCTGGTTCGGTCCAATTCAGTCGCTGGCAAACTACCCTTTCTGAGGCATTCTTGCAACAATTTTTCCAGCCGAGATACATACACAGACAACAACTCCTCTTGGTACTGTTGTGCATTTCTTACTCTCACCACAGGTCCTCATCGGAATCTGGGCTACCATACACATTCTCCAAGGCCTCAAGATAGTCCTGTGCAGTCGCTTCAGGGTTACTGGCCCGTTTGGCATGGATGGTAGCCAGGGCAGGACCTTGGAGGCTCTCACTTACCCTCTTTTGCTTTCCTGCTTCCGATCATTGCCATTCTAGCACTTGAGGGGCAACATAGTCTATCCAGGTCTCCCAGTCATCCTCCCCTTGTGGGGTGGGGAGGGTGCTGGAGAAAATTTTCAACCTGCGATAAAAGTCGTGACTATAGGCAGGTACAGACATAGGGACTAGCACTGGCACAGAAGAAGGGCAATAACAGGTGCTGGAGGGGAAGAGGGTGTTGGAGGAGGAATGTTCTCAGGTGGCAATAATAGTTTCTTTAAATCCTCCACAGTTTTCCATTCCTCCAGCAACAACTGAGCAAATTTCTTCTCAAAAGGTTCGGATAGTGGGGGAGGCTTGTTCTCCCTGGGGTCTTTACTGTCTTTGGTTATCACTCTCCAGACTGTGAGAGTTTCCCCTGGGGTAATAGTCTGTGGCACTTAAAAACTGTCTACAGGGTCCTTACACCCTATTAGGGCCATGAAAGTTTTGGCGAGCAGATCAGCCTGTCACCCCGCCACCACAGGGTCTCGTAAACATTCAACCTTGGACAGTACTCCCTCTACAGTGTCCACATTGGTACCCAGTGGGATAGCCAAGATAAGTATAGCATTTTGGGGGTCAATCTCCTGCCCAGTTCACCACCTCACCACCTGGTGTACAGCCACTTCTGTTGGGGTATCCATTTATTTTTAATAGTAATTCGTAAATGTGGCCACTAGAGGACGTTAATCTCAGTGGTGCCTCCAAGATGTAACCCCTAGGTGGTGCTATCCCAAGGGCTACTACCCCTGCCTGTTTGACTACGGACAGGTTGAGGGGCCTAGGTCCTATGGCGGGTACCTCCATCCAGAGGTCAGGGTTTGTAGTGGTTACACTAGCTTGGTCACAGCACTCTGGGACACTGAGACACCCTTTTATTCCCTCTAGTGGCTCACACAGTACACCGGAGTTACAGCCCCAATACCCCACATATACACACTGTTCACTCATACAGATACCACTTACCCTCGAGACTGATTCTGCAGCACGTCTCTGAGGACCCCCTGTAAAGTAAGGTTAAACAACATACACAGCAAAACACAATACTGTTTCCATAAGTGCCAACACCACAGACAGTATATAGTATAAAAACAACAAATCTGATTTATTTAGGGGACAGTAATATGGGAGGGGGAAATCAGGTTAATTAGTGGCATTAAATCACAGTACTGTGCACACATACAGGGTCTGAAAAGTCACACTCTGGGTACCCAGGTTGGGGGGGGGGCTAGCCAAGTCCGTTGCCTGGGGTTGGCTGGCAGGTGCAGATAGATACGGCCCCGTAGAAAAAAAGATATGCATAACACCCAATTGTAATCTGGAGCCGGAGGGCTCAGCCCATGAAGCAGTGAAACAACAAGAATTAGATGACACGCTTTTGATTGGAAAACAAGCTGCAGGGGAATACCCTGATTTGTACTCACAATACCCAAGCTGAGGATCGGATGGAGAATGTCCCTCTGGATTGCCAGGAGAACAGGGCATGGGGACAAGGTCCTTGTGACTGGACCCCACTGCAGTTGATAGCAAACGGATGTAGTTTGAATTAAGCTGGGGTTTACTTCCAGCTTCAGCCCACAATTCACTGAACAGGGGATTTGAAATAGCGATTCCCCACAAACACTACGCAAATTTATGTGCAAAAGGAAAGTACTATACCAGGCAGGCTGCTCCTTGATCCCGACCGCAATTACTGCAAGATACCCGGGAGAACACACAGCAGCTTCAGTTCATGACAGACTGAGCGCGATTCAGCAATTTCTCCAGTCTTCTACAGGGTTAGCTTGGTTTCTACACTTCTAGTGCTTCTTTCTCCTCACAACGCTGATTCAGTCCAAACTGGCATTCACAAAGGCCGCAGACCGAAACTCAGGGCTTCACACGCACTTCCCGTGCGAAACTATACACCGCAGAAGCACAGAGCTCCTTCTCTCTTCACAGTCACAACTGATCTAATCTTTCCAGTCCCAGAGTAGGGTATTTCCTTTAGCTCCACACTATTCTGTTGGCTGGTTCGGCTGTCACTCACAATAAGACTCCCTCTGTTGGTGGAAAAAGGCACCAAGGTCAAAACTACATTTCCCAGAGTCACTGCCCATACAATCCCCTTGTAACTGACTCAAATTAAGAGTTCAAGTTCTGATTTGTCCAAGTGCTCCATTTTAGGGCTCCCTTAACCCAATTGGCCCAGCATAGCAGTTTAGGTCCAAAATGGAGGAGTAACACACACAGAGTCCCAGCTGCAATAAAGGCAGGTTAGACAAACTACAATTTTGCTAATGCTTTAAATGATTACAGGAAAACAGTTACAGCTTTCAGATGGGCTCCCGTTGCACCTTCAGCGACCGCAAAATGGAGCGATTACTCCGCAGCTCGGGCAGGATTCGAGCATTAAATACACAGTCCCCCCATACAAACTAATTAAGTCTGCAAGCAGACAGCTCTTAAAGAGACAGTACGTGGAGGCTCAAATAGCACTCACTTGCAACCACATTTAAGCAGCTTAGACGCCGAACATCACCCAGACTTGGAGCATTCAGGCAAGCTCCTGGAAGACTTTTGGGAACCCCCCCATTTGCAGGGGGGTTACACCGGGGCACAGTGAGGGATTCTGGTTTTGTGGGTCCAAGGCATTTATTTTTCCTGAACTTCCTTGGCACCTTGTTGGCATGCAGATAGAAATTGAAAGTCTGCAGTAAGGTTCAGCAGAGCGGAAGGGAGTGCCCATTTGGGAAGGGAATCCCTGGGGGTACAGAACTGCTGTGCTGGGGTTCAGTACAAAAGGTATGTATTCAGGAATTGAGATTCCCAGTCACAGATAGCTAAAGTGTGACCAGGAAGGTTTACCAAAAGATTGGCAATGCCAGAGAAGTAGGAACCAGGAGAGTCCAGGACAAGTGTACAGGTGCTTGGACCAAGAAAATATTCAAAGGCGTTTCCATAGTTAATTGTTAGAAGTCAGTCTGATTTGGGTCTTCATGGCCAGATGAATTAACTGTTGTGCCCCACGTAGTAGACAGTAGTAGTAGATTTTATTTGTTTGAGGTGCCCTTCACTGAATGCTCAGGGTGTCCTTACAATAAACATTACAAATACATAAATAACAGAACAGAAACAGTTAGATAAAGGCATATATGTGTATATATACATATATATATATATTAGAGGCAGAAAACTCCATTTAATGCATCAGTTAGGGTTGTTCCACAGCGACAAAAGTGAGGAGATTCGATGTTAGGGTTGAAACCCCCTTTGCACCCCTCCAGCCCACCCCCCCAACTGGAATCGGGGTGCGCATTGGGGTCATTGGCCCTAAGTGTCACCCCATCACATGTGGAAAGAAGCTGAGGAATAGGAGAATGGGGTGACAGTTAGGACCGATGACCCCAATGCACACCCCGATTCCAGTTGGGGGTGGGCTGGAGGGGTGCAAAGGGGGTTTCAACCCTAGCATCGAATTTCCTCACTTTTGTCACTGTGGAACAACCCTAACTGATGCACTAAACAGGGTTTTGCCTCTAATTTCCCTTCTTTTTGAGAATGATAATGAGAAATAGTGAATGTAATGCAGCGGGGGAGGCGCGCGGGTGATGTCTTGTCGC
Organism: Neoceratodus forsteri; assembly: GCA_016271365.2. Taxonomy (NCBI): domain Eukaryota; kingdom Metazoa; phylum Chordata; order Ceratodontiformes; family Ceratodontidae; genus Neoceratodus; species Neoceratodus forsteri. The sequence continues at coordinate 142,281,622 of CM057449.1, read as the reverse complement.
ATTGTAACATTGTGCCCGCAAACGCAAATCATAATGCGCATGGTGACACAAAGCGAAACAGAAAGAGGAACAGTAATGTAGACAGAAATGTTAAAAACAACAGAAACGCAACCGCAAATAAAAACGCCAAGGGTAACGCACATGGTGGTGTAAACGTGAATGGTAAGTGAAATGAGTACAGAACCGCAAGCAGAAACTGTAATGGTAAGAGTAATGTAAGCGCACAGGCTGGTTTTTCCCAAAAGCTGTATAGAGAAAGACAGTGAGTAGAAAGAATGTATGCAACATAATGACTCTCGGAACACAAAAATCAGTAGATGTTTAGTTTAGTTTAGTTTAGTTTATTGTTCTAGGAATTACTACCTTTGAGCCAGAGGCTCTTTTACAAAGGTTCCACGTCAATTAGGTACAGTACAAAAGGTTACATAGATAACACAACAATTTGTGTTGTGTCAAGAACAAGAAAACATATACAAATACATATCAAATCACTTGTGCAAAGGACATGAGATATAAATAATCACATTATTATTACAAGAAAGAGGTCATGCCAGATTAGGAGAAACAAATAGGGAAAAAGTCCAGAACAAAGAGGTTAAGTGAAAGGTGTGGGGAGCAGACAATAGCAGGAGAAAAGGTTTCCCAAACATGTCTTTGTCAAATAACGGAACAGGGTGGGTAGTGAGAAAATAGGAGGTTTAATCAGGGCAGTCACAGGAGCTGGAGGTGGCAAGGTGAGAGAAAAGCCTTGATTTGAAAATACCTAGAGAGGTGGAGGCAGTAATATGAGTGCTGAGGGCATTTAGCCAGCTGGGGGCACGATAGGCAAATGATCTTCGTCCCTGAGAAGTCCGGCATCGGGGGACTTGGAGAGGCTGGTGTTCTGATCTTCTGGTAAAACGGGTGCTAGCGCTCGGGCATAACAGGTCTTGGATACAGGGTGGAGTGAGGCCCAGAGTGGATTTTTTCACCATCAGGCAGGTAAGGTACTTTATCCGGTTTGAGAGTTGCAACCAACCTGAGTCAGCATTAGAGTTCACATGTGTGGGTACGCCGATGTGCACCAGTGAGCAGCCGACAGGCCTTATTTAGGGATGTTGTAATGCGACTAAGTGCTGTAGTAGTGGCAGATCCGTATATAACTAAGCCATAGTCAACGACTGAGATGATAGAAGATTGGATGGCAATCCTCAATGCAGAATGGGTAAGAAGCTGTTGGTTCCGATACGGAATCCCAATTCGCTGATTAATAGTTTTTGCTGTACTATCAATGTGAGTTGCAAAGGTTAGGCCTTGATCAAAGTTGATTCCAAGATATTTGAAAATTGCCACTTGTTCAAGGGTATTTCCCAGGTATGTATTAATGGTGAGTGGGACTTGCCGTTTCTTGTTTTGTGGGTTAGAGAAGAGCATGGATTTAGTTTTTTTGTGGTTTAGAACCAGCTTATGTTCAAGGAACCACATCTCAACTTTGGAAAAAGCATGCTGAAGGTTGAGGCGTAAGAGGTTCGGATCTTTATGAGTGGCAAGAATCACGGCATCATCGGCATAGAGGATTAATTGTTCAGGGCAGGATTTGGGGAGGAGTTTAGGAAAAGGCTGAAAAGGAGGGGCCCAGGATGGATCCTGGGGAACCCTGAGCGAACGGTTTTGAGTCTGAGAGAACTCCAGCTACTTTTACAGATTGAAGCTGAGCAAGGTAATTTTTACCCAGTCACCAGGACCTCGAGAGCCCTAGGGATAGAAGTTGTTTGATAAGTAGGCCATGGTGAACTGTATCAAATGCCTTCGTTAAGTCAATGTAGACTGCTCCAGTTAGGTTTCCTTTGTCCATGGCATTGTGGATTGCTCCTGAGAATTCAAGTGGGGCAGTCGATGTGCTGTGCCTTTCCTAAATCCATGCTGCTGAGTGCATAGGATATTGTGCTTTTCCAGGTAGTCTGAAAGTTGGTCCACCAAACGTTCAGGGCCTTAGAGAGGTGGTAGTATTGATATCGGGCGATAGTTACCAGGCAGTGACTTATCACCACTTTTGTGCACCGGGTGACAACTGCAGCCTTCCATTTCCTAGGGAATTGGCTGTAGCAGAGGAGAGATTGAAAATTTTGTGAGGGGAGCAGTACTTCCTCCAGAGTGAGGGACAGAAGTTTAAGGTCAATAGTGTAGCTGCTTGCTCGGGACTTAGAAATGGCCTTCTTTACATATTTATAGACTTCATGTGCCTTTACTAGTTTGAAATGGAAGGTGGTTTGGTTGGAGAGGCAGTAGTAGAAGTAGAATGGAGGGTCAGCATCAGTAAAGAAATCAGAAGAGGGACACCACTAAGGTCCATGAAGGTATCATTTAGGGTGTTTGCAATGATCTCTGGGTCTAATGTGGTGGTTCCATCCACATTCATTATTGTAGGAGAGGATTTGGACTGCTGACCCATGATATTCTTTATGTTGTCCCAGAAGGATTTCCCTTCGCCCAGGAGTTGGAGAGGCATTCTTGAAGTAGGAGCTCTTCATCAAGCGGATTTGTTTAGTACAGTAGTTGCGAGCCTGTTTATACTTTTGAATGTCCGACAGAGTGTCAGTAGCTCTTGCAGTGGCCCAGAGGTGATCCCTACTTTTGAGTTGTGCCAATAGCTTTGCCGTGAGCCAGGGATTTGTGAGTGCTTTGATTTTGCGCTTTTTTACTGGTGCATAGGTGTCACAGGCAGTGTTGAAAGTAGTAATAAAGTAATCAAGGGCTAGGTCAACATCTTGAGTTTTGTAAATCAAGGACCAGTCTATCTGCCTAAGACAGGTCTTGAGAAGAGTAAGGTTGCCATAAGGTAGGACTCTGCTATAGATGGTTTTTGGAGGCGGCTTACGAAACTTATTTGTCCAGGTACATATTATTGGAGAATGATCACAGAGCGAGTCAGGGAGAACACTTACATTGGTTATACGGGTAGGGTGGCTGGTAAGGATCCAGTCAATGAGGGTGCTGGTCCCTGATTTGTAGTTTTTCCTGGTAGGGGAGTTTACCACTTGTGTTAAATTTGCTGCTAGGATGGCATCTTTGTTTGACCCTGCATCAGGAGCAAGCCAATTTATATTAAAGTCCCAAGGAGAAGGAGTTCGATGTCAGAAGGTTGTGTACTTACGAACTGAGGACAGCCTGTAGCCGGAATCAGGATCTTTGGTGGGATATAGACAGCAGCAATCGTGAGGACTTTGTTTTGGGCACCAAGTAGTATCTTGATAGGGAGGAGTTGCACTGAGGTTTCTGTGGTGGGATAAGAACCAGGGAGACAGGTGAGGTAGTCCTTTATGTAGACTGCACATCCACCACCACTTTTTGAGGTCCTATCCAGCCTGAATATCTTGTAGCCTTGTATAGAGATGGCATGATCCGGAGTATTATGTGTCAGCCAAGTTTCGATGATGACAAGGATATCCGGGTTGTGTTGGCTGGCAAAGATTTGAAGGGAGGCCAGTTTTGGGAGGAGACTGCAGATGTTTAAGGTAGCAATTCTGAGCCCCCCCTCCATTTTGGCAGGTTTTGTTGTACTGTAGGAGACAGGGCCAGGATTTGAGTGGACACTTCCTGCTATCAAGAGGAGGAGGAGTAGGAGTTTAAGAGACAGTTGCTGTACTTTGTAGTCAATTGAATTACACTTCAGAGGCTTATGCGGCTTGGACCAGTGCAGTCTAGGGACCCAGAGCAAGGAGATTGTTAGTAATAGAGGATGATGCCCATTTATCCTTGTTGTAGCTTGTCAGTTGCACCCAGTCACTTGCAGATAGGTACCTGGTGGTTAAGTCAAAAGCCAAAGAATGATCAACAGCTTAGGTCCAGAGTCACTGAAATGTTAAAATTCCTGAAGGTGATTAACTTTGCCTGCATATGCAGGATGTGAAATCCTTTGTCTGTATGCTTCTTTGTCATTCAAACAGGTTGCTGAAAAGCCCACATACAGATCATGGAGCAGGTCAGACAAAAATGTGGATTCCAGCAGGACCCAGAGTCACCAAGTTTGTCAGATGTAGTTGCTTCACTTGTGTTTTGCTTGGGATAGCTTCCAAAAAGTTGATTTTAAAATGAAAATAAAGATACCTGATGATGATTTATTTGCAGAAATCCAGTCCAGGAGACTTTCACGGATGTAGTGAGCAAGAATGGTATAGTTACCACAAGCAGAAAACATGTAAATCCACAAAAACTAAGCTACAGACACAGACAAACACAAGCAGCCACCACACAGACCCAGGGGGCGTGGCTCTTGATGTAATAGTAAATTGCTTATATCTCAGTAATCGTACGACGTAGAGAAAAAATTTAAAAGTCTTATGTATTATCACTTTCCTGGCTAGTTTTATATGGGGGCTATAATTTTTTGACAAAAAACTCTGTATCTCGCACGTTTGAGATCACGGGCCCTCAAAAGCCTGACGAGCATGTAATGTTATCTAAGGGAAAAAACAAGTTCAGACTGCCATAACTTTTGAACAGTTTAATATTTTTCATGAAATCTTTGAAAGGCACATCGGGGACCCTGGCTGCATATTCCCTGAAGATTCCGGGCGGTCGCGCAAACCGTCGCGACCTGTAAAATTCTGACCGTGAGGAATTCCAGAGAAAAGCGTAAACACTGCGTGCAGATGATGCTTAATAACTCCACAGCCGTGTATCCGACCAGTACAAAACTTGGCAGATCCCAAGGTGTATGGGTCTTGATCGTGTGTTCCAAATTTCAGGCAAATCCATCAAACGGTTGCAAAGTTATTAAGGTGCAAATTTTGGGTTTAACATGTAAATGTCTCCTCAACCCTAACTATGGTAGCACTACCGTGCTACCATAATATATATGTATATATATATATATACACACACACATATACATACATACATACACACACTTATGTATATAAAACCCAGCATAATTAAAACAATTGCACCCATTCTAAATATTTTTTTTTCATAATTTTTACTCCCACGTGCCGAGGGATGAGGACTCAGACCCGTATCGCACAACTGCCTACCGCCATCTATCTCCAAAACCCCCCACAGCTTCCCCCCCATGGCAGGGCCAGGAAGGGAGGGCCCCCCTGGAGCACAATCCAGATCTGGGGGGGGCGGCAGAGCAGTGGGACAGGGAAGGGCTTCATGAAGCCCCCCGGCCACCATTTTCCTGTTTCTGGATCCCCTGACCTCCGGCTCATGGCCACACTCGTGGGGGAGCATGCACACACCATGATCACAGGCTGCTGTACCCTTCCTTACCTGCGCTACCCTCCAGCCTCCACCAGAGGACAACAAGCAGGCAGACGACAATCCCTCCCTCGCTGAGAGAGGAGAGCAGTCCTCCAGATGCTGGATCCTGTCTCCCACCCTGCTGCCCCCTGACAGCCCGTGCTCGTTCCCAAACCTGGGTCACCAGCATGGCCCGAGGCGTGGCACCCAATGCCGCAACCTCTAATGCCACTGGGCCAGACACCCATTCTAAATCTTAACGGTCCCCTCAGACCCAAAAAACTTGCATACATAAAAATGATTTTAGCTGACATTTAAATATCTCTGTAGATGGTGCCTCCCGGATATACCCCAGCAAAGAATTCCACAAAGCCGGGGGCAGCAACCTTGAATGCCCGATCCCCAGAGCTCTTCAATCTCACTCTGGGGATCTCCAGGAGAGCACTAGTAGCTGATCTGAGGGAGTGAGACAGGGCGTAGGGGTGCAGGAGATGCTTCAGGTAGCCTGGGCCCAAACTGTGTAGGGCCTTGTAGGTCCAAAGACCTACCTTGAAGGTGATGCACCAACACACCAACAACTAGTGCAGCTCGCACAGCACTAGGGTGATATGACTGAATTTGGAATGACCAGTGAACACCTGAGCTGCTGCATTCTGCAGCAGGTGCAGGTGCTGCAGCAGACCACCTCCGACCCCGGAGGTAGAGGGTGTTACAGTAGTCAAGCCTCGAGGTCATGAAAGCATGGACCAGTGTGGCCAGGTCATTGGGTGAGACAAAGGGCTTGATCTGGGTGATGCTTCAGAGATGGTAAAATCTGGTCTGGACAACTACTGACACCTGAACATCGAATGTCAGTTCACTGTCAAACACAGCACCCAGATTCTTCATCCATGATGAAACCTCCAGTTCTAGTGGACCTATAAGAAGGCTCAACCTATCACAAGAGGCTCCAAGCCCAACCCTCAGACCCAGCTCTACCACCAACACATCAGTATTCCCAGGGTTAAGTCCCAGCCAGTTCGATGCCATCCAAGCCTGGATCTTGGCCAAGCATTTATTCAGCACACAAACAGCGTCAGGTCTCCTGCGTGTGAAAGACAGGTAGAGCTGAGTATCATCAGCATAACAATGAAAACTCAGCTCATACCATTTTATGACCTCACCCAGGGGCAGCATGTACACTGCAAACAACATGGGGGAGAGGACGGAACCTTTGGGAACTCCACAAGGCAGGTCTCTCGGGTTCGACCAATGTACCAACAGCAAAGGAGCATCAAGGACTAGGTATCTCTGTGTCTGAGTGGTTATTTCCATCAAACCATGATGCACTGCTTTAGCAGCTCCTAGGAAAAGGGGAAGGGATGAACTGGCCAGCAAAGTGTGACTGTTTGCAAGGGGCTCACCAGGTGAGCTGAATCATCCCCTACACAAATACCCTGTGCCATGACCACCCCCATCTTGGGCACAGTCAGGTCAGTCAGCAAACTGATAGAAAGGATGTTCCACATCAGGAAAGAATAAATCAGTCCCATCCTACAATATGCAAGTATGGAATATGCTTCCCCCCCACAATAAATATTACATAAATACAACTGTAACAACCCCCTCCATTATGTACGTGTCATGATGGTTACTAGCTCTGTATAATAGAGGGATGGGTGCCTGTGCATTGCCCTCTGGAAGAATAGTGAGTATGGCAGGATCAGAGGGCCTATAAAAGGGTAGGAGTTACTGGGAAGTGAGACGTTAAGAGTGTGGGTTCAACCTGGAGTGAATGGAGAGGGAGCATCACATCCCAGACACCCTCGCTGCAAGGGTACCCTCAGTGGCCTATCCCAGTGGTTTACCAGGGGAAGCTATCAAGGCTTACTAGTTTAGTGGCTGGGTGCTGGGAGTTATTGATATACTCCTAGAAGGGTGGGCCCACAGTGTGGCTTGCCATATGGCTAGCTGTGGACATGTGCCAGAGGTGCACAGTTCCTGTTGTGGGCTCCTGCCTGAGTGTGTGAGTGACAAACGTCCAAAGAGAATCTGCACTCTTAAGCCTCACAAGCACACTCACAGACCAATATGATTTTCAAAGCTTTATTGCTAGATATTGAGTGTGCTACTGGCATTCACTGCACACCACTATTCCTCGGTGCTTCGGGTCCTAACCCTTCATCAGGGGGTGTGGGCATGGGAGAGGCATACCTCATTTTATACCACCAGTAATCAATTAGGCACCCAATCATCATGATTAATTATACAATAAATGAAATCATATCATGCGGCACAGCTGTGGGGGCAAGCATGGCACCTAGCTAGGCACATTTTTTTCTTGGGGTGGTGGGAAGATTTGAAAGTTCTGAATACAACATCAAATCCTTTCTACAAACATATTAGGACATTTGGCTGTGCTGTTGTAAATATATGCTACTATGTTTTCAACATCTGCACTTTCAATGGTTATGCACTGCAGTTTAATTACACTGTGATGTATTACCTTTGGAATTGTCTGTTCAACAATATGTACCACCAAAGGGTGGGTAATGGATGTTTCACATGGGCACATCATGTGGTCAGGGTGTATTACGTTCTATGAATTTTAAGGTTGCTTGTATTATGATGTCATTGTGATGTCACAACACTTATGTGTATGTAATATATAGATAGTGAAAATAATACCCCCAAAATGCATACAAAAAATTCCTTGTAATATAGTAGTTAGTCCCGTAATAGTATACTTCTGGTCCTCGTAATAGTATACTTCCGACCCAATAATACTATACTTCTGGTCCTCGTAATAGTATAGTTGGGATTACCGATGTGACTACTGTGTGAACTGTGTTTTGTTTCTTTTTTTTGTGAGAGAAAGATGTGGAATGGGACTGGAAGAGGGAGCAGGAGTGGGAGTGGTGTGAGCGAGGAGCGAGGAACAACACTCGGGAGTCTTACTAACTCTGCAGACCACAGCGCAGTACAGCAGGCACAAGTAAGAAATGAAAAATTCCTTGCATCCATATATTACAAAAAATAACAAATAGGTTCTGGTGTTTCAAGGCAGAAATTCCATCTCGAGGTTCTGGGGACACTAGAAACCTCTCGAACTTCGCTCTCGAGGTTTCTTGTGTCCCCAGAACCTCTCGATGGAATTACTGCCTTGTAATACACCAGAACCTATCTATTATTCTATTTATAATAGTGTTCAATCTTGCTGTAATTGACTTTGGAAAAAGATCTTTAGGGATCTGAAATGCGTCAGGCATTGTACTTTTTTAATAATCACATGAATTTGTAAACCATTTATGGTGTCCATGAAATGGGAGGTGGTGGATGCTCAGCATAATTTTACACAAATATTCTAAGTAGTTGGTTAGAGCAGCACCAGCCAAGTGTAATATTTGGTTTGTCATGATCAGTCTCCATTCTCCAGTATTCCCCATGCCTGAAATATGCTGAATACCAGTGCAGCGTCACCAGTCTCCAGTATTCCCCATGCCTGAAATATGCTGAATACCAGTGCAGCATCACCAGTCTCCAGTATTGCCCATGCCTGAAATTTGCTGAATACCAGTGTGGCATCACCAGTCTCCAGTATTGCCCATGCCTGAAATTTGCTGAATACCAGTGTGGCATCACTAGTCTCCAGTATTGACCATGCCTGAAATTTGCCAGACACCAAAGTGGCATCACCAATCACCAGTATTGCACATGCCTGAAATTTTCTGAATACCAGTGTGGCATCACTAGTCTCCAGTATTGACCATGCCTGAAATTTGCCAGACACCAAAGTGGCATCACCAATCACCAGTATTGCACATGCCTGCAATTTGCTGAATACTAGTGTGGCACCACCAGTCTCCAGTATTGCCCATGCCTGAAATTTTCTGACTACCAGTGTAGCTTCACCAGTCTCCAGTATTGACCATGCCTGAAATTTGTTGAATACCAGTGTGGCATCACCAGTCTCCAATATTGACCATGCCTGAAATTTGCTGAATACCAGTGTGGCATCACCAGTCTCCAGTATTGACCATGCCTGAAATTTGCTGAATACCAGTGTGGCATCACCAGTCTCCAGTATTACTCATGCCTGAAATTTGCTGAATACCAGTGTGGCATCACCAGTCTCCAGTATTGACCATGCCTGAAATTTGCTGAATACCAGTGTGGCATCACCAGTCTCCAGTATTGCACATGCCTGAAATTTGCCAGATACCAAAGTGGCATCACCAATCACCAGTATTGCACATGCCTGAAATTCTCTGAATACCAGTGTGGCATCACCAGTCTCTAGTATTGACCATGCCTGCAATTTGCTGAATACTAGTGTGGCATCACCAGTCTCCAGTATTGACCATGCCTGCAATTTGCTGAATACTAGTGTGGCATCACCAGTCTCCAGTATTGACCATGCCTGCAATTTGCTGAATACTAGTGTGGCATCACCAGTCTCCAGTATTGACCATGCCTGAAATTTGCTGAATACCAGTGTGGCATCACCAGTCTCCAGTATTGACCATGCCTGCAATTTGCTGAATACTAGTGTGGCACCACCAGTCTCCAGTATTGCCCATGCCTGAAATTTCCTGAATACCAGTGTGGCTTCACCAGTCTCCAGTATTGACCATGCCTGAAATTTTCTGAATACCAGTGTGGCTTCACCAGTCTCCAGTATTGCCCATGCCTGAGATTTGCTCTCCAGTATTCCTCATGACTGAAATATGCCAGATATCAGTGTGGCCTCACCAGTCTCCACTCCAGTGTTCATTTGCCATGTCAAATCAATAATTATGAAGAAGAAGTCTGGATGATGATGATGACCGCCCAAGCCAGAGTGATGTTGCTCATCTTCAAGTACCACATTGTGTGCTACCAGCAAAAGTAAGTAAATTGTATCAAATATTTTAATTGTTTTATGTTTGTTTGTGTGAAGGGGTTTGGGAAATATGATTGAACAGTGTATCTGTATTTCTGTAATTCTGTATCTTGGATGGAAATTAATCATGTTTATTTTATTTTAGTTTTTTTTTACCCTGCAGGAATTTTATCACAAATCTGATGGACTCTTTGAAAAACAGTGTGTGTATGACTTGTGAAGGTAAGTATTCAGTCATTTCATTGTTTTCTTTCTGTTTGGTGGTATCTGTGTGAGAATTACTGAAATAAAACAGTGTAGGCTGGCCCAGTGTCACTGAGGGATGAGGCGCTGGACACCTTACCTCGCGCTGCGCAGGTGACATAGGTTCAGGAACGACCTGTGGTCGCCACAGGGTGCCGGGCCGGCGGGGTGGGGTGGGGTGTGGTAGTAGGAATGAGCACCTGCTCTCCTCTTCTGGGTGGGGGATGCCCATCTGTAGTCCTGCCATAACTGTGTGAAGGCCCAGCAATGAGCATAGGTGGAACCTGGTGACTGGCAGGGTGGAGGTGTCTCACAAGGCGTGCATGTGCATGTCTCCACATGTGCATGTCACATCAGAGGCGTGTGGGCAGGGCATGGGATGGGAGAAAAAACCAAAAAGTAATACATAAAAAAAAGAGGAAGAAATAGAGCTGTCTGACCAGTGACCACTGATTTTAAATCATCTGATGGACACATAAGAAGGGAGACTTCATGGATGTGTACATGCCATTTGGAAGCATTTCATTTCATTATGTGTCCCTAACAGGTAGCATTCATTAAAAGGCATCTCTGTGGCCACACATCATGGGCAGAATGGGCATCACGCAAGAATGCCATCCTCACAGACGTCCCTCTCAGCTACAACGGTAAGATTTGAATTTGTTTGTTAGCCTGATGAAGTAAAGTTATAGTGGTCTATGGGCATAAGTATGTTTTATTAGTTTTTTTTAAGGACAGAATTAGTTATGGATCTGTCATGTGTGTTTCCTGTAATACCCAATCTCATTAAGAGGAGTGTGCCCATATGTAGATTGTCAATTAAATATCAGTATTGACTGAGTTAAGCCTATTGAAGTTATACTGTTGTCCTAGGGCATAATTATGTTTTATTAGTTGGTTTTCTTAAAGGCCACAATTATTTAAGGGTGTGGCATATTTTGTTCTTGTAGTACCATAGGCACCAGGTTGTATGGGCCCGTGGGGCACTAGCCCCATCAATATTTACAGACCTGGGCTGAGCCCCAGCAATATTTTCTACTGCCTGCCTTTTTTGGGAGTCAGTGCTGCACGCGCGCATCTGCTGTTACCCGCAGGGCTGCACCAGCTGTCATCAGCATGCCCCCTCGCCCCCTTCCTGTTTAATTGGCTGGTGGGCATGGCGCTCCTGTTTTTTTATTTAAAATTTGTGCCTTTAGTTATTTGCTGGCTGTTTGGTTTGCCCCCCCAATCATTGAGTAAGTGCTGCTGGTTAGTTGGTTGGCAAAGTGGCATTTCTCAATTTGTCAGCATTGCCGCACTGTGATTGGCTGGGGGGGAGGGCTTATAGGTGCGATATGCATGCGTTACATAGAAACATAGAAACATAGACTTTGACAGCAGATAAGGACCGCTAGGCCCATCTAGTCTGCCCATTTCCCTACCTACAGGATAGGCCGCAGATCCTAGTTAACCAACAGCCTATATCTTCCTGCCCCCCCACAAGAATTGCCTTATGTCTGTCCCATGCATTCTTGAATTCTCCCACAGTTTTAGACCCCACAACTTCCTCAGGAAGGCTGTTCCATGCATCCACTACCTCTCTGTGAAATAATACTTCCTCACATTGCCCCTGAACCGCCTCCTTCTATCTTTTAAATTGTGACCCCTTGTTCTTGCAAGTCTCTTTTTCTGAAAGATGCTACCCTCTTGGACTTTGTTGATTCCCTTGAGGTACTTGAAAGTTTCTATCATGTCCCCCCTCTCTTCTTTCCTCAAGGGTATACATATTAAGATCCTTTAGTCTCTCTCATACGGCTTCTTTTGCAGGCCCTGCACCATTTTAGTTGCCCTCCTCTGGACTGCCTCTATCCTGTCTATGTCCTTGGCGAGATGGGGTCTCCAGAACTGGACACAGTGTTCCAGATGGGCCTCACCAACTGTCTGTACAGAGGATAACAACTTCCTGTTTTCTGCTGCTGATGCCTCTCCTATACATCCCAGTATACCCCGGCCCTCCCTACTGCCTTCTCACATTGCTTGCTAACCTTAAGGTCATCTGATATGATTACCCCAGGTCCCTTTCCTGTTTTGTTGTTGTTACTACCTCCCCACCCATTGTGTATTCTTCCCTGGGTTCTTGTTTCCCAGATGCATTATTTTGCACTTTTTGCATTGAATCCTAGCTGCCATACGTCTGACCATTCCTCCAACCTTGCCAAGTCCCTTTTCATCCTTTCCACGCCTCCTTGTATCAACCCTGTTGCAGATCTTTGTGTCATCTGCAAAAGGCATACTTTCCTTCCAGTCCCTCTGCAATGTCACTGATGAAGACATTAAAAGGACTGGACCAATACTGAACCCTCTGGTACCCCACTAGTAACACGCCCTTTCTTCAGAGTGGACTCCATTTACAATTACCTTCTGTGTCCTGTTGTCCAGCCAATGTTTTACTAGGCTACCACCCTGGGACCCTCCCAGGCTGGTTAATTTGACTAATAATCTTTGTGTGGGACTGTGTCAAATGCCTTGCTAAAGTCTAGGTAGGCCATGTCCACAGCCCCTCCCTGGTCTACTACTTTGGTCACCCAGTCAAAGAAATCTATTAGATTCGTCTGACATGACCTTCCAGCTGTGAACCCATGCTGCCTTGGATCCTGTGCTCCACTGACCTCTAGGTACTCAACTATTCTTTCCTTCAGAAGTGACTCCATCACTTTCCCTACCACAGAGGTCAGACTGACAGGTCTGTAGTTTCCTGCCTCTGTCTTGGTCCCACTTTTGTGAAGGGGAATCACATCTGCCTTCCTCCAGTCCTCGGGTACCACACCATCCTCCCATGATTTATTAAAAGAGTAGCCAGTGGTTTCACTAGTTCCTCCCTTAATTCTTTTAGAATTCTGGGGTGAATTCCATCAGGACCCATTGCTTTGTCCACCTTCAGTTTTAGGAGTTCTTCAGAACCCTTTCTTCTGTGAAGGACTGGGATCGACCCCCTATCAAGAGTGCTTCTGTTAATTGGATTAGGCACTTCCCCTCCTCTTTGTGAATACTGAGCAGGAATATTCGTTCAGTATTCACTAGCTTTTCACTGTCCCCTCTGCCCACCCACTGTTCTTTCTATTCAGCCTCACTATCCCTCCCTTTGTCTTTCTATGCACGCTTGTATGCTGTCTATAAAAAGGTTTTATCCCCTTCTTAACTGAGTTGGCTATCTTTTCCTCAGTTTGGGCCTTTGCTATTCTGACTTCCTCCCTGCTTCTTTCTGCCTTAACTGGTACAGCTCTCTGTCCTGCTCCTTCTGTGTTTCCTTATACTTCCGGAATGCTATCTTTTCTTCCTGACTTTCACAGCCACCTCTCTTGAGAACCATAGTGGCTTTTCTTTCATTTGATTTGTTTATTTGCTTCACACAAAGGCTTGTTGCCTCTGTGATGGCAGTTTTGATAATTCCCCATTGTTGCTCCACACCTCCTTCTAGCCTGTTTGCTAGTGCTTTCTGAGGCACTCTCCATCTTGCAAAGTCAGCCCTCCTAAAGTCCAGTACCCTCACTTTTGTATGGCTTGACTCTGTAGCTGAGTTTAACGTGAACCACACTGTTTGATGGTCACTTGTCCCCAGATGGCAACCCACTTCTAGATCTGAGATCCTCTCACTGCCCCCGTTTGAAAGCCGAGGTCTAGATTGCTCCCTACGAGTGGGTTCCAAAACTAGCTGTCTAATGCCTGCCACCTGTAGGGCGTCAAGAATGGCCCTGCTCTTGGATGTGGCTGCAGCAAATGTGCTCCAGTTAACATCTGGCATATTCAGGTCTCCCATCAACAGTATCTCCCCTTTCTCTGCCATCCTAAGAATGCCTTCCATCATATCCTTGTCCATTCCTTCCCCTGAAATGGGGGTCTGTACACAACCCCTGTGCGGATTGTGGTGCCCTTTCCAGTCTCCAAGGTGACCCACAGTGCCTCCTCTCCTCCCTGTTTACTCTTTTGTTCAGTTGCTTTTATCCCTTCCTTTACATAGAGAGCTACTCCTCCTCTTCTCCCTGCCTGTCTGTCCTGTAGGTTATGTACCCTGGTATGTTAACATCCCAGTCATGGTTCTCTGTGTACCATGTTTCTGTGACTGCTCACGATATCCAGGCATCCCTCTTCCATTAAGGCCACCAGCTCAGGAGCTTGTTGCCCAGACTATGGGCATTGGTACTTATTACCTCCATTTCCTGATGGCCTTACCCCTTTGCCCCATCCCTGTCCTTCTTGCCTTTGTCACTTTCTCCATTTACCCTGTCCTTCTCCCTATCGACACCTCCATGTTGGTGTTTGCCACACTTACTACCGTGATTGTTTGGGGGGGGCTAGGATTTTCCTGCTCCTTTCCAGTGCCTCCCCCCTTGGCTAGTTTAAAAGCTTGCCAATGAAGCATTTAAACCTATCACCTAGGATCCTGGTTCCCCTCACAAACAAATACAGCCCATCATGCCAGTATAGGCTTGCATCACTCCAGGTGGACCCCTAGTCCCCAATGAAGCCAAATACCTGAGCTCCACACCAGTTTTTCAACCACTGATTGAATCCCATGGTATGGAACACCCTAGCCTCTCCTATGCCATAGATGGGTAGCACCTCTGAGAAGGTTACCGTGCATGCTACTTGACTAAGGCCCCTCCCCAATTCCACAAACTCTTCCTGCACTTCTCTAATCCTTTCTTAGCCAGGTCATTTGTCCCTAGGTGGACAATGACATCCAGCTCCCTCCTGTGCAGCTGCTCCAGCAATCCTGAGGATTCGCTCCCTGTCCCTCCAAGCCATGGCGCCAGGCAGGCACCTTACCTCCCTCTCCCCTTCCTTGCCCAGTTCTACCTTCCTAACAATGGAGTCCCCCACCAGGAGTTGTTTCCTTCTCCTGAAGGGTCCTCTGCCACCCTCCTGTGGCTCTCCTTTGTGGAGGTTCCCAGCATCCTCCTTGGTCTCCACTGTAGGTGCCTCCATAGAGGAACCACACTTTGCCAGAATAGCATAGGAATTGTGGAGGTACAACTGGAGGATGTGCCTCTGTTCCACCACCCTCACCCTCCCTGAGCCCACTGTGGTCCAACGCTCCTCTTTCTTGGCAACCTCTGAGGCAGCTGAGTGGCACTGGTGGTCCCTAGATGGAAAAGGAGGTCCCACAAATCCTGGCCAACTCAGCCTGGAGATGAGCAACCTCCTCCCTCAGCCCAGAGAGGTGCCTGCAGATGGGACAACACCGCATCCTCAGAACATCTCCCGGAAGACTGCTGCTCCACAGCCACTGCACTGCACCACTCCAATCATGTCTTATTTCTGGCCCCTTAACTGTTTGCAATCCTTACTCTTTCCTCTGTTTTTCTCTCTCTCCTTACTTTCTGCCTATGTGCCCTTTAAGCTCCTGATTGTCCTGTTCTGAGACAAGAATATCCTATATTTCTCAGTAGACCACTTACTTGTTCAGAGGCAGACCTCCAGCAGCTAGAGGGGGCCGGAGGCTACTCTTGACCTTCTAGGATGGTGGGTCCTTGGTGGTTCTGTGATCACTCACTTCCTGCCCTAAACAGGAAGTTCATGTTGTCAGTCAAATCCTGTGCCTATAAAAATAGAACTAGCTGGGGGGGGGGGTGGAGGGGAGGCAAGGAGGGCGATATAGTCCCAGCAGAGAAGTCCAGTCACACAGCAGTCCTTTCTCCTAGTGTCTTCTGCCAAGCTATTAGCAGAATCTTTCTAAGGCAGTCTTTAAATGTAGCTTCCTTCTAGCTAAGCCACTCCCCCTACTTACCAGATCTTTCTACAAGTAATTTAAACCTCACAGCAGTTAAGTCCTTTCAGTCACCTGAGATTTACACCTAGATGACTTTTCAGTTACCCATTCAGTTGTTAACCCAAACACACACTTTTTTTTTGTTTTGTATGTTAGTTTTTTTACCCTAAATTAAAGGTCCAAATACAAAAGTTCTTCTACTTTAGTCCCAGCAGAGAAGTTCAGTCACACAGCAGTCCTTTCTCCTAGTGTCTTCTGCCAAGCGTTGGTCTCTGTCGGGTGATTTGTGCGAGGCGGCGTGTGGCAGTAAGGTGGTTAGGTGAGAACAGGAGAGCCCAGAGTGAGGCGCGCTCATTGAGACCCTTTGGCTTTTTGGGACAGTTTTTTAGTTCAGGCGGTCGCTGCACTGACTCTACAACTGGAGTAGTCTGGAGGGAGAGACTAGAGCAGATGACGACGGTCAAAAGGTGGTATACCGCAGCCAGTGTTGATTCTGTGGTGGTGGTGTGCGGGTTGCCGGTCAGTCCATGGCGCCAACTAAGGGCAAGTCAGCAGGCGTGCATAGTGTCGGGCCATCGGTGGTAGTCTTAGCCCAGCCACAGGCCCAGTCTGAGATGGTGAGGTGACTGAGCGAGCAGCAGCTGCCTGCTTTGAAGACCATGGTGCTGTGCAGCGTGGCCCGGCTGTGGTGAGGAGAGTTGAGGCCCGCAGCCCACCCGGGGTGAGGGGGGGGAGAGAGACCAGGTCGAGACTCGGGAGAGAGAAAATCAGAGAGTTCTCAGGCTCGTAGTCTGGATGGGTGGGTGAGATGGAAGGAGAGTCTGGGTTGGGATGGGAGGAGAAAGAGAGTCCTCTGGGTCTGGGGGGAAGGTTAGTTGGGTCTGGTCTGGTCAGTGGTCACGACATTGGACGGCATCGGTGGATGATGTTTTGAGCACGGAGGGGCCAGGCCACAGCAGGCGACAACTCTAGAACTGATTTCCCGAGCCAGCACAGCACCAGCAGCCAGCATGAGCCCTGCCCAAAACTGACTGGAAGGATGATGATGATGAGCCGAGGAGAGGAAGAGAGATCAGACCATCACCATCACACACCAGATTGTAAGTACTCTATGGTCGTCTCATCTGTACTTAAGCACCATTACCAGACCAGTCACCAGTAAAAACTGATGTCTGATGGCAGTCAAGCAGGAGGGCCCTTGAGAGGGTGGGGTACTCAGGAGTAAGGGGGGACAATTCCAAGACCAGGGCCCAGCAACAAGAGGGGCCCAAGTCTCCCATCAAAATTAAGGGCTGTGTGTGTGAGCTGATAGGGACCCCCTGAATCTGAACTTTCCCTGGAGTCCAGAATTCCTCTCAGGGGCCTGCCAGGATCAAACTGCAGCTAAACCTAAAGGTACAGCAGTACAACTGAGCTAGGGATGTATGCAATAATCCATGAGACTGTGTAGTCAGGTGCTGCGCCAGTGGAGCTAGGAGCTTGACACCCACCTGAATAAGGAAAGGGAGAGTCACTGTCGCTGGACTAATTTTGACAGAATTTCTGCACTCAGACAAATACAAGGGCACCTAGTTGCAATAAATAATGGATTAACCAAGAAATAAGCTCTCCTTGTGTGTGTGTTCGAGTGTAGAAATTTTCTGGATGTACAATGGGAAACTTGCAGTTTTCTTTTCTAGCACCGAGGGTATTCCTGAGCGCACTTGAAGCAACTATTTGTGTAATTCTGACAGGCATCATTTCCGTGTTACTGGTACTTGTAAAATGATTGCCTCCCTCTCATTGTGAATCTGTTCTACCTGTTGGTGTTCCCAAAGAACCACTGTCACTTTGGGTATTAAAATGGATTCAAAAGCGTCTAGTGAAGGGCCAGCTATGTTGATTTTTCTTGGAAGTTATGATCCATCTTGGGAAGCTTTCCCCTCCTTACTTTCTCTTGCATTCATCTTATTGAGCTGATGTGGCTGTGCTGTCAAAATAGTACCATTTGGTGTAAAACTGCTGGAATATATGATGGAATTGGGTAGAGTCAGTAAATACATCTTCTCATGGTTTCCCTATGGTAGGGATTTTTATCATCCCCTGCTGCAGCTTAAGTGGGTTGTAGACTTGTCTAGTATGAAATGGTGCATATGCAGCATTTTAAGGTGGTGTGTGCAAACATGTACTTAATAATGGCAAACAAAGGCACAAATCTGGGTTATGGCTGTTCTCTCTGTATTTTGGATTGGCCTCTATAGGGGATGCTTCTAGTCTAAGTCTGGCAGTAGAGGCCATTTTTTTGCTGAAATGAAAGTTAAGATGTTGAGATGTTGGGGTGTATTAGTAGGGGTATCACAAGTCATAAGAGGGAGGTAATAATCCTGCTTTACAGACACTGGTTAGGCCCCATCTGGAGTACTGCGTGCAGTACTGGAGGCCGCACCTGCACAAGGACATTAACAAAATGGAGGCAGTCCAGAGAAGAGCAACCAAAATGGTGCAGGGACTGCATCAGAAAACATATGAGGACAGATTAACAGAGCTCAATATGTATACCCTAGAGCAAAGGAGGGAGAGAGGTGATATGATTGAAACATTCAAACACCTTAAGGGCATTAACAAGGTGAAAGAGTTTAACATGTTTCAATATAAGAAAAAAAGCAGGACAAGAGGACACAGCATGAGATTAGAGGGAGGCCGATTAAGGGGTAATGTGAGGAAGTTCTTTTTCACAGAAAGGATGGTGGATGCATGGAACGGCTTACCTCAGGAAGTGGTGGATATGAATACAGTGCAGGGCTTCAAACAGGCATGGGATAGGCATAAGGGAGCAATACAGGTGAGTATGAATAGAGAGGCCATTGAAAGAGCAAAGACCGATGGCACATTCATAAGGTAGAAAAATAAATGGGCAGACTGGATGGGTCTTGTGGTCCTTATCTGCCATCAACTTCTATGTTTCTATGTTTCTAATTTAGCCTCCTTGAAGGCATCAACAATAGCAAGGTGCATCCCAGGTGTCTCAGTCATAAAATGTGAATTTAGTGTTGTCTCATTCTGTAGCTGTGGTTAAAACTGTGTCCTGACGCAGAGCTGAGTTAAATCTCTATGTAGAGTCAGAGGCCCTCCTCTCCCACAGCATCATTATAGACACAGGAATATACCTAAAAACAGAAGAAACTAGTCTCCGATCCCCCCATCCCAGCCCAGCCTACCATAAGATCCCCAAATTCCAATTTTTAGAAAAGCTTCCATTCCTGACCATTTTATTAATATATTAATGTATAAATTGGTGACTGGGAAAGTGTTATCATGATTGGAGGAGGGGAGGAAATGCTGTTTTAAAAGACTTCTCTTGAAAACCTGACTCTCTGCATCATGCCAGGAGATGGTATAGAGAATACTGGCCAGGCAACTATGCACAACCAGTGTGTTCTGTCATAGAGGGGTTCTGATTCCCTCTGACCTTGAGAGCGAAGGACAAGAGGTCCATGGGAATCGGAACCCCTGAGGTGACAGAACACACAGGTTGTGCATAAAGTTGCCCATTCTGTACTTTTTTTAGTGTATAGTAGTAGTATGTAAAATATGTGCATTTTTTTTTCTCTTTCATAATGAAACTGACTTGTGAAGTCTCTAGAGGTTCTAGAATACTGTCACCACAGAATTAAATAGAAGAAAGCAACAATATGCCAGCATTTCAAGTTGTTCTGCTGCAGTAGTGACATCACTACTGCAGCAAAACAACATAATAATGTCACTACTGCAGCAGAACAACAAAATAATGTCACTACTGCAGCAGAACAAGCATATTCCCCCCTCATTTGCCCACCACCTCAAAATCCCCACATACTTTTTTTTGTGAGTGTTAAGTAAACATACTGTAAAAGATAACAGAGTTATGGGATGATAAACTGTGTATTCTGTTTAACCTCAAAAGTTCAATAAAAACTAAATTATATTAAAAAAAAAAAGGCGGAGCCCCCCCCCCACACCAGATCAGTGATTTAGGGGCACAGTAATCCAACAGCCAGCTACTTCAGTCTCTCCTCTCCATTGCCCACAAAGTGGGCCAGACTTTCATCAACAGACTGAGCTAGCAGATGATGCTCATGGTTACGATTCCACCAGCCCCACACTTGTTCTCCCTCCCTTCCTCCCTGATATGTGCTTACCCAGTTCATCAGTGGGACTGGTGCACATGCTGGGAGTTTGGGAGGGGGTGAAAAGTTAGCCAGTCACTGGACTACTGGCTCCCGAATCATGGAATGGGGCAGGAGGGGGAACCCTCTACCAAAAAAGGTTTGTATTCAGTGGAGACAGACTAATTCATCACATCTCCTGGGCGTATGCTTACTCAGTCTGTTAGTGAGACTGTGGTGCTCACCATGGGTTAAAGAGGTGGGGATGATGATTGAGCTTGCAAGACATTGGATGATTGGCCCCCAGTCATGGATCAGTGGTCAGGGCTTGGAGGATGTCATCAGGAACTGCCCAGTATCTATCCTTCCTCGACTCTCCAAGGCTGTACAGCCCAATGGTTCACCTCTGACCCTTGACCCCTGACCCGGGGGGGCTTGACCCCTGACCCCTAGGCCCCACCAACAATTTTACAAACCTGGCTCCTATGTGTAGTACACATTGTTTCTTTCACCCAAGTACAATAGATGACAGTTATGTCTTCTTATACTTCCAGTTAAATCCTATGGGAAATGGAACAGAATGCCCATGATGAACTATTTTCCTGTGCATCCACCTCCAGATCCTGTGCATCCTCCTTCGGAGACAGCAGCGGGACATGGTAGCCTGCCCTCCTGCACCAGTGTACAAGCCAAAGTGACATGACATCTGCATCCTCCTCCTGAAGCATCTGTAGCACAAGACAGCCTGTGGCAGTGGCACCAGTGTACAAGCCAAAGTGCTGTGACATCTGCATCTTCCTCCTGAAGCATCAGCAGCACAACACAGCCTGTGGCACCAGTGTACAAGCCAAGGTGCCATGACATCTGCATCCTCCTCCACAACAGAACCATACTGAACAAGACAGCCTGTGGCACCAGTGTACAAGTCAAGGTGCCACAACATCAGCATCCTCCTCCACAACAGAACTGTACCCAACCAGACAGCCTGTGGCACCAGGGTACAAGCCAAAGTGCCATGGATTCTGCATCCTCCTTCTAAAGCCTCAGCAGCACAAGACCAGTGTACAAGCCAAAGTGACATCACATCTGCATACTCCTCTGGAAGCAGCAATGGGACAACGCAGCCTGTGGCACCAGTGTACAGGATAAATTGCCATGGCATCTGCGTCATCCTCCTGAAACAGTGGCAGGGCAAGGCAGCCTGTGACACCAGTGTACAATCCAAAGTGCCATGACCTCTGCATCCTCCTGAAGCAGCAGCGGGACAAGGTAGCCTGTACCCTGTTGCACCAGTGAACAGTCCAAAGTGCCACAACCTCTGCATCCTCCTATTGAAGCAGCAATGCTAAATGACAGCCTGTGGTACCAGTGTACAAGCCAAAGTGCCATGACAGCTCATCCTACTCTCCCTGAAGCCATTTAAAGGACTTGTATGCCAATTCTCAAAGAAGGCATTTTTTGCTAGCTGAATAATGAATACCGAATAACAAATATCTGGGAACCGAATATTCGGCCGAATATTCGAAAAAGGGTATCTGCACAGCCCTAGCAGAAACCCTGTACTGGGAAGCCAAACTAACTGAGAAGACTGCAGATTATTAGAGTGTTACAATTATTGCTGAGAGGTTGTTTGCTTGTGTGGGACTGTAATTGAAATCCTGAAGAGGCAGAGCATCTCTGGTCATTGGGGTGCAAGCCAGGGGCTGTGTGTGTCCTGAAGTGAACTGGTGAAAGTGGTTGAGAGCTGAGGCGCAGCTGCAGCCGGAGAAAAGATTGTAGATGCTGCTTAATTGGAAATTGTCAATTGGTGTGCAGGGGGCTGTTGTTAGTGGGTCCCCCCCCTGTTGAATTGCACCTGTGCTTATTGGAACAGAGGCTAGCACTCACTGAAATTAGTAATGGACTTTATTGGAGTGACTGCCTGCAGACCTTTCTTTCTGAGAACTCAGTGCAGGGACTGCAGGGGGACCACCACCATTTGGGAGGCCTCATCCAGAGCCAGGAAGGGAACTTACTAACCCCTCCCAAGTGGGACTCACTGTCTCAGGAGGTCACCAGCACTTGCTGGGGTGCTAGGGAACCTGTGACCCATCGGGGGAGCCAGGCTGTGGAGCCACTTCCAGGTCTGGGCCTTCTGGGGCTGGTGTTGTCCTGGCACAGTGTTCTGCACTGGGTCAGAAGTGACTGAAGGTGACAAGTTGCCAGAACTACGTTCAAGGAGACCAGCTGCAAGCTCCTCAAGCAAGTTCCATCCAGTCGGAGGGATTCTGGCTGGCCTGTTTTATTTATTTATTTCAATGTTTCAGCAGGAAGGCACACTGAGCGACAAGTCACTCGTATCCTGGTGCAACCTGGGGGAAGGGGTACAATAGAAATGAAACATTAAACATTCAAGTTATAAGATCAACATTAACATACAGTTGTAAGGCAGGTGTTACAAACAGTGTTATAACAGTGTTGCGCACAATAGGTAGAAAGAGTGGACAATAATAAGTGCCAGGTTAATAAGTAAACAGGTGCTTACATGAAAGAAAAGGGGGAATGGGAGGGAGTGGTGAGGAGGGGGAGTTGTGTCCCTTGAGACCCCCTAAGAATGTGAGGAACCCTGCAAGGGGACTGAGGGGACCAGAGGGAAGGGGATAAGGCAGTGTCCCAGAGAGACCCCTTTAGGATGGTGGGGAAGGGAGTAGATGAGAGTTACAAGCCCCTTAGTGGGGTAGGAGAGGGACCCATTGAGAGCATTCAGGGTCCTTAACATTCTGTGGGAACTCAAGGGAGGCCAGTAAGGGAAGCAATTTGGGGGAAGGTGAGGAGAGCTCGAAATTTTGTGGGGTGGGTGTGCATAGGGTTAAATGAAGGTGACGGAAAAGAGGGGTAGGTTTGTCCAGGGCTTAGAGGATGAAATTAGACATGGCAGAAGCAGCTAGGTGCAAGGTCATTATTGAGGGCAGAGCTGATGGAGTAGGCAGAGGATGAGTGCCAGATGTGAGGGGGAAGGGAATTCCAAATTTTTGGGAGGCAGCAAGAGTAACCGGATTGGCTGATTTGGGTGGATCTGTGGGGTTCTGCTTTGCTACAAACATATGAAAATTGCCAGCAGAAAAAGGCAATAATGGTCTATCAAGTCTGCTCGAGTCAGCAGCTGCCTCTCCTGCCTTATCCTCCCCTTTGCCAAGTCCCACCCCTTCTTGAAGCATTCCACAGTGTTACATGTCACCATCTCTGCTGGTAGTGCGTTCCACAATGCCACCACTAGGGCTGTCAGAACCCTCTGAAGTTCTGGGTTCTAGTTCTAGTTTAGAACTTTTGAAAAAGTTCTAGGGTTCTAATCTTTTTTAGAACTTTTTAGAACTCAAACCCTATTTTTTAATTGTGCTGCCAGTAATGAAGATAGAAATGAAATACATGTAAAGAAAAAACTGTTTAATATAAGGGGAAGAGAAATGATCGTGTGTGATATTAATAGGAATACAACTAGGTTTATCTATGGTTTCTTCTGTTTGCTAAAGCCAGCAACTTAATACGTAACAGGCCCACTCACCCATATGTTAAAAGTTTTCCTGCTGCAGCTGCATCGTAGTTCCTTAGTGAAAGAAAGAGGCACATTAGCCATTTATGTACTCAGTTATATATACTCATCGTCATGAATTATTAGAAAAAATAACTGATATTACTTAATTTCAGCTGTTTGCTGCTTTGTGTTTTAAATGAGTAAATCAAAAGTTGCTATGTTTAAAAGAAAGCTTTTATAACAAAGTCAAACCAAGGTACTGCAGCCGCAACACATGGAACTGTTGTAAAACATATTATGTCATAACGTAGTCAGTCAAGACATTTGAATAAAAAAAACGCCAGTCATTGTTGCTGGCAAAAAATGCATGCAATTTTCTAAGATAATGCATACATATACCAACATTCTTGTTGGCAAATTGAAGTAATACATACAACTTTCTAAGATGATGCATTTTTCCAGCTCATACATCAATAAAATCTGTATTTCAGTCACATAAATAAAAAAAGTGGTTTCCTCACCTCATACTAACTTAAGGAACATTTAATGTAGCTGCAGCAGTTGGCATGTGATGTTTAAGAGACAGTGTCTGTCAACTCCATTATGTATCAAATTATTACTACTTGTAAAGCAAAAACACTTTATGATAGGTCACATTCTGTGAAAACTGCTGATGCAGATTTTCTTTTATTTTTGATTCCTTTATTCTTTTTTTTAAAGGGGACAGGACACTTGTGCTAGGTGGCAGCAGTTTGCAATGTGTTTAATAAGAAAAAAAAATATATACTGTATATCTATAGTAGGTTCCACAGTGGGCAATCGCCCTCCCATACCATCGGTCTGTCATCATCTTTTTCCTCACCATCCCCAGCCGATCACGAATCTGTAAATGAAAGGACTAAAACAACACCCACCTTTCACCCCAGCACCCATTCCACTTTTCTTCCACCACCCTCATCTATGCAGTAACACCCATACCACCCTTACACCCATGTGTTAAAACCAACCCACAACCCTCACCCCCTCAAGCACATATTCCACCCTCCTCCCTCACCCAAATGTTTAAACTACCCCCACACTTAGTCATGAACTACCATTCATGTCACCCTTCTTCGTCCCTCACCCATGTTAAAAACCACTCCGCCAACCATCACCCATGTACTAACAACTATGCCATCTTTCTCCCTCCTGCATCCATGTTAAAATCAACCCCCAACCCTCACCCAAGCACTAGCATCCATGCCATCTTTCTCCCTCCTGCATCCATGTTAAACCAACCTCCAGCCCTTTCCCACCCTCCAGCACCCATTCTACCCTCCTCTCCCTCTCACATGCTAAAACTACCACATACTTACTCAAGAAAAATGAAAGTCTTGCCTCCAAATGAGCCATACTTAACTGTTCCTTAATAAACAACACATATGTGAAAAACTGTCTTTTCAATTGTTTTCTTCTTATGGACAACATTCTGTACAGTCCTCTTCATGGAACCAGTAATTTGACAGTTGTTGCTATTATGCCATGGTCTGTGTACAACAGAATGTCAAACACGAGCTATTGTGGTATGAGACCTGTGCTTACAGAATATGTGCTCAACCATGACATAGGTAAAACTCCAGATGACTGTTTCCCGGAAGAGACTTGTAACAGGATGCTGCCCACAGAAACATAACAATACAAAATAGTTTTTCCCGTAATTTTTTATTCAGTAAGATAAGTTACATATTGATCATTTTGGTTTATGGCTAACATTTCTGTAATTGAAAAAATAATAAACAGCTACCAATTAGAACTCATTGTTTTATTCTCTTTAAAATTGAAAAATAGACCACCCCCGGTCCCAGCCCATACTGATGCACCACAAAGTCACAGAAGGTAAATCCAAAGATACAGTATATGTTTGCACTCTAACTATAAATAATATGATACAGAAATGATTGACATGACAGTGTCCCTTTTATGCCAAAATTGAGCCTGTTCCCACTGATGTTAAAATTGCCCTGTATATAAAACTTGTTGACTTTAGACCCTAGCTACAAAGCAGTTTGCCATGAAATGGTGAAAGTTTTGTGGGGTATATAGTCCAAGGTAGTAGATCGAGAAAGGAGAGAGACAACCAAAGTTATCATAGTCTGTAAAAGTTTCCTTTTTGGTGCAGAGAGACTCTGTCCCACACAATATTTACCAGCCACCACCATCTGAGTTGTCATCACCATCAACATCCACAACATCAATCACTTCAGGATCAGTTTGTGTACTCTTGTAGGGATACGAAAATCTTGACTTGTTAACTTTAATAAAAGTTAACGTGTACATTTTCTGGCAGCAACCCATTTCTGGTGTCTGTCACAATATTGCCAGCTGTACTAAACATGCATTCTCAAGAGACATTTGTTGCAGGACAACCAAGATATTTACAGGCTTCATCATACAGCTCTGTCCAAATTGACTTTTTTGATCTCCAGTATTCAAAAGGGCATGCATCAATAGGAATAGGCAGTTCTTGCAGGTAACTGTCTACCATGATGGACAGAGACCGCTCAGAAGAGGAATCAGCATAAGCTGGTATGGCAGCAATTTGGGAAAGGTTTTGCCACAGAGTTAGCTTGCTACTAAGGGTTGAAGAAGTGACAGTTGTGGAAAACTACTGTCAATGTTTGGTGACTTTTCCAGTCTGAATCCTTTTGTGAAGATGAACCTGTATATTGTGGTGATGACAACCTGAGAGTACTGTGCGTGTTTGTGTTTGACTCCTGTGAGTGCTGCAGCTCATCTAACAATAGACATTTGTACTGCTCTATATCATCTGTTTTTGGAAGATGTATAGCCTTGAACCTGGAATCTAAGAGAGTTGCAAGGATGTAGTGTTTTGATTTTGTCATTGCAATTAATTTGTCATTGGTTTTGAAGCGCGCGCTCATTCCCTTTATGAGATTCCCATGATACAGGCAACATGTTGTCTGAGCTTCAGATCTTTTTCTATTTGTAGATTTAGAACACTAAGGTGATATGAAGTTAGCATTATGAGTGGGATAACCTGACTCACAGATGCGCCTTTAGAAGACATGTCCCTTGCAGCTGTCTCAAAAAGAGCTAGGATGCAGCACACTGTCTCCATTAATTTCCACTGCAGCACAGACAGGATAATGCCATCTCCAATAATGTAACTAGAGCAATACTCATGTACAGCTTGCTTTTGCTCCAAGAGGCGCTGCAGCATATAAAGTGTTGAGTTCCAATGAGTGGAAACATTTTGAATCAGCTTTTGCTGGGGCAGCTTGTGTTTTTTTGGCAGTTCAGACAATGCCCATATAGCCTTGGTTAAATGTGAAAAGTGAGTCACAATTTTTTTGTGAATAGCAATCATACCATCCACTTGTGTTTCATTGCTGAGAAATCCCATGACAATTAAATGTAAGCAATGTGCAAAGCAAGAAGCATGCATAAATCCTCCATCCTGTGCTGCTTTCAAGATGTTGGCTCCATTGTCACTTACTATGAAGCCACATTTTAGACCATGAAAATAAACACATTCATCAAGGAGGTCATTTTGTTCCTACAAAATGTTTGCAGCTGTATGACTTTGCCCAAACTTCTTTATATGCAGCAGCGCCATCTTCTGGGGTGTCTTTATTTTTGAAGAACCACAAGAAAACATGACCCAATGAGCTGTAAGGGACATGTAATCTATGTTTTGAGTGCTGGTCCCCATATCTGTTGTGACATGATGAATAACCCCACCCTCTGCAGTTTTAAGTGCAAGCATCACTGTCGCTTTTAAAGCCTGATAAATGTTTGGTATTTCAACATAGGAAAAGTACCTTCTATGAGGAACATTGTAACAAGGCTCTGCTAGTTTCAAGAGCTCCCTAAAATCCTCATGATCTACCAAAGAGTGTGGGAAAAGGGCTCCAGCTAACAGTTCACCAATTCTGTGATTAAGATGAAAGGTCTTTGGAAGATTTCTAGTAAAGGTATTCTTCCTTTCAAATGCCTGAGACAGTGTTAGCTGTTTACAACATGTCCCTGCTGGATTATTATACACCGTGCTTCAATGGGCAGATGGACGCTGGGATGGTGGACTAGGACTTATACATTCAGTGATATCACTGGATGTGCAACTGATACTAATGGTGCTGGCATTGGTGGTAACAGTGATCCTAGGGCTGGCAGTGGTTCTGTCCACATCAAGTTCAGACAATTCAGTATCCATTTTAGATTCCTGACCCTTCTCACGTGTGGTCTGGAGGATGGAGGACATGGGTTTTGGACGATCAAGCAAAACTGAATGCTTTTTCAGATGCTGTTTAAGAGCTGAAGTGCCAAGGCATGACACTACTTTACCATGGCTTACACTCTGTTTACACAGGGAACAAATTGCTCTGCATGGATCAGTTTTACTGACAGAGAAATAATTCCACACCTCAGATGTGACAGATTTTGTTTGAGTGCTAGGAAGATAGCTAAAGACTGTTTGCATCTTTTCACCTGTCCTAACAGAACCCAGGATATGCTCCTTGGTGCTAGAAGAGTGGGCAGAAGACTCTGATGGATTTTTATTGCTGGCCGACACAGAAGTGGTGGATTCAATGGATATGTCCTTTTCATTGTCAACAGTGCTGGATGTATTTGCAAGTGCACTACCTGATTCATTGTCAGCAGACTTGCTCATTTCACTTTGTTGAGGAAGTAATGATATGTCGCAAGACACAACAGTGTCGGACTGAGACAAAGAGCTACTGTCTGAGTCAGAGAGGGACTCATTGTCACTTGCATTATTACTGCTAGTCACAGGGATTTTAACAGCATGAACGGCAAACCTTATGGTGCCTCTCCGTGTGACCCCAGCAGCTGCACAGGTTTTCTTAAAAGGTCCCCCTTTACCACACTTCGCTGTTGCTCTTTTGCTGTTTGTTGAATTTTTATCACATGAAACATTTTGGTTATTTCTGCTAGCACCAGGATTTCCACTACCACCACCTGCTCCAACACCAGCACCAGATGCTTCATCTATGTTGGTGTCAGCCATGACAGTACCGGTATACTGCAGTGAACACACCCACACAATTCCTGTGTAAGAAAGCAATGTGATCTGTGATCGCTGGCTACAACTCCAAAATTTTATTTTGGCTATGTGACACTGTGATGCAGTGGACTGAAAGTAATTGAAGAATATGATGGTTTGCAACTAAAGGATCCCAGGTTCAAGGCTTACAGAATGATTGGGCTGCTGGTCATAGGCATACACATAGCAGTCAAGGGGCACACAGCAGCAGGGTGATGGACTGACCATAAGAGACGGAGTTACACACACAAAACGAGGAAAGAGATTTTTCTGTCTGTCCTCCAAACAGGGAACTATATTTTTAGGCTCCTGTCATGTATTTAAGGATAATGCCACCACACAACTGGCCACTGGATTTCACATGGCAACAGACACTGGGTAAGGTACAGTGCAGTCAAGGGGCGCACAGCAGCAGGGTGATGGGCTGACCGCAAGAGACGGAGTTACATACACTAACCAAAGAAAGAGATTTTTCTGTCTCTCCTCCCAACAGGGAAATATATTTTTAGGCTTCTGTCATGTATTTGAAGGATAATGCCACCACACAACTGGCCACTGGTCTTCACACCGTAACACACACTGGGTGAGGTACAGTGCAGTCAAGGGGCACACAGCAGCAGGGTGATGGGCTGACCACAAGAGACGGAGTTACACACACTAACCAAAGAAAGAGATTTTTCTGTCTCTCCTCCCAACAGGGAAATATATTTTTAGGCTTCTGTCATGTATTTAAGGATAATGCCACCACACAAGTGGCCACTGGATTTCACATGGTAACACACACTGGGTAAGGTACAGTGCAGTCAAGGGGCACACAGCAGCAGGGCTTCTGTCACGTAGTTAAGGATTACCACCACCACACAACTGGACACTGGGCTGCACATGGTCACACACAGTGGGGTTGGGTACAGTGCAGTCAAAGGGAACAAAGCAGCAGGGCTATCGGCTGGCCACGCCACAGGAGAAAAACATCAAAAATTGCCTTGTGCTGCTCTTGTATTAGAGGACAGGACTGTTTTTTTTAGGATGAAAGAGGTTTAAGAGGAGAGGATCCCCATGAGCACAGCAGACTTCTGACAAATTCTATTTTTGTTTTGTCACTTAGGGATTTTTTCGCGTTGTCGGTTGGCTTTGAAACATCAAATTAATTAACTTCAGTTGCTACATTCAGCCCCTCCCCCAGCCAGCGTGCTCTCTCCCTCCCAGGCCCCACCAGATGAGAAATTTATTTATTTATTTATTTATTTGTATTTTGGATGACACCTGAATTAGTCTGACTCTGACCTAAATTCAGGATTTAGAGAGAGAGCTGCAGTAAGCAGTCTTATCAAGTTACAGGAACTTAAATCTGTTCCTTTCTGTCTTTTTTCCACTCCCGGTCCCGAGTCCCCAGCCCCTACAGTGGGGCCTATACAGTGTACTACTGCAGACTTATCTCCGAGTCCATTCCGTTCCTCCTTTCATTCTGTGGCCCCTTCACTCCGCCTGTTCCTTATTTTCCCCCACCCACCGTTCATTCAATTTGTATTTTTTAGTTGTCAAAGATCACAGCCTCAGCTCACACACAAATGAAGAGACAAGAGACTGAGCGGCAAGTGCTCTGCACACTAGCAGACTGCAACTCATTCTCCTCCTAGCCACGCTGTTTGCTCCCCCTCCCAGGCTCCCACAAGGCTTTCCCGACTCAAACCACCTGACTGCATATCAACTGGGCAGGTGGCGAGGTGCTTGGAGTGCAAAATGCGCAAGCGCGAGATGGCGTCATCACTGAAAACAGCTGCCCCCCTCCCATAGCTGTAAGGGACCACCGGGCAGAGTTGGGGAGGAGTGTGGGGAGGGAGTCGGGAGTCAGGACCCCCCCCAACCGAGCTGGTGCTGGGAAGGAGAAGTAAAAGAAAAAGTAAGCTGCACCTGCTAATTACCAATGATTCGAACCCTTTTGCGAACCATCTAGTGTTTGAGTTCTAAATTAGAACTTGAACACTGGGGTTCGAGGAGGGTTCGAATCTTTCTCGAACTAGTTCTGACAACACTACTCGAGGGTATACATGTTAAGCTCCTTAAGTCTCTCTTCATATGTCTTCTGGTGCAGACCCTGCACCATTTTGGTTGCCCTCCTCTGGACAGCCTCCATCCTGTCTATGTCTTTGCAGAGATGGGGTCTCCAGAACTGCACACAGTACTCCAGATGGGGTTTCACCAGCTGTCCATACAGAGGGATAACAACTTCCTGTTTTCTGCTGGTGATGCCTCTCCCTATGCATCCCAGTATCCCTCCAGCCCTCCTTACTGCCCTCTCACATTGCTTGCCCACCTTTAGGTCATCTGATATGACTAACCCCAGGTCCCTTTCCATTTTTGTTGTTGTTAGTATCTCACCCCCCATTGTGTATTCTTCCTCTGGGTTTTCGTTTCCCAGGTGCATTACTTTGCATGTCTTAGCATTGAATCTAAGCTGCCATACATTTGACCATTCCTCCAACCTTGCCAAGTCCATTCTCATCCTTTCCACCCCACCTTGTGTAATAACGCTCTTGCAGATCTTTGTGTCGTCTGCAAAGAGACATACTTTTCCTTCTAGTCCCTCTGCAATGTCACTTATAAAGACATTGTAGAGGACCGGTCCTAGTACTGAGCCCTGCGGTACCCCACTAGTAACCCCCCTTTCTTCAGAGTGGACTCCATTTACTATTACCCTCTGTGTCCTGCTCTCCAGCCAATTCTTTACCCAGGCTACCATCTTGGGACCTACTCCAAGGTTGACTAACTTATATATTAATCTTTTGTGTGGGACTGTGTCAAATGCCTTGCTAAAGTCTAGGTAGGCCATGCCCACAGCCCCTCCCTGTTCTACTACTTTGGTCACCCAGTCAAAAAAATCTATTAGATTCATCTGACATGACCTTCCCACTGTGAATCCATGCTGCCTTGGGTCCTGTGCCCCTCTGGCCTCTAGGTACTCAATAATTATTTCCTTCAGAAGTGATTCCATCATTTTCCCTATCACTGAGGTTAAACTAACAGGTCTGTAGTTTCCTACTTCTGCCCTGCTCCCACTTTTGTGAAGTGGAATAACATCTGCCCCCCTCCAGTCCTCAGGTACTACCCCATTCTCCCATGATTTGTTAAAGAGGGTAGTCAGTGGTGTCACTAGTTCTACCCTTAGTTCTTTTAGAATTCTGGGATGAATCCCATCAGGCCCCATTGCTTTGTCCACCTTCAGTTTTAAGAGTTCTGTCAGAGTTCTGTGAATGGGCTGGTATCAACCCCCATATCCAGAGTGTTTCTGTTGTTTGTTTTAGGTACCTCCCCCTCTTCATTTGTGAATACTGAGCAAAAATATTTGTTTAGTATCTCTGCCTTTTCACAGTTACCCTCTGACCACCCCCCTCTCCTTTATTAAGCTGCACTATCCCTCCCTTGGTCTTCGTTCACTCTTTGATGTACCTATAAAAGGTTTTATCCCCTTTCTTAACTGAGTCGGATATCTTTTCTTCGGTTTGGGCCTTTGCTGTTCTGACTGCCTTCCCTGCTTCCTTTTCCTTTAACTGATACAGTTCTCAATCCTGCTTCTTTTGTGATTCCTTGTACTTCCTGAATGTTATCTTTTTCTCCCTAACCTTCCCTGCCACTTCATTTGAGAACCATAGTGGTTTATTTTACATCATTTTGTTTTGTTTATTTGGGTCACACAAAGGCTTGTTGCCTCTGTGATGGCAGTTTTGATTATTCCCCATTGTTCTTCCACCCCTCCTTCCTGCCCATTTACTAGTACATTCCTTAGGCACTCACCCATTTTGGCAAAGTCAGCCCTCCTAAAAGTCCAGGACCTTTGCCTCTGTATGGCTTGACTCTACTGCTGCATTTATCATGAACCATACTGTTTGATGGTTGCTAGTTCCCAGATGGCTACCCACTTCTAAATCTGTGATCCTCTCTCCATCTCCATTTGAGAGTACCAGGTCTAAGATTGCTCCCTCTCAAGTGGGTTCCAATACTAGTTGTCTAAGGCATGCCCCCTGTAGGGCATCTAGAATGACCCCACTCTTGGAAGTGGCTGCAGCAAATGCACTCCAGTCAACATCTGGCATATTCAGATCCCCCATCAACAATATCTCCCCTTTTTCTGCTGTTCTAAGGATACCTTCTATCATTTCCTTGTCCATTTCCTCCCCCTGAGTTGGGGTCTCTATACAACCCCTGTGCGTATTGTGGTGCCATTGTCTGTCTCCAAGTTGACCCACAGTACTTCCTCCCCTTCCTGTTTACCCTTTTGTTCTGTTGCTTTGATTCATTCCCTTATGTAGAGAGCTATTCCTCCTCCTCTTTTACCCTCTCTGTCCCTCCTGTAGATAGTGTATTCTGGTATGTTTACATCCCAGTCATGGTTCTGTGTGTACCATGCCACAATATCCAGATGTTCCTCAACCATCAAAGTCACTAGTTCAGGAAGCTTGTTACCCAGAATATGGGCATTGGTACTCATTACTCTCCATTTTTTGTTGGCTTTACCACTTGTAGCACCATCCCTGTCTTCATTAACTTTGCTTTCTCCATTCACCCCTGTCCTGCTCCCTACTGACCTTTCTACCTTGGTCTTTACCTCATTTAGTACCCTGTTTTGCAGGGGGAGGCTGGGAATTTCCTGCTGCTTATCAGTGCTTCCCCCCTTGACTAGTTTAAAAGCTTGCCAATGAAGCATTTAAACTGATCACCCAGAAGACTTGTTCCCTTCCTGGACAGATGCAGACCATCCTGCCAGTAAAGGCTGATATCCCTCCAGGTGGAACCCCAGTCTACAGTGAAGCCAAACCCCTGTGCTCCATTCCAGTTTTTCAACCATTCATTGAATCGCATGGTACGGAGTACCCTCACCTCACCCATGCCATAGACAGGTAGCACCTCTGAGAAGGACACTATGTGTGCTACTTGCCTAAGGCCCCTCCCCAAGTCCACAAACTCCTCCTGCACTGCTCTAATCTCAAGTTAAACCAAGTCTTTCATCCCTATGTGGACAATGACATCCATCTCCATCTCCCGTGCAGCTGTTCTTGTGATCCTAAGGATGCACTTCCTGTCCCTCCAAGCTATGGAGCCAGGCAAGCACCTTATTTCACTTTTCCCTGCTCCCCCAGTTCTTTCCCCCTAATAATTGAGTCCCACACCAGAAGCTGCTTCCTTTCCCTGTGGTGTCCTCTGCCTCCTTCCTGTGGGCCTCCCTTGCGACAACTGTCTGCAACCTCCTTAGTCTCCTCTGTGGGTGCATCCATAGGGGAACTATGCTCCACCAGAATGGTTTATGGACTGTGGCGTGGTACAACTGACTAGGTGTGCCTCTGTTCCACCACCCTCCCATCCCTGAGCCCACTGTGATCCCACTGCTCTGCACTTTCTTGGCAACCTCTGAGGCAGTGGTGGTTGCCCAGGTGCTCCCTGGGTGGGGGAGGTTCCCATACTACTGTCCAGTGTGGCCTGAAGACGGGCAATCTCCTTCCTCAGATCAGAGAGTTGCCTGCAAATAGGGTAGCATCTCAGCCTCCAGAAAGACTCCCAGAAGACTGCTGTCCCACAGCCGGTGCATTGCACTACTCCCCACATGTCTGTCTACCTTCCAGTTTATCCTGTGTAAGTTTTTTTTTGTTTGTTTGTTTTTTTGTTATATATAAAACTATATATAATGTGTATGCTTATATTGTCAATGTAGTGTGCTAGTAAGGATATGATAGTGGTATGCACCTTGCCCCCTTGAGGAAATTATGTCAGGACCCCTGGTATAAAAAAAATGGCACCAGGGGTGGGTGGGGTGTGGGGAAGGGAGGATTTGGGCCCAAACTGTGCCCTCTTGAAACAATCAGCTAAAAGCTCTGACCCACCACTATGATGAGTGTTGACTTTCCTGTCAGCAAGACAACCTGCACAACAATTTAACAGAGAAAATGCCATGCTAAACAAAGAAAAATCAAGCAGCTGAGTCAAACACAGGTAAACCAGTGGGAACAAAGAGGAAGCAGGGAACTACAGACCAGTCAGCCTCATCTCGGTAGTGGGAAAGATCATGGAAGCACTACTGAAGGAGAGGTTGGTGGAACATCTGGTTGTCAATGGACTACAGGACCCAAGGCAGCATGGTTTCACCAGGGGGAGGTCATGTCAGACCAACCTCATTGAATTTTTTGACTGGGTGACTAGGGAGGTGGATCAGGGAAGGGCAGTGGACATGGCCTATCTGGACTTGCAAGGCCTTTGACACTGTGCCACATAGAAGACTATTACAAAACTGGGGAATATGGGTGTGGGCAGGACAGTAGTGTGGTGGGTAGGTAACTGGGTGGCAGGACACAGAGGGTGGTGGTAAATGGCTGTCACTCCACAGAGGGAAGAGGACCAGTGGGTACCACAGGGATCAGTGCTGGGACTGGTCCTATTCAACATCTTCATCAGTGACATTGCGCAGGATCTAGAAGGCAGAATTTCACTGTTCGCTGATGACACAAAGCTCTGTAACAGAGTAGACACACCAGAGGGTGTAGACAGAATGAGAAGGGACCTGCAGAAACTTGAAGAATGGTCAGGGTTTGGCAGTTGAAATTCAATGCAAAGAAGTGCAAGATAATGCATATGGGCACAAAAACCCTGGCACAATATATCAGTTGGGGGTGAGGATATAGCATGCACCAAGCAGGAAAGGGATCTTGGGGTTGTCATCTCTGATGACCTCAAGGTAGGGAAACAGTGTGACAAGGCAGCAGGTAAAGCAAACAGGATGCTGGGATGTATAGGCAGGGGCATCACCAGCAGGAAAAGGGAGGTCATAATTCCACTATACAAGACACTAGTGAGGCCCCACCTGGAGTACAGTGTACAGTTCTGGAGACCATACCTACGTAAGGACATAGACAGGATAGAGAAGGTTCAGAGGAGGGCAACAAAGATGGTGCATGGATTGCATCACAAGTCCTATGAAGACAGGTTGAAGGAACTGAACATGTACTCCCTGAAGGAGAGGAGGGAGAGAGGGGATATGATAAAGACATACAAGTATCTTACAGGGAGGAACAGGGTGCAGGAAAACACTATTTTTAAGCGAAAAAGATGTTCCAGGACTAGAGGGCATGGGATGAAGTTGGAGGGAGGACGATTCAGAGGAAACATGAGAAAGAATTTCTTCACAGAGCAGGTGGTGGACAAGTAGAACACCCTGCCAGAGGAAGTGGTGGGGGCTGAAACAATCATGGGATTTAAGAATGCATGGGATAGACATAAAGGAATTCTAGAGGTCAGGGGTAAGGGGAAACAGACTTCTAGGAAAACAAACTGAACTTACAAGCTCAAATGGGCAGACTGGGTGGGCCATAGGCCCTTATCTGCTGACACTGTCTATGTATCTATGTATCTATGTAAACCTCCCCAGCCTCAATACAGCCTGGTAATTTCTGCTCTGAAAGCAAACAGCCCCAAAACAAGTCAGCTGTGCACAAAAAAAAAAAAGTAAACAGTATTTCAATCCCTCTGGGTTTAAACTCCCTGTCTCCAAAGTAGTATTGCAAGCCCCTTACTATGATAGTATTGCAAGTCCCTTACCATGATAGACTGTTGTCTAAGCATTTCCCCCAGAAATATACAGAAAACTTCTATAGGAAAGTAGATTTTCCCAAGCTCCCCAAAGAAAAACCAGAAATAATGCTCTAAACAAATAGCAAGAACAGAACCTTTCATGTAGCCCAATTCAAATGAAGGTGAGATAACTTAAAATGCAACTACGAGGAAAATATAACATTTGTCCTTATAGCTGATTCCATAAGTCCTGGTTATCAGTACCAGAACTACAGTCCTTATTTCACCTGTGAGGGAACCTGACAGTGGATTCAGAATAGTTCAATCTTTAACATGCCAATGAATCAGTCACCATGTCCCCGACAGACATTGCTATAAAGAACTTACATGGGCACTGTAAACGTGCAGAAGTCCACAGAAACTCAAGTCCCACAAATGAACAGGGAATCATGAAGGCCCTCAGGACCCCAGAAAGCTGTATCGGGTTACCAACACTCTAGTCTGCATTTGAAGAGGAACCTTCATCATCCTCTGCTGCCTCCGCTTCTATATGTATGAACAGCTTCTCCACCGCCCAAGCATCATTAAACAAATACTGTTGGCCTCCCCATACAATCCGGAGCTTGGCTAGGAACAGCAACTGGTGGGGGATCTTCAGCAAATGAAGCCTACCTCTGAGGCCATTAAAGGCCTTGCGTCTTAGATGTGTGCTGTAGGATAGATCGTGAAACATTGACAAGGAGTCTTCTCCATATTTAAGGACTCTACGCAGTCTGGCAGCCTGCAGAGCTCTGTTCCAATCTCCAATGCCTGTGAATATAATTAAGAAGGTCCAAGGAACTGTAGGATCAGTTGCAGCACATCGAGGAGAGATTCAGTAGGCCTTCTTGATAGAAAACGAGGGGTCAGATTCTTCCAGGCCCAAAATAGCTGGCATGAGGGCTTTAGCAAAGTTCAGAGGGTCATCGCCCTCAGCTCCCTCCTACAGCCCAAGACTTCTTAAATAACCTTCCCAGGCTTGGTTATCTACTGTTCCCAAGTGCTATGGGAGGACAGTATTTTCTTTTACCAGCTTGGCTGTTGCATCCACTGACCTGAGTGCTGAAGCATCCACTCTCTGAACAGTAACCTCATACTGCTCCATCCTTGTTTATAATGCGGTCACTCTTGGAATAAGATTGTCAAACTTTTTTTTGAGATCTTGTACAGTTTTCACCGGTTGGTGCAGAGTAGACTGGATAGTAGTGAGTGACAACAGCTCTGTTGGCTCAGGAGCAGGATCTGCAGTGGCGTCATGTTGCCCAGGCCTCTCATCCCGATTCTGTCATTTGGGAGTGAAGAAGTTGCCCACAGCCATAGCTGACCCCTTATTTTTCCCCATTTTTTTCTCTCCGCAGCTCTGGGCCAGTCTCTCCTTCAGGCAACCTATGCCCCGCCGTGCCACACTGCCTCAGATCAGCCACCTCCTCACCCCATATTGCAGCTCCCCTGGGTAAACCCCTGACATAACTCTTCACTGGGTGGGTCCCCCTCCTTCAAGGGGGAAGGCACTAGGAGGGCGGTCAGTGCCAAACTTGCCCCAAGTGCTGCTGAGATGGTCCATGCACTGTCCTCGGACTCATGGCAACGGGAGCTGGTGACCATAATCCGGTTGTCTTGGGGCTGTTTTTCACATTTCCTACCTGGGGGGACATGGTGTGCCACTAATGTTAGGCTGACACTGACGTTCGCCACACCCCATTGGTGAAAAGAACCCCGAACATTGCCATGCCCCCAGCCTCCACCAGGGGTCAGTAATCGTCGGGTCACATCCCCACCCTCCCCCCAAGAGAAGGCGAGCCATCATCCGATGCTCAAGCCTTCTCTCTCCGTCTGGCCCTCCAGCACCCGAGTCCATTCCCGAACCTGGGTCGCTGGCATTGCAAGCGGAAATTCAGCTGCTGCACCGATGAGCAGGCTCTTCCCCATTTTGATGATTTTGCAGTAAGGGGCAGTTCTACTATCTTTCAAAAGCTAAACTGTTACACTTTGGGTACAGGAAAAGTATTATTTTAGTTTAATTCATAGTTTTCTCGAGGAGCTCAAGTTGAGTGCTGCTTCGTATTAGGCTGCTCAGCAGTGCCCCGACTTGTTGCAGTTCTGAATTGTCATCTCTCTCTCTGCACTCTGGTCTGTGATTGGGTTGGTATGTGCAGCCTCGGAATAGGGCTTCCATCCCTCTTCATTGTTCTCAGCCTCGCAGATTTCCTTCATGAGCCAGCAGTACTCCGGAAGACTAGTTTTACAGTCTTGAAACTTCAGTTTCAGCATGAGCACACTGGAGTACCTAATGGATTTGAGAATATGCTCCAGTCTGATTCAGTTCAGTTCACTGCCTGGTACTTCTCCTTTTCTATGGACCCTTTGCAAGGCCCACTCAATCCAAGTGACGAAAGCAGACAATTTCTCATTCTTCCATTGTTTAGTGGACTTGAACTTCCACATCAAGTCTTCCCCAGATTCGGTGCGCCAAATACCCCTTCCAGGCCAGAGAGGTACTCAGCTGCAGTGGCCTCTGGGCTGGTAGATCACAGAAAATGGATGGCCTCTAGTGCAGGGCCCCTTAAACTTTCCATAAGTCTCTTTCTTTTCTCTCCCTTGGAGCACTGCCATTCCTGGACCAATGGAGTGGCATAGTCCTTCCAGGTTTCCAAATCATCCTCTCCCACAGGTACCGGCACTTCACCAGAAAATAACCTGAGCCAGGGATAGGAGTCCAGGTGTACAGACGGTATCACAATGGGGGATACTACCACAGGGGAAGCTCTAGGGTAGGTGGAGATGCTGGGGAGATTGCAAGGGAGTAGTCTCCTCCAAAATATCCAACACTTTTAGTAATTCTTTAGCAGCTCGCCCTTCAGTGGCTAATACCATAACAGTCTATTTTTGAATCCCTCCACCTTTGGGGACCCCCAAGAGAAGGTGGGCCACTATGTAAATGAATAACTTGCCACCCCTTTTGGGACCCTTCGGGCAGTATAGTAGGGGGCACTCTTTCAGGGTCTATAAGAGGGCTGCATGAGATAATGGCCACCAGGGTTTGATCAAAGAGATCTGAGTCCCACCCCTTCACTTCAACCTTTCCCAAACTCTTTACTGTCTCCACAGTCTCTACAATGATATCATTAGTGTTCCCCAAAGGGCTATCCAGTAGTCATATGGCATGTTGAGGTTCCACTTCCTCAGCCTCACTCGACCCCGCCATGTGGTGCACAACCAGCTTGTGGGGGGCAATCTTAAGTTTAGGCATAGCAAGCACCTCCATGTCTGATAAAGTGAATATTTCTGGATTGTAGTACCCACTGCTGACCACTAGAGGGCAGAAATACCAGTGGTGCCTCCAAGATGTAACCACTAGGTGGTGCTATCCCAAGGGCTACTACCCCTGCCTGCATGACTAGGCACAGATTGAGGGGCCTGAGCTTGGTGAACAGGTGCTTTCACCCAGAGGAATGGTTTAGGGGTAGTGTAGCTGTTATGGGTATAGCCCTCTGGGATACTAATACCCCTTCTAACCCCCTCTAGGGGCTGGAACAATTCAGCAGATAAACAATTACAATTGGCATAGGCATACAATGTCAGGCCCACACTCAATGCACTTACCACCAGGGCTGAATCAGTTGCAAAGGCCCTGGAGACCCCTTGCAAAACAAGACCTGCAATACAACAGTTCAATGGCAATACAGTTCCCCCTCCAGAAAGGTACTCTTCAGCCAGGTTATATGCAGAAGAACAAAATCTGATTTATTTGGGGGAGTTGCACAGCGGTGGAGCAGTAAATCTAGCAGTTGATTATTCAGATCTGAGTTAGTCAGGTTGGGCATGCACACCCTAAGATTCCCTCTATCACAGTCACACACCCTGGGTACCCAGTTGTTGTGCAAACTAGCCTGTAGCATTGCCCAAGGTAGGCTGGCATTGCAGCTGTTGTTGGGGCCCTTAGGAAAGAAAAAATTAACATGCACTTTAACCCACTATTTGTGTTCTGGAGCTGGATGGCTCAGTTCATGATGACCAACCCAAACAATAAAATCATATGACACGCAATGATTTGAGCTTTATTGCAGGGAGCTACCCTGTTGGTTACTCATGCTACCTAGACCAGGAGGCAGGATTGACGAGATGAAGATCTCAGGATGGTATGCTGGTTTGCCAGGGGAAGCAGGGCCCACACGACGCACCGTGGTGGTCAATGCCTGTTCAATGGAGTTGAGCAGGGAGCCGAATCCATGGGTGGGTCTTTTGTCAGATGAATCTCTGCAGCGTGAGTGGCAATCTAGGCTGAGATGGTGAGGACCAGACCAGGTGGAAAGTTTGGATTTCAGTTAATTTAAGTGCTGGAGCAGTGTCCAGGTAACGTGACACATTCAAAGGTGGGGAACTAAATTGCGAACCACACTACACATTCAGCACACTTATAAGCAAAGCAACAAGTTATCACAGTTCGGATGACAGTCCGGTTGTAAATAGGCAGGGTCTCTGTGCAAACTATATGCACTGTGGTTCTCTTCAGGTTCCTGACAGTCCAATCGCTTCTGGAGCAAGTCTTCGGTCCACACTCAGGCGAAATTGACTCTCTCAATTCAGGACTCAGGTCTCAATCAGGTATTCGGATGACAGTCCAATTTATTTGGACAACTTCTTCAGACTGAAAGATGGTAGCAGGTAGGCCAGACACAGCCTTCCCGCTGAATCCCCCGTGCTACCACGCAAGAGCAGCTACTCGAATGGCTCGCGCTGTTCACTCTCCAAACTCCAACTCTACACTGACCCACTGCTGCAGGCAGCTCTGGGACTTCCCAGTGATCCAAAAAGTTCCATTGGTTGATCCATCTGTCTGTCATAGAAAGGGCTCCCCCTCCAGGTCCATTTAGGCACCAAACAGTAAAAACTACAATTCCTACAGAAATTCAATCCCATAAGACCTCTGAGGACAGTATCCAATTTAGAGTTCCCAGAGGTACCGATTGGTCCAAACTGGCAATCCAGAACCAAAATGGTGGCTCTAAATAAACAATCCATGCTGCAAAGGAAGGCAGGATAGACAAACTTCTATATTATTATTACTAAAGCAGATAATCAGCAAACAATCACAGATCCTAAAAGGTCTCCCTCTGCGCACTTAGCAATAGCAGAATGGAGCAGCTGTACCACAGCCCGGGCGGGACTCGAGCCTGAAACCACTCAGCCCCAACCCAGATTAATTATATCCTATGAAATAGATAACTCTTAAAGAGACAGGCATGGAGGCTAAGAGGGCACTCTCATGCAGAGAGATTCAAACTGTTTTATACACAGAACACCAACCTGGCAGAGGGCATTAAGCAAGCCCAGGAAGACATTTTAGGAACCCCCATTTGTAAGGGGGGTTACAAATACAAAGAAAAATAATTATTATGGTTGTTGTTTATGTATGATTTGTACAAGACATTTTTTTTTCAGGCTGGACTATTATATGTTTAAAGCAGTTTTTCCCTATTTTATATTGTAAATTACGAAAATGTATTTATGTATTTCTAATGCTTTTATCATAAAACCTTTTAAAGCTGATTGCATAAAGATCTCTAAACCTTTGAACCACTGACTTGTGAAGATAAGTGTTACTGCACTGCAACCTACTAAATATTCCTTATTTCTGAAGTTCGTTAAACGATGCTTCCCACCTGTGGCATGCTAGTAGTGGTGTTCGCTGCTTTTACTCAAACATTTTAGCCTCTGTGAACCACATCACAGTCTTTTAAGTATATGGGGATCTGGCTAAACCAATCTGACTTTTTTTCTAAACACTTTCCTGAGCTTGGCATCCACCACCTAAATAAAGCTTATCTTGCCACTTTAAGAGCCAACCTTGTGTAGGAACCC
The DNA here is from genome assembly GCA_016271365.2 of Neoceratodus forsteri. NCBI lineage: Eukaryota > Metazoa > Chordata > Ceratodontiformes > Ceratodontidae > Neoceratodus > Neoceratodus forsteri. The sequence continues at coordinate 142,239,391 of CM057449.1, read as the reverse complement.
CTTCCCTGACTCCTCCCCTGTTGCAGTATCCTATGAATATTAATGACCTGATCTGAATTCTTGCAGTTGCATATTTCAGGGTTGGACAGGAAGTGCACTTTTGTTCCCAAGTGTAGCTGACAGGAGCACAGAGCTGAGCGCACAGGGCCCGGGCACAGGGCGTTGCAGAGGGAACTTGTTTACTGGGGATATTGACTGTTCTTCTTGGTCCCAAACTCTGAAGACCAGCAGCTGTTTGTGTTTTATAAACAGTACAGTTGTGACTTATAAAGGCAGAGACTGAACAGAGCATCATGAATATGGAGGTAAGGAAGGCTATTGTACTTGTAAACAAACCACAGGCAACGCTACAGCAAGAACAAATTGGGTCAGTTTGACATGTTTATCTTTTAATTATTAGAAGATTATTGTGAAAAGTAAACAATGAATCCAGAATACAACTCTTCTGGGGTTTGTCTGCACGAATGTGATCTAAAGAATTGTCCTTGCTTCCCTTGCTAGACTGGATTATCTTTTTCGTTCTTTCTGTCATTTTCCTACTAATTATCCTCTCCTCGCCTACCACTGCTCACTCTCTGCTACCCCTGTCTCTTTCCTGTTGAATACTTTATATTATTCATTATTTATTATTATTATCATTATTTGGGCCTGAGCACAAAAAAGGCTGATGCGTGTTTAATTCTTGTTTAATCATGTTTTAATCTTTCCTGTTCTGCCTGCCATTCGGGTTGCTATTGTGTTTGTTTTCTGGGTTGTAAGGTTTTTCACCTACTTTGTATAGTGTTTCTTGGTCCTGTTTTCTTGATCACGTATTATTGTGTTGCTTGTCTTATTATAGTGCTTACCTTGTAACCTCCCGTGTCATACCTGAAAATTGGTGCACTGGTGACTAGTATACTTACCTGGTCAATGAAAGTTAATAATAATGGCCAAGATGACCAGCGTTCCTCTGGGAACCTAGAATTCTCAATAAGAAAACAAACTGTGGGCAACAAATAAAAAAAACGCGGTCACAATCTTCATTTCTTTCTTTATTATACATCATAAATAGGTAGAGAAAATCCTGCGTCATGACTGGTTGGCACCTATGTCTTAGAACTGTCTAATGCACAGGTGACAAAGAGCTGGCAATCAGGGCACAGCACGCTAACAGTATCAATGCCTTTGTCAAAAATTCCTGAGTGCCCTTACAAACATGGCTGCCCCCTGACGAAGACCTGTGTTAAAGCATCGGGGTGTCTGGTGGTACTAACCCCACTCCTTGCACCATTTGTTTTGCTTTGGTTATTTAATAAAACATTTATGCACCTGCACTCCTGACTGCTGGTATTTGTATATAGAGTTTGAGCCTTCTCCCAAAGAGTGCCCGACTTTCCTTGTTCTGCAAACATGGCTGCCACTTTTGCTCACCAAAAAAATTATCTGGCCCCTTAAAATAAAACTCCCTTAAAAACAAGAATAAACAAACAAAATAAGTGTTCTTTTCTTTGATATTCCCCTCCTTCCACACATATAAATTAAAATACAAATACTGTAATCTCTGGCATTACTGAGGCCTTCTGTTGTGTGTTTGTGTGGAGAGAGGTGGATGTTTAACCAGTAGACTTTTGCAGAAATTTGAGCTACCATTCCATGATAAAGATTCTGTTTGCTGAATACATGGATAGATAGCTGCATGACAGCTGGGGAGAGCTTACTTTGAACTAATTACTTTTAACAAAAGAAAATACCTTTTAATTAAAAAAAAGTTGGCTTTTTTGTTTTTTAAATGTTCTCAGTTCTCCCATTTTATAAACACAATAAGGCACTTTGGGGTTATGCATTATGATTGATCTTACCACACTTCCAGGGGCTGAAGACATTCTGCCTACAGTGTTGGGTCTCACTGCACCCCTGGGCATGTGGTTAGATCAGCATAATGCACACCCCATTGTATCTTATTGCTTTTGCCATCTGCACTCAAAAGCAGACACCCCAAATGTTTCATAGATCCCGTCAGTTTCATTCATGGGTTTGTGGTTTCCTATGTACTCCCCCGGGCAATACCTTTAAATAGGCATTCAGTTTAGTGTCCCTACCCGGTAAACAAAAACTAAATAAATATTTCATATTTTTTGCAGTTAGTGCTTTTTCTCCCAGAGCACGAAGCGGCCCCTTTGTGCTGGCCACCTCAGCTCCATCACCCCAACATCTCCAGGACTTACTCTGCCTGTACGTTCCTCTAGGGATTATCCTCCTGGGGTGCATGGGCAGGGTTCCCAAACTCCCACCACTAAATGGATCCGGATTTGTGGCAGCGCCTGGTCACCAGGTGAAGAGCCTATGGGTGACTGGAAGTCATCACACAGGATGGGGAGTTTTCTTTAGGTTTCCTTTTTCCCTCCCCATTGGTGCGATGAAGCCTGCATGTGTAACCCCCAGGTGGTGCTATCCCAAGGCTGCTACCCCTGCCTGCATAACTGCTAACAGGTTAAGGGGCCTAGGTCCAATGGCGGGTGCCTCCACCCAGAGGTTGGGGTTAACACAGTCTGGTATGACTTGGTCACAGCCCTCTGGGTCACTGCAACCCCCCTTTCTTCCCACTAGTGGCCCACACAATATATCAGGAAGTACCTTCACAGGATACACTTACCCTCAGGACTGGTTCAATCAGCTTGAATCTGGGGACGCCCTCTAAAACAAGTGTAACCCCCCTGCAAATGGGGGTTCCCAAAAGACTTCCAGGAGCTTGCTTGAATGCTCCAAGCCTGAATGGTGTTTGGCATTTAAGCCATTTATCAGTGAGTGTTTTTAGAGCCTCTGGTACTGTCTCTTTAAGAGCTGTCTGCTTGCAGACATAATTAGTTTGTATGGGGGACTGTGTGTTTCTTTGATTGAGTACCACTCAAGCTGCTGCCAATTCACTTCATTTTGCAGTCACTAGAGTGCAAAGGGAACCTATCTGAAAGATGTAACTGTTTGCCAGAAATTATTTAGAGTAATAATGAAATTACAGTTTGTCTAACCTGCTTTCTTTGCAGTCAGAACTGTGTCTGCTAGTTCCCCATTCTAGTTTTGAACTGCTGAACTGGACCAATCAGTGTGGGTAAGCTAGCTCTAAAATGGTGCCTTGGACGAATCAGAACTTGGACTCATAATCTGAGCCAGCCACAAGAGGATTGTATGGGCAGTGACTCTGGGAGATGTAGTTTAGACTTCAGTGCCTTTTGGACCAACAGCAGCAGTCTATTGTGAGTGACAGCCAATCCAGTCAAGAACTGGGAGGAACTCAAAGGAAGTGCCCGGTTTTGTCGGTTGGAGTTTCAGTTGAGCTTTGGCAGTGAAGAAGGAAGGAGCCCTGTGCTTTTCAGTGTGCAGTTTTAGTCAAAAGCGTGTGTAAGGCCCAGAGTTCCGTCTGCAGCTTGTGTAACAGCTTGTTAGGACTGAATCCGTCCTGTGAAAAGAATCAAAGGATCTCTGAAGAGTAGAACCCAGGCTCACCCTGTAGAAGACTGGAGGAATTGCTGAAAATTGCACTCTGTCTGTCAGGAACTGAATCTGCTGTGTGTTCTCCCGGGTATTGTGCAGTAATTGCGATCGGGATACAGATGCAGCCTGCCTGGTATAGTGCTTTCTTTTATATGGATGTGTGAAGAGGTTTGTGTACCTCAAGTGAGCCCTGCTGACATTGAAGGACCCTATCTTATTTGGAGGTCGTGAGTACTAATTCAGGGTCGCTCCCTGTTGAATTGCCACATTAAATCCAAATGGAATTACTGTACTGCTGACTGTTTAATTCTCCTTTTCTGTGTGAAAGGGCCCCTACCAGCTGCCACGGTTTGGACTAGCCACTAGGGCTTGGGTACCCAGGGACAGTAACTGATAGGGATAGGCCTGTGCACAGAGCCATAGGTAGATTATTAGAGTGATAAGCTAATTAACCTGATTCCCCCTGTCCTTGTTATATCCCCCTAAATAAATCAGAGCTGCTTGTTTCAGCAAAGTTATACTGCCTGAGGTATTTGTCTATGTTAAAGTACTGTACTGTGATTGTTGCACTGTATCTCATTTCACAGGAGGTCCCAGTGCGGAACCAGACCTGGGGTAAGTGTATACTGTGAAGGTAATTCTGATATATTGTGTGGCCACTAGTGGGAAGAAAGGGGGGTTGCAGTGTCCCAGAGGGCTGTGACCAAGTTAGTTTAACTATTGCAAACCCTGACCTCTGGGTGGAGGCACCCGCCATTGGATCCAGGCCCCTCAACCTGTTAGTGGCAAATCAGGCAGGGGTAGTAGCCCCTGGGATAGCGCCATCTAGGGGTTACACAAGACGATACAATTTAAAAGCCACAGTACAACACTTTAACATAAATGAATACCTCAGACAGCATAACTTTGCTGAAACAAACAGATCCGATTTATTTAGGGGAATACAGTATAACAAGGACAGGGGAAAATCAGGTTAATTAGTTTAGACACCTTAATAATCACAGTACTGTGCGCTTGTTCAGAGTCCCAAATTGTCACTTTCACTGGGTACCCAGGATGGGGGGGAGGGGCGAGCCAGGATCAGTGCAGCTGGATGGGGCCCTGTGATGGAAAAACACTTGCACAATACCCAATTGTAATCTGGAGCCGGATGGCTCAGTTCGTGAAGAAATGAAACAGCAACAAATAGATGACACACTTGCAATTTGATAAACAGATGGCGGGGAGCTACCCTGCTTTGTACTTACAGACTCAGTGCTGGGAACTGGATGGAAAGTAGATTGTCCTGGATTGCCAGGAGGAGCAGAACATGTGGAAAGGGTCCTTGTGACTGGACCCCACTGCAGTTTAGAGCAAATAGATGTAGTCTGGATTAAGCTGGGGTTTACTTCCAGCTTCATGCACTCAATTCACTGTACAGGGGATTTGCAACGCGATTCCCCACAAGCACTACACACATTTATATGTATTAGAAAAATAGTACTATAATAAGCAGGCTGCTTCTCGATCCCGACCGCAATTACTGCACGATACCCGGGAGAACACACAGCAGCTTCAGTTCCTGACAGAACGAGCGCGATTCAGCAATTTCTCCAGTCTTCTACAGGGTGAGCCTGGTTTCTACTCTTCAGATCTCCTTGATTCTCTTCACAGGTCGGATTCAGTCCGAACAGGCGCTTGCACAAGCTGCAGACCGAAACTTCTGGCCTTACACGTGATTCCCGCGCTAAAACTACACACCAAAGAAGCACACAGTTCCCTGTCTCTTCACTGCCCAAACTGATGTGATCTTTCCAGTAGACAGAGCCGGGCATTTCCTTTGAGTTCCTCCCAGTTCAATTGGCTGGTTTGGCTGTCACTCACAATCAGACTCCCCCTGTTGGTGCAAAAAGGCGCTGAAGTCCAAACTACAATTCCCAGAAGCATTGGCCATACAGTACATAGGTGGCTGGCTCCACAATGAGAGTCCAAGTTCTGATTTGCCAGCAGCAGGCTCCATTTCAAAGGTCCCCCCACACTGATTGGTCCAGTTCAGCAGCTCAACCAGAATGGAGGGCTAGGCAAACACAGTTCTGACTGCAAAGAAAAGCAGGTTAGGCAAACTGTATTTTTGTTATTACTCTAAATGATTTCTGGCAAACAGTTACATCTTTGAAAATTGCTCACTCTGCCCACTTAGTGACAGCAGAAACAGAGCAATTTGGCAGCAGCTCAAGTGGGACTCAAGCAGGGAAACACACAGTCCCCCCCATAGAAACTAATTATGTCTGCAAGCAGACAGCTCTTAAAGAGACAGTACCAGAGGCTCGAAAAGCACTTACAGATAAACGGCTTAAACGCCAAACACCACTCAGGCTTGGAGCATTCAAGCAAGCTCCTGGAAGACTTTTTGGGAACCCCCATTTGCAGGGGGGTTACACCCTTCCCGGCCTGGGAAAACTTGGCGTCTGCATCAAGCAAGTACCCCCATAAGTTTCAATATAACCATAAACATTTTCATCAGTATCACATTAGGTTTATACATGTAATCATCAGTCAATATATCACTTTAGCAGGAGCACATTTCTGAAACTTTGCAGTACATCACTCTTTACACAGTATTACACACACATTGTACCATAACTCAGGTTATTACCTCTTGTACATGAAACCTGAAGAGAGGGGGCCCTTCCCTATCAGCTACCTTGGGGCTGGATGGGGCAGGGGCACCATACCTAGAGGGCAACACAAGGTACTTGGAGTTAGCACTGTTGCTCAGTTTGGGCAATGAGCTCGGGGACACATACACCCCTTTATGGGCAACATTGAGAGGCAAGTCCACAGGCCTCCCAGGGGAATCAAAACTGAGGTGCACCACAGGCTTTATAGCTCAACCTGTCTTTCTAGGGGGAACTGTTACAGTCTCTGCACTCTGAGCCTCATTTTCAGCATTGTCCTCACTTGTCAGGGGAGTCTCCATTGGGGTAGAGAGGCTAGAACTTGGGGCACTTTCAGCTCCAGGAGTTACAATCTCTGAGTCCACAGTACTTGGCTCATATGGAGAACTTTCTGACACTGACTGTGAATTATCAGAGCACTCAACACACTCTTCTTGTTCTGGTAAGTCACCAGTCTGTTCCAGTCCATCATTTTCCTCCTCTGAAAGCTCAAACAGTTCAACCATACACAATGATTCCATATCATCTGACTTAATGCTTTGCACTTCACTTTCTGGGAGTATTGGCTCCAGGGACAAAGCTGGGGGCTTAGACAGTCCAGAAGGCCCAGCTTCATCTCCAGGATTGACTAGGGGATTGCCCCAAAACAATTGACTCAGTTCGTAATAAGGGTAGTATTCAAAACCACACTCACTTTCCTCTGACATGGACTGACAGTCATGTTCAACTGGGACTTGTGGAGGGGAACACTTTAACTCAGCTTCTGTAGGTACAGACTTTCTTGATTTTTTCTTAGCAGCAGCTCTAGTAACTGGTCCAGAGGGGGCATTTTCTGGGGGCTCAGTCTCAATCAAGATTTGTCCAGTGGGCAGTAAATGATTTCTATGCATTGTTTTAACATCTTTTGAATTATTCTCAGGCCTTACTTTGTACACTGGAAGATCATCTAGTTTGCCCACTACAATGTGAGGGAGATGGTGCCATCTGTCAGCAATCTTGTGTTTGCCATGCAGTCCCAGATTTCTTAGCAATACCCAATCTCCCTCCTGGAGTTCTTGTGCTTTCACCTTTTTATCATACCTTTCTTTGTTGGCCAGATTTATTTTGGCAGCCATAGTTTGATCCAGTTGGTACGTATGATTTAGCTGGGCCTTTAACTTTTGCACATACTGTAAATAGTTGTCAGCTCGAACCCCATCAGGAGAGACCCCAAATCACACATCTACCGGCAATCGAGCTTCTCTTCCAAACATCAGGCAGTAGGGGGAGAACCCAGTGGCATCACTTTTGGTGCAGTTGTAGGCATGTACCAGGGTGCTAATTTGTTGGCTCCATCTAGGCTTGTCCTTTGGGTGGAGGGTGCCTAGCATATCTAGCAAGGTGCGGTTGAAACGTTCAGGCTGTGGGTCCCCCTTGGGGTGGTAAGGGGTGGTTCTGGACTTTCGCACTACCCACAGAGAAAGCATCTCTTTGATCAGACGACTCTCAAAGTCTCTCCCTTGATCAGAATGGATTCTTTGTGGAGCCCCATAGTGAACAAAAAAGTTTTCTACAAGTACTTTTGCCACAGTGGATGCCTTCTGATCCTTGGTGGGGAAAGATTGGGCATATCTCATAAAATGGTCAGAGACCACCAGCACATTACTAATATTGCTTTGATCTGACTCCGAACTCAGAAAATCAATACAGACCAGCTCCATGGGTGCACTGGTGGTGATGTTAACAAGGGGGGGCAGCCCTCTGGGGCAAAGCTTTCCTCTGTAAGCAGCGACTACAGGTTCGAATGTGTTGCTCCACATCAGCCCCCATCTTAGGCCAGTAGAATCTGGATCTCACCAAGTCAAGTGTTCTGTCTATACCAAGGTGCCCCATGTGGTTGTGTAAGGACCTCAGCACTGAGTCTCAAAAAGCAGTGGGCAGCACTAGTTGTTGTTTGTCTACTCGTCCCCCTCTGTCTACTGTTTCTCTGTATAACGGTCTATTGATCAGTTTCAACTTAGGACCTTCTTTGTATAACAATGCAGTTCTCAAATCAGTGGAACGTAATGTGGACACATCTTTCCCTGCATATAGGACTTCTAAAGCTGATTTGATCATGGGATCTCGGGATTGAGCCCGCCAAATACTGTCATTGTCCAGCTGAGGCAGTGCACCAATGTCTATTGCAGAAAAGTGGCAATAAGCAGCAGGTATGCAATTCTCAGAGGGTCCCAAACAATCCAACATACAGTCCACTGCGTCCGTGGACATCTGTTCCTCACTGTCAAACTTCTGGCAGAGTGCTCGAATATCAGGTTCTGACAGTCTGACCCAGTCATTCTGGGGAACAGGCCTCCGGGAGAGAGCATCAGCATCTATGTGGTTCAGGCCTGCTCTGTATTCAACTGCATAGTCATAGGTAGATAAGGCAGAGAGCCACCTATGGCCAGTGGCATCCAACTTAGCTGAAGTCTGCACATAGGTCAAAGGATTATTGTCAGTTTGTACTAGTATCTTAGCCCCATACAAGTACTCGTGGAATTGATCAACAATGGCCCACTTCAAAGCTAGAAACTCTAACTTGTGTGCAGGATAGTTCCTTTTGGAAGGGGTCAGGCTTCTGCAGGCAAAGGCCACTGGTCTCAGGTCATTCTCGTGCTCCTGATACAACACAGGCCCCAACCCTTGCAAGCTAGCATCAGTGTGCAGGACATAGGGTTTTGTTGGATCGGCATAGGCCAACACTGGAGCATGGGTAGATGATATGATCTCATGAAAAGCAGTCTCACAATCAGGAGTCCAGCGGGCTCCAAATACTTCACTTGGACAAAAATACACTCTTTCAATCTCGAGGGACGCTGACTTTTTGTATTTTTTGTGGGTTGGGGGATACCCTTGAGTAAGGTTACGTAAAGGACGGATCACTCTTGAATAGTCCTTGATGAAACGCCGATAATAACCACAGAATCCCTGGAATCTTTGCAGTTCTTTTAGATTTTTGGGCTGCGGCCAGGTGGTCAAGGCCTCAACTTTACTTGGGTCGGTCTCTATTCCCTCGGTGGACACTATGTGTCCCACATACTTTACTGATGTTTGAAAGAATTGACACTTATCAATGGACAGTTTAAGGCCAAAGTCTTCCAGTTGGTCCAATACCTTGAATAATCTGCTCTCATGTTCCCCCAGTGAGCTGCCAAACACAATAACATCATCTAGGTATACCAGGCACTCTAGTAAGTTCATGTCCCCCACTGCATGCTCCATCAATCGTTGAAAAGTGGCTGGGGTGCCTGAAATCCCTTGAGGCATCCTCATGAATTCATAGAAGCCAAGCGGACAGATAAAGGCTGTCTTCTCACGGTCCTCTGGGGCCATCAGGATCTGGTAGTACCCACTGCGGAGATCCAACACAGAGAACCACTTGCTACTGTTCAGGCAGTCCAAAGCATCCTGGATGCGGGGCACTGTATACTGATCAGGGATAGTCCGCCGGTTCAAGGTGCGATAATCCATGCACATTCTTACTGTCCCATTCTTTTTTCTCACTACCACGATGGGGGAAGCATAGGGGCTTCTGGATTCTTGTATTACACCAGCAGCTAGCATCTCTTGCAGATGCCGTCTCACATCATCTATGTCAGCAGCGGCCAGGCGTTGAGACCTCTCACGAAATGGCCTTTCATCATGCAGCCGGATGTGGTGATCAGCGCCTTGCACACATCCTACATTCCATTCTTTTAAAGAAAACACCTGGTCTCTCTGGGCAAGCTTCTCACTGATCCTCACTTTCCATTCAGCTGGCAACAGGGAGTCACCGAAATCAAACAAGTCAGGCATTACTCTGCCACTCTTCCCCGAACTCTTGCTACTGGGTAGCACTGCAGTATCCGCACAATGTACATTAGTCAGGGTGCAACCTCTATTTACTCGAATCTCTCTATCCGACACATTATGAACTTGAACCATTACCCTTCTGGCATAAGCATGGGCTCTGGCAGGCAAAATACTTGGTTTGACCAGCAGTCCTTCCGGCAATTTCCCATCGCCTGGTGCATCCAACATGAGGATTTTATTCTTGACATCCTTTCTGATATGGACTTCCCCCTGCAGAGTACACTGGGCATTTGGCGCCAGGATCAGAGACTCAGGATCCTTTTTCCAGACAACTCCAACCGGTTCCTCTGGTTCCACTTTGTCAGCATCTCTCTGTGCCTCATAGGCCTTCTTGATCAAGGCCGGAATTCTTAAAGCTCTACTAGTCCTTGACCCCTGTTTTTCATAACACAACTGTGCCAGCCGTCCAAACATATGTGCATTAGTCCCAATTAGTAAAGGAACCCCATCATACAGTCCAGTAGGGGGACACACTAAGGCCAGGGCCTCTACTTGCTCTGCCACCCAGCCACGGAGGTAGGAAAAGACAGCCAAATTTGGATATACCCCGGAGTAGGGGTAGGCCTTCTCACTTAACCCCCATACATGCAGTCCTTCTAATGGTTGTAAGGGTACATCTGACAAATGCTTCTGATACCAATCCTGGAGCATAACTGTCTCTTGGGAGCCACTGTCTAATACAGCTCTTGTAGACACTCCATTCACCTTTACAGTGGTCTCCATGGAGGGACCCACTATTCTGGACCAGTCTGGAGAGGCGGTAGTGGGGGTCTGGGCAGCTGACCTTGCCACAGAGGGACGTGAGTTAGCATTTTTGGGACCCTTTCGTGCACTTCTTAACCACTGACTTGTTCTCTGAAGCTCTTCTTGTAGCCGGTTCACCACTCTCTCTAAGTCTTTCTGAGACTGGCATTCCCTCTTCATGTGCCCATTCTTCCCACAATTATGGCAAAATATGTCTGCTGAAGTTTGGGGTGACCCAGGCATCACTGTGGGGGCTGCGGCATTGGTACTATCAATAGAAAACCTTGGTGCCACCTCAGCCAGCGGTGGGTTGGACATTTGGAGACATCTCTTCAGTTCCCTCACTTCCATAGTCATTGCATCAAGTTTCGAACTGTTGTCAATATGAGGTGCCGGGGTGGGCACCCCCACCCCCATAGCAGAAGCAGTCGGGCAAGTGTCAGTGCCCGTGCTCATAGGAGCGGCCTTCATGATGAGACTATCTGTTACTTTCCTAATCTCCCTCAGCAACTTCTCCCAGTGCGGGGTATTTACAGCCATCCCCCGTTTGGCAGGCACTTAATCCTTGACTTTCATCATGGATTTTCGGTGATCCCTGGCCGTCAGCAGCCGACCCCTCCCTTGGAGCAGAGGTTGTAACAGCTACAACTACGCAGGGCTCTGAGAAATCCTCCTCCTCCTCAACTTCTAGGATTTCTTTCATCAAATCACAATGATACGGTGGGTTACCTCTCCTGTCTTGAAGCCTCAACTGAAGGAGCTGCAATTTTGAGTGCTTTGCATGTTGCAATATGTGCCCCAACCTCACACAGTTTAAGTCACTGGCGGGCACCACCCCTTTCCAGTAGGCCCTCTGTAGCGCTCCTTCCAGACGAGTAACATATGCAGATAAACTTTCCCCTGGCCATTGTTTTGTACCTTGAAACTTCCACATCAAGCTCTCCCCTGACTCAATACTCCCAAAATTGCATTCAAGTGCAGTTAGGTACTTTGGGGCAGATGCCTCAGGCTTTGTGGACCTCAAAGACTTAATGGCTTCCAGAGCGGGACCTCTCAAGCTCTCTAGGATTCTTTTCCATTTCTCAGCCTCTGCACACTGCCACTCATATACCAAAGGGGCAACACAGTCTATCCAGGTCTCCCAATCATCCTCCCCTTGTGGGGTGGGGAGGGTGCCGGAGAAAATTCTCAACCTGCGATAAGAGTCATGACTATTGGCAGGTACAGACATGGGGGCTTGCACTGACATAGAAGGAGGGTCAATAACTGGTGCTGGAGGGGAAGAGTGTGTTGGTGGAAGAACGTTCTCAGGTGGCAATAATAGTTTCTTTAAATCCTCCACAGTTTTCCATTCCCCCAACAATTATTTAGCAAATTTCTCCTCAAAAGTTTCAGATAATGGGGGAGGCTCGTTCTCCCTTTACTGTCCCTGGTCATCACTCTACAGACAATGAGGGTTTCCCCTGGGGTAACAGTCTGTGGCACTTTAGAACTGTCTACAGGGTCCTTACACTCTATTAGGGCCATGAAAGTTTGGGCGAGCAGATCAGCCTGTCGCCCCTCTACCACAGGGTCTCGTAAATGTTCGACCTTGGCAAGTACTCCCTCTACAGTGTCCGTACTGGTACCCAGTGGGATATCCAGGATAAGTATAGCGTTTTGGGGGTCGATCTCCTCCCTAGTACACCACTTCACCAACTGATGTACAGCCACTTCTGTTGGGGTACCCATTTATTTTTTAACAGCAATTCGTAAATGTGGCCACTAGAGGATGCTAATCCCAGCGGTGAGCCTCCAAGATGTAACCCCCAGGTGGCACTATCCCAAGGGTTACTACCTCTGCCTGCGTAACTCCTAACAGGTTAAGGGACCTAGGTCCAATGGCGGGTGCCTCCACCCAGAGGTCGGTGTTAAGACAGTTTGGTATGACTTGGTCACAACCCTCTGGGTCACTGCAACCCACCTTTCTTCCCACTAGTGGCCCACACAATACATCAGAAGTACCTTCACAGTATATACTTACCCCCAGGACTGGTTCGATCAGCTTGACTCTGGGGACCCCCTGTAAAACAAGATGATACAATGCAAAAGCCACAGTACAACACTTTAACATAAATGAATACCTCAGACAGTGTAACTTTTCTGAAACAAACAGATCTGATTTATTTAGGGAAATATAACAAGGACAGGGGAAAATCAGGTTAATTAGTTTAGACACCTTAATAATCACAGTACTGTGCGCATGTTCAGAGTCCCAAATTGTCACTTTCACTGGGTACCCAGGATGGGGGGGGGGCTAGCCAGGATCGGTGCAGCTGGATGGGGCCCTGTGATGGAAAAACACTTGCACAATACTCAATTGTAATCTGGAGCCGGATGGCTCAGTTCGTGAAGAAATGAAACAGCAACAAATAGATGACACACTTGCAATTTGATAAACAGATTGCAAGGAGCTACCCTGCTTTGTACTTACAGACTCAGTGCCGGGAACTGGATGGAAAGCAGATTGTCCTGGATTGCCAGGAGGGGCAGAACATGTGGAAAAGGTCCTTGTGACTGGACCCCACTGCAGTTTAGAGCAAATAGATGTAGTCTGGATTAAGCTGGGGTTTACTTCCAGCTTCATGCACTCAATTCACTGTACAGGGGATTTGAAATGTGATTCCCCACAAGCACTACACACATTTATATGTAAAAGGAAAGTACTATACCAGGCAGGCTGCTTCTCGATCCCAATTGCAATTACTGCACAATACCCAGGAGAACACACAGCAGCTTCAGTTCCTGACAGACCGAGCGTGATTCAGCAATTTCTCCAGTCTTCTACAGGGTAAGCCTGGTTTCTACTCTTCAGATCTCCTTGATTCTCTTCACAGGTCGATTCAGTCTGAGGATTCAGTCTGAACAGGCACTTGCACAAGCTGCAGACCAAAACTTAGGGCCTTACATGTGATTCCCGCGCTAAAACTACAAACCAAAGAAGCACACAGTTCCCTGTCTCTTCATTGCCCAAACTGAGCTGATCTTTCCAGTAGACAGAGCCGGGCATTTTCTTTGAGTTCCTCCCAGTTCAATTGGCTGGTTTGGCTGTCCTCACAATCAGACTCCCCCTGTTGGTGCAAAAAGGTGCCGAAGTCCAAACTACAATTCCCAGAAGCATTGGCCATACAGTACATAGGTGGCTGGCTCCACAGTGAGAGTCCAAGTTCTGATTTGCCAGCAGCAGGCTCCATTTCAAAGGTCCCCCACACTGATTGGTCCAGTTCAGCAGTTCAAAACCAGAATGGAGGGCTAGGCAAACACAGTTCTGACTGCAAAGAAAAGCAGGTTAGACAAACTGTATTTTCGTTATTACTCTAAATGATTTCTGGCAAACAGTTACATCTTTGAAAAGTGCTCACTCTGCCCACTTAGTGACGGCAGAAACGGAGCGATTTGACAGCAGCTCGAGTGGGACTCAAGCAGGGAAACACACAGACCCTCATAGAAACTAATTATGTCTGCAAGCAGACAGCTCTTAAAGAGACAGTACCAGAGGCTCTAAAAGCACTCACAGATAAACGGCTTAAACGCCAAACACCACTCAGGCTTGGAGCATTCAAGCAAGCTCCTGGAAGACTTTTTGGGAACTCCCATTTGCAGGGGGATTACACATGTAGTGGCATCAATTACAGCACCACGCATACTTTTGTACGTGGCATGTCAGATACCTGCTGCTCTGCCGCTGTACTCTTGCACATCCTGCACCCTCCCCTCCTGCCCCAGCCACTGCTAGAGGTAAGGCTAACACTGGGCTCCTCATAACCCACTCCCCAGAGGAGGAGAGCATTCCGATGGATGCTCAATCCTCCACCCCCCAGGTCGACCCTCCATTAGCCCGAGTTCACTGCCGAACCTGGGTCATCTGTGCTGCAAGTGGTAGCGCTACCAGTACTCTGGTGGGCCGGGCCATAAATAAATATTTTTAAACATATTTACAACCAGTTTTTGTCTTTTCCATAAGTTATTATTTTGTTGCATATTCTGTACAACGGCATGCATATTCTGATTTCACATACCTAATTTGTACTTCTTATTACCTGATTTCTAATAATATCAATTCATCAATTTGTCCTGTCCTGTGTGTTGAAAGATATATTTCAGAAGCAGCTTCATTTAAATTGTACTATCATCTGTGTTTATTTAATTGTATTTATATTATGTGCCTTCTGGGATGTCAGAAAGACATTCCTACAGTTGCTGTCATCATACATTGGGGACTAGAGAGCATTCTTTAATCTGTGGCCCTTTTGGGCCACAGTAGGAATCAGGCTGGGGGGTAAGATGCTGTTGGGCAGGATACCAGCAGGGCAGATTCACCTTATTTTATTAATGGGGGGGTGATTAACTTGAGGGGGTACTGGGTTGGTCATGGGACTAGCCCTGGCCACTTGGTGGTAGCTAGAGGGTTTTATTTCACTTTTTGCTTAATAATTCACTAATAGAATGTCTTGATTAGTGTATATTATTCATTAGTTGGGCCCAAGCACTGTGTATGCAATTATTCTTGGTGTTTGGGAATTAATATTTACTCTTATTGGCCGCTATTCACAGATGTGCGGATTGCTTTTGCGCTGTGTAACAGGGGTGTGTAAGCAACCCTATGAAGGACTGCCACGCAGTGGACCCCCCATGGCAATAACTACTGGCATGCTAGCTCACTACATGCTGGATCCCGCAGCTGCCCCGGCAGCTCCGGGCCAGGGGCATGCCAGGGGGTCTGATCTGCATGGTGCCAGTGCACAACCACACTGCGTGCCATCACAGGACACCTACAGGTCCATGTGGGGGAACCTGGCATACCACAATATGAGCACCCCCACAAGTCATCGGCAGGGTGCGGTGGCTACAGGAACCCCTCTGCACACTGCTTCCACATCTGGTCAGGCCACGTGGGGGGTCAATTAGGGTAAACACCTGCTCTTGCTTCACGGGAAGGAGTGTCCCATCCCAGGACTCCCCCCCATGCATGGAAGGGGATACTCTCTGGGACCCAGGACAGGCATCCGATTGGAATGCGGTCCAGGTCCGCAGCCCTGTACCCATTCACCTCTGTGTACCTACATGTCTGAGGGCGGTGCTGTGGATAGGTGGCCAGCAATGGTGAATACCAACCAGCGCACACCTGTCCGGGGGTACAGTGCTGTGCGGGCTGGTTATGCGCATTTTGGGTGTGATACCTGCCTGTTAGTGAATCGCGGCCATAGTGAATACTGTTCTATGTTTTATATTTCTCTGTACGCTGTATCATTGTTTCTAAATACTGTAATTTCTTACCCAAGTCCTCCTTGTAAATGAGCATGCTCATTGGTACCTTTTTCCTGGGTAAATAAAAATGAATGAAAATATGAATATTTGCTGTATACTCAAATCCAAATCTTTATGTCTGCTTTAGCACATAAGTAAAACAGCATAATAATAATATGCAATCAGAGACAATAGTCAATAACTACATCTGTAAAAACACACACACAGCACCCATCAGTATGGCACAATGTGATAATGTTCTAATTCATAAAGTAATTAGTTTTTAGGTATAAGAATTGAAGCCGCCTTTGCTGTTTATTTCACTGTTTCTGCTTATTAAATAACAAGCTGAAGAAACTGGATTCAAATATTTCTTTGGCAGAATATCTCCCTAAAAGGTGTTTCCTGATAATGATTATAAAATGGCATGAAATAGAAGCATCAAATCTGAAAAATTAATTAGACAAGAAGTACCATGTGACCGTCAATTAATGCCTGGTACACCACCAGCTTACATGCCGATCTTGATATGCTGGCACATAAAGCCTGATGTGGCATAAAGTGAGATCACTGCCTTTATGTTTTCCAGCTCAAAAAGCTGCCATTAAAAAGAAAAAAACACAGAAGTGAGTGAAATTTACAAGAAAGAATGTTGAAACTAAACACATCTGATTCGATATAAAAAGTACAGAAAGATGCAAATAATGACACAACTGAAATATCAAACATAAAAAATCTGGCTATCGCAGAACAGACAGACCAAAAACAGAACAGACACAACAAAACAGAACAGAGAATAAAATTGACAATGAAACTGCAGTGAAACAGACACATTGCGAGTTGTCAATGAAATTGTCAAGTTTCTTCAACACTGCAGAAAGCAATGTCACTATTATCTCCAAATTTCAAGTATTTTAAACATGTGTGCTTAATGCGGAACTTTATTCCATCGGCTTGCAGTTGCGGCTGTAACCTGTTACACAGTAGTGCTACCGAAGTCAGTATCTCCTTAGAATTCATGTTAAAAAATAGCTGACAGTTAATCGAGTAAACTTACCATGTGTTGAATTTTGTTTCCAATTGTCAAGTTTTTTTCAACATGCTTCTTAGATGCAGGACTTTATTCCCGACAGCTGGCATTTGTGGATCCAGTATTACTGAGGGAAAAATTCCCGTTTCGTTTTAAAGTCTCAGATCATGTGACTGTTTCTTCCACATACAAACACAATATGTTACCATTATATGTACCACTATTAAGAAAACAAAAAACACAATTATACTGAAAACTCATATACTTACTAACATACTAAAATGCCAGCAGAATAGGCCTAACGGTCTTTCGAGTCTGCTCGATTGGTCAGCCCCCACCCTGGGGGCTGACCTTGCTCCCCCCCTTGCTTTCTCTGGCTTCTTCATTTAGAGTAAGCAAAAAATGTAAACCATCACTTTTATTCAATGGAACTACTTTCTGATGTGGCTGTGAAAAGTGAAAATAAAGGAAATTTTGTTATATTAATGAAACTTCTGAGCATTTTTTGGGAAATAAAAAATATGTAATTTTATAAGTGCAATAACTCACTCCAGAGCCATGGGTATACTGGGCATTAATGCAGTTCCCAGGTGGTTGGAAGTCACATGGACTTCGCCCTCATGTTTCACAATGCATCTAGGGTGTGCACTAATGCCCAGTATACCCATGCCCTGTCATGGGTTATAGCTTACATATAAAGAAGAGATTAGTAAGATATAATGCCTATCTTCTATATCCTTCCCATCTTAAGCCAAAGCAAATGACATTAGAAGCCATCATAGAGGAATCTGATGGTCCTTGGATTGCTTTAGAAGTCATGCCGGTGTTATCAAGCAGCAGGACAACTAACCTTCAGAAACAGCTGTTTATACTGTACAGGTGCATCCATCCCCCATCAAGTCAAACGCCGGCTGCTGAAGGAGGTGGGCAGAGGGGCTGTCCCAGTCCATGTATTGGACCTGGCAGCGGCATTGTTAGTTATAAATGGGTGAGTTAGGGGCCAACTGGGTGGGGTGGGTAGGGGTGTGCAGTGGGGTGGGGTGTGGGGTGTGGGTGCTGACTAGCTGGGCTGGGGTGGGGGTGAGCGTTAGGTGTGCTGTTGATCGGGGGGGCTACTGAATTACCAAGAAATATTTTACATGTTTCTCATGACTAGAACAGCAATTGAAGGGGCAAGCACATGAGTACTATGGAGGGCTGTAAACATTATCAGAATGGCAGTCAGAGGGGGGCACTGGACTACCAGGGAGAGCTTGCAGTATTTTCTGACCACTGATCAGGGGTGTGGGGTACTCAAGACTACTGAGGGGGCTGTAAACATTACTGGAATGGCAATCAGTGGGTTGGTACATATAGAGTCTACCAGGGAGGGACTGCAAAAGTATTGAAACAGTGATTGGGGGTGGGGAGGCCACTGGACTACCAAGGAATAGGTTAGTCAAAATCAGATCAGTGATGGTAGGGCACACCATACCTACACAGAAAGTCTACCAGCAGAAGAAGGCTTTGAGATCTATCAAGTCTGCCCCATGTGGAGCCCCTGTATCTTAAGTTACATGCTGCTCTGCCATCCATAGAAACATAGAAATTAACAGCAGATAAGGACTGCTAGGCCCATCCAGTCTGCCCATTATCCCTACCTGTGGCAAAAGTCGCAGACACTACTTGATCTGCGGCTTTATCTTCTCATTCCTATTGCTAGGTTCCCCCATGCCTGTCCCATGCATTTTTGAATTCCTCCACTGTGTTTGCCCCCACCACCTCCACTGAGAGTCTATTCCATACATCCACCACCCTTTCTGTGAAGAAATACTTCCTCACGTTACCCCTTAGTCTAACCCCTTCCAACCTTATGTCATGCCCCTCGTTTCTGAACATCTCCTGTTCTGAATGATGCTACCCTCCAGTACCCTATTTATGCCCTTTAGATATTTGTAGATTTCTATCATATCTCCTGTCTCTTCTCTCCTCCAGGGTGTACATAGTGATAGCTCTCCCAGTCTCTATTCATATGGCTTTTGGTGCAGGCCCTGTGCCATCTTTGTTGCCCTTCTTTGAACTGCCTCCACCCTGTCTACATCCTTACAGAAATGCGGTTGCCAGAACTGGACACAGTACTCCAAATGATGCCTCACCAATAATCTGTACAGTGTCATCACCACTGTTTTCCTTCTGCTGGTGATGCCTCTCCCTGTGCACCCCAGGGTCCCACTGGCTGTCCCCACAGCCTTGGCACATTGTTTGGCCACCTTTAGGTCATCAGATATCATTACCCCCAAATCCCTTTCCTGTTTGGTGTCTGTCAGTATCTCCTGCCCCCCACCCCCATCATGTAATCCTCCCCTGGGTTCATGTGCCCCAAATACATGATTTTGCACTTTTTTACATTGAATCTCAGCTGCCACACTCTAGATCATTCCTTCAGTTTACTTAGGTCCCTCCTCATTTTTTCCAGCCCTCCCAGAGTGTCCAGGCTGCCTTCTCTAAGGGCACAGAAGGCTTCCTTTCTCTAGTGACTTTGCAAGATGGTTGAGTGGAAGATACAGAGGAATAATGTGAGAGTGTCCTGTAGCTATTTATCTCCACTCCTTCTTCTTTTACCAGAACACATCTGGCTCTCTACCCCCCACCCCGACCCTTAGGAAAAGAAGGGAAAGTCATTGTGATTCTATAGACCTCCATACAGGCCACACTATGGAAACAGTACTTCTCTTCTTACCAACCAATAAAATTAATATTAAGTACCAAGGTTGGTCCCCCACTTTCCAAACTGCAACTTGTCGGTATTTTGTGAGTCATTTAGCACTGTAAATAATACTGTGTATCATGGACCCTGCCCACTTCCTAATGACCTGGCTATATTCCCTTGTATAGCGTTATTTCCAAACCCTTATGCGTACTGTGACCCGCCTCATCCCGAGCATTGGTGCCATGTCCATCCAACGACTTTCTTTCTATTTGTTAACTTCACATCTCTTTCTGCCCAGGTGATGCTGTTTGTGCCACTGGGCCTCCATAATGTTCCTCCAGTGCCCTCTTCCGTTCCTGTCTCCCCCTGTAATAAAAGGGGTTGAACCAGGCTAAACTGATTTTAAATGCCCTCATAAAAATCCTACTGCTATTACTTTTTTTGCTCTGGTAATGTTGAGCTGAGCCCAGGGCCTAGCTCCCTTACCTCTGCACCTGCTGAGTTGGCACTATTAAAGGGGTTGAGCCTTCTCCATTTAAATGCATGTAGTTTACTAAGGAAGCTCAAATCTATACAAACATGGGCCTGTCACTCCACGCCTGATGTTCTGGTGGTGACTGAAACATGGGTTAGATGCTCCACGCCAGATTATGAATTCAGCCTCCCATCTTCTATCATCTTCAGGGCTGACTGGCAGTCTAGAGGGGGAGGGGTTGCAGTCTATATTTGCAATAAATTCACTGCCTTGGTAGTTGACTCCAGTACCTCACCAAAGGAATTTGAATGTCTGACATTACAAATATTACTTCCTCCTTCAACATCCCTCACTATCATTGGCTGTTACAGACCTCCCTCTGCGGGGCTCAAGGTGTTACAGCATCTGTCCAACTTCTTGGACAAGTTACCCTCAGAGGTTCTAGTCCTGGGAGACTTCAACCTTGACTGGTTCTCCCATACCTCTCAACCTCCTGCCTCATAAATCAGGGACAAGGCTTAAAAAAATCAGGGACAAGACCAAAATCAGTGACACATCTTCAAAATTAGAGATATCCTCCCAGAATGCTTGACATTATTTTGTGCTTACAGTCCCCACTGTTTAGCTTCAAAAACACAAATTTTAGGAGGCACAGAGTAAAATTTTGAGGCAAAATCAGGGATGTCCCTGAAAATCAGGGACAGTTGAGAGGTATGGGTTCTCCCCATGTTCTGCACCCCTAAAAGATTTCTGTGACTCCTTTGGCTTTACTCAAATTATTACTGAATCTACCTGTCCGAACATAAAAAGCCCTACTCATAGTACCTTACTAGATCTAATTTTAGTAAACAAACCTCACTACATCTCTCACTCTGATGTATTCCACAACAACCTAAGTGACCACTGCCCTATTGCTTGTGTAAGGTCCATCCCTAAACCAGTTTCCACCTCCAGATACATCTTTAAAAGAATCCGCTGTAATTTTGGCCCTTACGCCTTTATTGCCGACCTTCAAAATTCCCATTGGCAAGACTTTTATTTGGCTACCATTGTGGTTGAAGCGCGTGAACTATTTCAAGACATAGTCCTTGGTGCCATAAATCGTCATGCACCCTTGATTAAAACACGCACCAGGAAAAAGTCCTGCCCGTGGTTCACCGCCAACTTGAAATCTATGCTAAACCATAGGGACTCCCTCTGAAAAAAAGTATGGAGAACCAAGCTTCCGACTGACTGGATAGCCTTTAGAGTTGCAAGAAATCAATGTACCAAACTTATCCAATCCAAAAAAGTTAGATACTTTAGAGAGGAGCTTACGTCCACCTCCAACTGCTCAGCTAAATTCTGGAGGACCTTAAAGATAGCTGAAGGACACCATCAGGCTAACCCTCTTCCTGCAAATATATCCATTGGTGGCTCCTATACCACCATAAGTAAACTATATTAGACCTCCTTGATAACCACTTTGCCATGACTGGGTTAGCATTTGACTCCTCCCCTGTTAAAAATTTAACATGCACAGTTCATTGCCCAGGGCCCACCTGATTATAACCTGGCCTCTCCTCCCCACAATACTCCCTTCTCCTTCTGTACAGTCACAATTAAACAAGTGGAAGACCTTCTGGGACTCAACACCAGGAAGTGTGCAGGCATTGACCTTATTGACCCTTGCTACCTAAAATTAGGCTATCATGTTTTGTCTGCTCCCATTACCCACCTATTTCATATGCCCTCACATAGTGTGTTTTCCCATTGCTTTGGAAAACCATCCACATTATTCCCCTCTTCAAGTCAGGCGATCCAAATGACTTAAATAATTACAGACCCATTTCCCTTCTTCCCATCTTATCCAAACTGCTTAAAAAAATTGTCAATGCCCAACTCAGGAAGCATTTGGAAACATTTAACCTCCTGAACCCATTGCAGTCTGGGCTTAGACTGCGTTATAGTATGGTTTCTGCCCTTGTAAGGTCTCCAATGACTGGTTAAGGTCACTGGACGATAACAACTATGTCTGCCCCTTATTTCTTGACCTTAGTAAGGCCTTTGATACAGTGGACCATGATCTGCTCCTGCTTTCCCTGAAAAACACTGATTTGGACTTCCAGGCACTGAACTGGTTCTCGAGTTATCTTACTGATCGTCAACAGCAAATTAAAGCAGAGGGGGGACCTCTCTCCTCTGAAATCACTTGTGAGAGGTGTGTCCCAAGGGTTCATCTTAGGTCCATTGTTATTTGCGGTCTACATTAATAACATCAACGCTGGTATTAAATCTGCCAAAATACATCTCTTTGCAGATGACACAGTTCTTTACATTGACAGACCTTCCCCGGAGCTTGCCTGCAAAGATTTACAGCTAGACTTTAACCTTCTGTAGAAAAACCTGATTCATCTAAAACTTTTGCCAAATTCCCACAAAACTAAGGCAATGCTTCTTTCACCATCTGCCAAAATAGCCAGCATCTACCCAGCACCTCAGATCACCACCTTTCTGGGGGAAAACTTTGAATTTGTAGTGAAATTCAAATATATGGGTTTCTGGATCAATAGCAAGTTGTCTTTCATTATTGTGCAACCCCCCCGAGGCGCTATCCTTGGGGCTACTACCCCTACCTGCCTCCACTGAGACGGGGTGAGGGGCCCAGATCCGTTGACGGGTGCCTCCACCCAGAGGTCGGGGGTAATATGGTCAAGACTGCCTCAGTTACAGCCCTCTGGGTTACTGCAACCCCCCTTTTGTCCCCCTAGTGGTTCACACTGGGTACCAATGATTCTTTTCACCCGTACACTTACCCCCCGGGTAGTATCTCTCAGCTCACTCCGGGGACCCCTGTAAAGTAAGGTACAGTTATATCATAGTCACTATGCAGCAGTTCACCAGGGATGTACAAACCAGCCAGAGTGTAATTGCAACACAACAATCTGATTTATTAAAGGGACAGATAACAAGGGGGGGGGTCAGGTTAATTGGCTTATACTATAATTATCTACCTAGGGCTCTGTGCACAGGCCTAACCCTAAGATTGGCTGTCCCTGGGTACCCAAGCCCTAACAGCTAGTCCAAACGTGGCAGCTGGTTGGGGCCCTTAACACAGATAATCGTTACAATCCTGAGTAAGTCAGCCTGGGAAGAAAGTTTAATTAGGCAGACAGCAGTATAACGATTCAACTGGAAACCACTGTTAGCACACTTGGCAGGGAGCTACCCTGATTCAGTACTCACAACTCCGGCAAATACCGATTCCTTCAACACTGGTTGGGCTGAGCCTGAATTTCGCCAGCCTCCTCACACATTTATATGGCAAACAACAGAGGGGTACCATACTAGGCAGCTGCTTTCAGGCCCCACACGAACTTGCAGCAGAACTCAGGCAGCAAACGGCAGCTTCAACATCATGGATGGACCGAGCGCGGTTCAGCAGATTCTCCAGTCCTCTCAGGTTGAGTCTGGTAGGTAGCTGGGCTGGCACCAGCCTCCTCCGACCGCACACCGGTGGATTTAATCCGAATCACTCAACGGCAGGCAAACGGCCGATGCAGTCCCTCACGCGCTTCCCGCGCGAACACTCCACTAGCACAGAACCACAGGCTCCTCTGGAGTCTCCTCAGCCACAACGCATCTGCCCTTGGCAGCATCAAGCACTCCTACAGATCGGGCGCCACCCGCTTCCATTGGCTGGCGGAACATGCCAGTCATTTCCTCTGGCCCTCAGTGGTGCGAAAAAGCGCCATAGCCCATAATACCTTTCCCAAAGTACAAACAGTCCCTCCATTGGTCAGCCGACTCTGTAGGGTCCCGAAGTACTGATTGGTCCAATTCAGCAGTTCTGGACCAACATGGAGGAGATAGTTGAAACAGTCTTTTTACTGCAAAGGAAGGCAGGTTAGAACAACTACATTATCATTATTATTTCACTTTATTCCCAGCACACAATCACATCCTCCAGCAGAGCTCCCCCTGCACCACTAGCGATGGCAAAAGGGAGCTACCTTTCAGTGTCCCAGGCGGGACTGGGGCATAACCACACAGCCCCCCCTCCATTTCAGTTAACTCGACTGCAACAGGCAGCCCTTAAGAGACAGCATACAGAGGCTTTAAAAGCACTCACTGGTAACAACATTTAGCGGCTTTAACACGAACACCAACCGGCACGGAGCAGCTGCCCAAGCTCCGGGGAAACTCCTAGGAACCCCCATTTGTAGGGGGGTTACACCCTTCCTGGCCCCAGAAAGCTTGACGTCCGCGTCAAGTAATCACTCTTAAATCACATTTAAGGCAACCAACTTAGTTACCATTATATCACCCTTTGCATTGCATACATGAGTATTACATTCACAGTGTATTATGGTTTATACAACATTATACACATAAACTCTTACTGCCCTTTAACTCAGGTCATTAGTTTTTACTCCTGACACCGGGACTGGGGAACCCCTCTCTTTCAGTTACTGGCGGGTCACTTGAAGCAGAGGCACCACACTCGAAGGGCATTACTAACAATCTGGCGTTATCCCCCACAGTTAACTTAGGTAAGGAACTTGGGAACACATACACCCCTTTGTGGACCACATTTAAGGGCAGGTCCACCGACTGACCTAAAGACTCATACCTTAACTTTATTACCGGCCGTATTTCTCGGCCGGATCGCCTAGGGGTCCCGGGAGACCTTGAAACAGGCCCTGATTCCACATCAGTCTCCTTGACATTAGCATCGGGGATCTCTCCAGGGGGAAAAGGCTCAGCACTCATAGTACTATTGGCGGCCTGACCTTCTATCCCCGGACCCACCCCACTGGGTTCAGCCGGGGGCTGTCTAGGTACAGGTGAGAAACCATCAGGGCATTCAAAATATTCTTCCGGTTCTGGCATATCACTGGTTTGTTCCCCCATCTCACTCTCTTCTTCGGAAAAGTCAGATAATTCAGCCAGGCCAGACAGTTCAGCCATGCTCAGGGACCCCACCCCCTGGGCGTTGCTGCTACCCAATCCAAGCTCTGGAAACATGGGTTCCGGAGACAAAGCCGGGGGCTCAGACAGTCCAGCAGGCCCCACCTCATCTCCAGAGTTAACAAGGGGATTGCCCCGAAATAACTGGCTCAGTTCATAAGAGGGGTAATATTCAATATCATCCTCGTCATTTTCTAGCACCAATGGTTGATCATTTTCTTCTGTAGACTTTGAGCGAGGCCCTCTCGGTGGGCCTGTTGAAGAATCAACAGGTTTGGTGCTTTTCCTGGCAGCAGATCTAGTCATAGGCCTGGAGGGGGAGGCAATTGGAGATTCAGCCTCAATCAGGTCTTGCCCAATTGGCAGCAGATGATTTCTGTGTATAGTTTTCACATCTTTGGAATTGTTTTCAGGCCGCACTTTATATACAGGCAAATCTGTCAATTTTCCCACAACAACGTGGGGAAGGTGATGCCATCTGTCAGCAATTTTATGTTTCCCATGCAGCCCCAGATTCCGCAGTAACACTCTATCCCCTTCTTTTAGCTCCATTGCTTTCACTTTCCTATCATATCTTTCCTTGTTGGCCAGGTTACATTTAGCAGCCATGGTCTGGGACAATTGGTAGGCATGGTTCAATTGGGCCTTTAATTTCTGTACATACTGTAGATGGTTCTCTGCTTGCACCCCATCAGGGGAAACCCCAAAACACACATCCACTGGCAGTCTAGCCTCTCTTCCAAACATCAGTCAGTACGGGGAAAATCCCGTGGTGTCACTTTTTGTACAATTATAAGCTTGAACTAGGGTGCTAATCTGCTGGCTCCATCTCTGTTTGTCTATTGGTTGCAATGTGCCCAACATGTCAAGCAATGTACGGTTAAACCTTTCAGGCTGCGGATCTCCCTGAGGATGGTAGGGGGTGGTTCTTGACTTTCGCACTCCCCACAAAGACAGCATCTCTTTAATCAAGCGTCTCTCAAAGTCCCTTCCCTGGTCAGAATGGATCCGCTGCGGGGCCCCATAGTGGATGAAAAAGTTTTCAACAAGTATCTTAGCCACCATGGTTGCTTTTTGATCCTTAGTAGGGAAGGCCTGCGCATACCGGGTAAAATGATCAGTGACCACCAATATGTTACTGGCACTTTTCGGTCGGGTTCTAGACTTAAGAAATCAATACAGACCAGTTCCATAGGGGTACTAGTGGTAATGTTGACCATGGGGGCAGCTCTCTGGGGTAGAGCTTTCCTTTGCAAACAGCGGCTACAGGTCTTGACATATTACTCTACATCTGCGCTCATTTTTGGCCAGTAAAATCGGGTCCGTACTAGATCAAGTGTTCGGTCTATGCCAAGATGCCCCATTTGGTTATGCAAGGACCTTAAGACCAGTTCTGTAAAGGCTGAGGGCAGCACCAATTGTTGTTTGTCTACCCGGCCTTCCTTATTCACAGTCTCTCTATATAGTAGTTGGTTAATCAGCTTCAATTTGGGCCCTTCTTTATACAACAGGGCAGTCCTTAAATCAGTAGAGTGTAACTTGGACACGTCCCTCCCGGCCTGCAAAGCCTCCACAGCCGTTTTTATCATAAGATCACAGGATTGAGCCTGTTGGAGACTATCATTGTTGAATTTGGGCAGTGAGCTAGTGTCTAATGCAGAGAAATGACAGTAGGCAGCAGGTATGCAGTTTTCGGAGGGCCCTAAACAATCCACCATACAGTCCACCCCGTTAGGAGACACCTGTTCCTCTTTGTCAAATTTCTGGCAGAGAGCTCTTATGTCAGGTTCTGACAACCTGACCCAATCAGTGTGTGGCATAGGCCTCCGAGAGAGCATCCGCATCTATATGGTTTAGGCCCGCCCTGTACTCAACAGCATAGCCGTAGGTGGCCAGTGCTGAGAGCCACCTATGGCCAGTGGCATCCTACTTGGCAGAGGTCTGTACATAAGTCAGAGGATTGTTATCAGTCTTTACTACTATCTTGGCACCACACAAATAATCATGAAACTGACCAACAATGGCCCACTTCAGAGCCAGGAACTCTAGTTTGTGCACTGGATAATTTTTTTCTGATGGAGTCAGGCTTCTGCTGGCAAATGCTACAGGTCTCAGAACATTCGCGTGCTCCTGATATAACACAGCCCCCAATCCTTGTAGACTGGCATCAGTATGAAGAGTGTACGGCTTGGCCGGGTCAGCATAGGCCAACACGGGGCATGGGTAACTTGATATATAATGTCATAGAAAGCTTCCCATCAGCGGTCCAACTATCCCCAAACACATCATTCGGCGAAATACTTCTTTTCTGTCAGGGGCAGCACAACTTCTTATACTTTTTGTGCGTAGGGGGATACCCCTGAGTGAGGTTGAGGAGGGGGCGAATCACTCGAGAATAGTCCTTAACAAACCGCCTATAATATCCACAAAACCCCAGGAACCATTGCAGCTCTTTCAGATTCCTGGGCTGAGGCCAAGTGGTCAAAGCCTCCACTTTGCTAGGGTCAGTCTCTATGCCCTCAGTGGACACTAAGTGGCCCACGTATTTCACAGAAGTCTGGAAGAACTGACACTTGTCAATAGACAACTTGAGGCCGAAATCCTCCAACCGATCCAAAACCTTGAATAATCGTTGCTCGTGTTCTTCCAACGATCTGCCAAACACTATGACATCATCTAAACAGACCACTCGAGTAGATTCATATCCCCCACAGCCCGCTCCATCAAGTGCTGAAAAGTGGCTGGGGCACCCAAAATCCCTTGAGGCATCCGAACAAACTCGTAGAAACCTAGGGGGCAAATGAATGCAGTCTTCTCCTGGTCGTCTGGGGCCATCGGGATCTGGTAGTATCCACTGCGGAGATCCAACACAGAGAACCACTTACTACCATTTAAACAATCCAATGCGTCCTGTATGCGTGGCATAGTATACTGGTCGGAATGGTCGCCGATTCAAAGTGCGATAGTCTACACACATCCGAACTGCCCCATTCTTTTTCCTTACTACTACTATGGGGGAAGCATAGGGGCTCCTGGACTCTTGTATTACCCCAGCAGCCAACATCTCTTGCAGATGCCTCCTTACATCATTTATATCAGCTGGGGCCAAGCGCCGGGATCTCTCTCGGAAAGGCCTTTCATTATGTAGCCATTTGTGATGCTCAGCCCCCTGTACACATCCCACATCCCACTCTTTCAGGGAGAAAACTTGGTCTCTCTTGGCAAGCCTGTCATTGACCCTTTGTTTCCATCCAGCTGGCAGCGGGGAGTCACCGAAGTCGAACATATCAGGAGTAACTCTATCATTGGTCCTGGAACCCTTGCTGTTGGGTAGTACTGTGGTATCTGCACAATGTACACTTGCCAAGGTGCACCCTCTTCTTATTTGAATCTCTCGGTCGGACACATTATGCACTTGAACCATCACCCTCTTAACATAAGCATGAGCTCTAGCCGGCAAGACGCTGGGTCTGACCAACAGTCCCTCAGGTAATCTTCGCTCCACAGGCGCATCCAACATCAACAACTTATTCTTAACATCTGTTTTTAGTCATACTTCCCCATGCAGGACACATTGGGCATTCAGGGCAAGTGTCACCGGGGCCGGATCCTTTTTCCACACCACACCCACCGGGCCTTCAGGTTCCTCCAAACTAACCTTCTCTTGAGTAGCACTTGCTCTTTGGATCACAGCAGGTATGCTTAATGCTCAACCAGTCTGGAATGCTTGTTTTCTGGAACACAACTGGGCCAACCGTCCGAACATATGCGCATTCGTCCCAATCAACAAAGGCACCCCATCATACAGTCCAGTGGGGAGGGGGGCGCAAACTAAAACTAGGGTTTCCACCTGCTCATCCATTCCAGCCACAGATGCAGAGAAAGATAGCCAGACTCTGATATACCCCAAATACGGATAGGCCTTGTCGCTCAACCCCCACACATGTAGGCCATTCAAATGTTGCAGGGGCACCTCAGGTAAGTGTGCCTGGTACCAGTTCTGGAACATGATAGTTACCTGAGAGCCACTGTCTAATACAGCTTGGGTGGGAATTCCATTTACCCGCATCGGGGTCTAAATCGAAGGCCCGACCACATCAGACCAGTCGGGGGCCGCAGCGTTGATAGCCAACTGGGCATGGGCCTGAGTCACAAAACTTTTCTTGGGGGCCCGAGACTGGGCCTGGCGATGGCGGGCGATCAGTCGGTTGTTGAATTTCCTTAAATTCTCCGGCCTCTGGCACTCAGGTTGGAAATGCCCATCTTCCCCGCAATGGTAACTGAACTTGGGGTCCGGGGGGTCACTATGGGGCGGTTGACACCTGATTTGTGGAGGGATCCTGAGAGGGGTGAGGGGGCTCCCATGGGCCGGGGGTCTGGTTTCTGTTTGCCTCAGGGGCTCCGGACCTAACAAGGTACAGAGTAGATTGCTTCAAGTCCCTCACCAGATCCCGTAAATTCCTGACCTCGTCCCTCAACTCACTCTCTACGTGGGGGTT
The DNA here is from genome assembly GCA_016271365.2 of Neoceratodus forsteri. NCBI lineage: Eukaryota > Metazoa > Chordata > Ceratodontiformes > Ceratodontidae > Neoceratodus > Neoceratodus forsteri. The sequence goes on along the minus strand of CM057449.1, from coordinate 142,209,720 downwards.
GGAGGAAATAACTTCGCATCCCACAACACCTGGAAAATCGAGGATCCCTCAAACTCTCAGCCAGGCTGATCTCCTCAGGGGTGCTGGGCTCAGGGGTTCCACTAGGGTTCACTGCCCCCACACATGGTTCCCACCCCTCTTCATCGGTCTCCACCTCTCTAATTTCCCTCATTAGTTGACAATATTCAAGCGGGATGGCCCGTTGATCATGTAACTTAAGTTTTAACAGTATTACATAGAAACATAGAATTTGATGGCAGATAAGGACCGCTTGGCCCACCCAGTCTGCCCATTTCCCTACCTACTGGATAAGCTGCAGATCCTAGTTAACCAGCAGCCTACTTCTTCCTACCCCCACCCCCCAGAATTGCCTTATGACTATCCCATGCATGCTTGAATCCCCCACTGATTTTGACTCCACAACCTCCTCCAGAAGGCCGTTCCATGCATCCACAACCCTCTCTGTGAAAAAATCTTCTAAATTACCTCTGAGCCACCCCCCATCTTCAAATTGCCCTCTTGTTCTTGCACACCTCTTTTTTTGAAAGATGCTACCCTCTTGGACTTTGTTGATTCCTTGAGGTACTTAAGTTTCTATCATGTCCCCCTCTCCCTCCTTTCCTCGAGGCTATACATATTAGCTCCTTAAGTCTCTCTTCATCGACTTCCGTACAGACCCTGCACCATTTTGGTTGCCCTCCTCTGGACAGCTTCCATCCTGTCTATGTCTTTGCAGAGATTGGGTCTCCAGAACTGCACACAGTACTCCAGATGGGGTCTCACCAGCTGTCTGTACAGAGGATAATAACTTCCTGTTTTCTACTGGTGATGCCTCTCCTATGCATCCCAGTATCCCCAACCCTCCTTGCTGCCCTCTCACATTGCTTGCCCATCTTTAGGTCATCTGATACTGACTACCCCAGGTCCCTTTCCATTTTGTTGTTGTTAGTATCTCACCCCCCATTGTACTCTTCCCTGGGTTTTGTTTCCCAGGTGCATTACCTTCACTTCTTAGCATTGAATCTAAGCTGCCATACATTTGACCATTCCTCTAACCTTGCCAAGTCCCTTCTCATCCTTTCCACCCCACCCTGTGCATCAACTCTGTTGCAGATCTTAGTGTCATCTGCAAAGAGACATACTTTTCCTTCCAGTCCTTCTGCAATGTCGCTTATAAAGACATTGAAGAGGACCGGTCCTAATACTGAACCCTGCGGTAACCCACTAGTAACCCTCCTTTCTTCTGAGTGGACTCCATTTACTATAACTCTCTGTGTCCTATTCTCCAGCCAGTTCTTTACCCAGGCTGTCATCTTGGGACCCACTCCCAGGCTGGCTAACTTGTATATTAATCTTTTGTGCAGGACTGTGTCAAATGCCTTGCTAAAGTCTAGGTAGGCCATGTCCACAGCCCCTCCCTGATCTACTACTTTGGTCACCCAGTCAAAATCTATCAGATTAGGTCTGGCATGACCTTCCGCTGTGAATCCATGCTGCCCTGGGGTCCTGTGCCCCTCTGGCCTCTAGATACTCGACAATTCTTTCCTTTAGAAGTGATTCCATCATTTTCCCTATCACTGAGGTTAAACTAACAGGTCTATAGTTTTCTGCTTCTGCCTTGCTCCCACTTTTGTGAAGGGGAATCACATCTGCCCTCCTCCAGTCCTCGGGTACCACCCCATCCTCCCATGATTTGTTAAAAAGGGTAGTCAGTGGTGTCACTAGTTCTACCCTTAGTTCTTTTATAATTCTGGGATGAATCCCATCAGGCCCCATTGCTTTGTCCACCTTCAGTTTTAAGAGTTCTTTCAGAACCCTTTCTTCTGTAAATGGGCCAGTATCAACTTCTGTATCCAGAGTGTTACTACTGTTTGTTTTATGTATCTCCCCTCTTCCTTAAATAAATACTGAGCAAAAATATTTGTTTAGTATCTCTGCCTTTTCACAGTCTCCCTCTACCCACCCTCCCTCCCTTTATTAAGCCTCACTATCCTCCCTTGGTCTTCCTTCGGCTCCTGATGTACCTATAAAGGTTTATCCCCCTTCTTAACTAGGTTGGCTATCTTTTCCTCGGTTTGGGCCTTTGCTGTTCTGACTGCCTTCCCAGCCTCCTTTTGCTTTAACTGATACAGTTCTCTGTCCTGCTCCTTCTAGATTCCTTGTACTTCCTGAATGCTTTCTTTTCTCTTGAACCTTCACTGCCACTTCCTTTGAGAACCATAGTGGTTTCTTACATACGTCTTGTTTTGTTTATTTGCTTCACACAGAGGCTTGCTACCTCTGTGATGGCAGTTTATTATTCCCCATTGTTCTTCCACCTCCTTCCTGCCCATTTGCTAATGCATTCCTTGAGCACTCACCATTATGGCAAAGTCAGCCCTCTAAAGTCCAGTACTTTTGTCTTTGTATGGCGTGACTCTATTACTGTGTTTATTGTGAACCATACTGTTCGATGGTCGCTAGTTCCCAGATGGCTACCCTCTACATCTATGATCCTCTCTCCATCTCCATTTGAGAGTATCAAGTCTAATATTGCTCCCTCTCGGTGGGCACCAGTACTAGTTGTCTAAGGCATGCCCCTGCAGGGCATCTAGAATAACTGCACTCTTGATGGCAGCTGCAACTGCACTCAGTTAACATCTGGCATATTCAGATCACCCATCAGCAGTATCTCCCTTTTTCTGCCATTCTAAGTATATTTCTATCATTTCCTTGTCCATTTCCTCCCCTGAGAAGAGTCTGTCTCTAACCCTTTGCGGATTGTGGTGCCATTGCCTGTCTCCAAATTTACCCACAGTGCTTCTTCTCCTCCCTGTTTACCCTTTTGTTCTGTTACTTTTATTCCTTCCTTTATGTAAAGAACCACTCCTCCTCCTCTTTTCCCTCCTGTCCCTCCTGTAGATAGTGTATCCTGGTATATTTACGTCCCAGTCATGGTTGTGTGTGTACCATGTTTCTGTGACTGCCACGATATCCAGATGTTCCTCCTCCATCAAGGCCACTAATTCAGGAAGCTTGTTACCTAGACTACGGGCATTGGTACTCATTGCTCTCCATTTTTGTATGCTTTACCTTCTGTTGCAGCATCCCCACTGACCGTTCTACCTTGGTCTTTTTCTCATTTAGTACCCTGTTTTGTAGGGGAGGCTGGAATTTTCTGCTGCTTGTCAGTGCCTCCCCCTTTGACTAGTTTAAAAGCTTGCCAATGAAGCATTTAAACCGATTGCTCAAAAGACTTGTTCTCTTCCTGGACAGATGCAGACCATCCTGCCAGTATAGGTTGTTGTCCCTCCAGGTGGAACCCCAGTCCCCAATGAAGCCAAACCCCTGTGCTCTGCACCATTTTTTCAACCATTCATTAAACTGCATGGTGCCAATTACCCTCGCCTCACCCATGCCTTTGACAGGCAGCACCTCTGAGAAGGATACTGTGTGTGCTACTTGTCTTAGGCCCCTTCCTAACTCTGCAATGTCCTCCTGCACTGCTCTACCTCATGATGAGCCAAGTCATTTGTCCCTAGGTGGACAATTACGTCCAGCTCAGAATCCCTTGCAGCTGTTGTCGTGATCCCGAGGATGCGCTTCCGTCCCTCCAAGCCATGGCACCAGGCAGAGAACGCTAGAGAATCTGGCAGATTTCAGAACATGTTCTAACCTGACCTGATTCAAGGCTGTGGCAGTGATTCCCCCTTTCCTATAGGCCTTCTGCAAGGCCCACTCCACCCTAGTGACGAAGGCGGACAGTTTCTCATTCCTCCACTGTTTAGTAGACCTAAATTTCCACAACAAATCTTCGCTAGTCTCAGTACTCCCAAACACCCCTTCTAAAGCAGAGAGATACTCTGTGGCGGTGGCTTCCGGGCTGGTGGCCCCCAAAAACCTAATGGCTTCTAACGCGGGACCCCGTAGGCTCTCCATCAGTCTCTTCCTTTTCTCTCCCTCAGAGCATTGCCATTCCTGAACCAAGGGGGTGGCATAGTCCATCCAAGCTTCCAGGTCATCCTCCCCTGGAGGCACTGGCACTGTGCCAGAAAAAAGCTTCAGCCTGTGATAGGAATCAAGCTGGATAGGAGGGACCACTAAGGGCAGTGGAGCCAAAATAGAACTCTTGGGCGTGCCGGGGGAGTTGCCTGGGGAGACCTGCGGGGTAGCATCACTAGACAAATCCAAGGCTTGCAGCAATTCCTGGGTAGTCCTTCCCTCCACAGCTAGCAATTTAAGCAGCTTATCTTTAAAACTATTAGTCTGGGGAGACCCTCCGGGAGTGACGGACCCACTCCGAATATGAATCAGCCTTCATCCCTGTGAGGCACCCTCCGGATAAATCGCTGGAGGTACCTTCTCGGGGTCGATGGTCACACTACACAGGAGCCGTACCTGCAACGTCTGGTCGAGCAGGTCAGCCATACGCCCTTTCACTTCCACTTTGCCTAAACATTTTACTCGCTCGGCTGCAGAAATGATGTCTGCTATTGGAGTTCCCAGAGGCACATCCAACAGTAATACAGTTTTCTGGGAGTCCAGCTCTTCGGCTTCACCCCACCCCATTAGTCTGTGTACCATTGTCTTGATAGGCCCCAACTTAATTTTTTCCACCATACCCCCTTCCAGTTTTTCCATTTCTTATACACTTCCCCCCTTGGCCACTAGGGGACACTAATCCCAGCGGTGCCTCCAATTTGCAACCCCCCGAGGCGCTATCCTTGGGGCTATTACCTCTACCTGCCTCCACTGAGACGGGGTGAGGGGCCCAGATCCATTGACGGGTGCCTCCACCCAGAGGTCGGGGGTAATACGGTCAAGACTGCCTCGGTTACAGCCCTCTGGGTTACTGCAACCCCCCTTTTGTCCCCCTAGTGGCTCACACTGGGTACCAATGATTCTTTTCACCCGTACACTTACCCCCCGGGTAGTATCTCTGAGCTCACTCTGGGGACCCCCTCTAAAGTAAGGTACAGTTATATCATAGTCACTATGCAGCAGTTCACTAGGGATGCACAAACCAGCCAGAGTGTAATTGCAACACAACAATCTGATTTATTAAAGGGGCAGATAACAAGAGAAGGGGGAGAATCAGGTTAATTGTCTTATACTATAATTATCTACCTAGGGCTCTGTGCACAGGCCTAACCCTAAGATTGGCTGTCCCTGGGTACCCAAGCCCTAACGGCTAGTTCAAACGTGGCAGCTGGTTGGGGCCCTTAACACAGATAACCGTTACAATCCTGAGTAAGTCAGCCTGGGAAGAAAGGTTAATTAGGCAGACAGCAGTATAATGATGCAACTGGAAACCACTGTTAGCACACTTGGCAGGGAGCTACCCTGATTCAGTACTCACAACTCCAGCAAATACCGATTCCTTCAACACTGGCAGGGCTGAGCCTGAATTTTGCCAGCCTCCTCACACATTTATATGGCAAACAACAGAGGGGTACCATACCAGGCAGCTGCTTTCAGGCCCCACACAAACTTGCAGCAGAACTCGGGCAGCAAACGGCAGCTTCAACATCACGGATGGACCGAGCGCGGTTCAGCAGATTCTCCAGTCCTCTCAGGTTGAGTCTGGTAGGTAGCTGGGCTGGCACCAGCCTCCTCCGACCGTACGCCGTCGGATTTAATCCGAATCACTCAACGGCAGGCAAATGGCCGATGCAGGCCCTCACGCGCTTCCCGAGCGAACACTCCACTAGCACAGAAGCACAGAGCTCCTCTAGTCTCCTCAGCCACAACGCATCTGCCCTTGGCAGCATCAAGCACTCCTACAGATCGGGCGCTACCCGCTTCCATTGGCTGGCGGAACATGCCAGTCATTTCCTCCGACCTTCAGTGGTGCGAAAAAGCGCCATAGCCCATAATTCCTTTCCCAAAGTACAAACAGTCCCTCCATTGGTCAGTCGACACTGTAGGGTCCCGAAGTACTGATTGGTCCAATTCAGCAGTTCTGGACCAACATGGAGGAGATAGTCAAAACAGTCTTTTACTGCAAAGGAAGGCAGGTTAGAACAACTACATTATCATTATTATTTCACGTTATTCCCAGCACACAATCACATCCTCCAGCAGAGCTCTCTTTGCACCACTAGCGATGGCAAAAGGGAGCTACCTTTCAGTGTCCCAGGTGGGACTCGGGCATAACCACACAGCCCCCCTCCATTTCAGTTAACTACGACTGCAACAGGCAGCCCTTAAAGAGACAGCATACAGAGGCTTTAAAAGCACTCACTGGTAACAACATTTAAGCGGCTTTAACACCGAACACCAGCCGGGCACAGAGCACTTGCCCAAGCTCCGGGGAAGCTCCTAGGAACCCCTATTTGTAGGGGGGTTACAATTGTATTGAAGAATTAGCGAAAAACTAAAGCAGAAGCTTGGACTGTTCTTTCGCATTAGGCACGTCCTCATGCAAGAAGCAAAAACTCAGTTGGTGCAGTCCACCTTTCTTCCACTCCTCGATTATGTGGACTTCCTCTATGGTCAAGGCCCTAGTACTACCTTTGCAAAACTTGACACTCTCTACCAGCAAGCTATAAGATTCATTACCAGTGCCCCTTATTCAACCTACCACTGCTACCCATATTCTGAGCTAGGATGGCCATCCCTCAAGCTTAGAAGACAAAAAAACGCAATCACCTTGACTTGTCGAGCGATAATCAACAAGCTGCCCCAGTATATCTCTGATTGACTGCCTGCCTGCACTGGGAAGAACTGCCCTGTTAGGAGCCTTTTCTTAATCTCCCTAGTCATCCCCAGAGTTAAAACACAACTCGGAGAGTCTTCTGTACATCATGCTGTGCTTGTTCTTTGGAACAACATCCAAAAAACCTTGACATACTAGTTACTAGTGGGGTACCGCAGGGTTCAGTACTGAGTCTGGTCCTTTTTAATGTCTTTATAAGTGACATTGCAGAGGGACTGGAAGGAAAAGCATGTCTCTTTGCAGACGACACAAAGATCTGCAACAGGGTTGATACACAAGGTGGGGTGGAAAGGATGAGAAGGGACTTGGCAAAGTTGGAAGAATGGTCAAATGTATGGCAGCTTAGATTCAATTCAAAGAAGTGTGAGGTAATGCACCTGGGAAACAAAAACCCAGGGGAAGAGTACACAATGGGGGTGAGATACTGACAACAATAAAAATGGAAAAGGACCTGGGGGTAATCATATCAGATGACCTAAAGGTTAGTAAGCAATGTGAGAAGGCAGTAAGGAGGGCTGGGGGGATACTGGGATGCATAGGGAGGGGAACCACCAGTAGAAAACAGGAAGTTGTTATCCCTCTGGACAGACAGTTGGTGAGAACCCAACTGTAGTACTGCGTGCAGTTCTGGAGACCCAATCTCTGCAAAGACATAGACAGGATGGAGGCTGTCCAGAAGAGGGCAACCAAAATGGTGCAGGGTCTGCACCGGAAGACATATGAAAAGAGACTAAAGGAGCTTAATATGTATACCTTCGAGGAAAGGAGAGAGAGGGGGTACATGATAGAAACTTTCAAGTACCTCACGAGGAATCAACAAAGTCCAAAAGGGTAGCATCTTTCAGAAAGAGATGTGCAAACAAGGGGCACAATTTGAAGATCGGGCGGCTCAGATGTAATGTGAGAAGTATTTTTCACGGAGAGGGTTGTGGATGCATGGAACAGCCTTCCTGAGGAGGTCGTGGAGTCAAAAACTGTAGGGGAATTCAAGAATGCATGGGACAGACATAAGGCAATTCTAGTGGGGGTAGGAGGAAGTAGGCTGTTGGTTAACTAGGATCTGCAGCTTATCCATTAGGTAGGGAAATGGGCAGTCTAGGTGGGCCAAGCGGTCCTTATCTGTCATCAAATTATATGTTTCTGTGTTTCTATGAAATTAGTTATCCCTGTCAAACTGCCCACCTTTAAAACTCTGCTGGCTCATTCCCTCATTGAGTCTTGTCATTGTTTCCAGCAATAACCATAATCCATACTTACAGTCCTACCTACTGTTCCCTGACTCTCTTCCTTCCTTCTTCCTGATAAGACTATTCTGTCCCTTCTCCCACCTAGTACTGTGATATCCTGTACTATTGTGTTTATATTGTATTTACTGTATACTGTACCCTATGTATTGTAAGTTGTACAGTTGTGCCTTGCTATATTTTTATGTATACTTGTTCTACTGTATGTATATAATACTTGATTTGTTAATCACTGTGACCTTTTTTACCATGTATCTTGTTAATCTTGTGACACAACCGAGGTCCATCTTGTAAATTAGTTCTACTCAACGGTGTTTTGCCTGGTAAAACAAAGATTGACTGATTGATTGAATATCCAGCACTCCTACTATTTCACACACTTTCACTTAAGTAGGGTCTTGTAGGGCCTGTGTGCCTTGCAGTTTACCCCAGCCCTGGTTTACCCCAACCCTTAGGACAAAACATGAGACTGCAGCTTACCACTGCCCAGCGGGCTGTCTAAAACTGCTGGGCCTTGATAAACTTGGGAGGCAGTATAGCGCAGTGGTTTAAAGCTCTGAGCTGAAAATCTGGAGACCTGGGTTTGAATCCCACAGCCCTCATTTACATACTGTGTGACCCTGAGCAAGTCATTTAAATTTCTTGTGCTCCCAGGTCGCACCTGTAAACAAGCTTTCAGCTTAGTGGGTCTCTCTTGGTAAAACAAAGGGGGAAAAAAAATTATTGCTGAAATTATTCTTTTGGTCACAGTGTGGTATTTTGCCCGAGATCATATTCAGGGAAGGCAGTAGAGACCATAGACCTTTATTCAGTGTAACAGACACATCTCCCATTGCTCTGGTTTAAGTACAGCATATCACATTATCCCCACCCCGATAGTTCTTCCCCCTTGCCCTTTGGTCTCCTTTTTGGTCTAATCTGATGTTACCACCCAGTCAAATGGCATTTAAATGATTCCCATTTATTAATAGTGGCCCCCGCCCATTTGTATTGTCCCCGCTCAACCTGTCCCTTAAGCCCAGGCATGATCTTTGTATTGGGGGGGTTGGGAGCGAGACCCCCCCTCGTGTAGGCTGAGATCCATCATGGCCATTCGAGTTGTCTTGTGTGGTCATGTGTCACTGGTCTCTACTTTTATCGTGGAAGCCTGGATTCTTCATACTGAGCCTGATTTTTAACCACAACCCCCAGCTCGCTGTATTAAAATCAACTGTTGGCTATGATCCACACACAGCTCGATAATATTTAACAGTAATTCTGGAGTGCAGATCTACACATCCCCTTTTACAGTGCTCGGAACAGTAATGTAGATATCCCTTACCTTAGCAGTACCCCACGATGACCGTCCATACCGGTATACTCTTGGTTCAGAAGAGATGGGGAAGGGAGGAGGGGGTATCCTGTATGTGAAGAAGGATATTAGGGCTGTGGAATTGCTAGGGAACCTAGAGGCAGGAAAAGGGCGCCAGGTGCTGTGGGTCACCCTGGAGACAAGAGCATGGGCCACTGTTTACACAGGAGTGGTATAGAGGCCTCCTGCACAAGGGGAAGATTTGGACAAGGCATTAGGGTAAATCATCAGCAGGATAGTGAATAATGGAGAGGTACCGCTAGTTGGGGACTTCAAATATGCCTGTTGTGGACTAGATCCTTCCAGCTGCAGATGTCACATTAGCTTGTTGTGGACTGGAGCCTTCCAGCTGCAGACATCATATTGGGCAGTCACCTGGGGACTGATCAGGTGTTTTCACTGCCCCAGACATGGACTCCTCTCTTGCATCCTTCACTACTACCTTACTCAGAACCTGGGACTTGCATGCCCCTCTCAAAAGACTACAGCTGCACCAAAAACAGTCTCCCTTGGATTACTGAAAACTTAATCTCTCTTTTCAAATCCAGAGACCAGGCCTGGCATACTTTCAAATCCACCTCTAGACAAGTCAACCTGCAAAAATTTAGAACACTGAGGCTGAGGGAGCGAGATCAAATGGTGTTGGGACTCTGAATAACGAGAATTATAGCAGTCTGGCTATGCGGTAGTCAGGAATAAGGAGACGAGATTTCGATTATCGGGAAATTCGTGGACGGGAATTAGTACCTAACTCTATGCAATGCCTGCATGAAGGCAGTGCGCTCCGGAGAAGCTTGCTTTTTCAGAAATAAACTGAATGACACTAAGACCTCACCTGCTGATTTCTGGAAGACTCTCCACCCCCTTCTAGGTTCCTAGAGATCATTGGTGAGACCACACCCGGAATATTGTGTTCAGTTCTAGAGGTCACATTTCAGAAGAGACAGTAGAGGCAGTCCAGAGGAGGGCAACTAAAATGGTGCAGATGTTGCATGAGAAACCATATAAGAAGACACTGAGGGATCTCAACATGTACACTCTGGTTGAGAGGAGAGAAAGGGGGCACATGACAGTGACATACAAGTACCTCACAGTGGTGAACAGGGCACAGGTGGAGAGCCTATTTCAAATGAGGAAATGCAACAGAAGAAGAGGCCATGCAACAAAGCTAGAAGGAGGGACGTTAAACATAATGAGTAATCCTGCCTTTACCTCCTCCAACAACGTCTTTGACACTGTGATGAAAAGGTACAGGAGAGGCCAAAAAAGACAGTTCCCAGCACCCTCCCCTGATCTCCAAAAGGGACCTCCAACTGCTCTGTGATTCCCCCACTCTGCCAGCTGATACCGCGCCTGGCCTTGTCCGTAGAGTGTGGTTAAACATCCAGCTTTACATGGCCAGGCATGGCCGTGAGGGGCTGAGACAATTACAGCAGGAAAGCTTTGAATTTCGTGTCGATGAAAATGGGCGTGAATACTGCTCCCTCTGTTTTAACAAGCACACAAAAACCATATGAATCCAAGTGAAAAGAATAAACAAGCTCTCCGGTGGTTTATTTATGCTGCTCCAGGCTCCCCTCAATGCCTGATAGCCACCATCAAGAGAAATATGTCAGCAAGCTGCCAGCAGACACAGAGTTCTTTTACTGTCATCCTAAGAAACTGCCACAGCTCTTCCTTAACTCTGTCCCAGAGTGATACTGCAAAGAGCCCATGGGGCTCAACTATCTTTTTTTTCTATTTAGTTGTTTAACCAGGTATAGCACACTAAGCGGAAAGCTTTTTTTTACAGGAGCGACCTGGGAGCACAAGGAGGTTAAGTAATTTGCTCAAGGTCACACAGTATGCAAGTGGAGGCTGTTGGATTCAAACCCAGGTCTGGTCTGCTGGATGTTGCCAAATTTGCAGCTCAGAGCCTTAGACCAATGCACTATACTGCCTCCTTTCCAGCATGATGAAATGCTTCAGCAAAGAAGCCGTACTGAGTAGAATATACACAAATCATTCAGTGCGTGCTACCGCAGTTCAGCTGTTGTCCGAAGCTGGTCTGCAGAACTGTGAGATTATGGCTGATACGGGGCACCAGAATGAAGTGAGTTTGTGGTCTTACTGGGACGCTTTCTGCAAGGACCGACAAAACTGGAGTGATATTCTCGGAGGCACAAGCGAAGCAGCAGAAACGGAAGACAAGCAGAGCACCACAGTTAAACATACATCCCTCGATTCAGCAGTGCCACCAACTGTTCAGCCCTCAGAAGCACAGAGACATGGAGCCGATTCAGCATCGCCACCAGCTGTCCAGCCTCTGACAGTACAAAACCTTGGAGCCTTCACTTTCAACGGAGCACTGACTTTGAGTGCCCCAGTCAGCTTCATTAGTCATGGCAAGTAATTTTTTTGTTTGTTTGTTAGCACCAGTAACAGTGCCACATGGGGTTTGCAGCATTTACTGTTATTTATAAAATGGCAAGAAAAAATGCAGAAATCTCATTGGCCAAGAGACATCTGCTGACTGTACATTAAATCTCTTTATACGCACAGTCATCCTGGTCCTAAACCACATCAGACAATGAGCAAATCAGTCCTCATACAACCAGAACTATCTTCCATCAGTCCCCCTTCAACCAGAACTGATCTTCCATTATAAACATGGCTGCTGCCTTTACACTGTAAAAAAAAAAAAACTTCAACTGGGCCCTAAAAATAAAACTACCTTAAATAAAAAATAAAATAAATTAATTAAATGTTGTTTCCTTGATCATTACACTCTCCTTACACACACAAACAAATTAGAAACATTGGGTTAGATATTCAAAGCTTTGCGCCAGGCAAAAAACGTTTGCGCGGGTTTAGCACAGGATTAGCGCGGGTCTGCTATATTCAAAAGGCTGAATAGTGCAGGCAAACTGCATTAGCGCAAGGCAAACAATAATGATATGCAAGGGGCAAAGTGAACATGAATACAGGTGCAATGAGATATTCAGCGACTAGCGCCGCGCTAAGTTGGTTAGCGCAACCCATAGCGCAGTACAAATTACTGCCCAGGAAAAGCTGGTCTTAACCCTGGGCAAACAGCTTTGTGTGCTTTGTGCGGTGCTATCTCAGCATTAGCGTGGCTTGCGCCGCCCTAACATATGAGTATGACACTTAGAAGCTGCCAGACATGGAGGACACATGTTGCTCACTAATGGCACCACCATGAAGCCATCAGCTGCCAACAGTCCAAGCCAAGCACAGACAGTGAGGGGTGATCTGACTCACAGGGGACAGCATGGTAGTGTGGCCATATAGCACACACCTGCAGACCATACATCGGTGGTGCCTAACAGATGCCAGCATACACATGCAGCACTGTGGGCATGGTGGCCAGTGAGGGGAGGGTGTATGGGATGCCAGACCTCACCACAGCCCACGTGTGGCCACAAGGCTGGGACACATCGCTCAGTGCACATGGGCCAGTAGTGGGATTACGCCAGCACCTGTGTGCCTGTCGGATCCTACATGCCCCCCGAGCCACCTACCACACAACTGTACAGATGTCACAGCACACACTGCCAGCCATGTACATGACACTGTGTGCATCCCATGTCACAGCTGCAGCATCTGTGGATCACACAACAGCGTGATAGTACTGTCCATTGTCAGTAATTACCTGCAAGCTGTGCCTAGCACTGTGTACAGTGCAGTGGTCATCACTGCCCTACATACCATAGGCAGTGTCGTGTCCCTCACACTACTGGCCCCCTTGCTACTGTAGTGTCTGCTGTGCACTCTAGCATGACCTACAGTGTGAAGGTTGCATGCAGCACTACCACCACCTGTGCCTATGCTGTGTTGTCCCCTGGGGTACGGTATGCTATGCTATGATGTACTGTTTACACGAAGCCTGCAGTTATCATCATGCACTGCCTGACTGACCTACAGGTGGAGCTGCGGTCAGATCTGGCCAGCCCCTGTACCTTCAGACTAACCTACAGGTGGAGTTGTGGGACCCTGCAGTAACACTGTGCAAACTGCATGCAAATCAGGGCATGATGAGATGCTAATGTGGCTGTTTGCCCACAGACTATCTAAGTAGGCTCATTTGCATGTCACTTTTGAATATGGCAAAGTTTAGTGCGGGGCTAATGTGTTTGCACTGGGCAAACCGCTTAGCTCCGCGCTAAAGCGCGAGGCGCTAACGGTTCAGGAAATATTATACAGTTCTGAGGACAGTTTTTCCATGTGTGCTGCTGCCTGCAGCTGTACTGGGTCCCTGCATTTGCCAAAACACACATTGGCCACATAGTTCCTCTCTACCTACCCTCATGTCTCTGTGCACTGTGTTGTTGTTGTGGTTTGCACTTCCTGGTTGCTGTATTCAGTGCTGTCTTATTCCAGGGCTACGTTTGCTCTGCACTCCCAGCCCAGTTTGCATGGCCTCATTCCCATGCTATATTCAGAAGCTGTTTGCCCTGGGCTATTCTTTTTGTTTGAATATAGCTTGCTTTGTGCTCCAGGCTAAGTTTGCCCGCCGGGCAGTACTAATTTTGCCCCAGGGCAAAGTATTGTTTATAGTTTTCATTACAACTGTTTGTTTGCTAACAGTGAAAAATCCCCCTTCTGTCTTTACCTGATCATCAGGGAAATCTCTTCTGCTTGCCCTGACAGTGATATAATTGAGTCTCTGGCTCCAAAACAGACCTTTGTTGTCTGCGTATACAGAGTGTGAGGAGAGTAACATTCTACAAGCGGAATAGAGCAGAATTTTGAATCCCTGTATTCCATGGTAAACATTCCATGATAAACATTCTACGTCTTGAATGTGGGGAAAAACAGAAAACAAAAAACAGGATGAAGAAAGTAGGCAATACAGTAATACTTTATAAACAAAAAGTAAAGGTGAGAAAACACAGTTAAATAGGTAGAGGCAGACCCAAAGTGCCCCAAATCATTGCTAATGTCAATAAAAGCACATACATTTGAATCTTGTATAGGAGTTTTCAGGTGAAATCTACCCTCCTTGCCCACCAAAAAAAAGCAACCTGGCAGGTTTAAAGGTTTTTTTTTTCCTTACTAACTTTCACCTTAATCCTATAGCAGTTTTCCTTTTATGCACTAGACTACAGCACATAAATAAAAAACAAAAATAAAGAGAAGGCTGCCTTCAATGAGAATATATAACTATAGTGTAATGAAAATTAAGTTTTAAACACTGCTTATGTCTTACAAATTTTCAAATGTTACAGTGCATTTATGTGATACAATTTACGTGACAGAGAAAGTGCTTATTTTCAACCAACTCTACTAATAAATACTTTACTGCTAAGTACTGTACTAGTTAACCTATCGTTGACATATCCTATTTTATGCATTAATAGGGACTACTTTTTTCAGTTTTTAGTTGTTTTAGAGGTACTGTATTGTACACTGTTTTGAAAATAGTAAATAAGTTTTAATCCCTATCAGAGTACATCAAACTAATTATTTTATGATGGTGGCCCATTTTATAAGTGTGATAAGCCACTCCAGGGTGTGCATTAAAGGATTTTAAATCCTTTATAAATTGGGTAAACAAAATTGCTTAATTTGATTGGCTAAAAGGACCTCTCAGCCATGTCCTTATCAGCGTGTATTTATGCCAACCGGCACTTTTCTCCCATAGCTGACCTCACAACACACAGAAATCAGTAACCAAGCCGAGCTCAAAACTGTTCTAAGAAGCGGGCACAACGCGCAGCACCAGTGCGAAATGTCACACTGCTGTCACAAGGCATAAAACAGCACAAAGCCCATCTCCCTCTCTTTGTCAAACACGAAAGTGTAACAAAAATAATTGAAATAAATTCATCCATAGCATTTTCCGCCTTGTTAAAAAAACGTAAGTACCTCAGTCACGCTGCAACCGCTGAAACCAGAACCGCTTGCTCCCAATAGTATTCTGTTTCACTACATCCTTTCTCCAGGTACCCACAGAATCGATCCTCTGTTCTATCATTCAAAATTACAAAAAAACCAAAGCAAAACACTCAGCACAGACCTAGTTCTCCATACAAAAAAAAATTCCTATACCTTGTCTGTAACCCTGTGAAACCTGAATACAACACTGGAAATGGCTATCACAAGCCAGCTTGTTCACTGGTTGGCACCGTTAATCCATTATCCCCGACCTCTGTACACCCCAAATTGCTATACTAAAAAACTACAAAAGATTACACTACTGTGTAAACATGTAAATATGATGTAATTAAATATGACCCAACTGAAAAAACGAAAGTGGCTCAAGCGAGTTCAACAGCTCCCAGCCCCTCGCTGACATGCCCGATTCCAACCTGCTCCAACTAAAATCTGGCCATGCTCCTGAACAGCCTACTACTTAAATATAACAAAAATGTAAAAATAAAAATAAAACAACGTGTGTGTGTGTGTGTGTGTGGGGGGGGGGGGACCTACAGACACCAGCGCCCTCTAGTGGCTGCCTTTTACATATATTCTAGTTATCAATACAGTACAAACACAGGGACTACTTTTCCATTTGTAACCCCCTTACAAATGGGGGTTCCCAAAAGTCTTCCAGGAGCTTGCTGGGTGCTCCAAGGCTGGATGGTGTTCGGCGCTTAAGCCGCTTTAAATGGCACTGCAGGCAGTGCTTTTAGAGCCTCTGCATACTGTCTAAGAGCTGTCAGCTTGCAGACATAATTAGTTTGCAAGGGGGGACTGTGTGTTTCCTTGCTCAAGTCTTGCTCGCGTTTCTGACCAGTCACTCGTTTCTGCCGTTACTAAGTGGGCAGAGTGAGCATTATTGAAAGATAACTAATTCTGGGGAGAAATGCAGGGTATTAGTGAAAATGTAGTTTTGTCTAACCTGCTTCTTTTGTAGCATGAACTGTTTCTGATCAGCTACCCCATTTTGTTCCCGGACTGCTGAATTGGGCCAATCAATATGTGAGGACTCTAAAATGGAGCTTACTTTGGACCACTGGGGACTGGGACTCTGTCTGGAGCCCACTAAAAGGGGGTTGTATAAAGGGAGCTTCTGGGTAATGTAGTCTTGGATCCTCGGCGCCCTTTTTGCACCAGTGGGGACCGACTTAAGTAACTGATATCGGCAGCCCACCAGTGGGATCGGGTGGCGCCTGAATCAAGAGCCCTTGCCCAGACTGCCAAGGGACAGAGACGCTGTGGCTGTGAGCGAGGAAGGAGCTCTGAGCTCCTGTGCTGTTGAGCTTTTGTGCGGGAAGTGCGTGTGGAAGGCCAGAAAGGTCGGTGGTTTTGAACGCCAGCAAGTGTTGGACTAAATCCGCTAGGCAGTGGTCAGAGGAGGCTGTGCAAAAGCGCAGCTACCTACCAGGCTCACCCTGTAGAGGACTGGAGAATCTGCTTCAATCGTGCTCAGTCTGTCAGGATAAGTGAAGCTGCATCATTTGGCCCGGTGTGTGCAGTGAAAGCGATCGGGGAGAATACAGCAGCTGCCTGGTATGGTACCCCTCTGCCTTTCATATAAATGTGTGGAGAAGTGTTCGAATCCCAGGCTTGGTCCTGTGAGGGGTGTGAGAGCGCTCTTTCTACTGGAGTTGTGAGTACTAAATCAGGGTAGCTCCCTGTCAAATGTTCCTAGTGAGGGCAAGATCTTCTGGTTTCTTTACTGGCTACACCCACTGAGCCTGCTGGCTCTATTTAATCTTCGTAGGAGTCAAATGCTCGTTTCTGTGTCAGGGCCCCAACCAGCTGCATCGAGAGACTAGCCTTTATGGCCTGGGTACCCAGAGACAGTGACTTATAGGTTAGGCCTGTGACAGTGCCCTAGACAGATACTTATATAATAGAGTGGTAAGCTAATTAACCTGATCACCCCAGTCCTTCTTATTTCCCCCTAAATAAATCAGATTGATTGTTTTGCAAAGGTATACTGGCTGACCTATGTGTTTATGGTGAATTACTGTACAGTGATTATTGTGTAACAGCATCTTACTTTACAGGGGGTTCCCAGAACCAATCCTGGGGGTAAGTATATATTGCAAGGGTACTGTGATTGATTTGTGTGGGCCACTAGTGGGAAGAAAGGGGGGTTGCAGTGACCCAGAGAGCTGTGAACAAGTCATTCAGACTGTCTTAACCCCGACCTCTGGGTGGAGGCACCCGCCATCGATCGGATCCAGGTCCCTCAACCTGTTAGTGGCAAATCAGGCAAGGGTAGTAGCCCTTGGGATAGTGCCACC
Organism: Neoceratodus forsteri; assembly: GCA_016271365.2. Lineage (NCBI taxonomy): Eukaryota > Metazoa > Chordata > Ceratodontiformes > Ceratodontidae > Neoceratodus > Neoceratodus forsteri. Next base: position 142,192,230 of record CM057449.1, on the reverse strand, counting down.
TGGGGGTTACATATTTTTTATTTATATTAACAGTTTTTAAACATTTTAAAACTTCTTACCTAAACTTTTAAAATAACCTTTTTTTTTTTTTTTTTTACAATGGAACCCATTTTATAAGTGCAATAACACACTCCGAGGTGTGGGTTACGTGCTCATAAGAGCACACTCAGGGCCATGAGGCACTCGGCGCAAGCGCCTCATGCCTTAGTACACCCCAGGCGTGCTCTTATCAGCATGTAACCCACACCTCGTTGTGTGTTATTGCTTGCTTAATGCACACCCTATCATGGCTTATTACTTACTTAACCCTATGGTATTTATTCCTTTCCCCCTCCTTCAAAATCCCTGGGATTTTTTTGTTTCTCAGTAGAAGGATATGTTAAAAAAATAAACATTATTTATTAATTTTAATACACTTAACTGTGTTTTCTTTACTTATTTAAAGCAATAGCCCATTTTATAAGCACAATAAGACACTCTGGGGTGTGCATGATACAGATACTGTATTACCGAACGTCCAGGGACTGAAGATACTCGGCCTGCGACCTTGTGCCTTCTACGCCCCTGGACATGCGGTAATATCTGTACCATGCACACCCCGTCGTGTCTTATTGCTTACATATTTATCAATGTGAACTGTTAAACCAGAAATAGTTCAACGTATCTCATGCTCTTTCAGGTACCACAAACCTTTGAAGACGTTGCTGTTACTTTTTCCGAAGAGGAGTGGAAGATGTTAAGTGACCAGGAGAAGGGGCTACACAGGGAAGTGATGGTGCAGAATTATGAAAACATGACTTCAGTAGGTAAGCAGAGACACAATTGTAGAGGTGGGGATCTCTGTTCCAGAGGGATGGGCTTGCTTTATACAACTTAATAGAGTTACAGAATGGAGGAAGAGAAGGTAACTTGATAATATATTACATGAAAGCAAGGCAATTTTATTTTCCAGGGTTGAGTTGGGTAGCATAGGGGCCCTGCTACACCCAAGCTTCAGTTAAGACATTTCCTGTACTGTTATGAGAACTGAAGGAACAGAAAGTACTTGACCTCGAACTTGCCCCTCCACCTCTATTTTGTGATGCTCTGTGTTGTTGCTAGAGGGGGATTTCCTGAGACATGATGCTGTTAAAGGTAACCACACTTATGATTTTGAAACTGTACTGACGTATTGATGGTTGTTTTCTGCTAATATAGCCATTAGCATAAACATGGAGTTAGTCTATTAGCTTTATATTTTTATTTTTATTTTATTTTACAGTTTTAGCCAGGAAAGACGCATTAAGTTGAGTCTTGTTTCCAGGTGCTTATTGGGAGTGCAGGGCAGTTAAGTGACTTGCTCATGGTCATACAGTATACAAGAGATAACTATGGGGTTAAAACCTACTGTAGTTCTCCAGGTTTGCAGCTCAGTGCTTCAGTAACAGAGGGCTTCATTATTGCACTGTCAGCTTCACCACACGTAAGTTATGGTCTTGCCCCCTCATACCTTGATACTCTGGCCTATGACATGCTCCTGTCCAGGCTCCAGAAGAGTGGATTATCTGATGGGGCTGTGGAGTGGATTATCTGATGGGGCTGTGGAGTGGATTATCTGATGGGGCTGTAGAGTGGATTATGTGATGGGGCTGTAGAGTGGATTATGTGATGGGGCTGTAGGGTGGATTATTTGATGGGGCTGTGGAGTGAATTATCTGATGGGGCTGTAGAGTGGATTATCTAATGGGGCTGTGGTGTGGTTTGAATCATATTTAAAAGGTAGATTACAATTAGCAGCCTTAAAAGGATGGGAATCAAGTTTGAGTCAAATTGTGTCAGGATTTAACCAAGGGTCCACCTTGGGTCCAGTGTTATACAATCTCTATATGAATTCACTTAACTTCACTAATTTGGATATTAATTATCATCTGTACGTGGATGATACTGTCATTTATGTGACTGGTTCAGCTGATGGTCATATTCGAAAAACTTTGCAGGAAGCTTTCGATGAATTACAGAATTTTTTATTACGATCTAAACTTGTTCTAAACTCTAAAAAAATCACAAAATAGCATTCCATAAGAGAAGGTACCTTTGTAAATGAGCCTATGGCTCAAAGGTTTTCCAAACTGCTGTTTAAATAAAATAAAAAAAAAAAAAAAAAGGAGGGATATAGGAGAGGGAATCCTTCAGATTAAAACACTGAATGAGTCAGTGCTTGGACAGGTCTTCAGTTATTGTTATTTGGGCATGCACCTGGATAGTTCACTCAAATGGAATGTTCACGTAGATCAGGTTGTGAAAAAAGGTAGTAGATGTCTGAGAGCTTTGTACTGAATAAAACATTGTACAACAGAGTCAGTTCAAAAACATGTGATTAACACCACTGTAGTCCCCTTATTGTATTATAGAGACATAGGGCCAGATATTCAAAGCATTGCGCCTGGCACAAAGCCATAGTGCTGTAATAGTGCTGGATTTGTGCCAGGCTGCAATATTCAGAAGCCCTAATAGCGCCGGCGCGGTGTGATAGCGCCGACACTAAAAGTAAATATATGCTGGTGTGGGAGTTAGGGGTAGCCATGACTACCCGGCTGCGTGGTATATTCAAATGTATAGCGCGCGCTACAGGCATTCGCCTGACCTGTGCTTGCAGTGCTAAATACCGCTGACAAAAGCTGGTGGTAATGTGGCGGTGCCCCCCAGCATGATCCCTGAGCTCCGGTAGCAACAATAGGCAAAGTAATCCCTGGTGTGCTAGTGGTCCCCCAGCACAATCCCTGACCCCCATAGCCGTGGTAATTTAATAACTTCCTGGTGCTCTAATGGTCCCCCACCCCAAGCATGATCCCCAACCCCCATAGCCACGTTAATCTAATAATTTCCTGGTGTTCCAGTGGTCTCCCCACCCCAAGTGTGATCCCCGACCCCCATATCCGTGGTAATTATAGCATTTCCCTGGTGTTCTAGTGGTTCCCCACCTCCCCAACGATCCCCAACTCCGGTAGCTCCAAAATAACAGCAAAACCTGGTGGTATAGTGGTCCCTCCCCCACCCAGAAGTGCGCTGCCCGTCCTCCTGTAGACAGACTAGGTACAGGCGCGGTGACCGGCTCAGCCCTCCTCTCACCACCACGGTCAGCCGCTGACTGCGGTATGCATGAGCACTCAGCGCTGGCGCTCATGCATACCGCAGTTGGCGGCTGGCGTTGTAGTGGGAGGGCTGAGCTCAATGCCCGTCCAGAAGTCATCTGCGGAAGATGGTGGCCTGCACTGGAAGGGCAGGGGATCAGCATAGGGGAGTCGGGGGGACCACTAGAACACCAGGGTCACTTGTGTGTATCAAGCACATATATGCATGGGTGCAATGTATGCACTCATACCTCCTAACTGGCCCTACTATTCTGGGTGGTCTCTGATATAGCCTCCAAATGTTCCTCTGTCCCTCACAGAATATGTGTTACTGTGACAGAACAGTGGGGATTAACGTCACACATGACTGTTACAGACTGGTTCTGCTTCTTAACACAAATCCCCTTATTCTATCAGCATTCTGAGTGCATACCTCTTAAACCGTGTCCCTGATTATGAGTCTTTGTAACACGGCACCAAAAAGAAAAATGAAATGAAGCACTCAAATAGGTGCAAACACACCATGTGGTACAGTAGAAATCATGGTCTACTACCATAATAGATCATGGTTTGTATTGTAATACCTTGGCAATCCACTACAGATAAGAAGCAGTATACAAGTGGGGAAAAAATATACAAATAGCTTACAGTGTATAGTTGTTCCAAGTTGTACTTACTAAGAATTTTCCTGACACAGGATTTTTGACTTGTTCAAGACTGTTCTATATTGTAACTACAACAGAAGTTCATGAGTTACTAAAGATTGCACATTTAAACTCCACATATACTGTTAATTATGCTGCAGCAATATTTCTGAAGAAGTGAACAGTTACATACTGTTACCATCCCTTCTGATGTACTGCTTTCTAAGCAACTGTGGGTGCAATGCATTGTGGATGACTGAATAATATTATCTGGCGTGGCCTTTTCTTGGTGAATACACAGTGGTAAAGATATGCATGCAGCTTCTATAACCGAAAGCAAAAATAACAGACACTGAGATAAACAAAGCAAAATTAAAGAGAGAGGATACTTCTGTGGGTGAAAAGAAAAATAAATTGAGAGAAACAAAAAGAAATCAAAGAAACAGACTAACAATAGTAGTCAAAACAAGTATTTGAAAGATGAAAGCAGTAAGCGTTATGTTGTTCTATGTCCTGCTGAGTTAGGTAGTTTAGAGGAAAAAAGTGAAAATAATATTCCATAAAATAGTAGTTGTTCAATAAAGTGTTTTCAGATTGTCTTAGTTCAGTACATTTGGAGAAAAGGTGCTTGTGCTACTAGGATTGTGTGACAGCCACCTATTGGTCTGCAAAGGAACTGGAGAAAGAAAACTAAAATGTACCATAGCACACTCCCATCATGCAGTGCAGCCCATATCTTCTAATACATAGAGAGGAAAATCAAAGCACCTAGAATAGAAAGTGAATTGCAAGTTTTTGAAAAGTTGTAAAATATGTTTTGATGTTAGAAAGCTCAAAGCTTGTAATGAAAGTTATTTTAACAAAAGTGAAATAGTAGCCACGATATTTCCAATAGGTGTGTTCCAATTGTTTTTAAATATATGTACATCATGTTTAATAGTTCAATTTATAGTATTGTGAAAATAAATTAGTGTGATTGTACTCATTTATTCAAAAACTATTTGTTATACACTCATTGCCATGTTACAAGCGGATTAAGCCACTCGAAAGGATGGGTGTACAGTAGGCTTTCGGCCTCGTGGTCCAACCCCCCACTAACCATAGATTAATACCACAGTAGACCCATGCTTTCTCGTGGCTTAATCCTTACTTGTCCCTGATTTGTTTAAGCCTTGTCCCTTCTCTTGGGACAAGGGGTTGTGAAGTATGTATGCTCCGTCTGTGCCTGCCACCACACAGTTCCTGCTGCTTCCAGCCTGTACTTCTGTTCTGACCAACAGGGAATGCTGTGGGCATGCCTTGGCCTGCAGCGTCCAAACTGCATGGTAATGTTATGCTAAGCAGCACCTAATGAAATGTAAATATGCCTGTTTGCCCACAGATTACCTAAGTAGGCTCATTTGCATGGGAGCTTTGAATATAGCTCCTGTTTGCCCCGGGCTAACCAGTTTGCACTGGGCTAATGTATTAGCACCGTGCAATCAGGTTAGCCCCAGGCAAACCTCACTTCAGCATAGCATAGTTCTGCAGTGTGCGGCTTACATTGTTTGCAGACTCACTGCAGTAGATGTGAGACATCTCTGTGCAATCACACACAATGTTCTCCACCTGCAACACTGGCTTGCTACAGAGTCTAATGAGCTGCAGTTGCAGTTTGCACTTCCCTCTTGCTATATTCAGTGCTGTCTTATTCCCAGGCAATTTTTGCCCTGCACTCCCAGACCAGTTTGCCTAGCTTCCTTAAACTGCTATATTCAGCAGGATTAGCACCGGGCTATTTCCTGTTCAGTATAGCTTGCTTTGTGCTCCGGGCTAAGTTTGCTCGCCAGGCAGTGCTAATTTAGCCCCGGGGCAAAGTTTTGAATATCTGGCCCATAATGTTAATTGGCGCTAATGTTTCTATACTAGGTAGATTAGATGTTATTTATAATAAACTTGCACGTTATATTACTAAGGCACCTACAAGAGCCCATATAAGAGGACTATACCAGGCATTAAATTGGTATTCTCTAAGTGATAGAAGTCTCCACGTAATAATTTACATGGATGAATGCTTTAGAAATGAAGCCCCGGATTACATTATTAACAGGTTCAACATGAGACAGATTAAAGCAGGGTTTATATTTGAAGAGGAAACAGAATATCATCTGCCTAGGTGTAACACAGAATTGAGAAGATCTCATTTCTTTTACAAATGGCTGTATTTATGGAATTCATTGCCTGTTTCAATCAGAAACAAAGATGGGAAGAAACATATTGCACAAATAAAATATTGGTTTAGGGAGGGGAGAACTAGATAGGACCTGGGATTGACTGTAATTGCACCTGTGCATAATTTTATATTGGTATTGTATTTATTCTCTGTATATTTAACCCTTGCTGTGCTGCAGGCTGATATATCAGTCCAAAATTCCTACACATTCTAATTCTGTCAGCAGCCTGAGGGTTAAAATGTGTTTGTACTAAACTATACGACTGTGTCTTCCATGTAATAACTGAAGTATGACTATGTAATAACAACTGAAGTAATTATTGTACAGTCAGGATCTCACTGAAAATGAGCTTGTCTCAGCTGAGATACCAATTCATTTACTGAACAAAAGTTTTTACTACTACTACATATGTGAAGATAAATTGTATATTTTGAGTCAGGCCATTGTGTATCCCCTATATACACTCCCTGTACTGCTAACTCACTGGTGTATAATGACAATTTGTGTTCATCTGTATGCGTTCCCCGCACTACCAGTATCTAACTCATTGGTGTGTATAATGACCGCCATATGTGTCTGTATATTTATTTATTTCATTTTTGTTGACCGGGTAAGTGCACTAGACAAATTCTGCCTATTTTCAGGCATGACCCGGGGGAAGGGAATACAGATGAATGCCAACTAACCTTGAACCAGATTAAGCTATCCTTCCACTACCAATATCTAGCTTATTAGTGTGTAGTGACTGCCATGATTGTATACAGGAAAATAAAAAATTCAGAGTAAGGTTGATAGCGGTAATTGGAGAAGGTGGGTTTGTGGGGACTGTACTAGTGTGAGTGTGAGTGTGGAAAACAGGGTAAACTGTGACAGGAGGGTGTTGGACATAAGCATGGCAGCCATTATGCATACACCATTTTGTATTGCTCCAGGTTCCCTAGTGAACTAGTTTTGTCCAAAGTGGACTACAGGGGAAATAGGCTTTTCTTTGATCTGCCCTTAAAGGGCCAGTACCTGGAAGCAACTTGGGGTCAGTGCTATGTACCTTTTCTGCACTTACAAGGTAGGATGAAGTGGCACCATGGCTTATCATAGACTATTGTTTTTAAAAGATGTCAAACCTGATGTCCATTGGGGTCACCCTGTCCGTACTGTGCGACGTGATCTAACGTGTCAGATCAGTGTCAGTGGCTCAGCAGGTTGCACGTTTGCCTTTGACACTTGAAGAAGGTGGTGGGTCCTTGCCACTACACCAAGAACATGGGGTAAATCCAAAAACTGACACTGTAATGCAGCATGAAGGGGGTGCTTTACTCCTGAAGTGCTGTCTTTCGGAAGAGATGTTAAACCAAGGTTCTATCTGCCTGTTCTGGTGGTTGTTCATGGGGATATTAAAGATCCCATGACACTTCTCGAAAAGAGAAGGGGAATTTTTATCCCTAATAGAAATCAGTTCAAAGAGTAACTCAAAAATCAAAGCATGCAAATTTTCAAAAGAGAAAACCAAGAAAAAATACATCAAAATGAAAGAGCAAAAAAAAAAAGGTATCATATTCTGTATACAGCATGAAAAACGCATATCAGAGAAAGAAAAGTTTCTGATCAGAAAAAAAACTGCCCTCTATCCCTTTTACCATGAGCCCAGACTTGTTTCTGTCTCTAATGGGGCCAGCTAATGCTTTTCTATAAAGAATTAAACAGTGGCCTCTGCATTATCCAAAGTTCCCATGCTTACGTTACTTCTTTTTCAGTTTTTTTTTTTTTTTTGTAAATTTTATTTATGGGTTATCATATACAAAAGAAATACTTATACATAGAAATATAGCATGCAATGCAGAAAGAATGACAACAGGTATAACCTGTACAATATAGTATATAGAACATTTAAAACTACAGTACATGGAGATCCGATTGTGACCGTATACCACAGAGAATTAAAGGGAGATAAAGGTCCAGAAGAGTAAGAATCTCTCACCTCAGGAGACAGTTAACATAATCAGTTCACTGGCAATCTCCCCTACTCGCAGGTTTGGTAACGAGGAGGAAGGCTGTACATTTGTAAATGGATCACTCGACTAGAGCCGAAACTGTCAGAGCTCAGTCACGTTAAGATTTCAAACCCTGAGCAACCATGGCTGTTTGCCCCCCCCCCTTACAGGGAGGGCTTACTAGCCTGTTTTCTGGTATCCTCTGCTCCACTCTCCTGGTGTTCTCTCAGTCTGAAAGGCGCTCCTGGCGTTGCCTAAATGTGTTGCCACCAGGTGGCAGCAGCAGCAAGGAAGGTATAAAAAGTGCTGGTTTGCCTGGGAATTGGGGGGAGAGCAGGAGTCGGAGGTGGTTTCAGGGACAGTGTCCCGAAGGGGGTCTTCCCTCACCTTGGCCTTGTCAGGTTGGCAGGCAGCAGCAACAGTGCGATGGGGGAGGGTGCTCTGTTACGGAGGGTGTGTAAAGTAGCAGCAAACGTGTGGGTTCTGGGAGGGAATTCCCCCATCTTTTGGGACATCAGCTGTGGAGGAGAGAAAGCGCACGAGGTGGTAAGGGCAAGATTTGGGATGTAAGGTTGACCCTGCAGGGAAGAAAAAAGGGGGTCTTGGTTCCCTGTTCAAGGCAAGGGGGTACCCTGGCAGTGGGGCTGTTACAGTGGTGGCAGGACTATAGCAGGGCACCCCGGAGGTGGCAGCTCTTGGGTGTCTACCCATGTGGCACGCTGTCTGAGGGAACAGTACCAAGGCTTAGGGGAGTGCTGGCCTGGGATTTGCTATAGGGCCTGCCGTGTCCATGTCTGGGGCAGGCCCTGGGACCTACCATGCCCGTGTCTGGGGTAAGTCCATCAGATCCATTAAGGGCCAGGATTTTCCTGTGGGAAGTAGTAACATGAGGAAAAAAATGAGCCGCTGTGTACTTAGACTTGCAGCCTGGTGCTGGTATGGAGTTTCCTAATGTAAACCGCACTGTTTAGCTCAGAGAGTTGGGTTTTTTTTTGGTCCATTTGTGGTGCAGCTGTGGAGGCTTAGGCTGCAGATTGCCTCAAGGCCTTTATGGCTTGGCTGGCACAGGAGAAGTGACGCACTCCCCCAGCAGGAGGTTACAAAGGGATATGGAACTGTAATCAAAGAGATTGTTTGGAAATGGGGTTTCTGTGGAAGAAGCTGACAGAATACTAGGAGCCAGAGTGGTCTAATTTTCTTAGAGCTTATTAAATGAATCCTGCTGCACGCTGATTGGAAAAAAAAAAAAATTGAGAAAAATGCAAATACCTGAACCTGCCGTTTATATACTGCCTGTGCCCTCTGCCCCATGGAGCTGCTCCGTTTAACTCCTTGCTGAACCATCTGGGTCTAATCATTTTCAGGCTCAGAATAAAGTTCTTGGTTTCAGAATTTTGTGGTGCTGGTGATTCCTTCTATAAGGTGGATACTAATGAATTCTATTTAATTGCTCCATTTGTCACTTTGTTTTCTGGAGAAAGAACAGTTCAGCCCCCTTAGTCTGGGGGGGGGGCGTAGCAGCTGGTGCCTTACAATCATGGTGCTGTCCCTGGTTTCCATGGCCACTGGGCTCGAAGAGCTGAAAGTCATGGCTGGGGGATGAGGTAGGCTGTACATTTTTGAAGACATCATAAGGTTAGCCACCTCTTCATTTAATACATTCTGTTGCAAGAAATGTCATGGAGTGTTTCTGGTTTGTAGTTCCGACCCTCCCCACAACTCCCGGTTACCCCTAGACATGGGTGGGGGGCTGCATGGTGTAAATTGGGCACTGTGCAGGGAAATAAAAGAGAACGAGAAATTTCAAAACAAAGTTCACAAACTGAGCAGTATACCTTAACGGTGCACAATTACAATAGGAAACAAGCTGACCAGGCAAGCACAGACATTAACCATTAATATAACAGTAGACTTGAGACAGCAACCTGATGAAGTAACATAGTATGAGGAGCCAGTGGTGTGTCAAGAATAAAATCCCAGCTCAGTGCCACATTGAATATGCCTGGTTAGATAAAGTCCCAGGGGCAATCAATCAGGGGCCCCTTCCGAGTCGCAATCTTGAGCCTCTAAGTGCATTAAAGAAACCAATTTGTCCAGGAAACAAAAGCCTGCTTCAGGGTGAGTTAATATGTGCCATTCCTGTTGAAAAGTAACCTGCAGGCATGCTGGGAAAAATAATTAAGCCATCACTCCTTTTCCATAAAAGATGTTTTAATGAGCTGAAACTTTTTCTTCTGTTCCTGAGTTTGTGAGGAGAAACCCAGTTCACTGCCTTCCCAGACAATATCACCAAGTTGACGGGCAGTCTGCATCAGTGACATTTTGGCTTTAGGCGAAGAAAGAGTAGCAGTGGCGTAAGGGGATGTTCTCCAGTACTGCCCCAAGAATGGGGACAAATAGGGACGACAAAGGCCTGGACCACGCGGACCCCCGAATCCTTTGGGAGGAGGGCTAGATCATCTGAGATCTAAGGCGGCAGTATAGCATTGTGATTTAGGGTACTGAGCTGCAAACCTGGAGACCTGGGTTTTAATCCCACAGCCCCCACTTCCATACCATGTGACCCAGAGCAAGTCACTTAACTTCCTTGTGCTCCCAGGTCGCACTTGGAAACAAGCTTTGCCTTAGTGTGCCTTTAGTGGTAAAAACAATTTTCCCTTCTCCATCCAAGATCATTTTATTCAAAATGGTCACGAAGTCTGCATGTGCCACCAGACAAGGAGGGTATCCAACCGCCCATACATTGCTTTGTCTCCAGCTGTTTTCTAGGGACTCCACCTTGGCCCTTAAGAAATTTACATCCTGGATAAGACCCGAGCTAACTTCAGCCTGGCACTAAGAAGCCGTAGGGAGTTCTATAATAGCATTTTTGTTGTCAGTAATCTTGCCATCCAGTAGCTTTTGCTTGAGGGAGACAAGCCAGTTATTTGTTTTGTCCCCTGTTACCTGCAGCTTGGTGAGTAGAGGTAAGAACAGCGAGAAGTCCAGGCTGCTAGACGAAGAGGGCCCACATGACTTAGTTGAAGCACTAGTGCCCGGGAAGCAAAGTACGTGTCCAGCCCCAGTACCGTCTGTTGGTGCTTTTTTGGGCCCATGTTGTTCACAGTAGCAGAGATGACCAAGGATTATCCAGTATGGCAATGAAAAGAACTTACTAAATAAAAAGTTTTAAACCACGTTGCTGAGCGGGATAAAAGGCATCCACCGTCTTGGCTGCTCCACAGCACCCCCTTCTTTTTCAGTCTTTCGGATACTGTATCATACTGAATATTATTCTTTTTTGTTGCAGAGTGAAATGACAATTGTTTAACCACATACTGTACACCATTTAATACAGGCAGAAATAATCAATGAAGTGACGGAATCCCATCCAGACCACTAACTACCTATATGACCTGTTGTCAGTCTTATAGTCCATGTTAGCAAACGGTGTCATGCCCCATGCATCAGTAATAGACGGCCAAACCTCTTGTACAAAAGAAAAGGTTAAGATGTTTATTTTATTAATTTACTGAAATTTAGTAACCGGGAAAGGCACATTGAGCCGAGGCTTGTTTCCAGGTGCGACCCAAGGGAAAGAGGAGTGGGAAGAAAAGTACACACAAAAGGTAAAAGAAAATGAATGTAAAAAACAAAGTATACAGGTGTATGGGATTTACCAAGGTCACTGAGAAATAATAATTGGGCTATATCGAAGAGAATTAAAGTGTCAAACAGGAATTTACATATATATATATATATATATGCAAAACAGTCCGATTCGCTGTCCCAGTGGTAGCGCTACCGCCTGCAACGCTGACAGTCTGGGTTCTGGAATGAGCTCAAAGCATCAGAGGGCTGGATGGGGGGGGGGGTTGGATGAGCATCCCACAGACAGTTTTCCACCTCCTCAGGGGAGGTCGTTGGTGCTTGGCACTTGAGTGACACTCAGCAATGGCTGGGTATACACTAAGCTGGGACCACTGTGCAGGGGAGAGGCAGCGGTGGACATTTGTGGGGCATGTGTGGGAGCACGCATGCCTGTGCACTGGTGTCATAGCGCATCCGCCTCTCTGGTGGAACCAGATAAGAGAAAAACACGAGCTGCATCCACAAAGTGAAGCTCCCGCTGCTCAAGCCTGAATGATGCCACAGCGTAATATGCAGGATGATCAGCAGTGAATCTTGATCTCTTCTTCAGGAGCCCTGCTGTAGGGGGGTAATCTATGGGGCTTCTGCTCTGGGCAGCGGGTGGGCGATGCAGGGTGGGGAATTCAGGGGGTCTGATATAAGGTATATCCCTGCCTGCCACAGCAATAAACAGAATTTAAAAACTATAAAGAAATAAATAGATAAGCAAAATAACAATGAGTCAGATAATGAGTAATAGGGTAAAGCTGGGAGGACACTAAATTGTTAACACTAAGAGACGAACACTGGAGAAGCGGCAGATGGGAAAAATGCAAACAGGGACAGAGAGAAGGCAAAAGAAGTAAATGAAGCAGAAAGAGTAAGTGAGGTAAGGGGCAAATTAACCAATACCAGAGCAAGAGCAATTGGGAGCAAAAAGAAGTCAAGATGGTATTTGAGAGAGCGATAGGAAGGAGACATACAAATTGTAGGACAGAAGGAGTTTCAAATGAAGGAAGACGAGAGGAGAAAATGGATTGTCCAGCAGCAGATTTGAGATAAGGAATAAAGAAAGGGTGGAAGCCCCTAGAGCAAAGTGCACAAGAAGAGTAGGGAATAGGAGAAAGGAAAGAAGAGATTGTCCCGCCGGTGCAGGGGCAGATCACTCGACTGCAGCGCCGATGACCCAGGTTCATGAACAGACCTGGGAACATCGGAGGGCTGGCTGGGGGAAGAAGGATTGAGCATCCTAGGGACTGCTCTCCTTCTCCGGGAGGGAGGGGGGTAGAGTGTCCAGTTTGATGGGGACTCCTAGCGGAGGCTGGGGATACCCCTGCATCGTCACCTGTACTTGTGGGGGGCAGTTGCAGGATGTCATTGCACATCTCTGCCCCTGGGGGTTAAACTAGCAAAAAAAAGAAAAATGATGTCCACCAACCATGAAGCCCACTCATCCTGGCTCCGCTAGCACTCTGCGGCACTTCCAGGATCTGACCTATCCTGTCACCAGCTATGGTCGGTATGGGCTCCATGCCCTGCCTTGGGGGGGCAAGTCAAGGAGGCAATGCCAGTGGGTTCTCCTGCTAGCACTCTTGTCCTGTTGCTGTGGAGGTCCTGCCGTTGCTGTGGCCCCACCCTGGGGGCCAATCTAGGGGGTATTAGGGACCTGGGATTAAGGTAAATGCCTGGAGTGTTTGAGAAGTAGCCGAGTGCTGGCAGGGGCCGAGAGATTAGTTGGGCTGCACAAAAAAAAAAAAAAAAAAAAGAGGAGATGAAAACCAGCATTTAGAAATAAATGAGGCACTGTGAAAAAGTGGAGGGGAGGCAAGAGGTGATACTGAAAGGCCAGTAAATAGGGAACAGTGATGAGCAAGAAAGGGATCATCAGTAGCAAAATGACTGAGACAGGGTGACCCCTGTCATAGTGGACACACACCTAGGATAAATTGAAACCCCTTCCCCAAGCAGTTTACATGTTTTGTATAATGTCCAACATGCTGGTTAGCTGGTTATAAATGAAGTGCTAAAGTGTTCTTTATAAAGCTTTCTGTGCATATTACCTAAAAACTAACTAAAAACCAGTCAAAACCCTCAAAGAATACTGAATAAATAATACTGAATAAAGAATATTGAATACTGAAGAATATTGTTTTCTTCTCCGGTCTTTGGCCATAAAATAAAACTAAGAGGGCAGTTTTAATATAAGAATAACAAAAACTTGTGTCTGCTTTTTCTAGATGTTAGCAGTCCCCTTCTAAGATTTATTTTGCAGCAGACAGCATGAGGTAATATGACCCTGCAAGAGAGTTTAAGAGAGCACAGAATGTTCCGACCTTGGCTCTGACCCAGGTTGGGACAAATAGGGTCGCCAGGTCGCCAAATGCAACCTGGCTAATCACACTGGCCACCAAATTGTGTTAAAAACTCACCATTCTGGTGAGTAGGAGTGCTAGATGCCACGGTGCATGCACGAGTCAGCACAGGTATTTCTCCCACTGTCTGGAGAGCCATTGTCAGTATACATGCGCAGGACTCGTAATTTTGTCCCCCGTTTCCTTAGCCTTTGAAGGCACGTCTGAGTGAACCCGCTCCACCTCCTGCATCATGGCCAGTGGTGTCAGTCTGAGTGTCACTCAGTTAATGCAAGAGACAGCATTGGCTGCCAGACTAGATGTCGATGTTAGCATGCCCCACCTCCAGCTCCAGGATCCAGCCATGTCTCCACCCTCCAGAGTCCCTATCTACTGTGACTTCAGTGTTCTGTGGCTGAGCAGCTCACATAAAAAACTACTAGGAGCCAAATCGCCCGCTTGCCCATACCACAGGGTAAGCTGCTCAGCGATCATATGGGTGGAAAATGTTTGGCAAAGCCCACCATAACGATTGGAGGTTGGGGAGTGAAAGTATTGCTGAATTCTCTGTCTGGATCGATTGAGCTGTGTTGAAATTTTGAACTATTTACCAATAGCTCTTTTAAGAGTTGCATGCCTGCATTGCCGAAATATAGGAAGGGGACTAGCTGATTAAGCAATACGACTGAACAAGTATATAAATATATACTTGTGTAACCCCCCTGTAAATGGGGGTTCCCAAAAGTTTTCCAGGCGCTTGCCTGAATGCTCCAAACCTGGAGGTGTTCGGCATCTAAGCCGTTTAAATATGGTTCCAAGTGAGTGCTATTTGAGCCTCCACATACTGTCTCTTTAAGAGCTGTCTGCTTTGCAGACATAATTAATTTAGAAAGGGGACTGTGAGTTTCAATGCCCAAGTCCCGGCCGGGCTGCTGTCAACTCACTCAGTTTCTGCCATCGCTAAATGCGCAGAGGGAGCTCTTTCAAAAGGTGTAACAATCTGCCAGGAATTGTTTAGAGTAATAATGAAAATACAGTTTGTCTAACGTGCTTTTCTTTGCAGTCTAGACTGTTTGTGCTTGGCCCTCCATTCTAGTACTGAATTGGACCAATCAGTGTGGGGGACCTTTAAAATGGAGCCTGCTGTGAGCGAATCAGAGCTTGGACTCTCAATTGGAGTTTACTGTAAAGGGACTGTATGACAGGTGCCTCTGGGAATTGTAGTTTGGACCTTGGCGTCTTTTTGCACCAACAGAGGTAGCCCTATTGTGAGTGACAGCTGAACGAGCCAACTGAACTGGGAGGAACTCAAAGGAAATGCCCTGCTCTGTTTGCTGGAAAGCTCAGATCAGTAGTGACAGTGAAGAGAGAAGGAGCCCTGCTTCTGCTGCGGCGTGCAGTTCGTGCGGGAAGCTTGTGGGAGGCCCTGAAGCCGGCCTGCAGCCATTTGTAAGTGCTAGTTTGGACTGAATCCGAGTTTGTGAAGAGAAAGAAGCAGTGTGTAGAACCAAGCTTGCCCGTAGAAGACCGAAGATTTGCTGAAGTGCGATCGGCCTGTCAGGGACTGCTGATGCTGTGTGTGCTCCCGGGTAATTTTCAAGAGTTTGCGATCGGGATCGAGAAGCAGCTGCCTGGTATAGTACTCTCCTTTTACATATAAATGCGTACTGCTTGTGGGGGATCGCAATGTTATTTCCTCTTTTTCAGTGAGCTGTGTGCTAAAGCTGGAAGCAGATCCCAGCTTGAGTCAGACTAAATCCGCTTGCTATTAACTACAGTTGGGTCCAGCCACAAGTACCCTGTCTCCATACATTGTTCTTCTGGCAATCCAGCTAGAACATCCTCCATCCAGCTTTCAGCTTTGGTATTGTGAGTACAAATCAGGGTACCTCTCTTCAGCCTTTTATCGATTACAAGCGTGTCATCTGATTATTGCTGTTTCATTTCTTGACGAACTGAGCCCCAGGGCTCCGGATTACAATTTGTGTGCACATGTGTTTTCCATCAAAGGGACCCAACCAGCTGCACCGATCCTGGCTAGCCCCCCCCCCCACCATCCTGGGTAGCCAGAGAGTGACATTTTGGACCCTATATGCATGCACAGTACTGTGATTTGAATATTTCCAAACCAAATCAACCTGATTACACCCTTGTTGTTACTGCCCCCTCTAATAAATCAGATTTGTTGTTATTGAACTATATGCTGTCTGTGGTGTCAGTACATGTAGAAAACGCATTGCATTGTGCTTGTGTATATTGCCTAACCTTGTTTTACAGGAGGTCCTCAGAGACGTGCTGCAAGACATCAGTCCTGAGGGTAAGTGTTACTGTATGTGTAAGAAGTGTGCATTTGTGGGGTATTGGGAAGGTAACTCCTGTGTATTGTGTGGGCCACTAGTGGGAACAAAGGGGGTCACAGTGTCCCAGAGGGCTGTACCAGAGCTAGTTTAACCACTATCAACCCTGACCTCTGGGTGGAGGCACCCGTCATAGAACTTAGGCCCCTCAACCTGTCAGTAGCCAAGCAGGCAGGGGTAGTAACCCTTGGGATAGCACCACCTAGGTGTTACATCTTGGAGGCTACCACTGGGATTAGCGTCCTCTAGTGGCCACATTTACAAATTACTGTTAAAAATAAATGGACACCCCAACAGAAGTGGCTGTACACCAGTTGGTGAGGTGGTGTACTGGGCAGGAGATCAACCTCCCAAAATGCTATACTTATCTTGGATATCCCGCTGGGTACCAGGACGGACACTGTAGAGGGAGTACTTTCCAAGGTTGAAGGTTTACGAAACCCTGTGGTGGTGGGGCGACAGCTAATCTGCTCGCCCAAACTTTCATGGCCCTAATAGAGCGTAAGGACCTTGTTGACAGTTCTAAAGTGCCACAGACTATTACCCCAGGGGAAGCCCTCACTTTCTGGAGAGTGATAACTAATAACAGTAAAGACCCCGGGGAGAACGTTCCTCCCCCACTATCTGAAACTTTTGAGGAGAAATTTGCTAAATTGTTGCTGGAGGAAGGGAAAACTGTGGAGGATTTAAAGAAACTATTATTGCCACCTGGGAGCGTTCCTCCCCCAACACCGTCTCCCCCTCCAGCTCCCGTTATTGCCCCTCCTTCTGTGCCAGTGCTAGCCCCTATGTCTGTACCTGCCACTAGTCACGACTCTTACCGCAGGTTGATAATCTTCTCCGGCACCCTCCCCACCCCACAAGGGGAAGATGATTGGGAGACCTGGATAGACCATGTTGCTCCTTTGGTATCTGAGTGGCAGTGTGCAGAGGCTGAGAAACAGAAAAGAATCCTAGAGAGTTTGAGAGGTCCCACTCTGGAAGCCATTAAGTCTTTGAGGTCCACAAACCCTGATGCATCTGCCCAAAAGTACCTAACTGCACTTGAAGGCCATTTTGGGAGCACTGAGTCGGGGAGAGCTTGATGTGGAAGTTTCAAGGTACAAAACAATGGCCAGGGGAAAGTTTATCTGCATATGTTACTTGTCACTGCAGAAGGCCTACCGGAAAGGTGGGGTGGCCGCCAGTGACTTAAACCGCGTGAGGTTGGCGCACATACTGCAACATGCAAAGCATTCAAAATTGCAGCTCCTTCAGTTGAAGCTTCACGACAGGAGGGGTAACCCACCGGATTATTGTGATTTGATAAAAGAAGTCCGGGAAGTTGAGGGGGAGGAGGATTTTTCAGAGCCCTGTGCAGTTGTAGCAGCTACAACCTCTGCTCCAAGTGCGGGGTCAGCTGCTGACGGCCAGGGATCACCGAAAGCCCATGATGAAAGTCAAGGATTAAGTGCCTGCCAAATGGGGATGGCTGTAAATACCCCGCCCTGGGAGGAGCTGCTGAGGGAGATCAGGAAAGCAACAGACAGTCTCATCATGAAGGCCGCTCCTACAAGTACGGGCACTGACTCTTGTCCGACTGCTTCTGCTATGGGGGTTGGGGTGCCAATCCAGGCATCTCTGGCTGACAGCAGCTCAAAACTTGATGTCTTGACTATGGAAGTGAGGGAACTGTAGAGATGTCTCCAAATGTCCAACCCACCGCCAGCTGAGGAGCACCAAGGTTTTCTATTGATAGTACCAATGCCGCAGCCCCCAATATGATGCCTCGGTCTCCCCAAACTTTAGCAGACATATTTTGCCATAATTGTGGGAAGCATGGGCACATGAAGATAGAATGCCGGTCTCGGAAAGACTTAGAGAGAGTGGTGAGCTGGCTACAAGAAGAGCTTTGGAGTATAAAACAGTGGTTAAGAGGTGCACGAAATGACCGCAGTGAAGGTCCCAGAAATGCTAACTCATGTCCCTTTGTGGCTAGATCATCTGCCCAGGCCCTGGCTACCGCCTCTCCAGACTGGTCCAGAATAGTGGGTCCCTCCATGGAGACCACGGTGAAGGTGAATGGAGTGTCTACAAGAGCTGTATTGGACAGTGGCTCCCAAGTGACAATTATGTTCCAGGACTGGTATCGGAAGCACCTGTCTGATGTGCCTTGACAACCATTGGAAGGACTGCATGTTGGGGGGTTAAGTGAGAAGGCCTACCCCTATTCCGGGTATATCCGAATTTGGCTGTCTTTTCCCTCCTCTGTGGCTGGAGTGGCCAAGCAAGTAGAGACCCTGGCATTAGTATGTCCCCCTACCAGACTGTATGATGGGATTCCTCTACTGACTGGGATGAATGCGCATATATTTGGATGGTTGGCGCAGTTGTATTATGAAAAACAGGGGTCAAGGACTGGTGGAGCTTTAAGAATTCCGGCCTTGATCAAGAAGGCCTATGAGGCACAGAGAGATGCTGACAAAGTGGAACCAGAGGAACCGGTTGGAGTTGTCTGGAAGAAGGATCCTGAGTCTCTGATCCTGGCGCCAAATGCTCAGTGTACCTTACAGGTGCCCAGTGTACCTTACAGGAGGAAGTCAGTATCAGAAAGGATGTCAAGAATAAAATCCTCATGCTGGATGCACCAGGTGATGGGAAATTGCCGGAAGGACTGTTGGTCAAGCCAAGTATTTTGCCTGCCAGAGCCCATGCTTATGCCAGAAGGGAAATGGTCCAAGTTCATAATGTGTTTGACAGAGAGATTTGAGTAAATAGAGGTTACACCCTGGCTAATGTACATTGTGCAGATACTGCAGTGCTACCCAGTAACAAGTGTTCAGGGGAAAATGACAGAGTGACGCCAGACTTGTTTGATTTTGGGGACTCCCTGTTGCCAGCTGAATGGAAGATGAGAATCAGTAGAAAGCTTGCCCAGAGAGACCAGGTGTTTTCTTTAAAGGAATGAGACATAGGATGTGTGCAAGGAGCTGAGCACCACATCCGGCTGCATGATGAAAGGCCATTTCGTGAGAGGTCTCGATGCCTGGCACCTGCTGACATAGATGATGTGAGATGGCATCTGCAAGAGATGCTTACTGCCGGTGTAATACAAGAATCCAGAAGCCCATATGCTTCACCTATTGTGGTAGTGAGAAAAAAGAATGGGACAGTAAGGATGTGCGTGGATTATCGCACCTTGAACCGGTGGACTATCCCTGATCAGTATACAATGCCTTGCATCCAGGATGCTTTAGACTGCCTGAATCGTAGCAAGTGGTTCTCCGTGCTGGATCTTCGTGGTGGGTACTACCAGATCCCGATGGCTCCAAAAAACGTGAGAAGACAGCCTTTATCTGTCTGCTTGGCTTCTATGAATTCATGAGTATGCCTCAAGGGATTTCAGGTGCCCCAGCCACTTTTCAATGACTGATGGAGCGTGCAGTGGGAGACATGAACTTATTGGAGTGCCTGGTATACGTAGATGATATTATTGTGTTTGGCAGCTCACTGGAAGAACATGAGAGCAGATTGTTCAAGGTGTTGGACCGATTGGAAAACTTTGGCCTTAAACTATTCATCGATAAATGTCAGTTCTTCCAAGCCTTTGTAAAGTATGTGGGACACATAGTGTCTACCGAGGGAATAGAAACAGACCCGAGTAAAGCGGAGGCCTTGACCACCTGGCCACATCCCCACAATCTAAAAGAACTGCAAAGATTCCTGGGATTCTATGGTTACTATCGCCGGTTCATCAAGGACTATTCAAGAGTGATTCGTCCTCTGCTTAATTTTACTCAAGGTTACCCTCCTACTAACAAAAAATATAAGAGGTCAGCTTCTCCTGAGACTGAGAGAGTGTATTTCCGTCCCAATGAAGTTTTGGGGGCAAGATGGACACCTGATTGTGAAGCTGCTTTTCATGAGATTATATACCAACTCACTCACTCTCCTGTCCTTGCATATGCAGATCAAGGAAAACCTTATGTCCTACACACTGATGCTAACCTGCAAGGTTTGGGGGCTGTGTTGTACCAGAAGCACGAGAATGGACTGAGACCAGTGGCCTTTGTCAGGAGAAGCCTGACCCCATCTGAAAAGAACTATCCTGTACATAAGTTAGAGTTCCTAGCTTTGAAGTGGACCATTGTTGACCAGTTCCACGAGTACTTGTATGGGGCTAAGATACTAGTAAAAACTGACAATAATCCTTTGACCTATGTGCAGACTTCAGCTAAGTTGGATGCTACTGGCCATAGGTGGCTTTCTGCATTATCTGCATACGACTATGCTGTGGAATACAGAGCAGGCCTGAACCATATAGACGTTGATGCTCTCTCTCTCTCTCTCTCGGAGGCCTGTTTCCCAGAATGACTGCGTCAGACTGTCAGAACCTGATATTCGAGCACTCTGCCAGAAGTTTGACAGAGAGGAACAAATGTCCACGGATGCAGTGGACTGTCTGGTGGATTGTTTGGCGCCCTCTGAGAATTGCATACCTGCTGCTTAGTGCCACTTTTCTGCGTTAGATATTGGTGCTTTGCCTCAGTTAGACAATGACAGTCTTCAGCGGGTTCAATCCCAAGATCCTATGATGAAACCAGCTTTAGAAGCCCTCTACGCAGGGAAAGATGTGTCCAAATTACGCTGCACTGATTTGAGAACTGCATTGTTATACAAGGAAGGTCCCAAGTTGAAACTGATTAATAGACTGTTATACAGAGAAACAGTAGACAGAGGAGCACAAATAGACAAACAACAACTAGTTTTGCCCACTGCCTTTCGAGACTCAGTACTGAGCTCCCTACACAGCCACATGGGGCACCGTGGCATAGACAGAACACTTGACTTGGTGAGATCCAGATTCTATTGGCCTAAGATGGGGGCTGATGTTGAGCAACACAGTCGAACTTGTAGTCACTGTTTGCAGAGGAAAGCCTTGCCCCAGAGGGCTGCCCCCCTTGTTAACATCACCACCAGTGCCCCCATGGAGCTGGTCTGTATTGATTTTCTGAGTTTGGAGTCAGATCAAAGAAATATTAGTAATGTGCTGGTGGTCACTGACCGTTTTACGAGATATGCCAAGCTTTCCCTACCAAGGACCAGAAGGCATCCACTGTGGCAAAAGTACTTGTAGAAAATGTTTTTGTTCACTATGGGGCTCCACAAAGAATCCATTCTGATCAAGGGAGAGACTTTGAGAGTCGTCTGATCAAAGAGATGCTTTCTCTGTGGGGAGTGCGAAAGTCCAGAACCATCCCTTACCACCCCCAAGGAGACCCCCAGCCTGAACATTTTAACCGGAGTCTGTTGGATATGCTGGGCACTCTCCACCCAAAGGACATGCCTAGATGGAGCCAACAAATTAGCACCTTGGTACATGCCTACAACTTCACAAAAAATGATGCCACTGGGTTTCCCCGCTACCGCCTTATGTTTGGCAGAGAGGCCCGTCTACCAGTAGATGTCTGTTTCGGAGTTTCTCCTGATGGGGTTTGAGCTGATAACTATTTACAGTATGTGCAGAAGTTAAAGGCCCAGCTGACTCATGCATACCAACTGGCTCAAACCATGGCTGCCAACAGAAATCTGGCCCACAAAGAAAGGTATGATAAGAAGGTGAAAGCACAGGAGCTCCAGGAGGGAAATCATGTACTGCTAAGAAATCTAGTACTGCTTGGCAAACACAAGATCACTGACAGGTGGCACCATCTCCCTCACATTGTAGTGGACAAACCGGATGATCTACCTGTGTGCAAAGTAAGGCCTGAAAATAATTCAGAGATGTTAAGACAATGCATAGAAATCATTTGCTGCCCATTGGCCAAATCTTGATTGAGTCTGAGCTCCCAGAAAGTGCTCCCTCTGGACCAGTGACCAGAGCTGCTGCTAAGCAAAAGCAAAGAAAGTCTGCACCTACAGATGCTGAGTTAAAGTGTTCTCTACAACAAACCCCAGCTGAACCTGACTGTCTGTCTACTTCAGGGGAAAGTGAGTGTAACTTTGAATACTACCCTTCTTACGAACTGAGTCAGTTGCTTCAAGGCAATCCCCTAGTCAATCATGGAGATGAAGCTGGGCCTTCTGGACTGCCTAAGCCCCCAGCTTTGTCCTTGGAGCCAATGCTCCCAGAAAGTGAGGTGCAGAGTGTTAAGTCTAATGATCTTGAGTCACTGTGCATGGTGGAACTGTATGAGCTTTCAGAGGAAGAAAAGGATGAACTGGAACAGACTGGTGATATACCAGACCAAGAAGAGTATTTTGAGTGCCCTGTTGGTTCGCTGCCAGTGTCAGAAGACTCTCCATGTGAGCCAAGTGTTGTGGACTCAGAGACTGTAAATCCTGGAGCTGAAAGTGACCCAAGTTCTAGCCTCTCTACCCCAATGGAAACTCCCCTGGCAAGTAAGGACAATGCTGAAAGTCAGCCTAAAAGTGTAGAGACTGTAACGGTTCCCCCTAGAAAGACTGGTCGAGCTGTGAAGCCTGTGGTGCACCTGAGCTATGATTCTCCTGGGAGGCCTGTGGACTTGCCTCTGAATGTGGTTCATAAGGGAGTGTATGTGTCCCCGAGCTCATTGCCCAAACTGTGCATAAGTGCTAACTCCAGATTACTTGTCTTGCCCTCTAGCTATGGTGCCCCTGCCCCATCTAGCCCCAAGGTAGCTGATAGGGAAGTGCCCCCTCCCTCCAGGTTTCATGTGCAGGAAGTGATGACCTGATTTCAAGCTGCAACGTATGTGTAATGCTGTGCAACCGATGGTAACATGTGAATTATAGAATATATGTATGTAACAAAGATTTACTATGTTGACCCCTGCTTAAAAGGGTATAGGTAGGGCGTGCTAATAATGTAAATGTATATGGTGTTTTGTATTAGGGTATTGGGGGTGTTTACTTGATGTGGACGCCAAGTTTTTCCAGGCCAGGAAGGGTGTAACCCCCTGCAAATGGGGGTTCCCAAAAGTCTTCCAGGAGCTTGCCTGAATGCTCCAAGCCTGGAGGTGTTCGACATCTAAGCCGTTTAAATGTGGTTCCAAGTGAGTGCTATTTGAGCCTCCACGTACTATCTCTTTAAGAGTTGTCTGCTTTGCAGACATAATTAATTTAGAAGGGGGATGGTGTGTTTCAATGCCCGAGTCCCGGCCAGGCTGCTGTCAACTCGCTCCGTTTCTGCCGTCACTAAATGCACAGTGGGAGCTCTTTCAAAAGGTGTAACAATCTGCCAGGAATTGTTTAGAGTAATAATAAAAATACAGTTTGTCTAACGTGCTTTTCTTTGCAGTCTAGACTGTTTGTGCTTGGCCCTCCATTCTAGTACTAAACTGCTGAATTGGACCAATCAGTGTGGGGGACCTTTAAATTGGAGCCTGCTGTGAGCGAATCAGAGCTTGGACTCTCAATTGGAGTTTACTGTAAAGGGACTGTATGGCAGGTGCCTCTGGGAAATGTAGTTTGGATCTTGGCACCTTTTTGCACCAACAGAGGTAGCCCTATTGCGAGTGACAGCCGAACCAGCCAACGGAACTGGGAGGAACTCAAAGGAAATGCCCTGCTCTGTTGCTGGAAAGCTCAGATCAGCAGTGACAGTGAAGAGAGAAGGAGCCCTGCTTCTGCTGCGGCGCGCAGTTTGCGCGGGAAGCTCGTGGGAGGCCCTGAAGCTGGCCAGCAGCCATTTGTAAGTGCTAGTTTGGACTGAATCCGAGTTTGTGAAGAGAAGGAAGCAGTGTGTAGAACCAGGCTTGCCCGTAGAAGACCGAAGATTTGCTGAAGTGCGATCAGCATGTCAGGGACTGCTGATGCTGTGTGTGCTCCTGGGTAATTTTCAAGTGTTTGCGATCGGGATCGAGAAGCAGCTGCCTGATATAGTACTCTCCTTTTACATGTAAATGTGCGTAGTGCTTGTGGGGGATCGCAGTGTTATTTCCCCTTTTTTCAGTGAGCTGTGTGCTAAAGCTGGAAGCAGATCCCAGCTTGAGTCGGACTAAATCCACTTGCTATCAACTGCAGTTGGGTCCAGCCACAAGGACCCTGTCTCCATACATTGTTCTTCTGGCAATCCAGCTAGAACATCCTCCATCCAGCTTTCAGCTTTGGTATTGTGAGTACAAATCAGGGTACCTCTCTTCAGCCTTTTATCGATTACAAGTGTGTCATCTGATTATTGCTGTTTCATTTCTTCATAAACTGAGCCCCAGGGCTCCGGATTACAATTTGTGTGTGCATGTGTTTTCCATCAAAGGGCCCCAATCAGCTGCACCGACCCTGGCTAGCCCCCCACCATCCTGGGTACCCAGAGAATGACATTCTGGATCCTATATGCATGCACAGTACTGTGATTTGAATATTTCCAAACCAAATCAGCCTGATTACACCCTTGTTGTTACTGCCTCCCTCTAATAAATCAGATTTGTTGTTATTGAACTATATGCTGTCTGTGGTGTCAGTACATGTAGAAAAAGCATTGCATTGTGCTTGTGTATATTGCCTAACCTTGTTTTACAGGGGGTCCTCAGAGACGTGTTGCAAGACATCAGTCCTGAAGGTAAGTGTTACTGTATGTGTAAGAAGTGTGCATTTGTGGGGTATTGGGAAGGTAACTCCCGTGTATTGTGTGGGCCACTAGTGGGAACAAAGGGGGTCACAGTGTCCCAGAGGGCTGTACCAGAGCTAGTTTAACCACTATCAACCCTGACCTCTGGGTGGAGGCACCCATCATAGAACCTAGGCCCCTCAACCTGTCAGTAGCCAAGCAGGCAGGGGTAGTAGCCCTTGGAATAGCACCGCCTAGGGGTTACACTTGTTTGTGTTACTGATTGAGCAGAGGAGCAAACCTAGTGATGCTAACTGACGAAGGGAGAGGGAGGGGAGCAGGAGCTTGCGTTAGTGGACCCTGGGGCAGCAGTCTTTGTGAAACTGCTGTGTTGGACATGCAAGTTTAAGAGAAAAATTACAAAAAAAAAACAAGGAAAACTCAGTTGTTGCTCACAGCAGTTGCAGTGAGAGCTCTCATATATCAGCTAGAGCAGGCTGCTATAAACTTCTAGTGGGCAAAATACCTAGTTATTCCACCATAAGAGTGACTTGATTGGTCACGGTGTGGTGTCAGGGCAGAGTGACTAAAAAAAGAAACAGAAATAAAAGTTTGTCTGTCTTGAGAGAGTAAGACAAGCACTCTCTAGTGTGTACTCATTACCAATACCAGTAGTGGCAACCATCTCTTAATTTGAATTACACTCTGTGCTGATTGTGCTGTTTAATACTGCCTGGTCAGGTCCGGGAAGAGGAGCACTATTAATTACAATTATTAAAAAAGTTACTTGTACTGTTGCTGCTACATGTCTAACAGCAAAGACTTAGTCCAACAGCTATCTGGCCAAGGTTGAGCTGACTGAGCCTTTTGCCCTGTGTCATCCTGTGGCAGTCACTTCTGTCTGTGAGAAAAAATATATAAATGTAATGTTCACCATATAAGACCTGTTTTCTGTGTGTGCATATTAGTAATAGCCTCTGTGACAGTCCACTGTGTCCACCCGCCTGTCTTGTGCTTTAGTCAGGAGCTTTCCTGGTGTGGAGGGACCCAAATGGAAAAAAATTAAAGCTTGCAATAAATTAAAAGTCCAGGATACCTGTTTGCATATTAGTGCTAGCCAGTCCATCTGTCTCATCCAGTGCTGACTCCTGTCTGGTTGAGTTTGTGTAAGGCTTTTTGTAGTGTTCCTGTGGGGGACCCGTCCAAAAATAAAAATAAAGCTTGCTACAGTTAATTGAAGTCCCTAGAGCTATCTGTGTGCATATTACTGACAGACAGCGTTTTGAGTCTTGACACTAGTCCGTCTGTCTCATCCAGTCCTTTTGTGCTTGTTTCAGGTTTTTTGAGGGGGACATAAACAGAAAAAAAAGGTTGCTACGGTAATTAAAAGTCCAGTACTTCGACTACCTGTGTGCATATTGTTGTCAGTGTCGTCTCTTGTCTTGAGTCCGTTTTTCTCATCCGTCCAGCCCTTTTGTGCTGGTTTCTTCAGGCTTTTTTCAAGGGGACATAACATAAAACAATTCAAGGTTGCTACAGTAATTAAAGTACAGTATTACTACCCTGTGTGCATGTTATTGTCAGCATCTCTTGTCTTGGACAGTCCATCTGTCTCGTCCAGTTCTCGTGAGGTTGTCTCAGGCTTTTGGATGGGGGGGCCCAAAAAAAAATGAAAGCTTGCCACAGTTAAATAAAAGTCCAAAGTACTACCTGTGTGCATGTTATTGGCAACGTCTGT
Organism: Neoceratodus forsteri; assembly: GCA_016271365.2. NCBI lineage: Eukaryota > Metazoa > Chordata > Ceratodontiformes > Ceratodontidae > Neoceratodus > Neoceratodus forsteri. Next base: position 142,165,711 of record CM057449.1, on the reverse strand, counting down.
TGTGTTTGACAGTCCACCTGTCTCGTCCAGTCCTGTAGTGGTTGTGTCAGTCTAGTCAGGCTTTTTTGGGTGGGACAAGACCCCATCCAAAAATACAAGCTTGTTACACTACAATAATTAAACATTCACAGTACTATTACCTGTGTGCATATTATTGACTGTGTCAGTGCGTCTCTTGTTGTTTGACAGTCCTTCTGTTTCATCCCCAGTCCTCTTGAGGTTGTATCAGGCTATTTTAGGGGGAACCAAGCATCCGACCAAAACAACAACAACAAAATTGAAGCTTGCTACAATTAATGTAAAGTCTATAGTACTACCGGTGACCCTGTGCATATTACTGAGTGCGTCTCTTGTTTTTTGACAGTCGACCTGTCCAGTCCTGTATTGGTTGTGTCAGGCTTTTTTAAGGGGGGGTCCCAGTCACCCAATACAAGCAAAAAAATGAAGCTTGCCACTTTGCCAGCTATTAATAAAAGGTTCATACTAGTACTGTGTGCATATTAGTGGCAGAGTCTCTGGTTGTGTACATAACATCAGTCCATCTTTCTCCAGTCTCATCCAGTCCTCCTGTGGTTGTGTCACAGTCTGGCTTACTTGGTGTGGAAGGGACACCCAAAACATTTTTTCTGCCACTGTGCTGCCATCACCAGCCACTCCTTCTTCAAATTGTCTTGTAATTGAGTAATAAAAAATGTCTGGAAAGAAACAACAAGAACAACCAAATTTGTTTTCCTTTGGCTTTAAACCTGATTTCTCTGCTCTGGAAGAATTACATAACAAGACCATCCAAGCCAGTGATACTGACAGTAACATTGTTGATGAGGTACATGTGAATGTAAATCCTCCTATTGCTAACACTGCTGCTGCTTCTTCTATGTTGGGGGAAGGGGGCCAGGGTGACGGTCGTGTTCATATTGACACTGACGTTCAGGTTCATGGTGTTTCTGATTCCGCTACTTCCAGTAGTGTTTCTGTTGCTGGTACTTCAGCTTCCACCAGCTCTCTGCCCAGAGTAAATCCCACCAGCAGGAAAAAAGATTTAGTGAAATGCAAATTCAGGTTTGAATGGTCATGGGAATTTGATTGGCTTCAGTATGAGAAGCAAAGCAATACTATGAGTTGCAAGGTGTGTAGGAAGCAACCCCATCTGGCAGATCATACATCTGGGTTTTTTGTTGGTAGCAGTACTTTTATAATGGAATCTGTAAAAATTCATTATTCAAGCAGTTCCTATGTAAAATGTATTCTGGCTGAAAGGGTGCAAAGGGCACCTGAATCCACACCTTTGGCCTTTTGTTTGCAAAAGATGAATGCTGCAATGAGGGAATCCATACAGTGTCTTTTTAATGTTGCCTACTTTTTGGCAGTAAGGGATAGGCCATTTCAGGACTTTCCATTTCATACCTCACCGTTACACAAATATAATATAAAAGTGACTGAACAAATCACAAAAGGTGCTCTGAGTTTGTGCATCACATTGCAGCAGTAATATGCACAAACACAACTGAAGCAATGAAAAAAATCTCTGTTAATAGACGGAAGCACTGATATAAGTGTAAGGGAATTTGTGAATGTGTTTACAATTATGTTGGTGATGATGGTACTCCAAATACTTCCTTTATTGGTACTGAACTATTAGGGAAAGCAGATGCCAATGGATACATTGCAGCATTAGATTCACCCTTTAACAAACTTATCACTTCTTGGAAAACTCTTCCATGGATTTCTGAGATGGCCACTGATGGTGCATCAGTCATGTGAGGACAATATGGCGGAGTCACGGCCAAGCTACAAAGCAGTGGCCTACCTTGGTTAATTGCTACACTCTGCATTGCACATCTTTTACAACTTGCCATTCTAGGTTCACAAAATGAAAATGTCTTGAGGGCCGTGTATTCATTTTACCGTTTTTCTCATCGAAGAATGAGAGCCTTGGAGGAGGCCACTAACACCCCTTTTATTGAGTTGAAAAGACTGGTCAGCATTTTCAAAGTGCGCTGGGTCAGTTTGCACCACAGTGCTGTGTCAGCTCTTCTCCACAACCTGCCGGCAATAATTGCACACTTAAGAGAATACTGCATCACAGCACAGTGGGAGTCCTGATGCAGACAGTGCTAAAGGACACTTGAACTTTGCAAAAAAAAACAACAAAATATGGTTCTTGGCCTCTCAACAAGATTATCTATCTGTTCTTGGAAGGGTTACTCAAAATTTCCAAAACAAAAAGGTTCTGCTTCTTACTCGGGTACAACCACGAGTGGAGAGCTGTATTTCGGAGCTCATCAAGCTGAAGACCAGTGTGGGACCTCCTGAGGGACAGTTTTTAGAGTATGCAAGTTCGGAGAGCAGTCACCTTGTGATGTGGATGGCAGCACTCCTGTAGCTCCTCCACCAGGTATGACTGAAAATGTTAGTGATGTAGATAAAAATAGGAATAAAAGGCAAAAAAAAAAAAAGAACCAGGCAGGCCACTGCTTCAGATCAAGTAGCAGAGGAGATTGTTTCCAGCGAAAAAGCCCGCAAACTGATCAAGGAGAAAGTATGTGACAACGTGGTTAGATTCTTATGTGACAGATTTGAGCCCATGTGGTAGTCAGAAGACCACAGATGATTTTCAGTATTTGACAACTGTTTGGCCTTCTCCTGATGACCCTCTCTTTCTGAATTTTGGTCAGGAATCCATTATGGGGCTTTGCCAGAGGTACATGCCATTCCTGAAAAAGCAATAGGGTTCAGGGCAACTATTATCTGATCCAGAGCTGGATGCCAGACTTGAAAATTAAATTATGCAACAACTTTTGTAAGACTTGCAAGATTTCAAAAATGCTGTAAAGAATGAAAAAACAGAACACGCCATAAGAAAGGTTCAATAACATTTAGAGAGATTTGGTCTGTTACAGTTGTTGGCCACAATTTTTCAGGTATTGCCAGTGAGTACAGCTGCTTGCGAAAGGGGAATTTAGTGCTCATAATAAGACCTAAAACAATATCTCATAGCAATCTTATTGAATTATTGAAAGCACTGTGGATGATCTGCTGATGATCAGTTTAAATGGACCCACAATTGAGGACTTTAATCCGGATCCATGAATTGATCACTGGTACTCAACACCTGGATGTCGGCATCTTTCTGGGCATAAAGTCACACATCCAGATGTAATGGAATTGGAAGCGGAAATAGATGAGGAGTTGGAGGAGATGAGTTGAAAGTGGAGACAGAGACAGCATAGTGGGAGGTGGACCGATTCTGAAGAAGACAGCAACAGCAATAGAAATACTGTTAGCAATCTGTCAGCCATAGTTTTAGGAATCATTTCAAATTTATTTTCTACCCTTGCCCTCAAAATTTAATTTTAGTGACCCTACAGTGGTGGTAACAGCACAGCAGCAGTGCAGACCTGGCCATGTCATGAAAACAAAATAAGTCACAAAAAAAGTAAAAAGTACCACCACCCCCACCAAAAAAAAACAAAACAAAAAAACACATAAGACAATAAGAGAACCCCCACATTTGAAAGTTTTATTGCTTTATTTTTTTTTTTTAAAAGCTTCCCTTTTTGGATTAGACAGATAGGACTTTCAATTTGTACTTTATAAATTCTCCCTCCTGTGTAATACTTGATGCTGTTCTGGCAGGCTAATTCTCATCAAGATCTCTGGCAAAGACTTTCCCAAATGTAGGGTAATAGACAATTCCTTGGCTGAAAGGCAAGTTAAAAAAATGGCCACCATATTTTATAGTCTAGCAGCTGTAAAATAATTGGCCACCTAAACAATTTTTTGGCCACTAGATTTTGAGGTATGGTGGCCAAACTGGCCACCAGGTCCAAAAGTGATTTGTTCCACCCTGCTCTGACATTTAACAATGTTGTAAGCGAGTTATGTAATGTGCTCGAGGTGCCAAATAACTGTTCTCTGTGGAGCAACAGTGGCCCCTAGTGGCTAGTTTTATGTTATGTTTGCTGTTAATCAAAAGGCAGTGGAACATTTTTCCATCTTCTAGTGAGCGTATAAAAATCCCTACCTTAGTGCTGAGGCAAGAAAGATAGATAGGAAGGTGGAAGACCTCCTGGTAGTGTGTGCTGTCACACTGATTCATGCTAGACTGAAGAAAAGCCTTAGAAACTGTTGAAGCTAAGCAGCTGTCTGACTTGCCATTTTGCTTTCTGTATATTTTACTTGATAAAAAAATAAAATGATAAATGCGACCATGCGTTTTTTTTTTATGCACCTGATCTGTGGTCTGCCTGAAATTGTATTATCCTATACCCACACCCAGTGCCAAAGTCAAAAGGCATTGCAAAGAATATCCAGCCTGGGAAAACACCCTATACCATATCCATAGAGTCAAACACCGACAGCCCTGCCTTACTGAATAATTCACAGTGAACTGGAAGTGGTTGACAATACATGTTGGGATAACGTGCACAGAGTTTGGGGGTAGAGCTTTTTGTGGATGGCATCAATGTGGCGTAGAACTGGAGAAGTCGAGACTGCTATCCAGCCACACGCCTTGGTATTTGAAATTGGAACCGTATCAAAGGAAGTGCCATCCAAGGTGGAAAAGATTACAAGGGAGGGGAGCCTAGCTAACTTATGGCTAGCCCCATAGGTCTTGGACTCTCATCTTGGTACTGATCTGACATTTGTGTGCTTGAAACCAGTATAGGACATTATCAAAGTCACACTAAAGCGATGATTCCAGGGCAGAGACCAAGGCACTTGAGGCAAAAATTACCATGACATCCAAATACAAGTGACTATGTGAGCTGACACAGATGGAGGAAGGGTCATTAAGAAAAACTGAAAAGAGTGTAGGAAACAGTACAGAGCCATGAGGATCCCCAAACATTATGATTGTAGGGGGACAAGGCATCGTCAACCTGTACTAACTGGAGGTGTCCCAAGAGATAACATCTGAACCACTTGACAGTTGGAGCAGAAAGACCAGCAGCATATAGCTTATCCAGAAGTAGGGAGTGGGCTACAGAATCAAAAGCCTTGCAAGGTCAGGGAAAATGGCAGTGGTGATGTGTCCCTGGTCTATACCAGTGTGGAAGGAGTCAGTGACATGTAAAAAGGAAATGGTAGATATTTTTACGGAAGTGAGACTGGAATGAAGAAACTGGAAGAGTAAAGGAAACCTGCAAGTTGGGAGTAGACAAGTTTTTCATGCAGCTTGGCAAGAGTAGGAAGAAGAGAGATGGGCCGAAAGTTGTCAGGAGAAAAGGGTCACTATCTGAAAAGAGGAAAAACCTTGCCAAACTTTCAGCAATGAGGTATAGAACGGAGACAGAAAGAGAAGTTAGAGAGGACAGGAAATGAGAGCTGTTTATAATGCCCCCATTTACAAAAATGATATCCATAAACTCAAGTTATCTCTATGTAACTGTGCCTGAATAACAAGTGATATGAAAAAACGGTATTTTGCATCGTTTCGTTTCTATGGGCAGCATTCTGTTACAGTTCTCTTCACAGAAGCAGTGATCTGGAGTTTTAACTATATCATAGCTTGTACACAGAACTGTAAGTGTGGTTCTGACAGAACAATACCTCACGTTCAGCATTCTGTACATCAATGGTGACACAGTGAAAACTCCAAATTACTGGTTCCATAAAAAGAAAGCAATTGAAAACACAGTTTTTGCTGTCAGTGTTTACTAAGGTACAGTTAAATATGGCTCATTTGGAGAAAAGTCTTTCCTTTCTCTTACTAGGAACATTACTAATTGTTGCTATTAGTGCAGATTTCCTGTCCCCTTTAAGTAGGTGACAGAGAGATGACAGCAGCAGGGGCAGAAAGCTGAAGATTAGGTTCCAGCCCATCCAGGCTCTGAGATCTGGACGGGTTCAGGGAGGATAGAGCACACAAGGTATCCTGTGGTGAGATGGTAGATAATTCAAAGCAGAAGTCAGAATAAAGAAGAGAAGGAATAGACTGAGGTGAAAGAGGAGGGGCTGAAGAATGTGAAGTAGGGGGAGAGCACAAGTTGTGAAGAATTTGTTAAAATGAGAAGCAATTTTGGAGGGAGCCGAAATAGGGAACTGTTTACGACTAAGTTAGGTGAGGACTGGGAAAGAAGATCAAACAATGAATTAATCACCTTCCAGAATTTGGCAGGAGACTTAAGAGTTTTTTGGAGATTAGTGGCAAAATGTAGTAGTTGGCCTTTGCTGCCCAAGTGGCTTTTGTAAAATTTCTGAGTTTCCTGTAGCTTAAAAGGTCAGACTGGGAACATGACAGTTTGAAGGGTAACAAGACAGAGTCTCAGATCTTATAAAGAGCAACGAGGTCAGACGTAATACAAGACGGGTGAGACACTTACACAAGACTTTTTTAAAGGGGCCATGCTTGTCTCACATGTGCATGAATTTTAAATGAAAATAGGAGAGGGCCTCATTGATTTTCAGTATCAATAAGGGTGGGGGACCATTCAGTAGCAGAAAGATCAAAAAGGAGAGAGTCATGACTTAGTGAACAAAGTGGTTGAGATCAGAAAAATTAGAGAGAGGCTGAAGGGAGATGAATTTTCCAAACATAATAGGACATATTGTGGTCACTAAAGGCTACAGGAATGTACCAGCAGCAACTATTCAGTGGGGGCGACAGGAGAGGATCTAGTCCAGGAGAGAGTGATTGTTAGAGTGATGGATAGGACAAGTCACTTCAGTTACAAGTCGAGGAAGATAAAGAGAATCAGTCTTCTGGATAGTTGGTTTATCAGCAGGGGAGAAACCTCCTAGGAGACTCAGTTCCCCGGAAGAGTCAAAAGAAGTCGGAGGAGTGATAGCATCGGAGATTACAGTAGAAGAGGCTTTGGCAGTGGCATAGACTCCCACCAGTACAGATTTGTAGAGAATAGAGGAAAGTAAGCTTAGCTAGGAGAAATTCATCTGAGGAAGGTGTGATGAGATAAGGCCACATCTTATTGTTTTGGTCATGTTTTATATAATTTTATGTATATAATGTATCAGAGACATGCATAGTGGCCAGTGCAAGGGCAAGGGATCATGGGTATAAGTATATGGGCCCGGTAGAATGATGCGAGTTTCTTGTTACTGGGAAGGAAAACTGTTTACTGCTAGCCAGGGCTAGAGTTAATTAAATTATTTAAAAGGAGACAAAAGTAATAATTAAGCAGAGCTGGCATGCAGGCAGGTCCATTTATGTCTGAATAGATCACAGCATCCCCAGGAGATCGAATGTCTGGAACCCCTTTGTTTTGAGAGGTCTACACTGACTTAAGCTTGTTACCAACTGAGTGGGCTACCATTTAAGTAAATGACTGTATTGAGTACGGTTTAACTACATCTGTCTCCCAGCAGGGAGGCTGGAATGTTCCCCCAGAAATCTGGTTTGAGCTGGCTGATCACTAAGTCTTTTTTTTTTTTTTATATTCAGCACTTTATATCTGTGATACTGTAATAAAATACTAAACTCTAATTGGTTTGGGTAACCATAGAAACAGAATGCTAGCCAGTCGTAGGACCATCCACTATCCACTGGACCCGTCCTTTTGAAACCCTTTAAAACTAGGATGCAGAGGGGTATCTGGGCCTTTTTGTTTGAAGCCTTTGCCATTGTTGCATTTGGGAGCCTCTGTACCTGCTCACGAGAGCAGAGACATTTTCTTCAAGAATTATTCTGCACTACCAAGAACCATGATTTTCAACTGCCTTTGTAAAGGCTTTGCACTTCAAACTTCAACAACTGAAGACTCAAGGTAGAATTTTAATCTTCGAGTTCTAAAGTGTAGGTCTTTATGTATACTTTCCTTTTTATTTTCAATATTCTGTAACCAACTTCTAAAAATTATTTGTCTATATGTTATTTACTGTTTTCTTATTAATTTAATTAGTAAAACCTTTGACTTATTTTAAAATAATTCTGCTTGTGTCCGTTGTGTGAGTTGCCTTGTGAAGGGTTGTTCAAATTATACTACACCTGTGTGACTATTTAAGGCCAAACACTACCAAGTGAAGTACCATTAGGGGCTTTGTGACAAAAGAAGGGGAGGAAATACAAAGGGTCTCAAGAGGAACCTGTGGGGGGTTTGAACGGAGCTCTGCATTTCTGGGGAAAGGCACATAACAGAGTGTACAGGGCCCCCTAAGTCTATACATGCCTGTGGTTTTCTGGTTTGTGGTGCAGTGGCTGAAAGGGTTCTACCCCAGGAACACAGACTTGAGACTGTATTTGTATCCCCTTGCATAAAGAGAGGGTGTCCTGGGTTTCTGTGGCGCATGTTCAGTTGTGAAACAGCGAGCATGCTGGAAGGACAGAAGAAGAATATCCCTGAGTCCCCCCATCACCGGAGGGATTTGTTGTGATGCAGAGAGAAATCCTGCCACATGGGAGTGGACTGGTGACAGAAGGAACTGCACCATTTAAAGGAGTTGCACAGGTGAGCCCCTGCCTGATGTAGAGGGCAACACTGCTACTATGTTTGCCACAGTCTTGTCTGTGAAGGCTGTAGTTAGAGATGGCAACATCCCTAGCAGATACACAAGAGGTGAAGCAGGATTCGGTGACACACAGGATGTCAGGAGTATGCCAAGCAAACCACAGTCTAAGTAGTTCACTGTCTACTACAAAATAAGTGGTCCACTGCCTCTTCCACCCCCATGAAAGAGGGACACACACACATTCTATTCTGTGAACTTTAATGCTTTTGGTTCCCTTCCACATTTAGTCTACCATGTGCACAGAACCATACTACATCCCACATCTTCGAGGGGACACTTCCATCCACTAGTTTTTTTTTTTTATTATGGGGTCAGAGATGGGGGTAGATTTAAAAAAAAGGAATCAAAATGATATGCTGTTACATCTGCTTCTTAGTTAGGGAGAGAACTTGCTGGCAAGAAAGATACCACATTTTAATTCTTCTAAAACATCCCACCATATAGTTATTGAAGGTACCCTGAAAATTTCTTAAAGTCCTCAAACTATGGGCTCCCCAAAGTCGCAGACCTGGATCGCAGACACTTATCAAGCATTGCACTCGTGCTGTGGATTTTAAAATAAGAACATGCAAATTCAAATGAAAGAAAAGACAACATAAAAAAAAAAAGGTTTACCATTCCCAACCCCCTATCCATAATAGTCCCATAAGTATGGATCCTCCTTATGGGGTTAAGGTGGCTGCCCCCACAAAAGTCTAAAGAAGACAATATATAGCCTGACCTTCAGGGATCCTGGGGAAGGGGTGCCAAAACTGTGCTATGGGGAAATGGGGATCAGAGAGGTGTTGACTAGAGATCATTTTTTTTCTTCATCATTGGCCAGTCTTCCACTTGTCTACCATTTCCTCTGCCATGTCCAATTTAGCAGCCAAGTTCAGCATGGCCATGTCTCCTGAACCAAAGGTGACTTCTAAATTTGGAAGATTATCCTCAACCATCTGGATTCTACCCACTGTAATAATACCCGAGGAGGCGTCTGAGTGAATTACCATTCTAGGGACATGGATATGTTGTTCATCCACACTATCTGGCAGGTTCCTTGCCGTTTTAAATCTTGCTGGAAGGTCTTCAAGCTGGCTCCTCCCACCCACCTGGGTGGTAAAACTCTCAGCTCCGCCCCATGACGCCAGATCTTCCTTACCGTTTGGAAGCTCAGGTTCCCTCCTTAACGTTCTGCATGTTAGACTGGATTCTAATTCTTCGGTTCGTCCAAAACTCGTTTTAAAATTTTCAAGACTTCGGTCTTCCTTTTCCCTCGCGGCTGTGATGGACAAATCGACTCCTGGTTTTCGGCGGTGCCCTTTGGGGCAGAAGATGTCCAGGATGGATCCACATTCCACGTGCGTCTACTGCCTCGGCTTAGAACACGACCTGCAGGTCTGCGAGTCTTGCTGTTCGTTCTCGGCCAACGTCTTGGAGGACCATGCTGCCGGTTGAAGCTCGGGCGCCCGAGAAGTGCCACCAATGGTTAAGTCAAAGAGGTCTGCTACGGTTACTGCGGCAGCTGGCTTGGCTGGAGCAGCCAGCAGATGAATGCCCTCAAGGAGGTGCCCAGGCCGCATCTTCCTCCTCCTCCTCGGTCGTGGCATTTATCCCGCTTGCCTTGGGTACCTCGTATTCTGCTTCGTTCAAGGAGCTTTGCCATTCCCTTTCCATGAAGGGAGAGGGGCCATCGGGACATTCCTCTCAGTCCAAGAAGAAGGATCCCAAGGGCAAGTCCCATCGTCAGCGTTCATGGGAGCGGGAGAGGTCCCCTTCCCCAGACAGCCAACCGTCGACTTCGGTCGAGGTTGCGGCGAAGGCTTCTGGCTTCACGGCGTCCCCGTCAGGTCAGCCGGCCGAGACAGCCATCGACGCGGTCAAGATTTTTCTCGACCCGGACGGTTTGTCGACTGGTGAGGCCGACAACCCATCTTCGCCGGTTCCCCCAGTGGAAACCGAGGATTTACTTGCACCATCGATGCAGCAGTCCCCGGTTAAGATGTCCGAGCCGAGGGAGGAGTGGGTGTCCCCTGCTCCCTCCCAGGCCCGCCCTCGGACACACCGAGGTTCTCGGTCTCGGACCTCTTCTCAGTCCAGCCGATCCCGCCGACATCGTCGGTCTCGGCACCGAGGTAAGCGGCAACGCCGCTCCTCCTTGTCTTCTTCCTCAGATGAGGAGAGGCTTCGGCGCAAATTGCGTCAACACTATGAGGAGCTGATGTGGCAGCAGTTACTTTTGTCTGGGGCTAAGTTGGCACCGACGCCTTCCCCGGCCATCAAGTGACTGTCACCCAAACGGCCGAAGCAACCTCTTGCTGCAGTTGAGATGCCCATGTCTGGGCCGGTTGTTCGGCCTAAACTTGCTGCCCCACCGATTGTGGTGGAACCTCCGCCTCCACAACCGAAATCGCGGGCACTGACCAAGGACTCTCGGTCGGCTCAAGGCCTGCCCCACAGGTTGTCGGTCACCCTCACTCCCGACCGTCCTCGGCAGGTGGAGGGTGGCTCAGGCCCCTAGGCAGCTCTTGTACTCTTCGGAGTCCGACGACGACTCCTCCCTGTTCTCCAGGCAGGTTGACCTGGAGTCCTCTGGGGGCCAGTCACTGGATGAAAGCCCATCGTCATTTATGGGTCTGCTTCAGCTCATCTGGAGTCCACTGGGATGCAGCTCGAGCCCATTTCCAAGTGGGCCAAGTATCCCCTGATGGAGATACTGGACCGGGGGGATTCACCCACAGAGGCCTTTCCTATGGCTGAGGCCATTGTCAGCCCAGCCTTGGAGCTTTGGCAGCGGCCTGCTTCTGTCCTGTGCCTCGGCCAGGATGGCCAGGAAGTATGTGGTCCCTACGCGCTCTCTGCCCAGGTTTGAACACCCTCTGCGAGGGTGGTCACCGACAGCGTTTTCGAGCGTTCGGGAATGCCAGGAGCGTGGACAGCCCCGACAAGGAGTCAAAAGCTGGACTACGCTGGGGGCGCAAGGTGTCGCTGCATCCTCCCTTGGCCTCCGCCAGGCGCAGCTGGCCATGCTGATGACACACTTCTCCCACACCTCATGGCTCCCTGGATGAGGTGATCCTCTGCGGTCGACCTCAGACCATGGTCTGGCAGGTCCGGGACCAGGGTAGGGCAGTGGCGAGCAGCAGCTCCAGACAGCTCTGGACATAGGGGACTCCTGTGCCAGATCAGTGGCGGCCGCAGTGGCTATGCACCGCAGGGCATGGCTGAGGATATCCACCTTTATGGTGGATACCCAGCACAAGTTGGCGGATGTCCCCTTCTTGGGGACCAACCTCTTTGGCCCTGGAGTGGGAGGTCAACTCCAGCGGATCGAAAAGTCCAGTGCCACCCTGGACTTGGTCACCTCCGCCCAGAAGGACAAAGGCCACCATCAGCAGCAGTAGCACAAGTCCGTTCATCCTTCTGCGCCTGCGGCATGTCTGGCCCAACAGCACCAGCATCAGGGCCAGCAGGCTTGCACTTGGCATCCCAAACCCAAGCCTGCGGCTTCCTCCAACAGGAAGCAGGGAGGTAAAGGCCCAGGAGGTCCCTCGGCTGGTCCCTCCTCCAAGCCTGCCCAGTGACGGGTTGAGGGTGTCACCCCAGCCCCGTCACTCCCCTAGGTTCCCCCATGGGGGAATGACTCCGCCACTTCCTTTCCACCTGGTCCGCTTATCACCATGGACCACTGGGTGTTGGAGGTGGTTGGAAAGGCCTGCTTCTGGAGTTTGAGCAGACCTCGCCCTTTGGAGCCGTAAGCCCCTCAGGGGGAGCTATGGGAGTCGCAGCCTGGCTGGCCGGTCAGCGAGCGATATTGCCCTGCTCCTCGAAAAGGGTGATCAGTAGGTGGCGGATCCTCCTCCAGACCGGGTTTGTGTCCAGGTATTTCCTGGTCCCAAAATGGATGGGGGCTGGCCCCATTCTCAACCTGCGACCTGAACAGGTTCCTAAGGTCCCGGACCTTCAGGATGGTCACTCTGGCTCAGATAATACCATCCTTGGAACGAGGCATGTGGTTCTGTTCCCTGGACCTCCAGGACGTGTTCTTTCACGTCCCAATCCGTCCGTCTCATCAGAGATTCCTCCGCTTCAGAGCGGAGGGATCCCTTTACAAGTTCCGGGCCATGCCCGTCGGCCTCTCCCTAGCTCCCAGGGTCTTCACCAAATGCATGGCAGTGGTGACAGCATTCCTGTGGCACTGAAGGGTCCGGGTGTACCCCTACCTGGACGACTGGCTGATTGCAGCCCCCTCCAGAGCGGAGGTGGCGCGGTCCAGAGATCTGGCCCTCCAGGTTTGCTCTCAGATTGGCCTCCTCATCAACGAGGCCAAGCCGGAACTCATGCCAAAGCAGGTGATACATTTCATCGGGGCAGAGCTCGACTCTCTTCGAGCCAGAGCACGGCTCCCCGTGGACAGGGCCGAGGTTCTTTCCTCCTTTGCCCAATCATTTCTGGTTGGTCAATCGCACCCTGCCCGGGACTTCCTGGGCCTCATGGCAGCCTGCACCAGCGTGGTCCGTTGGGCCCGCTGGTACATCGCCCCCTTCCAGTAAGGATTGGCCAGCCAGTGGTCACAGTGCTTCGATCCGTTGGACCAGCTGGTGACAGTGACCCAGGTGATGTGGAACGCTCTCCAGTGGTGGACCGTTCCGGCACATCTGCAGGAGGGCATCCCGTTTGTCCGGCCCGAGCCGACGGTCTCTCTATCGACTGATGCCTCTCTGATGGGTTGGGGTGCCCATCTGGGGGAGCACAGAGCGCACGGCCTCTGGTCCCCTCAGGAGTCCCGATGCCACATCAACCTGCTGGAGCTTCGAGCGGTTCATCTAGCCCTCACCGCCTTCACTCCGTTTCTACAGGGTCAAGTGGTTCAGGTCCAGACAGACAATACCACGACCATGTACTATCTAAACCGCCAGGGCGGGACGCGCTCCATGCCTCTGTGCAGGGAAGCTCTCTGCATTTGGTCTCTCGTGCGCAGCCTGGAGGCGGATCTCCTTGCCATTCACGTGGCAGGAGCCTCCAACACCCTGGCTGATGCTCTAAGCCGGATAGGGGCTGCGTCTCATGAGTGGTCTCTTCTGCCAGAGGTAGTACAAGATCTCTTCTCCCACTGGGGCACGCCTCAGGCAGACCTGTTTGCCTCCAGGGAGAATGTGAAGCTGAGACTGTTTCATGCCTGCCCCCCTCAGCAGGGCTCGCTGCAGGGGATGCCTTCTCGAGGCCATGGACCCCGGGCTTCTTCTACTCCTTTTCCCATTTCCCTTGATCCACAAGGTGCTTCTCAAGGCGAAGAGGGACAAGGCGCAGGTGATTCTGGTAGCTCCAGACTGGCCCCGCCAGTTATGGTATCTAGATCTCCTCAGTCTCAGCTCCAGGCTCCCGAGGCGGCTTCCAGCCCACCCAAACCTGATCTCAGTCAATCAGGGGAAGGTATTCCATCCGGACCTTCAATACCTGCACCTGATGGCCTGGTTCCTGAGTGGCTAGAGTTCCAGGCCTTGGGTCTTTCTGACAAGTTCCTAAACGTCATTGAGGCTTCCCATAAGGAGTCGACCAGGAAATGCTACGCCTGCAAATGGAAGAGATTTTCCATTTGGTGTCAGGGCAAGGGCCTGGACCCTTCCTCCTGTTCCTTGGCAAGCATTCTGGACTACTTGTGGTCCCTTTCTCAGCAAGGGCTTTGGTCGATGACCCTTAAGGTGCACCTGGCAGCCATCTCTGCTTACCACACGTGGGCTGGGAAGCAGTCGGTGGCGCAGGAGAAGGTGGTCGAGCACTTTTTCAAAGGCCTTGATCACATATCCCCTCCGGTGCGAGAACCTCCACCTCCATGGGATCTACTGCTTGTATTGGCTAAGCTCATTGGCAGGCCATTTGAACCAATGCACAGGTGCGATATCTCCCACCTGTCGTGGAAGACCGCCTTCTTGGTGGCTATCACGTCAGCCAGAAGGATGAGAGAGCTCCAGGTGCTTTCCATCGAGTCTCCTTATCTGATCTTCCACAGGGACAAGGTTGTCCTGTGCCCCCACCCGAAATTCCTTCCGAAGGTGGTGTCAGAGTTTCATCTTAACCAGGTGTTGACTCTGCCGGTGTTCTACCCAAATCACACCTCGGAGGCCGAATATAGGCTCCATACTTTGGACCCTAGAAGGGCGCTCGCTTATTATAAGGAGCGGATGGCTGAAGTTCGGGGATAGGTTTGCCAGCTGTTTGTCACCTACGCTGAAGCCGCACCTAGCAGACCTGCAGCCAAGCGGATGATAGGCAGGTGGGTCACCTCCTGCATAGATCTCTGCTATAGGTTGGTGGACATGCAGCCACCCAGAGGGATAAGAGCTCATTCTACCCACCATACCGCTGCATCGGTAGCTGCTTCCAGGGACGTCCCTATCCAGGAAATCTGCAGGGCTGCTACCTGGAAGTCAGCACATACCTTCATCACCCACTACCACATCGACCTTGAGTCACGCCGGGATGCTGGTTTTGGGGCGTCTGTTCTCCAATCTTTATTCCCTAAGTAGGGGATGTCTTGCCTCCCTCCTCGTGGAGAACTGCTAGGAGTCTGCCATATAGTGTGGATGAACAACATATCATGTCCTAAATACAGGTCACTCACCTGTAACAGGAGTTCTAGGAATGGTATATATTTGTTCAACTACATTCATAACCTCTGCCCCGACGCACAGCCTGGCTTCCAATGGACTAGATCTGGCCTCATGGGGCGGAGCCGAGAGTTTTACCACCCTAGTGGGAGGGAGGAGCCAGCTTGAAGACTTTCCGGCAAGATTTAAAGCAGCAAGAAACCTGCCAGATAGTGTGGATGAACAACATATACCATTCCTAGAACTCCTGTTACAGGTGAGTAACCTGTATTTCCCTGACTTTTATCAGTATCCAGTGTGGAGCCAGAGAGAGCTGCAAAGTCCTAGAACAAAACTGTGGCATTACATCCTAATTATGTGTCTAATAACAAATAGCAGATGTCATCTGTGCAGACTACAGCCTTCATGGGGTGTAGTCCACCAGGCATAACAATGTCCCTGATGTTCTCTTGCTGAGCCAACATCCATGGAATCAGATCTGTACAAAAATTATAAAAGATAGAGCTCAGGGGGCAGACCTCTTTTTACCTGACACCAGACACCTTAACACCCATATACCAGAGGGATCACATATACATTCAATTACAGATACAGTACTTAAAGCAGACTATACATTTCTTAGGAATACCATATTAAAGCAAAATAAAAAGAGTAGGGGGTTCCCCAGACAAATTTCCTGCATTCACTAAAAATACCACCAGCAGCTTAGCCTGATTCAATATGTCAGTTCGCATCTGTATTCCACCTGGGATGAGGCTGAAAATAGGCAGAGTTGCCTAGCTGTCCTGTTCCAGTCAACAAAGGTTAAAATAAAATTAAAAAATAAAATTCTGTCTCGGTTCCCCCAGCCGAACCTCCAGGCTTTGGTGAGGGGTGCACCTGTAGTACCAACTGGCAGTGGTAAAGCCAAGTTGCACAAGTCCATATTGTTCCTCTTAAATGAGATGTGCACCCCTCAGGTTTGGGGGGGCCCATACAGGCATGTTCAGGTGCACCAGAGCAGAGTCACCATGCCCACTAAGATTTGCAGGTGACCCCCAACGCTGGCAACACAGAAGGTCAAAAAAATGATTCGAGGGTCCAGGGGAGAATCTTGAACCGATGGAACAGGTGAGGAACATAGAAACATAGAAACATAGAAGTTGACGGCAGATAAGGACTGCAAGGCCCATCCAGTCTGCCCATTTCTTTTTCTACCTTATAAATGTGCCATCGGCCTTTGCTCTGTCAGTGACCTATCTATTCATAGTCATTTGTATTGCTCCCTTATGCCTATCCCATGCCTGTTTGAAGCCCTGCACTGTATTCATAGCCACCACTTCTTGTGGTAAGCCATTCCATGCATCTACCACCCTTTCTGTGAAAATAATTTCCTCACATTCCCCTTAATCAGCCTCCCTCTAATCTCATGCTGTGTCCTCTTGTCCTGCTATTTTCTTACATTTAAACATGTTAGACTCTTTCACCTTGTTTATGCCCTTAAGGTGTTTAAATGTCTCGATCATATCACCTCTCTCCTCCTTTGCTCAAGGGTA
Source organism: Neoceratodus forsteri (assembly GCA_016271365.2). Taxonomy (NCBI): domain Eukaryota; kingdom Metazoa; phylum Chordata; order Ceratodontiformes; family Ceratodontidae; genus Neoceratodus; species Neoceratodus forsteri. Next base: position 142,149,123 of record CM057449.1, on the reverse strand, counting down.
TACATATTGAGCTCCGTTAATCTGTCCTCATATGTCCCTGATGCAGTCCCTGCACCATTTTGGTTGCCCTTCTCTGGACTGCCTCAATTTGAGTTAATGTCCTTGTGAAGGTGTGCCTCAAATACTGCCGCAGTACTCAGATGGGCCTAACCAATGTCTTGTACAGAGGATTATTACCTCCTCTTACGACTTGGTGATACCCTACTAATACACCCTAACAATTTCCCTAGCCTTACCTACTGCTTTAGAGGTCTGCTTGGATGATTTTAGGTCATCAGTGATGATGATGCCAAGTCTCTTTCTTCCTTTGTGACTGCTAGCAACTCCTCCCAGCCTATAAGTGGCTTCAGGGTTTCTCTTTCCTATGTGCATGATTTTGCACTTCTTTGCATTAAATCCCAGTTGCCACTCTTCTGACCATTCTGCTAGTTTATCAGATCTCTTCTCATTCTGCCCACCCATCTGGATCATCTACTCTGTTGCAGATCTTGGTGTCATCTGCAAACAGACAAGCCTTACCCTCTAGTCCATCTGCGAGGTCACTAATGAAGATGTTGAATAGGACTGGCCCCAGGACTGATCCTAAGGTACCCACTTGTGACTTGCATCTCTTCTGACTGTATACCATTTACCACCACTCTCTGTTTTCTGCCAGTCAACCAGTTTGCCACCCAGTTGACCAACTTCTGACCCACCCCAAGCCTACCTAGCTTATTTATCAATCTTCTATGTGGAACAGTGTCAAAAGCTTTGCTGAAGTCAAGGTAGGCGACATCAACTGCTCCCCCTTGGTCCACCACTCTGGTTACCCAGTCAAAAAATCTATGAGATTAGTTTGACAGGACCTTCCTTTTGTAAACCCATGCTGTCTTGGATCCTGTGCCCCTATGGATTCCAGGTGTTGCACTATCCTTTCCTTAAGGAGTGCCTCCATAATCTTGCCCGCTACTGAGGTAAGACTGACGGGTCTGTAGTTCCGCCTCCTCCTGCTACCACTCTTGTGGAGTGGGATCACATGAACCCTTCTCCAGTCTTCTGGGACCTCTCCTGTGCTCAGAGACTCACTAAACAATTCTGCTAATGGCTCTGCTAGTTCCTCCTTTAGCTCCTTAAGTACCCTGGGATGTATGCCATCAGGTCCCATTGCCTTATCCACCCTGAGCTAAGCTCTTGTAGGACCCTTTCTTTTGTGAAGGAGTAGTGCTCACCTCCCTCCCCTGTGTCCATGATGCTGAGCTGTGGCCCTGCCCTACCTTCTCTTCAGTAAATACTGAGCAAAGTATCTATTTAGGATAGATGCCTTTACAGGTCCTCCTCTCACATGCTCCCTTTTCTCCATTAAGCTTAGCATCCCCTCTGGACTTTCTCCTTTCACTAATGTATCTATAGAAAGTCTTGTCACCTTCTTTTACTGTTCGTGCTAGTGTTTCCTCAGTTTGGGACTTTGCCTGCCTTACTGCCTTACCTGCTTCCCTTAGGACAGTTTGGTATGCCTCCCTATCTTCATCCGCTACGTTCCCTTATAGTTTCCAGAGAGCCCAGCCTTTTGGCTCTGACCTTTTCTGCTACTGTATTTGAGAACCAAAGTGGTTTCCTTCTTCTTTTGCACTTCCTTTTCTGTCTAACACAATGGGATGTTGCTTCAAGTATTGTATCCTTAATGCTTGCCCACTTTGCCTGTACCCCCTCACCTGTGTTTCTTTTTGCCAGGGCTAGCTTAACTCTGTTGGCCATCTTATCAAAGTCAGCTCCTCTGAAGTCCCATATTTTTGCCTTGGAATGGGATGGTTTAGATGTAGTAGCCAAATTGAACCATACCATGTGATGGTCACTGCCCCAGGTGACCTTCTACCTGGAGATCTGTGATCCCTTCTTTGTTAGTCAGTACTAGATCTAGGATAGCCCTGTCTCTTGTGGGTTGCTGTACCAGTTGTTTGAGGCCCTTCCCTGCAGGAATCCACTATGAGTCTAGTTTTGGCAGATGTTCCTGCTGGTATTGACCAATCTGTATCTGGCATGTTGAAGTCTCCCATTATCAGAACCTCCCTTTAGCTGTCATGTTTTGTATATCTTCTAACAGTAATGTGTCTATGTCCTCCCTCTGGTCTGGGGGCCTGTAGACAACCCCAGTTCTTATGGCTGTCCCATTTCCTGTTTCCAGGGTGACCCACAGTTCTTCTGGCTCCTTATGTGTATTCTGAATTTCTGTAGCTTTGATATTTTCATTAACATACAGGGCCACTCCTCCCCCCCTTTTTGCACCTCGGTCTCTTCTGAACAATACATGTCCCTCTGAGGAGGGGAAATGGACTGAACCCAAGAAAAAGATCCCCCCCCTTTGTTTAATTTGGGGTTTCTGTCCTATCTCATAACAGAAGCTTGTAGGACACTGCAGTTAAAGCAGTTTCAAGACATAGAGCCTTTAGACATGAACCCCATCCTGTCCACATCAGCCTCGGCCCCAAAGTGTTTTCCTGACTTCTGTCACTGTGACCAGATTATTGAACAAGAGCGGGATGGGACAGACAAGTGCAAGCAGCTCCCTACATTGTGATGCTGTTCTTTTCAGAAGGTGAAAACCACAAGGTGGGAGATTCCTCCAGCGCTGGACAAGGCCGTGTCTAATGCCATGAAACATAGTACTATACCTTTTAGAAGGCTCGATGGCCCTCTCAGGTGCCAGTGACGAGAGAGGATGCATCGTGCAGACAAGTTTTTGCTTCAAATGGCATCAACCTACAAATGTATGCATCCTTCAGGGCTTTTAAACTCCTGGGTTACTGTATTGGGTAGTTTCATCCCACGGTATTCTGTGGGGATGAATATTAAGCAGCTCATTTGCATGGCCTTTACCCTTCTGGTGGCTGCAGCTATAGACAGTCTGCAGATGTCAGCCCTTTCAGCCCACCATATTGTTGCAGGCATGCAGAGTGTGTGGCTTTTGCACTGCGCAGCAGCTCTGGCTTCTAAGACAAAGTTGATTGATGTGCCTTTTGCCAGGGAATTGCCCTTCAATGCAGAGCTGGGTGGTATCCTGAAAGATGTCCAGGACAAGAAAGGGCAGTTACCGATCTCTAGACAGCAACCCAACCTGATGTCTTGAGGGTGATTGTTTGGCCCGCCAAGACAGTTGAGGAGCAGTTTTAGACCCTTTCAGAATTTTGGTAACCAGAGAAGCAAACAGAGATGCCTACTGTGGTTTCAAGGGCAATAGCAACAGAGGTGCTTTTGTCTGCAGATGTCGTGAAGGTTCAGGTTAAAATGGCAGATCTTCACAATGAAGGTTCGTGGGCCAATGTCTGCCTTTTCTCTTGGTGAAAGATGTTTTACTAGCGATGGGCCCAATCAATGTCAGGTGTGTGGGTACTGGAAATTCTGGTACAGGGTTATGCCGTAGAATTCACATTGATACCCATGAGAGATTGTTCAGTCCCCAGTTCCTGTAAACCAGGTAAAGCAACTGGTAGTAAACCAGACTCTGGACCACCAGACCTATTAGGTGATGTCCCCAGTTCCCCTCATTGAGAAGGAAATGGGATTTCACTCAGTTTACGTTGTAGTCCTCAAGAGGATGGGGTGCTTTCGACTGATATTAGACTTGAAGCAGATAATCAGATTTGTCAAACATACAACATTCAAGATGGAGTCCCTGCGGTTCATTGCCCAGCAGTAAAGCCTAGGTTTTTTTCTGGTATCCATTGATCTGAAGGATGCCTATCTAAACATCCTGATCCATCAGTCTCACCAGAAATACCTGATATATGTGATGTAAGGACAACACTTTCGGTACAGGGCTGTCCCCTTTGGCCTACACCAAGAGTGATCTTGAAGGTGCTGATCATCCTGAAGGTGCACCTGACCCAGAAGTGCATCACGACAACCCCTACCTGGACAATCTCCTCATCAGAGCTCTGACAGCGCAGATGTCAGAAAGATCAGTGACGAGGATTCTGGAAGTCCTGGGGATGCCTGACACCATCACAGAGGTTGGAGGATCTTGGGCAGTGTTCCAGATGGACAAGCAGAGAGTTTTCTTTTCCATGGCAGAAAGAAAACCTAGTGCAGAAGATTCAGTGGCATAATGTCAAAGGCCTTGCTAATGTCCAGAGAGGCTATGTACATTGCCTTCCCTCATCTGTTTCCCTGGTAACCCAGTCAAAGAGCTTAATCAAATTAGTCTGGCATGACCCCATCCCCCGTGAGTCCATGCTGGCATTGGTCTTGCAGCCTATAGGATTCAAGATACTCTACCAACCTTTCCTTTAACAGTGTTAATTTCAGGAATGAACAAAAAACAAATGAAAGCAGCACCGAGTTTTAGATTGGTGCTATACCAAATAGTAACAAGCAAAATAAAGAAGTAAGCACCCAGTCTAGAGCAGGTAGAAATATAAAAATACAATTTTATTAATCAAAGTATTTGTGCAAAAATGTTGGCTGAACACCAAGATGGTGACAGGGCCAGAAAATTACATCTTACGTTTCGCCTGGCAAATGCCTGGCTTTATCAGAGATAACATTTCTGTGTAGAGACTCACATTTTATAGGCAAAACACCATGTGCAAAAGTGCATAAGTGATAATTAATAAAACAATTAATTAATATCACATTGAGTAAAAGCAATCCCTTATTGCAGCATTTGGTGAACACTTCTGGTGAAACTCCAATTGTACTAGTCTAACCAGTGAGAGATGAGTTAAGACTGTGAGCTCCTGAACCTTGTCAGTTAAATTACTGCATCTAAATAATACAGGTAATGAGCTCAAATCAGAAAAAGCACTCTGACAACATGAATGAACCTTGATATTAAGCAATATGTGCATATAAGTTCATATAGGAAAATGCACATAGTTATTTTTATTGCTAATTTAGCGACTGTTCAAAACGTGTCATTAATGCTCATCCAAAAGGGATCCGAGAGATTTGATTGCATACTGTTGCAATTCACGAGATTGGTGGCACAGGCGCAACAGTGGATTCGAGCCCATTGTATCAGACTGAAAAACTGTAGACAGTCCACACACAATCAAGGCAGAGATTTAAAAAAAATATATATATATATATATATATATATATTGTTTACAGTATAAAGTTCCCTACCTGGTTTGTTTTTTTCTTGGGTGCAAGCTGTGTAGCAGTAGTTGGGGAAGAAGATGGCTTCCATCTAGAGTGAATACATTGCAGAATACCCAAAGCAGTTATGTCAGGAAGAGGAGTCCAGTGCGAGGAGCAAACAAAAAAGCACCTCGTGGAGGCTATGGTGGCAGCCGATGGGCAAGGGACTGCCTAGGACCTCCTCGGGTCAGAGTCAGTGACTGAAAGAGACCAGACCTTGGGCATGGGGGTGCCAAGGGACATCGCAGAGTCCAGTCCCAGGGAGGAGTACAGCAAGACTATAGGGAACCCAGAGCCACAGTGCCAGTGGAGGGTCAACACAACGCTGGAACTCGAAGGGATCAAGCTACAGCTAGAGTTGAGGAGATTGGAGAGAGAATTCAAGCAGAAAAGTTTGAAGCCCAGCAGAAAGGGAATTTGAGCAGAAAAGGTTTGAAGCCCAGCAGCAAATGGAATTTGAACAGAAGAAGTTCCAGATGGAGCTGGAGATGAGGGAAAAAAAAAATAAAAAAATGTCAGAGAGAGTTTGAACTGGAGAAGCTAAAACTCCAACGATCAGCGCCAGAGGAGGCAAGTAGCAGGGGTGAACCTGGAATTCCAGGACTGGGGTACAAGTTAAATTCTAAATTAATAGATGAATTTAAACAGGGGGAGGATATGGGTGCATTTTTGAATTCGTTTGAAAAAGTCTGTATCCAGGCTAAAATACCCAGGGAGTCCTGGAGCTTCCAGTTATCCCCGCTGCTTACTGGGAAAGGACGTGAGACACTATATCAGTGGTGGGCAACCTGCAGCCTGTGGGCCAGGTGTGGCCCTCAGTGGGTTATGCTGCAGCCCCCGAAAACATTTCTGCCACCACATCAGGACTGCACTTCACAAAAGGGAAATAAACCGAGTTTTAACTGTATTTAATAATATTTATACTGTTTTAAACTTTTAAAGATGTTACCAATCCATCAAATAAAGTTTTTTTTGCATTCAAATCTGTCACTTTTAATTAATTTTGTGGTGAAATGGGTCCGGTCTGGGTCGTGTGTGGTCGTGCGACCCTCAAGAGGGTTTGAGGGCACCATATACGGCCCTTGGGTTATTTTAGGTTGCCCACAACTGCACTAGATCAAATGGACAATCAGAACAGTAGTAATTATGAGAAACAAAGCTGCATTGCTTAAAAAGTATGAATTAATGCCTGAAGCATACAGGGTTAAGTTCCATAAGCTCCGGAGAAGCCCTGACATAAGCTATGAGGAACTCGTCACAAAGCAACGTCAGTTTTTGAAACGTTGGTGGGAGGATGTGGAAGCAAACTCTGTATAGAAAATTACGGAGGTTGTACTTCTGGAGCAATTCTTTTGGGCTTGCCCAGCAGAGCTAATAACCTGGTTAGAGGACCGAGACCCCAGAACAGTGCAGCAGGCTGCTGAACTCTTGGAACATTATGCCAGGAACAGGTCTGCTCTGAAACGGAGTGGGGTGAGTGTAGCAGCACAGAAGGGGAAAAGAGTGCCTTCAGGGCAGCTAAAACCCTCACTGCCTCCACAGGAAGGGGGAGGACCCAGGTTACAAAAAAAGGATTTATCGGATAAAAGAAATGTTGAATGTTGGTTTTGCAAACAGCCAGGGCATCTTGTGAGCCAGTGTCCTAAAAGGCACAGAGTGGACAAGGGGGTGCTCAAACAGAGTTGGGTGCACTGTGTACCCTTGAAAAAGCTAATTTTGAGTGAAACGCGTCGGGAAGAGGAGTGCTATAGCTGGTGGTGGAGCCTTTGGAATTGAAATATTTTTTCTTGGATTGCTGCTATTTATTGGTGTCCTTTGAATGATGTTCACTGTGATTTTAATGGCTTAATAAAGAAATTGGATATTCTGATATACTGGTCCAGACAGCATTCCTCCTGAGAACTATGTGAACTGTGAGTAAAATCAGATAACTGAGGGGATTGTGCGTTACAGGTGCTGGGTTTCTCCTTTTCCTCCATGTATGTCTATTTGAATCGTGGCACTGTTCTCCCAGCACGACCCGCACTCTTGTACCTGTGCACTGTGTATCCCTGAAAGCATGCCTATAAACAGGAGGGAGCACATACACCCATTTACTGTAAATGAGGTGCACACCCATGGGTTAAGGAACACGGTGGCGTCTCTTACCTTAGTAAAAGGGGATTTGGTTGAGCCTGAACAGCTTATACCTAATCAGTTCGTAACAGTAAGAGGATTCACTGGAAAGGAAAAAACTCTGCCCTTTGCTAGCGTTCTCCTGGACTAGGGTGATACAGGAGAGAGGGTGCAAAAGGTGGCTGTGGCAGACAACCTCACCTTGGATGTGATCATAGGGAACAATTTCCAGAAGGGTGTGTGTGCATACTTGCATTTAGATGGCAAAGGCTGGTTGTGGTTCTCTGGACCCCATAGAAGCCCATATGGAAAACAATGGGAGGCTGGTTCCCCAGCCTGTGTCTCCTGAAATGGAGAGTAGTGAAAGGGGGTTAGAACTTCCCCAGGTAGCAGTTCACAAAACAGCTACAGAAGGTTACTGTGAGGAGGGACAGGCAACCAGTGGTCATAAGGTCAGAGATGGCAGTGACCCTGGATGCCCTGATGCTAGAGCCATGAACCCCAGTTTAGAAACTGACATGTTCCATGCCTTGGGAAAATGTGAAGAATTTGCAGCTGCTCAGTGGACTGATCCTGGTTTGGAGAGGCTGATGGCTTGTGCAGAACCTGATGGGACACAGGGAGGTGACCAGAGGCTTAGAGTACATTGGGACAATGGACTGTTGTATACGTAGGATGTAAGGACAAAGGGAAGGGTGATGGGCAGGCAGCTTGTCATTCCTCAACCCAGCAGGTGAAGGAATATTACAGATCTTGTCACCGGTGCTAACAAATAGGGATAGCAGATAGTAAAACCAAAGCTGCCCTAGTTCCCTTGCCAATTGTGGAGGAGCCATTCCAGATGTTAGGAATGGTTCTTGTGGGACCTTTGAGTACCCCAAGCTCCTCTGGGAAAAGGTTTTTCCTGACGGTGGTAGATTATGCCACCCGATACCCAGAAACAGTCACCCTTTCCACACTTAGGACAGACAAAGTGGCAGATGCCTTGCTAGGGATTTTCTCCCATATTGGTTTACGCAGAAGGTTATCGCAGATCGAGGGGATGCCATCATGTCGGACCTGATGAAGTGTTTGTGGGAAAAGTGTGGGGTGGTACAGAGATGCACGACACCATATCACCCGCAAGACAATGGACTGGTGGAAAGGTTTAATGGTACCCTAAAATTGATGCTCCAAGCATTTGTTGAACAACATGGGAGGGACTAGGAGAAATACCTTCCCCACTTGTTGTTTGCGTACAGGGAGGTGCCCCAAGATTTGACGGGGTTTTCCCCTTTTGAACTCTTATATGGCTGTAGGGTGCATGGGCCCCTAGACTTGATCCGGGAAGACTGAGAAGGCAAGCACACCACCTAGGGAACTCCCATATTGGAGTATGTCCTAAAGTTTAAGGAAAAGCTGATGGTGCTTATTGAAATCAGCCCAGAACACCCTGTCAACCACCCAGTAGAAGCAAAAGATCTGGTATGACTGCAGAGTTCGAGCTCGCTCATACAGTGTAGGTCAGTAGTTATAATCCTAATTCTGGTCCAGAAGGACAAGCTGCAGACCGAGTAGGCGGGACCATACAAGGTAATCAGACAGGTAAATGACATGAACTATATTGTAGAAATGCCTGACAGGAGACATATCCATAAATTGTACCATGTCAACATGATGAAGCCATATGCAGATGGGGCAGACATGGTATTTGCAGTGTGTAGTCCTGTTGAGAGGACTGATGAAGAGGACCCCCTACTGGACTTGCTAGAGGAAGGGAAGCGTGAGTCCTCTGTGGAGCAAACTGTCACCAGAGTTGACCACAGAACAGATCCAGAAAGTGAGAGAGGTTTTAGCAGACTTTGCCCCTTTGTCTATGGCCAAGCCTGGACTAGCTCCCATAACAACACATGATGTAGACACAGGGACACAAGCAGCCATATGGTGGACAGCCTACTGGGTGTCTTAGGCCATCCTAAAGGACATTAGGAGGGAGGTGGAAGACATGCTGGATTTAGGGGTCATTCAGAAATTCCACTGCCCCTGGGCCTCACCTGTAGTCCTCGTTCCCAAGCTGGATGGCTCTACTTGCTTTTGTGTAGACTGTCATGGACTCAACGCAGTCACGAAGTCTGACACCCACCCAATACCACTGACAGACCAACTACTGGACAAGTTGGGAGGAGTGATATACTTTACCACAATTGACTTGACAAAAGGTATTGGCAGGTGGAGTTAACTGCCAGAGCTAGGGAGAGATTGCCTTCATCACACAACTGTGGAGGGATTTAAGCAATCATTAAAAACGTATTTATGGCATCAAACTTTTAACAACTGAGCCTCCTGTTTTAGTGTATTGATATTTTTATGTTAATTTTATTGTTGTTTGTTATATTTTATATTGTTATTGTTTTAAAATGTGAGGTTGTTTATTGGTTGGTTATAGATAAGGTGCCATATAAATAAATTGTATTATTATTATTATCATCGCTCCAATAGGATTATTTGAGTTCAAAGTAATGCCTTTTGGAATGAAGAACACCCCTGCCACCATCCAAAGGTTGCTCAGTCAGGTGTTACTGAAGAGTATGCAGTGGCATATCTTGATGATATCGCCATCTTCAGTACCAGTTGGAAGGAACACTTGTCCCACCTGAGGGAAGTGTTGGGCAGGGTACAGAGGGCTGGGCTAACTTTTAAAGCTGAAAAGTATCAGGTGGCCATGGCAGAGGTGGCATACCTAGGACATGTCGTAAGGTGGGGGAATCTTCATCCCAATCAAGACAAGACTGAGGTGATAGATGCATGGCCCAGGCCTAAAACCAAGAAGCAGGTTTGGAGTTTCTTAGGGACTGCCATGTACTATCAACATTTTGTACCAAATCACAGTACCCTGGCATCTCCCCTCACTGGCCTGTTAAAGAAAAGAATGCCCCAAAATGGTAAAATGGAAGCCAGCCTATGAACGAGCCTTCGCATGGCTAAAGGAGGCACTGTGCAATGCCCCTGTGTTGGCTAGTCCAGATTACAGTAAGCCATTTGTAGTCCAGACAGATGCCTTAGATGTGGGGTTTGAAGCAGTCCTCAATTAGACCTCTAATTATGGGAAAGATAACCCAATAGTGTACCTTAGCAAAAGGTTGCTTCTCTGGAAGCAGGCCTATTCCACAGTTGAGGAGGAATGCCTTGCTCTGGTATGGGCCCTGAAGAAATAAGAGCAGTACCTCTGCGGGAGGCACTTTGAGGCACAGACTGATCATAACCCCCTGTTGTGGCTAACACAGATGGGGAAAACAATTGGTTGTCTCTTAAGGTGGAGCTTTGCCTTACAAGTCTACGAGTTGACCATTATCCGCAGGGCCGAATTGGCCAATGCCAATGCAGATGGGCTATCTCACCAGCTAGAGCAGTGAACAGAATTTGTGAAAATCATACCATGCCTAGGGATAGAGTCCCACAAATTCAGTCTAGGAGGGAAGGATGTGCATTCTACCCCACTGCTAGCCCTCATTTGTAGATATAATTCTGTAGCATACATTTTTTTTTATGTAATTCTATCATATATGTACATGCCAAGACATGCTAGTGTTGGCACAAGGCACCTAGAGAAAAGACTGGATTTTTAAAAGGGTTTTGACCACCTTCTGACCCGAGAGGCCAGCTGCTTGCAGAAATCTGACAAGTTCTTGTCAAAAAGCTTGTGGAAGCATGATCAAAGCGGTATTTTCAATAGGAAATGACCAAGGGAAACATAAGTAATATCACCTGTATAATCATAAAACTTACAGGATCTTTCTTATAAATAATTAAAGGGACACTGTCAACCCCCTTAGGTCTCAGAGTGTTCCTAGTTTAAAAACCTATTTTATGATTGCCAAAATTCTGTAAAATAGTTGATATAGCTGGTAGTTTGATTCTGACTCTTATTTTCTTTAAAAAAGTGAAAAACAGACTGTCAACATACTGGTGTTATCACATCAAAACAGGTTTGTTTACATTCCTTGAGCAACTCCAAATGCATATTCCTGAACTTGGGAACGTCCACAACACAGTCTAGCCCCTCATGATGCAGTGGGAGTTTAGGTGGCTACTGCCTTATGAGTGACTACACTGTTTGGGTGAGTTTCTAATGCTCAGGAAGCATGCAGTAAGAACAGAACCAGGATTGTAAACAAAAACAAGGTTGTTTATAAATATACATTGCCATGCATTTCAGTTCTAATTAACAAGGAGACAGACAAAACAAACAGCAACATCAGTGAATTTTAGAGAGGATAAGCAATCATAAAATGTAGGATTTCAACTAGAGATATTATGATGAAAAACAGGTTGACAGTGTCCCTTTAAATTAAACCAGTTCAAAGCCCAGAATGTTTTAGCCAGGAAAGATCCTCCTCCCTGGGAGCGGACTTACTCCTCACATTCAGGGTGAGGTGGTCCAAGTTCAGACAGACAACACCACGACCATGTACTGCCTCAACAAACAGGGTGGGATGCACTCCCTGCCATTGTGCAGGAAAGCTCTCCATGTGTAGACCCTCATGTGCAGCCTGGAGGCTGATCTCCTATCCATCCATGTGGCAGGGGTCTCTAACCAATTGGCGGACACCCTCAACCAGGTGGGTGAGTCATCTCATGAGTGGTCTCTCCACCCAGAAGTAGTACTTACACTGTTCTCTCAGTTGGGGTACCCCACAGGTTGATCTGTTTGCCTCCAAGGAGAATGCAAAGCTGAGGCAGTTTTGTGCCTGTCCCTCTCAGCAGGGAATGTTGCAGGGGAATGCCTTCGAGGCCCTGGACCCAAGGCTTCTTCTGTGCCTTCCTTCCACTCCCCTTGATCCACCAAGTGCTTCTCAAGGCCAAGCAGGACAAGACACTGCTGATCCTCGTGGCTCCAGACTGGCCACGCCAGTTTTGGTACTCCAAACTCCTTAGCCTCAGCAGCAGGCTCCCTAGGCATCCTCCCCTACTCCTGGACCTGCTCTTCCTCAATCAGCGGAAGGTGCTCCACCCAAATCTTCAATCCCTGCACCTGACAGCCTGGTTCCTGAGCAGCTAGAGTTCTAGGCTTTGGGTCTTTCCAAAGATATCCTTACTGTTGTGGAGGCATCTAGTAAGGAGTCAACCAGGAAATGCTATACCTTCAAGTGGAAGAGGTTCTCCATTTGGTGTCAGTGAAAGGGGTTGGACCCTTTGTCCTGTCCAGTGGTAAGCATTTTTGACTACCCATGTTCCCTCTCTCAGTTGGGCCTTCGGTCAATGACCCTTAAGGTGCACCTGGCAGCCATTTCTGCTTACTGGGTGCAAACCGGTCAGCAGTCGGTGGTGCAGGAGAAGATGGTCTAGCATTTTTTCAAGGGCCTTGACCACATTTCCCCTCCGGTGCATGAACCTGCACCACCTTGGGATTTGCTGATGATTTTGGCAAAGCTCATGGGCAAACCATTTGAACCTATGCACAGGTGTGAAATATTTCATCTGTCGTGGAAAATCACCTTCTTGGTGGCTGTCATGTCAGCCAGAAGGATCAGTGAATTCCAAGCGCTCTTGGTGGAGTTTCCTTACCTGGTCTTTCACAGGGACAAGGCTGTCCTGCATTCCAACCTGAAGTTCCTCCCAAAGGTTGTGTTGGATTTTCACCTTAATCAGATGATTAATCTGCTGGTGTATTTTATCAACCGCACCTTGGAGGCTGAGCACAGGCTATATACTCTGGACCTGCGGTGAGCACTTGCATACTACAAGGAGCGCATGGCTGGAATTTGGGGAGAGGTTCACCAGCTGTTTGTCACCTATGCTGAAGCTGCATCTGGCAGACCTGCAGCCAAGAGGATGATTGGTAGGTGGATAGTCTCCTGCATTGATCTCTGCTCTAGGTTGGTGGGTAAGGAGCCTCTCGTAGGGCTTAGGGCTCATTCCACCAACCATACTGCTGCATCAGTGGTTGCTTCCATCCCCATCCAGGAGATCTGCAGGGCTGCTACCTGGAGGTCGGCACACACCTTCATTTCCCATTACCACATCAACCTTGAGTCACGCTGAGATGCTGGTTTTGGGGTCTCAGTTCTTCAGTCCTAGTTTCTTGAGTAGGGGGTGTGCACCTTGCTTCCCTCCTCCTGGAGAACTGCTAGGAGTCTGCCAGAAAGTGTGGATAGAACATCATATCCAGGTCCCTAGAAAAACAGGTTACTGAGCTGTAACAGTAGTTCTAGGAGTGGTATATGATGCTCATCCACATGGACCCACCCAACCTCCTCTGGCGCTGGCACACAACACTGCTTCCAGCAGGCAAGATCTGGCATCATGGGGCAGAGTCGAGGGAGTCACCATCGGGGTGGATGGGAGGAGCCAACTTGAAGATGATGTGGCCAGAATTAAAGGGAAAGGCACCTGGCAGAAAGTGTGGATGAACATCATATACCACTCCTAGAACTACTGTTACAGGTGAGTAACCTGTTTTTTCCCTCCTGCCCACCCGACCCTCCCTCTCAGCACCCACCACCCCATGCTCCTCATCCCCAGAAATGTAACTGTAACACTGGGGGTGCCCAATCCCAGGTGTTGTGATCCAGAATTTTATTTTTGAACCCGTAAAAAAAAAACATCCATCAATGCCTTTTGCCACCATAACTGCCCCCAACCTGATATCCCCACTCAGCACCCCCCTAGCCTTTACTTACCCATTGGGGTTCAAAGCCGTAATCCTCTCTGGACCACAGACACATCTTCGCTCTTCAAAGCCGAATCACAAACTGAACAAACAGGTACGCAGTTCAATCTGTTTCAATGGGGGTTTGAACTTACTGGCATAACTTAGGCATTTTTGCATATTTTTGGCCCAACTTTTTAAATATGCCTTTTTTGGCACCCCACCTCATGAACAATTGCACTGTCATTAGGCAAATCTGTCCCGAAAGGTGATTTTGTGGTCCTTGCATTAAATCATCTTTCGGGCATGAGTTGAACATTTTCTCTGCCTTTGTTCATGAGGCAGGGTCATAAGAAGGCTATGTTATAAATTTGGTGTAAAAATATTTAAAAAACAACAAGGTTATGAGCCTATGTTGAATTTTGTGAATGCAGGTTTGTAACTTTGGTAATTTTCAATATTTTTACCCCAGATTAAAAACATAGCAATTTCTTTACAGCACCTCATGAATGTGAAATTTTTGTCATTTTTCAAGTCTTGGCCAAAATGTTTCTTTACATCCTCAAAGGTGATTTTGTGGTCCGTGCTCAAAGTCACTATTTGGGCAGGAGTTGAAAATTGTCTCTGCCCTTGTTCATGATGTGGGGTCATTAGAAGGCTATGTTGAAAGTCTGGTGTAAAAATATTAAAAAACAAAGTTATTAACAACAAAAGAACCCCAGAGCAAATGCACTGGGGAAAGGGTTATCCCAGAGGATGTTGGCCATATAGCCAAAATTTAAAGAAAACACAAATTGCATATATCCCAATAATGCAAAGCACCATGGGAAGCATAAGCAAATGGACATGAATTAATTTGGACTGGCTCAATTTTAAGTAGAATTGCATGGTACCAGAAGGCCTCACAATATAATTAGCAAAGGCTGAGAACAACAGACACAGACACAGACACAGACACGTGTTTCATCTTCATTTGGGCTCATCAGTGTGTCATATCTGTGCCTCAGCCCAGGGAGAGATAGACAGCCACCCTACAGGGGATCTTATTGGTTTGGGTGATGAGCAGCCCAAAGTAGATAGAGAAGAGTATAGCAAAAAAAAAAAAAACAGAGCAAATGCACTGGGGCAAGGGTTATCACGGAGAATTTATTTATTTATTGAGTCTTGGATTACAACACCTTTGAGCAATACAACTTATTTACAAAGGTCCCACGTCAGTAGTACAAAAACAAAACAAGGTAAGCAATAGATAAGTAAACGGCAGATAATAATATAACTAAAAAAAATAATACATCAAAAGCAATCAAAATAGCACTGAATGTTGCTCAGTATAACAGTAGAGTGGGCTAGAAGAAAGGGCAGCCTGGGAGGCCTTGTCAAAATCTAGGCGAGAAAGTAATGGGGTGTAAGGTGGGGGATGGGAGAAACAAGAGGGAGAAGGAGATGAGTTGCACAGGAGGTGGAGAGGGAAGGAACGGAGGTGCAAAGGAGGTAATGGGGATAGAGAGATGAGAGGATGGGGAGGTGGAAGGAGGGAAATGGGGTGAGTGCAGAGAGAAGAGGGGAGTGTTGGTGAAGCGAGGGGGAGGAAGAACAAATTAATAGTGTAAGGAGAAGAGGTGGTGTTTAGTCAGGAGAGGGGGAAGCCTAGCAGACCTTGTCAAAAACCCAAGAGAGAGAAAGTAATATGGGTGGGAAAGAGGTAAGAGAGAGAAACGTAAGGAGAAGGAGGGATAGAAGTTGCAAAAGAGGTAGCATGATAAGAGAATGGGTGGCGGTGGAAGAGGGAAAGTGAGGAGGAGCAAGGGAAGAACTTGAAGATGCGTGAGCGGGGAAGAAGCAGGGGTGAGGGATGAAGGGGAAAAGGCTCAAGGGTAGGATCGAAATGAAGTGCCAAGAGTTAAAAGTGCCGAAAGGTATAAGTACAATGATAAAATAAGCAGAAGGCTGCTAAGGGCAGCAGTCACATATACTGTTTGCTAATAGATGTTGTCAGAGTTTGTATTTGAAAGGGCCAAGTCTTGACTCAGCAGAGAGGTCCCTACCCGGAAGTTAAGCCAGAGGGGGGCTCTGTAAGCAAAAGCCCTCTGACCTAAGCCAGCATCTGGGAACAGTAAAGACCCGAATTGCCAGGGTGTGTGTATGTTGGGTACTGTGGCAAGGGCTAAGGAGCTGTTGGACCCCAGGGAGTAACACACCAAGGTGTGCCTTCTTGGCAAGTAAGCAGGTTTGATATTGGATCCAGCTGAATAATTGAAGCCACCCAGTCTGAGCATGTAGGACACATGTGTGTGTGAGACGGGCAGCCCCAGTAAGGAGTCTGCATGCTTTATTAAGAGCAACAGTGATCCTGTGAAGGGATGCAGCAGAGATAGAGCCATAAATAACCAGTCCATAATTGATGATGGTAATGACACAGCTGAAAATTGCTATTCTTAGTGCCTTGAGAGTGAGGCTATGCTTGTGCCTGTGGAGTAGGCCAATCCTTATGTTGACAGCTCGAGCTACGTTATCAATATGTTGCGAGTAGGTGAGTGAGCTAGCAACAGTGACCCCTAGATATTTGAAGGAGTGGATCTGTTCAAGTGGGGTGTCAATTCAGTTTGTGATGAACAAGGGTTTGGACTTATGTTTCATATGGGCATTGTTGAAAAGCATCACAGCATACAGCCAAATTTTAAAGAAAACACAAACTGCACGTACCCCAGTAATACAAAGCATCATGGGAAGCATATGCAAGTGCTCATGAATTAATGTGGACTGGCCCAACTTTAAGCAGAATTGCATGGTGCCAGAGTCAATAGGGATGGAGGTAAGGAATTTGGGGTAAAAATATAGAAAATTACCAAAGTTACTAGCCTGCGTTGCGTTTTGCGAACACAAGCTTGTAAGTTTGATAATATTCAATATTTTTACCCCAAATTTTCAACATAGCCATTTCTTTACAGCACCTCATAATTGTGATAGCTGTCATTTTTTTAACTCCTGCCCAAAATATGTTTTTGCATCCCCAGTGTTGATTTCATAGTCCCTGTGCCAAATCACCTTTCAGCTAGGAGCTGAATATTTGCTTTGCCTTTCTACAGGAAGCAGGATCATAACAAGGCTATGTTGAAAGTTTGGCGTAAAAATATTACAAAACAAATTTATGATCCTGTTACATTTTGCTAACACAGGCTCATAACTTTGGTAATTTTCTTAAATTTTCCCCCAGATAGAAACATAGAATTATGGCAGATAAGGACCTCTTGGTCCACCCAGTCAGCCCATTTCCCTACCTAATGGATAAGCTGCAAATCCTAGTTAACCAACAGCCTACTTCCTCCTAGCCCCCACTAGAATTGCCTTATGTCTGTCCCATGCATTCTTGAAATCCCCCACTGTTTTTGACTCCACTACCTGCTCAGGAAGGCTGTTCCATGTATCCACAACCCTCTCCATGAAAAAATACTTCCTCACATTACCTCTGAGATGTCCCCCCTCTATCTTCAAATTGTGCCCCCTTGTTTTTGTACATCTCTTTCTGAATGATGCTACCCTCTTGGACTTTGTTGATTCTCTTGAGGTACTTTTAAGTTTCTATCATGTCCCCCCCCTCTCCCTCCTCTTCTCGAGGGTATACATATTAAGCTCCTTTAATCTATCTTCGTATGTCTTCTGGTGCAGACCCTGCATCATTTTAGTTGCCCTCCTCTGGATAGCCTCCATTCTTTGTCCTTGCAGAGATGGGGTCTCCAGAACTGCACGCAGTACTCCAGATCAAGTCTCACCAACTATCTGTACAGAGGGAGAACAACTTCTTGTTTTCTGCTGGTGATGCCTCTCCCTATGCATCCCAGTATCCCGCCAGCCCTCCTTACTGCCTTCTCACATTGCTTGCCCACCTTAAGTTCATCTGATATGACTATCCCCAGGTCCCTTTCCATTTTTGTTGTTGTTAGTATCTGACCCCCCCCCACATATGTACTATTCCCCTGTTGTTTATGTTTCCCAGGTGCATTACTTTACAAACATATGAACATACAAATGTGCCAGCAGAAACAGACCACCCGGGCTATCTAAGTCTGCTTGAGTGTGCAGCCAACACTCCTAGTTTGCAGCTGCCCCACCCGCCCTTTGTCATCCCACTAGCACCCTCCACCTCCCCCACCTTCACTCTCCCCTGTTCCCTGTTCCATGCCCTCTTGAAGCTGTTCACAGATTTACATGATACTACCCATTCTGGTAGGGTGTTCCATTTTGCTACCACCCTCTCTGTGAAATAGTGTGTCCTCATTTCCTTCCTAAATCTTCCCCCCTCTATTCTTACCCTGTGCCCCCTGGTGACCCTTCCCCTCCTTAACTTAAAGACCCCATCTGCCTCATCCTTATTGATTCCCCTCAGATACTTGAATGTCTCTGTCATGTCCCCCCCATCCCTTCTATCCTCCAGGGTGTACATATGCAGGTCTCCCAGCCTTCTGTCATAGTCTCTCCTCTCGATTCCACATATCATCTTTGTTGCCCTCCTCTACACCCCCTCCAGTAGCCTGATATCACGCTTTAGGTATGGACTCCAAAACTGCACACAATACTCTAGGTGCAGCCTTACCAGTGACCTGTAGGGGGGGCAAGATCGCCTCTCTTCGCCAGAGTGAAAAAACCCTCACTATGCACCCCAGCATTTTGTTTGCTTTTGCGGTCGCTCTCCTGCACTGGGCAGTGTTGTTCATGGTCCCTGTTATCATTACCCCTCAGTCCTTCCCAGCTTAACCCCCCCCCAGCCAGTATTCTTTCCTTGGGTTCTTCGCCCCAAAGTGCATAACCTTACACTTCTTTGCATTGAACCCCAACTGCCACCTCTCTGACTACTCCTCTAGCTTGCATAGGTACCCCTGCAGCTGCTTTCATCCCTCCTCTCCATCCATCACTGCTCCGATTTTGGTGTTGTCTGTGAACAGACTTACCTTGCTCACCACCCCATGTGCAATGTCTGATATGAATGGCCCAAACAATACTGTCCCCAACATAGAGCCCTGTAGCACCCCACTCGTCACCGGCCTTGGAGTTAGTTGACAGCTCCCCTCTCACCACCACCCATTGCAGCCTACCACTCAGCCAGCTTGTAATCCAGTTTATCATTTTTGGCCCTACCCCTACACCAGTCAGCTTCCCCCCAAGCCACCCATGTGGCACCGAATCAAAGGCCTTGCTGAAGTCCAAGTAAACATCCACAGTATGACCCTTGTCCAACTCACCTGTCACCCAGTCATAATATTGTATGAGGGTGGTTTGACAAGACTTCACTGAAACAAACCCATGCTGCCTCACATCCTGGAGACCACTGTCCTCCAGGTATGACACCAGTCTTTCCTTTAGTATCATTTCCATGAGTTTGCCACTATGGAGGTGAGACCTACCGGATGATAATTACCTGGTTCATCCCTTGACCTGCTCTTGTGTAATGGTACTACATGTGGCATCCTCCAGTCCAGTGGCACACATCCTGACTCCAGTGAGGTGCTGTACAGATCTGCCAGCGGCTCTGCCATCACCTCTGCCATCTCCCTCAGCACCCTGGGGTGGATACCATCCGGCCCTGGTGCCTTGTCTACCTTCTGTGCCCTCAGTCCCTCTAGGACTCTATTTGCCTCAATTCTTCCATCTGTTGCCTCCTCTCCTCCTGTCCCCACCCTCCCAGCACATGCTGGTAGCGGTCCCCCTTTTCTTCCGTGAACACTGAGCAAAAGTACTCATTTAGTGCTTCTGCCTGCTCCTCCCCCTTTTCTGTCCACTCTCCACCCCTGTTTATCCTCACTATTGTCTCCTTGCACTTTCTTTTCTCCCTGATGTATCTGAAAAAGTCTTTCTCCCCCCCATTAATTCCCTGTGCTAATCTCAGCTCCCGCTGGGCCTTGGTTCCTCTAATTTTTCTGGTCACCTCCCTGGACCATCTTGCATATTCCTCCCTGCTCACTTCCTTCCCTGTCCTCCTAAACCTCTGGTGCGCCACTTGTTTTGCCCTCACCACCTCCACAACCTCGCTGTTCAACCAGCATGTTTTTTTTTTGCTCTGCTCCTCTTACTCTGTGCCTTGGTGCAGGCTTCTGTTGCCTCTGTAATCCCCCGTTTAATAATATCCCATTTCTGCTCCATGTCCATCTCCTGCCTTATGCCCTCCAGTTTCCCTTTCAGTAATTCCTGCATTCTCCCAATGTCCGCCCCCCTGAAGTTTACCACCCTGATTTCTCTGGCTCCCCGCTCATCGTGATATTAAACCACACCGTTTGGTGATCACTATCGGGTAGTGGGTCCTCTACCTTTATTTCCCTCACTGCCTCCACATTTAACAATACCAGATCTAAAGTGTTCTTTAGCCTAGTAGGTACAGTAACCAACTGTGTCAGCAGACCCTCCTGGATTGCATCCAGGAGCACTTGCTCCCGAGCACTGGAGATGACCGGAATGCTCCAGTCAACCCCTGGCAAGTTGAAATCCCCCACAATGACCACCTTCCCTTTTCTACATACCTTTTTGATTTGTCCCGCTAACTCCCTGTTAAGCTCCTCAGACTCGGATGGCAGCCTGTATACCACCCCAAACTTCAGTTTCCTACCCCTTGAGTCTAGGAGCTGCAGCCAGATTGCCTCTGTTCTCCTTTCTTCTCCTTCGTCCCTTGTGCATTTGATCCCATCCCTCACATATATAATTTGTATCCTGGGATTGCCATGTCCCAGTCCTGGTGCTCAGTTGTCCACATTTCTGTGACAGCTGCAATATCCACCCTCCACGGTCCTAAGAGTGACTGTAGCTCAGCAGATTTGTTTCCTAGGCTTCTTGCATTCAGTGAGACCACACTCCATAATACCCAGTCCTTTCACTTTACACTAGTTCTTTGCACTTCTTTGCATTGAATCTAAGCTGCCATACATTTGACCATTCCTCCAACCTTGCCAAGTCCCTTTGCATCCTTTCCACTCTACCATTTGTATCAACCCTGTTGCAGATCTTTCTGTCGTCTGCAAAGAGACATACTTTTCCTTCCATTCCCTCTGCAATGTCACTTAGACATTAAAGAGGACCGGTCCCAGTACTGAACCCTGCGGTACCCCACTAGTAACCCCCCTTTCTTCAGTGTGAACTCAGTTTACTATTACCCTCTGCGTCCTGTTCAGCCAATTTTTTTACCCAGACTACCACTTTGGGACACACTCCAAGGCTAGCTAACTTGTATATTAATCTTTTGTGTGGGACTGTGTCAAATGCCTTGCTAAAGTCTAGGTAGGCCATGTCCACAGCCCCTCCCTGATCTACTACTTTGGTCACCCAGTCAAAAAAATCTATTAGATTCGTCTGACATGACCTTCTTGCTGTGAATCCATGCTGCCTTGGGTCCCGTGCCTCACTGGCCTCTAGGAATTCAACAATTCTTTCTTTCAGAAGTGATTCCATCATTCCCCTACCACTGAGGTCAAACTAACAGGTCTGTAGTTTTCTGCCTCTGTCTTGCTCCCACTTTTGTGAATGGGAATCACATCCACCCTCCCCCAGTCCTTAGGTGCCACACCATCCTCCCATGATTTGTTAAAAAGGGTAGTCAGTGGTGTCACTAGTTCTACCCTTAGTTCCTTTAGAATTCTTGGGTGAATCCCATCAGGCCCCATTGCTTTGTCCACCTTCAGTTTTAAGAGTTCTTTCAGAACCCCTTCTGTGAATGGACTGGTTTCTACCTCCTATCCAGAGTGCTTCTATTCTTTGATTTAGGTACTCCCTCCTCTTCTTCTTTCGTGTATACTGAGCAGAAGTATTTGTTCAGTATCCCTGCTTTTTCACAGTCCCCCTCTGCCCACCCTCCCTTCCCTTTATTAAGCCTCACTATCCCTCCCTTGGTCTTTCTTCGCTCCCTAATGTACCTATAAAAGGTTGTATCCCCCTTCTTAACTGAGTTGGCTATCTTTTCCTCAGTTTGGGCCTTTGCTATTCTGACTGCCTTTCCCTCTTCCTTCTGCTTTAACTGGTTGAGTTCTCTGTCCTGCTCCTTTTGTGTTTCCTTATACTTCCTGAATATTACCTTTTTCTCCTTAACCTTCCCCGCCACCTCTTTTGAGAACCATAGTGTTTTTTTTTCCTTCGTTTAGTTTTATTTGCTTTACATAAAGACTTGTTGCCTCTGTGATGGCTAATTTGATTTTTTCCCATTGTTCCTCCACCCCTCCTTCTTGCCCATTTGCTAGTGCTTTTCTGTGGCACTCTTCCATTTTGCCAAAGTAAGCCCTCCTAAAGTCCAATACTCTTGCTTTTGTATGGCTTGACTCTTTGGCTGTGTTTATCGTGAACCACACTGTTTGGTGGTCACTTGTTCCCAGGTGACTACCCACTTCTAAATCCGAGATCCTTTTTCCATCCCCATTTGACAGTACCAGGTCTAAGATTGCTCCTTCCCAAGTGGGTTCCACCACTAGCTGTCTGAGGCATGCCCTTTGTAGGGCATTGAGAATAGCCCTGCTCTTTGGATGTGGCTGCAGCAAAGGTGCTCCAGTTAATGTCATGCATATTCAGGTCCCCCATCAACAATATGTCCCCTTTTTCTGCCATTCTAAGGATACCTTCTATCATTTCCTTGTCCATTGCCTTCCCCTGAGATGGGGTCTGTATACAACTCCCGTGCAGATTGTGGTGCCAAATCTCGTCTCCAGGGTGATCCACAGTGCCTCCTCTACTCCCTGTTTATCCTTTAGTTCCATTGCTTTGATCCCTTCCCTTGCATAGAAAGCTACTTCTCCTCCTCCTTTACCCTTCCCGTCCCTCTGTAGCTTGCGTATCCTGGTATGTTGATATCCCAGTTGTGGTTCTCAGTGTACCATGTTTCTGTGACTGCCACGATATCCAGGTGTCCCTCTTTTATCAAGGCCACTAGTTCAGGGAGCTTGTTACAGACTACGGGCATTGATACTCATCACCCTCCATTTTTTGATGGCCTTACCCCTTTTAGCCCCATCCCTCTCCTTACTGCCTTTTTCTGCATTTACTCCTGTCCTGCTCCCTACTGATTTCTCTACCTTGGTGTTTACCTCTCCAACTACTGTGTTTTTTTGGGGGAGGCTGGGTTTTCCCTGCTCCTTTTCAGTGCCTCCCCCCTTGGCTAGTTTAAATGCTTGCCAATGAAGCATTTAAACCTATCACCTTGGATCCTGGTTCCTCTCCTGGACAGATGCAGATCATCACGCCAGTATAGGCCTGCATCCCTCCAGGTGGACCCCCAGTCCCCAATGATGCCAAGACCCTGACCTCTGCACCAGTTTTTCAACCATTCATCGACTCCCATGGTGCACAGTACCCTAGCATCACACTTGCCATAGACAGGCAGCACTTCAGAGAAGGTTACCATATGTGCTACTTGTCTAAGGCCCCTCCCCAACTCTTCAAACTCCTCTTGCACTGCTCTGACCAGATTCCCAGCCAGGTCATTTGTCCCTAAGTGGACAATGACATCCAGCTGCCTCCCTCAAGCAGCTGCTCCTGCGATCCTGAGGATTTGCTCCTTGTCCCTCCAAGCTGTGGCACCAGGTAGGCACCTTACCTCCCTCTCCTCTTCCTCCCCCAGTTCTACCCCCCAATGATTGAGTCCCCCACCAGGAGTTGTTTCCTTCCCCTGTGGGGTCCCATGCCACCCTCCTGTGGGTCTCCTTTGTGGAGGTTCCCAGCATCCTCCTTGGTCTCCACTGCAGGTGCCTCAATAGAGGAACCACTCTTTGCGAGAACAGCATATGATTTGTGGAGAGGTACAACTGGAGGAATGCACCTCTGTTCCACCACTCTCTCCCTCCCTGAGCCCACCGTGGTCCAACCTCTCCTCTTTCTTTGTAACCTCTGAGGTAGCGACGGTGGCTCTGGTGGTCCCTCGGTGGGGGAGGAGGTTTCACGAATCCTAGCCAAGTCAACCTGGAGACAAACAACCTCCTCCATCAGACCAGAGAAGTGTCTACAAATAGGGCAACATCACAGCCTCCAGAATGTCTCCCGGAAGACTGCCGCCCCACAGCCATTACACTGCACCACTCCCATCGTATCTTATTTTGTGGCCCCTCTATTGTTGCTTTGTATGTTTACTCTCTCCTCCCTGTTTTTGTTTTTTTTCTGCTACTACCTATGTGCCCTTACAGCTCTTCTTCTTCCAGTTCTGAGTCAGGAACTTCCTGTATTCTTCTGTTGTCTTCTTCCTCTTTGCTCAGAGTCAGGCCTCCAGCAGCCAGGGGGAGAGGGAGAGCTAGAGCTACTCTTTTCCTTTAGGAATGATGACACCTATGTGTCTCAGTGATCCTTCCCTTCCTACTGCCAAACAGGAAGTTCTTGTTAGTCAAATCCAGTGCCTATAAAAGTAGAACTGGCTAAGGGTGGGAGGGTGGAGGGGAGGGAAGGAGGGTAGTTAGTAAAAAAAAGTTCTAACTTTGTAGTCAGCTGCTCCTTGCTCTAAAAGCAAGATTTCTGTCTGTCAAAGCTGGCACTAGGGAACTGTAATTGGAGACACCTGCTTTTTTTTTAAACTTTTTATTTATTTCTCATTGTTAGACAGAACAAATCATTACATTTACCCATTATAGGTTCCTTAACAGGTATGAAGTACAGAGGTTAAATTGATTACTTTAGAGATGTAAGTCTGGTACTTAATAATATCCTTGTTTTCCCAGGAGCGGTAAACTTTCTCAACAGCAAAGTCCAGATCAGTGACTCCAAAGGATGGTACAGCATTGCCCCCCAGAAATGTCCTATCAAGTCCGAGCCCACCAAGGGGCCCTATCCTCTCTTACCTGGGAATAGTGTTGCAACAACATTTACTGTACTTCCAAACAGTATTTAACCTTCAGTAAAAAGGGCTATATTGTGAACATTAATTAAATAAATTATCACTTATAAGAACTTAATCTGTGCAATGCCTGGTCATTACAAATTAATCCTTAGTTTCCATAGGTATCCAACCCCAACCTGTGGGCCATCTTAATCACCTAGCAAAAGGCCCACTGCCGGTTACTTTCCTGAGAGACCTCGGGGGTCCCTTTTATCCATGGGGGGGACTTCTTGCCAACCATGGCGTCCAGTCTGATAAAAACCTTTCTAGGTGAAAGTGGATCGAAGCAGTCAGTCTCTCCATCTCCACCAACTCCTCAACCTTCCTAACATAGAAACATAGAATTTGATGGTAGATAAGGACTACTTGGTCCACCCAGTCTGCCCTTTTCCCTACCTGATGGATAAGCTGCAGATTCTAGTTAACAGCTTACTTCCTCCTGCCCCCCCACTAGAATTGCCTTGTGCCTGTCCCATGCATTCTTAAATTCTCCCACTGTTCCTGATTCCACAACCTCCTCAGGAAGGATGTTTCATGCATCCACAACTCTGTGAAAAAGTACTTTCTAACATTACCTCTGAGCCGTCCCCCCTCTATCTTCAAATTGTGCCCCCTTGTTCTTGCACATCTCTTCTTCTGAAAGATACTAGCCTCTTGTACCTTGCTAATTCCCTTCAGATACTTGAAAGTTTCTATCTTGTCCCCCCTCTCCCTCCTTTCCTCAAGGGTATACATATTAAGCTGCTTTAGTCTCTCCTTGTATGTCTTCTGGTGCAGACTTTGCATCATTATCCTCTGAACAGCCTCCGTTCTGTCCATGTCTTTGCGGAGATGGGGTCTCCAGAATTGCATGCAGTACTCCAGATGGGTCTCACTAACTGTCTGTAGAGAGGGATAACAACTTCCTGTTTTCTACTGTTGATGCCTCTTCCTATGCATACCAGTATCCCCCCAGCCCTCCTTACTGCCTTCTCACATTGCTTGCCCACCTTTAGGTCATCTGATATAATTACTCCTAGGTCTCTTTCGATTTTTGTTATTAACTCATCCCCCATTGTGTACTCTTCCCCTGAGTTTTTGTTTCCCAGATGCATTACCTTGCATTTCTTTGCATCGAATCTAAGCTGCCATGTATTTGACCATTCCTTCAACCTCGCCAAGTCCCTTTTCATTCTTTCCACCCCACCTTGTGTATCAACCCTGTTGCAGATCTTTGTGTCATCTGCAAAGAAGCATATCTTTCCTTCCAGGTGCTCTCCAATGTCACTTTGATATCTTTATAAGAGGACCGGTCCAAGTATGAACCCTGCGGTACCCAGCTAGTTACCCTCCTTTCTTCACTGTGGACTCTGTTTACTATTACCTTTTGCATGCTGTTGTCCAGCCAGTTTTTTATCCAGGCTACCACCTTGGGACCCACTCCAAGGCTGGCTAACTTGTATACTAATCTTTTATGTGAGACTGTATCCAATGCCTTGTTAAAATGTAGGTAGGCCATTTCCACAGCCCCTCCCTGGTCTACTACTTTGGTCACCCAGTCAAAGAAATCTATTAGGTTCGTCTGACATGACCTTCCTGCTGTGAAACCATGCTGCCTTGGGTCCTGTGCCCCACTGGCCTCTAGGTACTCAACAATTCTTTCCTTCAGAAGTGATTCCATCATTTTCCCTACCACTGAAGTCAAACTAACTGGCCTGTAGTTTCCTGCCTCAACCCTGCTCCCACTTTTGTGAAGTGGAATCACGTTTGCCCTCCTCCAGTCGTCAGATACCACTCCATCCTCCCATGATTTGTTGAAGAGAGTAGTCAGTGGTGTTGCTAGTTCCACCTTTAGCTGTTTTAGTATTCTTGGGTGAATCCCATCAGGCCCCATTGCTTTGTCCGCTCTCAGTTTCAAGAGTTCTTTCAAAACCCTTTCTTCTGTGAATGAACTGGTATCAACCACCCTATTCAGAGTGTCTCCCTTGTTTGGTTTAGGCACCTCCCCCTCCTCATCTGTTGTGAATACTGAGCTGAAATATTCGTTCAGTATCCCTGCTTTTTCACTGTCACCCTCTGCCCACATTCCCTCCCCTTTATTAAGTCTCTGTATCCCCCCTTGGTCTTTCTTTGCTCCCTAATGTACCTATAAAAAGTTTTATCCTTCTTAACAGAGTTGGCTATCTTTTCCTCAGTTTGTGCCTTTGTTATTCTGACTGCCTTCCCTGCCTCTTTCTGCTTTAACTGATAAAGTTCTCTATCCTGCTCCTTCTGTGTTTTCTTATATTTCCTGAATGCTATCCTTTTCTCCTTAACCATCTCTGCCACCTCTTTTGAGAACCATAGTGTTTTTTTCCTTCGTTTTGTTTTATTGATTTGCTTCCCACAAAGGCTTGTTGCCTCTGTGATGGCTGTTTTGATTATTCCCCATTATTCCTCCACCCCTTCTTCTTGCCCATTTGCTATTGCTTTTCTAAGGAACTCTCTCATTTTCCCAAATCATTGGGACAGGGTCGGTGGGTCCGGGGAGAGCCATTTAATAATAATGCACTTAAGTGCAGCCACTCTGAAAATATGAAAAAGTTTATTCCTCCCCCAGCCCCAGACAACACTCCACCCACACCCAAGACCAAAGCCTGAAAGGTGCAAGGATAAGGGGATCCCAAAATGACCTGAATCTGCACATGTACTTGTTGCCAAAATGACTTCAGTACCAGGCATCCCCAAAATATATGATGGTGTCTACCTTTGAGAGTACATTGTCTCCAACAATGGTCAGAGCTGGAGGGACCAAAATGCCTCACCACCAATTAACTTTTCCTCTTCTGACTTAAACCCCGTTTCCCTAACACAGAAAACCAGTCTTTTTTTTTACCCTAAATGAGACCCCCCACTTCTAATAAAGTATCTGTTTTCTTAATCCTAACAGGCACTGACTCCTGCTGACATAGAAGTGTTCTGTTATTGAAAAAAGTTCTAGTTCCTCACCTGCAGTCCTATTGACTCTGGCCAGAGTTTGTTTCCTTCACCACCACGACTACTTCCCAAGAGTATCATAACAGTCTCTTTTTCCTTTTTCTTTTGCTCACTTCATTAGCACAGAGGCTGGTTGCCTTATTTATGCCCTTCCTTATTTTTCCTCTTTGCTCCTCTACCCCTCCCTGGCAATCCCCCCACCCCTCAACTAGGACATTTCCAAGGCAGTCTCCCATTTCTTAACAATCCACCTTCTTAAAGTCCAGGACCCTTGTCCTTGTGTGGTTTTCTTCTTCTCCATATTGCTAAACTTCCCAACATGTCCTTCTCATCTGGGATAGTGCCTATGCTATGGAAATCCTCAGTTGTCATCCCACTTCATAAAAAGGGAAATAAAACATCTGACTTGATACCCATCACCCGATCTTACTTCATTCTGCTCTTGCAAACCTACAAAAAAAAAAGTGTATCGGCAGCTACTGGACCACTTGCAGCAATATGATTTTACTTGTGCTGAACAGCTTGGTTTTCGCAAAGGGCACAAAATCAACACTGCTCTAATAGAATTCACCAATGCCATTTACCATGCCATGGACAAAGGCCTCGTAACAGGTGCAGTGTCCATGGACTTGACCCAAAGCCTTTAATCTGGTTGACCACAGGAACATAATAAATCGTCTTGATGCTGTCGGCCCAGGGCCACCAACACTTGCCTGGTTCAGAAACTACTTAATAGACAGAACTAAGGCTGTCAGGATTGGAGACACGCTTTCAGGAGTTATCACAAGCAGCGTACCACAAAGTTCTGTTCTCAGCCTCCTCTTGTTTACCTGTTTCATAGATAATTTGCCCACAGTCTGCAAACCTGTACGGACCCTTCTATACAAGTATGACGCAGTTCTCTTTACACATAGTAACAGCATTAATGCCATTAACCTTTCACTCAGTTCCTGCCTAGCTAGGCTTCAAAACTGGTTTGTAATGGAAAATATGGTGCTCAAGCTTCCCAAGACACAGTCCATGCTATTTGGGACTAGGAACAGAATAAACAAGGTATCCTTCAGTTTCCGTGTCCTTACCAGCAACGGTACACTCCTAGCTAAGACACCATCTTTCAAGTACCCTGGGATTCATCTTGACTCTATGTTATCCTTCAAATCCCATCACCTACACACCACCTCTCTCTTATATCAAAAGCTAGGTGCTCTTTACTGTGTTTGACATTTCTTAACTCCTGAGGCCAGAACCCGTATTGCATTGGCAAACCTAGTCCCATCATTAGATTATGGATCAGTTGTAATCGATACTGCCAGTAAATCCACACTACAGCAAAAACACACTCTAAACTACAATATATGTAAATTTGTCTTAGGTTGCAGGTCCAGTGTTCACCACTGTACAGCTCTCAGATCCCTTAATTGGTTCTCCCCGACATCAAATCCAATCTAGCTATTGTAACACTGGTGTAACCCCCCTACAAATGGGGCTTCCTAAAAGCCTTCTAGGAGCTGCTTAAGTGTTCCCCCTGGTGGTTGGCGTTCAGCGCTTAAGCCATTTGAAATGGCTCGGTGAGTGCTTGTAGCGCCTTCACGTACTGTCTCTTTAAGAGCCGTCTGCTTGCAGACATAATCATTGTTTATGAGGGGGACTGTGTGTTTCCCTGCTCGAGTCCCGCTTGAGTTATAATGTAATTGCCCCTCTTTGCGGTTGCTGAAAGCACAAGAGGAGCCCCCCCCCCTCGAAAGATGTAACTATTTGCCTGCAATCATTTAGAGTAATAGTAAAAATTCAGTTTTGTTTAACCTGCCTTTGTTGCAGCTGGGACTCTGTGTGCTGTGCCTCTCCATTTTGGATCAGGACAGTTCAAGCTCCTAAGTGACAGGTTTAAAGGCTTCCTTGGCAAGCTTTTAAACAAGCCATGGGGGAGGTGCTGATAAGAGGCAGGAAATTTCAAGCCTCCCCCTACCAAAACATGTCAGGTAGTAAGGTAAACACTGAGGTACAGTGTTCAACAGAGGGCAGGACAGGGGTAAATGGAAAAAAAGATAAGGCCAGTAAGAGCAGGTATGGGGGGGGGAAGGATAAAGCCAACATTAAATGTAGGGCAATGAGTACCAATGCCCATAGTCTGGGAAACCAGCTTCCTGAGCTAGTATATTTGATGGAAGATGAACAATTGGATATTGTGGCAGTCATGGAAACATGGTACACAGAGAACCATGACTGGGATGTCAACATACTGGGGTACACAGTCTACAGAAGGGACAGGGAAGGAAAAAGAGGAGGTGGAGTAGCTCTATACATAAGGGAAGGGATCAAAGCTACAAAACTAAAAGTAAAGGGGGAGGACAAGAGGCACTCTGGGCCACCTTGGAGACAGGGAATGGCATCACAATTCGCACAGGGGTTGTATACAGACCCCCATCTCAAGGGGACTAAATGGACAAGAAAATGATAGAGGACATTCTCAAAATGGCTGAAAAAGGGGAGATACTGTTGATGGGGGACCTGAAAATACCAGATGTTAACTGGATGACGTACTGCAGCCACATCCAAGAGCAGGGTCATTCTCGATGCCATGCAGGGGGCAGGCCTTAGACAGCTAGTGTTGGAACCCACTCAGGAGGGAGCAATACTAGACCTGGTACTCTCAAATGGAGAGAGGATCACAAATTTAGAAGTCAGTAGACATTTGGGAACAAGCGACTACTGCACAGTGTGCTTCACAATAAGCACAACCATGGAGACAAGCCATACAAAAACAAGGATACCGGACTTTAGAAGGGCTGACTTTGGCAAAATGGGTGAATACCCGAGGAATACACTAGCAAATGACCAAAAAAGAAAGGTGGAAGAACAATGGAGAAAAATCAAAACTGCCATCATAGAGGCAACAAGCCTTTGTGTGAAACAAATAAAGAAAACAAAGCGGAGTAAAAAAACACTATGGTTCTCAAAAGAGGTGGCAGGGAAGGTTAAGGAGAAAAAGGCTGCATTCAAAAAGTATAAGGAATCACAGAAGGAGCACGACAGGGAACTGTATCAAAGCAGAAAGAAGTGGGGAAGGCAGTCAGACTAGCAAAGGCCCAAACCGAGGAAAAAATAGCCAACTCAGTTAAGAAGGGGGATAAAACCTTTTATAGGTACATTAGGGAGCACAGAAAGGTTAAGGGAGGGATAGTGAAGATTAATAAAGGAGAGGGGAGGTGGGCAGAGGGAGACAGTGAAAAAGCAGAGATACTGAATGAATACTTTTGCTCAGTATTCACAAAAGAAGATGAGGAGGAGTTACCTAAACCAGACAATAGAAGCACTCTGGGTAGGGGGGTTGACACCAGTCCATTCACAGAAGAAAGAGTCCTGAAAGAACTCCTAAAACAAAGCAATGAGGCCTGACGGGATTCACCCCAGAATCTTAAAAAAACTAAGGGAGGACCTAGTGACACCACTGACCACGCTTTTTAACAAATCATGGCAGGCTGGGGCGGTACCTGAGGACTGGAGGAGGGCAGATGTGATTCCCCTTCACAAAAGTGGGAGCAAGGCAGAAGCAGGCAACTACAGACCTGTAAGTTTGACCTCAGTGGTAGGGAAAATGATGGAATCACTTCTGAAAGAAAGAATTGTTGAGTACCTAGAGGCCAGCGGGGCACAGGGCCCAAAGCAGCATGGATTTACAGCAGGAAGGTCATGTCAGATGAATCTAATTGATTTCTTTGACTGGGTGACCAAAGTAATAGACCAGGAAGGGGCTGTGGAAATGGCCTACCTAGACTTTAGCAAGGCATTTGACACAGTCCCGCACAAAAGATTAATAATCAAAAGTTAGCCAGCCTGGGAGTGGGTCCCAGGGTGGTAGCCTGGGTAGCAAACTGGCTGCACAACAGGACACAGAAGGTAATAGTGAATGGAACACATTCCGAAGAAAGGGGGGTTACTAGTGGAGTACCTCAGGGCTTAGTACTGGGTCCAGTCCTCTTTAACATCTTTATAGGTGACATTGCAGAGGGTCTGGAGGGAAAGGTATGCCTCTTTGCAGATGACACAAAGATCTGTAACAGAGTTGATACACAAGAGGGGTAGAAAAGATGAGAAGGGACTTGGCAAGGTTGGAGGAATGGTCAGACATATGGCAACTTAGATTCGTGCAAAGAAGTGCAAGTAATGCACCTGGGAAACAAAACCCAGGAGAAGAGTACACAATAGCAGGGAGGTACTAACAACAGCAAAATGGAAAGGGACCTGGGGGTAGTCATATCAGATGACCTAAAGGTGGGTAAGCAATGTGAAAAGTTGGTAAGGAGAGCCAGGGGATGCTGGGATGCATAGGAAGGGCATCACAAGTAGAAAAGGGGAAGTGGTTATCCCTCTATACAGACAGTTGGTGAGACCCCATCTGGAGTACTGTGTGCAGTTTTGGAGACCTCATCTATGCAAGGACATGGACAGGATGGAAGCAGTCCAGAGGAGGGCAACTAAAATGGTGCAGGGTCTGCAGCAGAAACCATATGAAGAGAGACTGAGAGAGCTTAATATGAATACTTTTGATGAAAGGAGGGACGGGGGGACATGAAAGAAACGTTCAAGTACCTCAAGGGAATCAACAAAGTCCAGGAGGGTAGCATCTTTCAGAAAAAGATGTGTAAGAACAAGGGGGAACAATTTAAAGATAGAGAGCGGCTCAGGGGTAATGTGAGAATTTTTTTTCATGGAGAGTGATGGATACATGGAACAGCCTTCCAGAGGAGGTCGTTGGGTCTAAAACAGTGGGGGAATTCAAACATGCATGGGACAGACACAAGGCAATTATAGTGGGGGGTTGCAGGAAGTAGGCTGTTGGTTAACTAGAATCTGCAGCTTATCCAGTAGTTAGTGAAATGGGCAGACTGTGTGAGCCAAGTGGTCCTTATCTGCTGTCAAAGTCTGTGTTTCTATGAATGTTATTAGCAGCTGTTACTTTTCTGAAACCTTTACTTTGGACTTTATTTTCCGAATCAGTGTAAAATGTTACATCCAAAAAGTTAAGTTCAATTTCATTAATTTCATAAGTGAACTTTAGTCCAAATTCATTGGAACTAATATATCTTATTAATTCCTCATTCCTCAGTGGTTCCATCCCATATACACAGTATATCGTCTATATAACAATACTAGCAAATAATATGGTCAAAAAATGTATTTCTGTTAACATCATAGATCTGTGCTTCCTCCCATTGGCCCATATAGATATTAACATAAGATGGCGCAAATGCTGCCTCCATGGCTGTACCACACACCTGTAAATAAAAATCCCTATCAAAAGGAAAATATTTTTTTGTTAAAGCAAATTTAAAACCTTCTAATATAAAAGGGGTGGGGAGGTCTTTTTCAAACAACAAATTTTTTTCAGTTGCCTTGATCCTTTTTTCATGTGAGATACAGGCATACAAGTTGGCAACATCAATACTTGCCCACCTATATCTATTCCCATTTAACTTCTCTTATTTTATTAAAAAGGGAAGCCAAAGCCATGTGCTCTGCAGCAGTTTTGCAACCATTCATTAAACTGCATGGTGTGCAGTACCCTAGCCTCACTCCTGCCATGGACTGGTAGCACCTCTGAGAAGGTTACCGTGCTTGCTACCCGTCTGAGGCCCCTTCCCAACTCCACAAATTCATTCCATTGCACTGCACTGATCCCATACCTAGCTAGATCATTTGTCCCAAGGTGGACTATGATATCTAGTTCCCTCTCCTGTGATGCTGCTTCTGCAATCCTGAGGATTCACTTCCTGTCCCTCCAAGCCATGGCACCAGGCAGGCACCTTGCTTCCTTCTCCTCTCCCTTTCCCAGTTTTACCCCCCTAACAATTGAGTCCCCTATCAGAAGCTGTTTCCTTCCCCTGTGGTGTCCTTTGCCACCCTTTTGTGGGTCTCCCTTGTGGATGTCCTCAGCATTCTTCTTGGTCTACACTGAGGGTGCCTTCATAGAGGAACCTTGCTCTGCCAGAATGGCATATGATTTGTGTAGAGATACAACTAGGGGGCTTCGCCTCTGGTCCACCACCCGCACCCTCCCAGAACCTACTGTGGTCCAACTGCTCTTCATACTTGGCAACCTCTGAGGCAGTGGTTGTGACAGTGGTACTCTTTGGAAGGGCCCTAAATTCTTACATACTGTGGCACAGCTCTACAGGGCCCCAAAGGCACTGGTCAGGGTGAATGGCATGAGCTCGCCCCTTTTTTCCATTGTCCAGAGGCACTAGACAGGGATGCCTGCTCTCCCCACTCCTATTTGCCTTAAGCCAGTAGCCCCTGGCGATTAAAGTAAGGAATGAACCAGGAATTGTAGGCATAATGGCAGGAGGTCTCGAACAAAAACTTTCACTCTATGCAGATTTATTTATTTTTTTTTTATTTTTTTTTGTTGACTGGGTAAGTGCACTAGACAAATCCTGCCTATTTTCAGGCACGACCCGGGGGAGGGGGATACAGATGAATGCCAACTGACCTTGAACCAGATTAAGCTTAAGATTAAGATGACTATTTTTTATATAGCTTCTCCGATGCACTCAGTTCCGCTTCTCTGTACAACCTTCCAAAAATTTTGGAGAACTAGCCAGAATACAAAATACAATACAAAATTAACTATAATAAGTTAGAGTCCATAATCCTGAGTGGCCGGCCACCCCTGAAATTTGAAGAAAAATTTCCATTTAGCTGGCCCCCGAATGGCAGATTTCATTATTTGGGAGTCCAAATGACCCGGATTTAGCTAAACTATTCTCTCTAAACTATGAAAGACTGTGGGAAACTATTGAGGGAGACCTTGTTACCTTGAGGCACTTGTTACCACTCTCACTAGCGGGAAGAATCTCGACGGTCAAAATGAACATATTGCCCCGCCTTCTCTTCCTATTTCAGTGCCTTCCATTAAAAATTCCCATAACATTTTGGAACAAGCTTAATCGAGGAATCCATAAATTTGTATGGCAACATAAGAAGCCCAGGATAGCCAGGTAAATATTGTGTTCCCCCAGAGAAAAGGGAGGCCTGGCACTATCCAACTTCAAATATTACTATTTGGCAGCACAGACGGGGCCATTTCTAACATGGGCTAAACAGAGGGTACAATCACGGTAGTACGAGATAGAGAACGAATTACCAGAAGGGAAACCCCTCTATACCCTAGCAATGTCCTCCCTAACCCCGGAATATATTAAAGAAATTAGGAACCGATGGGTGAGACATGGTTTACACATGCTATTTAAAGTTAAGAAACTGCTGGGTACTCCTGAGGGGATAGGTCCACTGTCACTAATCAGATATGAACCAGAGTTTTTCCCCCTATGATGGACCTAGGCTTTGCTATATGGGCCATAAACAGTATCACCAGGTTAACACAGTTTGCTGAGCAGGCATGCTATATTTCCTTCCAAAGAGCAAAAGATAAATTTAGTTGGTCAAACTCAGAATTTCTTCATTTTATGCACTTGAAACACTTCATGCACTCCCCAGGGCACCTGGCAAAGCTGACCAGGCCATACTCGGGTTGGGAGAATTTCCTATGTGGTTTTGTGACAGTGGTGGCCAGGGCCCGGCACATCTCAGGATTATATAAATTAATCCTAGAGACCAAAGGGGATGTGACACAGAGAAACAGGGAGACTTGGGAAAGGGAAGCAGGCATAATTTCAAATCAGGATTGGCAACTTAGAATGAAACTTGGTTGGAAAGTTACAGCATCTCCCTACTGGAGAGAATTCTGGTGGAAAGTACTTACCAGATTTTTTTCTAGTACCAACAGTTACACAACACTACTCCACAAGTGGAGTAAAATGCTGGGGGAAATATGGTGGACTGGGAAATCACTAGCACATATTTGGGAATTGCCCTCTTGCTACCTATTGGAGCTCTGTGCAGCGGGCCACACAGGAAGTATCAGGGTTCTTGTGCTGATCAAATTTGAGGAGTGGATATTGGGTATCCCTACTGTGATAAGATTGAAGAGATATACCCATAAGACCCTGCTAACTGTCCTAGCTGTTAGTTTGAAATGTATTACCACCAAATGGCTAGGCCCGGCCCCCCAACCCTGTCATAATGGACCAAAAGGGTCAAGAAAGTGGTAGCCAAGGAATCGCCTACAGCTAAACTAAGACTGCAACATGATAGGCATGTCTAGTGTTGGCTGGGTTGGGAGACCTGGCTATCGCAGATACTCCAGTAGCCTTGGGGGATGGGAAGGTAAAGATAGTAGTCAGGAAACAAGAGCCTGAGGTATTATCCTGATATACACCATAGGAACCAGCCCACTGTCACTGCCACATAGATAAATCATAAACTACCTATTATACTCTTGGAATTAAACATTAAGGAATAAAGGATAGCAAAAGCACGCAGTAACTTGGTTGGGGCACTGTTAAAAGCCCCTTTAATTAAATGTTCTCTTCTTTTCATAGTTTTTAACATAGATACCACTCCTCTCCTTATTAGATGTATATTATTTAACATGTATAACATACTAAGGAGTTGACAAACCTGATGAGAGGGGGTAAATGTTTAGTAAAATACATCATTACAGTACACTATTTTCTTTTAAATTATGGAATGTATAATACCATTGACTCTGTGCTGTCTTGATATGCTGATAACACAAGATATGATGTATATGTGGTAAGCAGATGTGAAATAAAGCTGAGTTAAAAAAAAAAGTGCTTTTCAAAATACCAAAGCGCTTGTACGTAAATATTAAAACCGATCAGCAATATCTAATAATTAAAAATAACAGTAATATTAATAATGACAGGCAGCTAAATTTAAGAAGCATCAGGA
This sequence comes from Neoceratodus forsteri, assembly GCA_016271365.2. Classification (NCBI taxonomy): domain Eukaryota; kingdom Metazoa; phylum Chordata; order Ceratodontiformes; family Ceratodontidae; genus Neoceratodus; species Neoceratodus forsteri. Next base: position 142,112,671 of record CM057449.1, on the reverse strand, counting down.
AAATGCTAGACTAAATTAATATGCTTTTAGCGCAGATTTAAAAGCCAGAGTCTGGGTACTCCCATAAAAAATTCCCCTCATGGCGGGGCCAGTGGGGGGAGGGCCGTCTCCCCCGCCATGCCTGAATCCAGTGCAGACGGCAGGTGAGCTCCATGGTGGTGGCATGGGCTCAGGATATGCAGGCAAGGCTTCACAAAGCCCCTGATGTCTTTTTTCTTTTTCTGTCCACCCCTCGCCATAGATGCTGCACACATGCATAGAGGCACACGCGCCCGACATAACCTCAGCCTCTCCCGTTCTTAATTTTTATATATTTTTTTTTATTTAGTTGTTTAGCCAGGAGTAGCACACTAAGCCGAAAGCTTTTTTACAGGAGCAACCTGAGAGCACAGGGAAGTTAAGTGACTTGCTCAGGGTCACACAGTATGCAAGTGGAAGCTGTGGGATTCAAACCCAGGTCTGGTCTGCTGGATGTCACCAGATTTGCAGCTCAGAGCCTTAAACCACTGCACTATACTTCCTCCCTTGCTGCCCGTACTGCATTGCCACCAGGCCTCCACCTGGTGGCAGCCGTAGGCTGTACTGACACGCCTCCCCACCTCAGGAGAAGACAGCAGATCCTTGAACGCTCAATTCTCTTCTGCCAGAGCCGCCCAAGTGGCCCGAATCAGTTCCCAAATCCTGGTCACTTGGGTGGCAAGAGGTAAGGCACCAGTGCCTCAGCCCTCCATGCCACTGGGCTGGCCCTAGAGCAGAGGCGTTCATCCTGGACCTATGCAAGATGGTCAGATGGGTATCTTTTTATTCCTTTTCCAGACAATATAGGATAGTAGGAAAGTCCTGCAGGTGAAATTTTTGCATTGATTCCTACCTGGGATTTCTCAAGCACAGCTTCTTACATCCATACAGTCCAGACTGCATCAGATGTAGCAGGACTTGAATTGTTCCTTACAATTCATTGTGGTTCTTATAGGACTGTATGCAGTCTGTATGGCCTTCTTTGACATTGCTGGCCTTCAGAACTGAGGTCTGTGTAAAGATAAATTGAATACAACAATGAAGAAGGAAATATTAAAACCATGAACACACTGCATTTAAATCTGCTTTCCTCTGCATAGTTTATACCTGACAGGCTAGAGTCAACATGTTGAGTTTTGCTTATATGTTACTGTCTTTATTTTTGTATCTGCCTAGTCTATTGTTATTCATTATATTATTAGGCTGAAGTTGCTGCCACAAGTGAGTTAAAGACCAAGCTTGCTGGGTGTGACGGTCTTAATGCAAAGCTTAGTAATCTCTCTGTCTCTGTTTGCTAAGGGGAGGAGGTAGCCTTACAGTTCAGACTGCATACACACCTTGAAGAAACAAATGTAAAGACTTGTTTTGCAGAGCATAGGCTGTACCCATGGGCTTCAGTCAGTTGTAGAAGCCAAACAAAGCATTGCAAAGCTTTCCACTGACTCCTGAATGTAAAAACGTTAACAATGGCTCTCCCTTTGATTAGCCAACAAAGGCCACTTGACGGCAGCCAACGAATGGCAGTGAGGAGTACCTGCTTTTTTGCCTAGGATAAGGCAGACATCTGCATAATACAGGGAATCAAGGCCCTTCACTATTGTTACTAGTGGAACCATGTCATTGTGGGTCAGTTCCCAGATGGGAGGCCACAATATAGCCATCTTTATATGGCTTGGTTATGATGGCTGAGGATAGAGTTAAGAATCTGGGTGTCATTGTGGACTCTGGACTCACTATAGAACATCATGCATCAGCCGTGGTCCGCAGTGAATTTTTTTCAATGTAGAACTACCTCCCAGATCAGACCCTATCTAATTTAAGAGGAACTGGTGACCTTGGTGCATGTTTTTCTGACCTCGAGGCTCGACTACTCTAGCACCATCCTGAAAGTTTAGAGTGCTGTACAAATCAACATAACATTTCACAACACATGGTTTGTACAGTGCTCTAAACTTTCAGGATTGGATGGTATATAAAATAAAATGAATGTTGCTGTCTTGCCTTCAACTAGATCATTGGGCCTAGTCTGTATGTCCTACCTGCTTAGTCAACAAACTCTAGCCAGAGCCGATAGGGCTGCAGGCAAGGAATTTGGGGTATAAATATTAAAATGTGTGTTTTTTTGTATTTGTACAGCAGATTTTCAACATAGCCTTGTTATGACCCTGCTTCATGAAGCAATATGTGCAAAGCTGTGTACAAAAATGGGTACACAAAGAAGAAAGGCACCAAGTGTTATAGTTTGAACATGCATCCAATACAGTACAGGTATATGTTTATGGACAGTCTGTTCAGACTGTCTGTATAGACCCAAACCTAGTAATACATGCATGACCAGCAGTAATGAAGAAAGTATTGACAAGTCTCTCTAATGCGGTGGTGTTTTTTCTTATTTTTGTTTGTATAGTCTGGTTACCCTGGGTAGAGTAGCTTGTCTTAGTGGTCCCTACTTCTTCATTTTTCAGCTGTAAGGAACCCATAAAGTACAAGATTTTGTGGAGCAAGACTTCTTATTACATACAGAAGATTAATTGCTATTTTTCATTTGCAAAAAGAATCACACAAAGATATGAATCAGCTCCTGGGCCCTTGCAATACATCAGTGCAGCAACTACTGATTCAACTAATACAAATAAACATTGTGAGGGCGTGCTAGCAAAAAAACAAAACAAAACAAAACAAAAAAAAAACAGGTTACCCACCTGTAACAGTAGTTCTAGAAGTGGTATATGTTGTTCATCTACACCGTCTGACAGGTACCTTGCTGCTTTAAGAGGTGCAGGAAAGTCTTCAAGCTAGCTCCTCCCACCCATCTGGGTGATAACTCTCGGCTCCGCCCAATGACGCTAGATCTAGCTCGCTGGAAGCCAGATTGTGCGTCGAAGCCGGGGAGGTCGGGTGGGTCCGTGTGGATGAACATATACCACTCCTAGAACCACTGTTACAGGTGAGTAACCTGTTTTTCTAGGGATGTGGATATGTTGTTCAATCCACACTGTCTGGCAGACTCCTAGCAGTTCTCCGGGAGGAGGGAGGCAAGACACATACCCCCTACTTGGGGAACAGGGACTGGAGAACTGAGGTTCCAAAACCAGCATCCCGGCGTGACTCAAAGTCGATGTGTTAATGGGAAATGAAGGTGTGTGCTGAATTCCAGGTAGTAGCCCTGCAGACTTCCTGGATAGGGATGTCCCTAGAAGCAGCCACCGACACAGTGGTATGATGGGCGGAATGCCTTAGCCGTCTGGGAGACTCCTTACCCGCCAACCTATAGCAAAGATCAATGCAAGAAGTGATCCACCTGCCAATCATCCACTTGGCTGAAGGTCTGCCAGGTGCGGCTTCAGCGTAGGTGACAAACAGCTGGTGAACCTTTCCCTGAACTTCCGCCGTACGCTCTTTGTAGTAGGCAAGCGCTCTTCTCAGGTCCAAGGTATAGAGCCTATACTTGGCCTCCAAGGTGTGATTGGGGTAGAACACTGGCAGAGTCAACATCTGGTTCAGGTGAAACTCCAACACCTCCTTCGGAAGAAATTTCGGGTGGGGGCACAGGACAACTTTGTCCCTGTGGAACACCAGGTAGGGAGCTTCAATGGAAAGCACCTGGAACTCCCCAATCCTTCTGGCTGATGTGATAGCCACCAAGAAGGTGGTCTTCCATGACAGGTGAGAGATGTCACACCTGTGCATGGGTTCAATGGCTTGCCCATGAGCTTAGCCAATACCAGCTGCAAATCTCATGGAGGAGGTGGTGGTTCATGCACAGGTGGGGATATGTGATCTAAGCCCTTGAAGAAGCACCAGACCACCTTCTCCTGCACCACTGACTGCTTACCAGCCCGCACCCGGTAAGCAGAGATGGCTGCCAGGTGTACCTTGAGGGTCGTCGACTGAAGTCCCTGCTGGCAGAGGGACCACAGGTAGTCCAAAATGCTAGCCAGCAGACAGGGTGAGGGGTTCAACCCCCTTGCCCTGACACCAAATGGAAAATCTCTTCCATTTGAAGACATGGCATTTTCTGGTCGATTCCTTGTGGGATGCCTCAACGACGTTGAGGACCTCGTTGGAAAGACCCAAGGCCTGGAACTCTAGCCGCTCAGGAACCAGGCTGTCAGGTGCAGGGATTGAAGGTCCAGATGGAGTACCTTCCCCTGACTGATGGAAAGCAGGTCCAGGCAGGCTGGCAGCCATCTTGGGAGCCTGAAGCTGAGGCTGAGGAGATCTGGATGCCAGAACTGGCTAGGCCAGTCCGGGGCTAGCAGGATCACCTGTGCCTTGTCCCTCTGATGTTGAGGAGCACTTGTGGATCAAGGGCAGAGGAGGGAAGGCGTAGAAGAGGCCTGGGGTCCACGGCCTCGAGAAGGCATCCCCCTGCAGCGTGCCCTGCTGAGGGGGCGGACATGATACAGCCTCAGCTTTGCATTCTCCCTTGAGGCAAACAGATCCACCTGAGGGGTGCCCCAGTGGGAGAACAGATCTTGCACTACCTCCGGCAGGAGAGACCACTCGTGAGATGCATCGCCTATCCGGCTGAGAGCATTGGCCAGACTGTTTGAGGGTCTCGCCATGTGAATGGCTAGGAGATCCACCTCCAGGCTGAGCACGAGGGACCAAATGCGAAGAGCTTCCTTGCATAGGGGCAAGGAGAGTGTCCCGCCCTGTCTGTTGAGATAGTACATGGTTGTGGTTTTGTCCATCTTGACTTGGGCCACTTGACCCGAAACAAACTGAGCGAAGGTGGTCAGGACCAGCTGGACTGTTCAGAGCTGCAGCAGGTTGATGTGGCATTGGGACTCCTGAGGGGACCAGAGTCCATGGGCTCTGTGCTCCCCCAGATGGCACCCCAACCCATCAGAGAGGTGTCAGTCATCAGGATGATCGTCAGCTCAGGGCAGACAAGTGGGATTCCTCCTGCAGATGAGCTGGGATGAGCCACCACTGCAGGCCATCCCACATCTTCTGGGTCATGAAGACTAGCTGGTTGGCCAGCCCCCACTGGAGGGGTGCATATGCCAATGGGCCCAATGGATCACACTGGTGCAGGCCGCCATGAGACCCGGAGGCACAGGAAATCCCGGACAGGGCGCAATTGCCAAACCTGAAATGATTGGGCAAAGGAGGAAAGGACCTCGGCCCTGTCCGCCGGAAGCCAGGCTCTGACTCAGAGAGCTGAGCTCTGCCCCGATGAACTGAATCACCTGCGAAGGTATGAGTTCCGGCTTGGCCTTCTTTAACAGGAGACCAAGTTGGGAGCAAGCCTGGAGGGCCAGATCCCTGGGCCGCTCTGCCTCCTGCATGGAGGAGACTGTTATCAGCCAGTCTTCCAGGTAAGGGTAGACCCCGGACCCCTCGGTGCTGCGGGAATGCTGCCACTGCTATGCATTTGTTGAAGACCCTGGAGCTGATGACAGCCCAAAGGGCATGGCTAGGAACTCGAAGATGGTTCCCTCTGCTCAAAAGCAGAGTAACCGCCAGTGGGATAGATGGATTGGGACATGGAAGAATGCGTCCTGAGGATCCAGGGAGCAGAACCACATGCCCTGCTCTAGAGATGGAATTATCTGTGCCAGTGTTACCATCCAGAAGGTGCGCAGCCTTAGGAACTTATTTAGGTCATGCAGATCAAGAATGGGGTGCCATCCCCCTGTCCGTTTTGGGACCAGGAAGTACCTGCAAATGAACCCTGAGTTTGGAGGAGGAGGATCTGCCACCTTGCTGAAAACCCCCTTTTGGAGGAGCTGATTGATGTCATCTTGGCAAGCCGACTGGAAAGCTGTGGATCCGGTAGCCCCTCATGGGGCGCGGGCCCGAAAGGGAGAGACCTGCTCAAACCCCAGAGGCAGGCCCCTGCTGACCACTTCCAGCACCCAGCAGTCCGTGGTGATAGCGGACCAGGCAGAAAGGAAGTGGCTGAGCCGTGGCCTCCACGGAGGAACCCAGGGAAGGTGTGACAGGGTTGGGGCAGCACCCCACAGCTCGTCACTGGGCAGGCTTGGAGGAGGGTCCAGCCAAGGAGCTGCAGGAGTCCTTTCCTCTGGGCTTCCTAACAGAGGAAGCCATGGACTTGGCTCTAGTGTGCCAAGTCTGAGCCTGCTGGCCCTGCTGCGGGTGCTGCTGGGCTGGTCTAGCCGCAGGGGCAGAGGGACAAAAGGGCTTACATTGCTGGTAGCGGGTGCCTATGTCCTTCTAAGCAGATGTAACCAAGTCTAAGGTGGCATTGGACTTCTCAATGCGCTGGAGGTGGCCCTCCACACCAGGCCCAAACAGGTTGTTGCCCAGGAAGGGGACATCTGCTAGCTTATGCTAGGTATCCACCGTGAAGGTAGAGATCCTCAGCCAAGCCCTGTGGTGCATGGACGCTACGGAACGGGCAGAGGAATCACCAATGTCCACAGCAGTCTGGAGCTGCTGCTTAGCCACCGCCCTACCCTGATCCCGGACCTGCTTGATCGTGGTCTGGAGGTCGCCAGGAAATGAGGAAGTACCTTATCCAGGGAACCCAACCAGGTGTGTGAGAAGTGTGCCATTATAACGGCAGAGCTGGCCTGGCGAAGGCCCAATGAGGAGGCAGCATAAACTTTTTTAACGGAGTGGTCCAATTTCTTGGACTTTTTATCTGGGGGCTTGTCCATGTCCCGGGTGTTGCCAGAGCGCCAAAAAAACAGAGTCTGTCACCAACCCCTTGGCTGAGGGGTGCTCCGTGAAGCCAGAGAGAGAACCTGCAGGGACCGCATACTTGCGGGCCATCTGGGCAGACGGCGCTGGGCAAGAGGCTGGACGCTGCCGTAACTCTAACGCCGGACCGACAATGGCCTCGGCAACAGGGAAGGCCTCCATGGAGGAATCCCTTTTATCCAAAATCTCTGCTAAAGGATATTTGGCCCATTTTTGCACGGGTTCGAGTGGCATCCTGGTGGACTCTGAGATGAGCCGAAGAATAACGAGGAACGAGATAGGGCTCTTGTCCACAGAGAACCCCCCCCCCGAGGACTCCAGGTCCACCGGATGGCAGTGCAGTGAGGAGTCTTCGGACTCTGAGGAGTCCATGTACAGCTGGCAACCACCTGAGCCACTCTCTACTCGTCGGGGGCGAGAGTGACCAACAGCTGATGGGACAGACCTGAAGCCGACAGAGAATCCTTGGATGGCGCCCCATTTTTCAGCTGAGGAGGCGGTGATTCCACCACAGTGGCCAAAGGAGCGGGCTTTGGCCGAGCCCTCTACCGAGGAAATGGCGGTGGGAGCCAATGTCGGCTGTTCGGGTGACAATCACTTAATAGCTGTTGTGGAAGCCAGTGGCGGCTTAGAGCCAGTCAGAATGAGCTGTTGCCACATTAAATCCTCATAACAGTGACGCAACTTGTGCTAGAGCCTCACCTCAGTTGAGGAGGATGAGGAAGAAGAGCCGCGGTGCCACTTTCCACAATGTCAGGACCAAGACCGCCGATGTTGGTGGGATTTGCCCGACACGGACGTGGACCGAGACAGAGATTTCGACCATCCGCTGTGGTGGCGGTGGACCAAGGAAGGAGTAGGGGAGACCCACTGCTCCTCTGGTTCAGGGTCCTGGTCCAGAGACTTCGGTTCAGCGGGCTGGGCAGAGTCCCCAGAAGGCACTGGAAGCACCGGTGTCAGACAAATCTTGGCCACGTCGATAGGGGTCTTGGCTGACTGGTCTGATGGGGACACTGTGAAACCAGCAGCCTGGGCCGCAATTTCAACTGAAGTCGAGAGTCGACGGTCTGGAGAATGAGATCTCTCCCACTCCCAAGAGCATTGACGGTGGGTCTTCTCTTTTTTTGGTTCCTTCTTTGAGGACCGAGAGGTGTGAGACCCAGAAGGACCCTCCCCTTTAGTAGAGAGGGACTGGCACAGCTCCCGAAAGGAAGCCATGCAGGAAGAGCCCAGTTGGAGCAGAATGAAGGCCGAAGCTGAAGAGAAGCTCGCCGTGGCCTGGTCTGCCTCCTCCTTGAGGGTCATGAGCCGTTCAAGATGTTAAAGTTGTTCCGCAGAGCCTACTGCTGCGGACACCACCCAATGGGCCTCCTTCAATTTGACCAGTGGGTACCATTTTTCTGGTCGCCCCAGGTGAAGTCGGGCAGTGTGGTCCTCGAGCACCGAAGGCGAGAAGGAGAGGCACATCTCACAGATCATGGTTGTGCCCGAGGCAATAAACACACAAGGCATGAGGATCGGTGCGAGACATTTTCTGCCTGCGAGGGCACCGGTGGAACCCGGGAACGGACTTGTCTTCCATCGCAGCTGTGAGAGAAGTAGGTGAAGACAGAACTCGGACGAGTTTTAGAGTAAGTTTTGGAAAAAATCTGAAGATATAAGAGCCAGGGCCTGCTAAACACGAGAGCACTAAGGAGGGAACCTGAGTTTCCAAGCAGTAAGGAAGAGCTGGACATGGGGGGGGCTGGAGTTATCACCCAAGTGGGTGGGAGGAGCTAGCCTGAAGACTTTCTGGCACCTCTTAAAGTGGCAAGATACCTGCCAGACAGTGTGGATTGAACAACATATCCACGTTCCTAGAATACACATTGTAAGAGTTGGTAGCTGTGCTTCAGATGTCATATGCACAATACACTAGCAAAATCTGTAATTTTTTTTTGTATTTGCATCTTAGATTTTGCCATGATATACCCTCGCCCATGATAATCTAACCATAGCATCCAGACTGTCTCATTTCCATGGTCTGTGGTTCTCACCTACCCTGGATAACCCCTGAGCTGATAGCTTGCCAACAAGCCCATGATAAGGCCCGGTGAAACTACAAATCCATGCTCCTCCCAGGCGACTATATCTCCTGCCGCATGCTCCGCAACAGGTGCACAAAGGCCATCCACTTAGCTAAGTCTGAATATTTTAATAACACACTAAATGCAAATCTTGGGAGACCTTCCAAATTCTGGAAAGTCATTAACTCCCTTTTCTCCTCCCAAACAGCTAGCCCCCACCTTTCCCTCTCACCCAAGGGACTCTCCTCTCCGACCCCCTGAAGGTAGCCTCCGAGTTTAATTCCTATTTCACTACCTGCGCCCTGGCCCTCCTAGACTCCCTACCTCCTGCAATCACACCCTCTCCTCCGACATCTATCCCCCTACCATCTGGTAGGAGCCCCTTTTCCTTTAGACCCATCTCCCCCACCGAAACCCTAGATGCCCTTCACTCCCTAAACACCTCCAAAGGCAAATCCCCTGATGGTCTAGATAACAAACTCCTCTTCCTATCTGCCCCCGCCATCGCTACTCCCCTCGCGGCTCTACTAAATCTTTCTTTCACCACCGAGTCACTCCCCTCCGAATGGAAGCATGCCACTGTTCTACCCCTCCCTAAAGGTGGTGATCCTACCTCCACATCTAACTACCGTCCCATCTCCCTCCTCCCCACCCTAGCAAAACTCCTGGAATACCTAGTGCTATCCCAACTCTCCCACTTTCTCTCAGAAACTAACTTCTTCACCCCTTTTCAGTCCGGGTTCAGGAAAACACCACTCTACCACCTCCTCCCTACTAAGACTCAAGGACTACATCCTCACTGGGATGGATAAAGGGCTAATCACTGCTGCTATTTTCATTGACTTAGCAAAAGCCTTCGACACGGTATCCCATTCATAGATAGAAACATAGAAACATAGATTTTGACGGCAGATAAACGGCTTGGCCCACCCAGTCTGCCCATTTCCCTACCTATTGGATAAGCTGCAGATCCTAGTTAACCAGCAGCCTACTTCTTCCTACCCCCAACCCCTAGAATTGCCTTATGACTGTCCCATGCATGCTTGAATTCCACCACTGTTTTTGACTCCACAACCTCCTCCGGAAGGCCATTCCATGCATCCACAACCCTCTCTGTGAAAAAATACTTCCTTAAATTACCTCTGAGCCGCCCCCCCTTCTATCTTCAAATTGTGACCCCTTGTTCTTGCACACCTCTTTTTTTGAAAGATTCTCTCCTACTATCCTGCCTTTCTGGGCTGGGTTAGCAGAATCCGCCACAAACTGGTTCAGTGCCTACCTACTAAATAGAACCCAATCCACTAAAATAGCTGACCACACCCCCCCCCAATCACCATCGGTGTTTCCCAAGGCTCAGTTCTTGGCCCCATCCTCTTCTCCATCCTGCTAAATGATCTGCCAAACTCTTGCTCCTCTACCGCAATCCACATGTAGGCAGACAACACGGTCCTCTTCACCTCCGGCCGGACCCACGAAGAAGTCACCTCCAAACTTCAAACCGATTTCAACAAAATCCAACACTGGTTCAATATCAACCAACTCTCCCTAAATGCCAAGAAAACCGTCTCTGTCTTTTGGTACTAGACAGCGTCTATTCAAACTCACCTCCCCACTGAGCTTCCATACCCTAAATAAAACCATCCTTGATGAAGTGCCCTTCTTCAGGTATCTAGGGGTTTGGCTTGATCGCCACCTCTCCTCTTCCACGCACGTGGATGCCATCATTTCAAAACTGCGCCCAAAACTTGGTGCCCTCTATAGAAACCGCACTAGTCTCCCACTTCCTGCCAGACGTGAATTAGTCCAGAAAATGATTCTACCCTCCTTCGATGACTGTGATGTAGTTTACAGCTCTGCCGCTAAGACCTCCCTAGCCAGACTTGACCCCTTCTTTAATGCTTTCTGCCACTTTGCCCACTATGCCCCCATCACATCACTGCGTGTTATACCGTTCCCTGGCCCTGCCGTCCCTGAGTAACCGGCGCCTAATTCATAGTGTTAAATTCACTTCCAACTTTTGGCTCGGCTCCCTCCCTCCCTACCTTGTATCCTCCCTATCTTCCCCACCTACCCCCACTCACACCCTCAGGTCTACTGACACTAGGCTGTTAGTCATCCCTCACCGAAGGACCACCGCCAGCCAATCAATCAGCCTTCTCTTACCTCTTCCCTAAACTCTGGAATGGTCTGCCGGCCCAGATCCTCCATTCTTCATCCAAATAATCCCTATCCTCTGCCCTCTCTAACTTCCTTGCACCAAATTGCAACTGCCCCGACCACCCCGATAGCTTCTCTTCCCCGTTCCCCGTGCCTGACCAGCGGCTCAGCCATCACCTAATTGTCTGGCTTATACACTGCCCTACACACTTACACTCTCACTCCTACTCACTGTTATTCACTCCTAATATCTCTCCCCTTCCCCCCTCCTCCCACATAAACTACACTCTCCGCCCTCCTCACAGCTACTAACTCCCCTCTCCTACCCCCCACAGCACCTATACCACCCCACTACACACCTAGTGTTTACTAGTCCTCTCCTCCACTACCCCCTATCTTCACTATCCACCTCCTACTGTCAACTTGGTGCATCTCGCTCAACTCATGTTCAGTTACTGGCACTCAAGTTCTGTTCTGGCACTTACGTAATCATGTATTGCCCTCTATGTGTACACTTGCTATGTATACCCTGTCCTGTAGATCATGCTCTGTACTGTTCTCCTTATGTAACAAATTCAAATGTAATTCCACCCAAATATGTACATTATCTGTATTGCTGTACTTCTAATTCAACTTTTGTATGTATACGTGCCTCCACTGTAACCCCTCCCCCCAGGTCGCGCCGTGAAACGAGCATCTTTTTGCTCAGTGTGCCTTTCCTGGGGAAACATTTTCAATAAATAAATAAATAAATTTGCAAGAGGCGCTGCACATTTCATGTCATTCACATTCGGTAAAATGAACAGAAGTACTCCTATTCACCCAGGCATTTTTAGATTAAGTCATTGACCTATGATTTCTGATTTGAGTAGCATGGTCGATGCTTTGTTTTTATAAATATATGCATGCTTATAACTTTTTTATTATGTTTTATCGATGTATTATGAATATGTGTTTATCTGTACGGTGCCCCGAGCCTCCAGGAATGGGCGTCCTTAAATACATTTTTTACCTTGCCTTACCTTACATCCAGCTTCCTGAACTGTAGCCTGTGCTCTGCTTCTCATTAAGGCTAACAATTAGGAAGCTGCTACCAACAGAGTAAAAGCATTGCATTACTTACAGTCTCAAATTCTTAATATACGTAGCATTAGTATTTGTTGAAGAAAGTTTTTAGGTTTGCACCTGGGAGCTGTGCTTGGCTGTAGACACGTAAAGCAGAAGAAAAATCCAAATGCCAGCACAAGCTACTTACAGCCACTTTCACAGAGCTTCCACAAAGCTGCAAAACCACCGGAATGCCAATATTCAAAATGAAGGAAGCAAGACCTTAGTTAAAGGTGCTATCGGTGCTTAATTTTATTGTTTAAAAATGCACAACGCTTCCATGCTGCCCCTCCTACAGCAAGACAAGTGCAAGTGAGCATCCCTAAGATTAAGCACCAGGGGGTGTGAAACGCATTAGGGACGCTCACTTGCACTTGCTCCTTCTTCGCTTGACCATTCTGGAGACCATTGTCCTCCAAGAAGCCCACTAAGAAGTGCAAGGTCCTGCAGTTCAGAGCCAGGAACCAGGCGAGGAAGTACCACTTGAACGGGGTACAGTTGGGGAGCTCCACAGAGGAGAACGACCTAGGGGTGATCATTACGGAGAGTATGAACATCTTTGCTCAGTGCAGGAGGGTGGCAGCAAAAGTCAACAAAATGCTGGGGTGTATTGCAAGAGGGATCTCCTCCAGGAGAAGGGAGGTTATCTTGCCACTGTATAGGTCTTTGGTTAGGCCCCACCTCGAGTACTGCGTGCAGTTCTGGGACCCATTCCTGAAGAAGGACATCAGATTATTAGCAGGGGTGCAGCAAAGAGCCACAAAGATGATACAGAGATTGGAGACCAAGACTTGTGAGGACAGGCTGGGGTAGTTGAATTTGTATTCACTGGAGGAGAGGCAGGATAGGGGGATATGATCAAGACCTTTAAGTATCTGAAGGGGATGCACAAGATCAACACACAAGGGCTCTTCCAGATGAGAAAGGGAAGGGACATGAGGGGGCAGGGACTGAGATTGGAAGGGGGACGATTCAGGAGGGAGATGAGGGGGCACTTTTTCACTGAGAAAGTGGCAGACAAATGGAACATCTTGCCAGATGAGATAGTGACCTGTAAGAAAATGGGCAGCTTCAAGAGGGGTGGGACAGGGTGAGGGCAGGGATACTGGGAAGAGGGGGCGGGAGGGGAGCTGCAACATGAGTTACTTGTTAGGTGCACAATCGAGGAGACTCAATAGACCACATGGCCTGTTTCCACTGTCATTTTCGTATGCTCGTATGTTTGTAGAATGTATAAAAACTAACATTAGCCATTCAGTTAATAATGGAACTAAGAAAGAATCTACACATCACGTGATGCTGAATCACTAATAAGAAAATAATCTAAACAGTATTATTAGAAAGAAATATTGGAAACATTTTAAAACAAATGACTATATAGAGTCAAGGTCAATAATTATAAATATACTAGCGTGTTTTTTTACTCCCCATCAACTGCCATGGAAAGAAATGCGTAGGAGCAGGGGTGTCGACAGGCATATGCACTGTACTCAACAGAGTACAGTAAAAAAAATCAGACAGGGGCAACAAAAAGAGGAAAGCAAAGACATTGTGAGTCACATTGTATCTGTGTCACCCTGAGCCCTTCTGCCTTTGTTGTTCTCTATGGGGCGCTGATGCCACCATCCAAATGCACAAATAAGAACAACTTACCAGGCAGGCAGAAAAACAAGGGAAGGAGGATTACAGGAACAAACTGACTGCCATGTCTGAGTTCAAGTAAATGGGGGGGGGTGTCCTACCTGAGTGACGTGGCAGTGCATATTTTAGTTTATGTTTACATAGTGGGGGGCAACAGTGCATCAGTTTTGAGTACAAGTTTAAAATTCCTGGCTACACCCCTGCATAGGAGCACAACCCCGGTTCATTAAGACCACAGGAGTAGGCTACAGCTACCGCTGATGCTACAATTAAGGTGGTTTTCTGCCTGCAACAAATGTGTATTTGCTTTGTTGGAGAAAAGGGTCCATATTGATCTTTTCACCTACTGTATGTAAATCGGTGTTGCAGGCTCCCCAATATGAAGAACAGCTACCAACTCTTCCTTCTATCCCCACCAGCAATTTGAAGTGAGATCCACAGCTGTAGCACCCGACAGGCAACTAAACAAGCAGTTCTCTGGATAATGTCTGAACATCTTCCAGTCTGTAAATCTAAAAATGGAGTCCCAAACCATTAGAACCTGTTACTAGCCTGCACTAGACTCTGGCATCCCAGTGTGGAATCCATGTCTCTTGGTGCGTGACTGCCTAGTTACCAAATTTCTTTCCCTGCCTGTCTTTGCCAAGCTCTGGCAAAGGTGCAAACCTGTTGGGGTGGGTGAAAAAGAGAAAAAAAGAAACGGTAAGAAAGGAAAATGGAGACTAAGTACTTTAGCTTACAGCGTAGGTAGTTCTTAAAAGCACATGTATTGGAATCAAACGTGAACCTGTTTAGGAGAAATGAAAATGCACTTTCAGCTGTGCAAAACAATTGAATTATGGACTATTTTATTGACTGGTGGATGCATCACATCATTATGTATTGATTAATAAAAACATTTATTAAGTTAGTGTGTTAGTCTTTTCATAACGGGCCATTTTATTATCAAAATAATGCACTGCATGGCAAGGATTATTGTGGGATTTACCCATTTCCTATGTGACACACACGCACACTCTTAGTGTCTTCAGAGCATGGAACAGCCAAGTCTCTGTGTCTGTCTGGAAGCTTGGGCCCCCATGTAAAGCTCAATGGCCTAGGAGATAATGAGTTAACCTCTAGGCTGCTGAAAGAACTAGAATGGATCTATTTGAGCTGGACAGACCACAGCTTTCAAAAGTTTTTTTTTTTTTATTTATATCCTGAGTTTGTTTATATCCCCTCCCTTCAGATACCTTTAAGACAGAGAAGCAAACAGCAAAAATCAGACGGGGAGTACACTATTTTGCAGTGGTGGATGGATACACCTAAAAGTCCAAAAAGGAAGTTCCATGATCAGCTGTTTTTTGAGTGAATGCAGGACGGCTGCAGGCTCTTACCTACAGCCCTAAAAAGGGGGAGGACAGACTGTGATATCAGTTTTGGGATGTGAGGTGAAAACTCATCTTTTTTCAAACCTGAAAGTCAATTATAGGCTTAAAGCAACAGTATTTGTTAGTCAGCAAAAATGTTCATCATATAGTTTAGCCAAAATTTATTTTTGACATCCTTAGAGTTATATATTTTGCACTTGCTCACCTTTAAATCCCCTTGTATAGCTAGTTTTGTATGCAATGACCCACATCATTCAAGATGACTGCCACTCACAATTTGTAAAATTCTCATCTGCTGAAGATGCCTGTTAAATAGATTCTTACTGAGGATGGATTAGGATGGTGCTACCACATGTTTTTGATATTAAACAGTACAACATTGTACCAAGATATTTAATTTTTTCATGGTGGGCATGTCCCACAAGTGAGAATTTCTAAAAACTTTAAAACTGGTATCTTAGTCCAGGAATGAAAAAGCTAAAAAGACAAACTAGTATATTGATGTTTTTGCCAGAAAATCATTACTTATGAAAACAAATATTACATGGTGGCTAAAAAAATACGTCTGCTTTAACTTTCCTTTCTGTGTATTAAGTATGGATGCTGTATGATAGGGTTGTGTAATCAAATATCCCAGATAGTTATACCATTCAGCCTGCTCCAGTCTGTTATGGTCTCCACCTCAGTTTTAGCCCCCATGGAAAAATTAAAAGATGCTCAACCAGAACACCAGACGTCTCCACCTAGCTGCCAGATGAATGCTAGTTGAATGTGAGTTAAAATGTTACCGTGCAAATGAGTGAACTCTCAGCATACTCAACCATTCTGAATGTTATCAGACCAGAACTCATGACTAGCATTCTTCTGCAAAATATCCCAGTCAGTGCTTTAAATTATGTGTACAGTATCTGTATCTGATCAGAAACTTTTAACTTCCATCGCTTTATCTTCTCTGTTCTGTAAGTATCTTTTACCCAAGCACATGCAGTTTTGACTATCGGTGCATATGTATACGGTAGTTACCCTTAGGCTTACCTTGCAGAGTGTTCCTTGGAGTCTGTTTTCCATAGACTTAAAAGGTTCTGGTTTGTATTGAACCCCCTTCACAGAGGAGCATCTTCAGTTTATTCATTTAAAAGGGTTGGCCAGGAAGGCATGCTGAACTACATAGCTGGTTTCAAGGTATGTCCTGGAGAAAGGGGGCAACAGCATAACACAAATACACAAGCAAAATACAGCAGATATAACAGTAACAATAATAACAATGGGAATCACATGTCGTGGGCCCTAACCCTTGCTAGCCTCAACGTCTGCAGTCTATTCAAAAAGTTAGATGCACTTATAGTCTGGATCTCCCAACATAACCCTGACGTCCTTTCAGTGCTCGAAATATGGCTGTCCCCCGCGATCCCTGATCATGCCATAACTATCCAGGTTACACAGTTTTCTGACAGGACAGACTTATAAAAAAAAAAAAAAAGTGGTGGCTGTGCCATCTATTTGCAAGAGAACCTCAAAGGGCATGCTCTGACTATGCCCAGTCCAAGGCCTTAGAGCCAGTTCCTTGCTATCAAACTACTATTCGGTGCACACAACAAGGCTCTGACTGTAGCATCAGTTTATATCCCTCCTAAGTTATTGGCCTTGTGCCTAAACTCTACTCAACAATATCTACAATTTAAAGCATAATTCGGAGGTTATAATGCTTGCCGACTTTAATTTAAATTGACTCATGCCCCAAGCAAGCAACTACAAGAATATATTGGCAGCAGCTAATTTCACTCAACTGGTTCAATCGCCCACAAGGACTAACTATAGAACTGGGACCAGCACGCTATTGGACTGGATGCTCACTAACCGCCCCGACCATATCACGCTCACAGAAGTGCTCCCCGACACAATAAGCGACCATTCCCCCATCCTGTGTCATTGGACCCACAAACACATTAAACTCCCGGCCCAACTCATAAATAGCAGGGTACATACCCAAGGGCAACTAGCGCCTTTATAAACTCGTCTACAACAACAAGACTTGTCGAAATCAACACAGCGGCTGACGTGGACGAAGCCTTTGACTTCTTTGTCAAAACTTTTAATGCAGCTTGTGACGCTTGTGCCCCACTTAAAAAGTGGAAAATCAGGGGAACTGACAACCCATGGATTACGTTTGACCTCCTACAAAGGATAAAATCTTGTGACCAACTATGGTATAGAGCTAGGGCAACAGGCAGGAGTTCACACATTCTGGCAAATAAGACTGCCAGAAACACATGCACCACAGCAATTCGACTGGAAAAAGCTGCCTACTACAGAAACGCCCTAGCCAACCACTGGAAAGATGGTAGGAAATTTTGGAGTAATCTTAAGGACCTAACTGAGATGTTATCTAGACCCACATCTTCTACAGTATGTTTAATATTGATGGTATCGCAACATTAGACCCCACAACTATTGCCAACACATTTAACTTGGAATTTACCAATCTAAGCCATGTCCTACCCTCAAATTTCCATGACTCTGCCTCCTGTGATAGCGCTACTGACATGTCAGCCACAGTGCGTGCACACACCATTTTATTTTAAAGCCATGTCTGAAGGCGAAGCAAAGTAGTATCTACTAAAAGTGCTTGGGAAGACCAGACTAAGCGGGGATTCCCTTGACCTGAAATTTGTGGCCCTAATGCTAGATGTTGTCCTCTCCCCTTCCGCTTACTAAGATAATCAATAGGTCCCTCTTGCTCTCCCAATTTCCCCACAAATGGAAGTTAGCACAGGTGACACCTATCCATAAAAGTGGAGACAGAACACTCCTTGGAAATTACAGGCCCATCTCCATTCTTCTTCCTTTAACTAAAGCACGGTTGCTGATCAGTTGGTAGAGTATATGGAGAACTACAGCCTACAATGCCCCAGCAACATGGATTTCGAAAGGTCCACAGCACCACCACTGCACTCCTTAATTTACATGCTACATCCAGCAGACTCTGGACCAAGGCTATCTAGTCGGCACTATCTACATTGATCTGACCAAGGCGTTTGACATGGTCAGTCATCCTCTGTTGTTCAAACAGTGGAACTCGGCCTATCATCAGACACCCTACATTGGTTTAACAGCTACCTCACTGACCGCTTTCAACAGGTCAAGATTGATGGTGTAATCTTGACTAAGTTGCCTGTCTGCTCTGGTGTTCCCCAAGGGGTCAATCGTGGGTCCACTACTCTTTAGTATATTTCTCAATAATCTCCCTGCTGTCTGCTCTGAACAAATTTTACTGTATGCCAACGATGCGGTAATTTTCACGAAGAATGCTGACCCAACCATCCTAGAGAACCAGCTACAGAAATGCTTCACGAAGTTGAGGATTTGTTTATTACACAGAAACTTGTGCTCAGTTACAAAAAAACAAAAATAATGCTCTTCCATGGCACTCACTATAAGCATAAATCCAAACAGCTGGCAGTCAGAAACCACTCAGGCATCCCTCTGGAGCAGACCTTGACTTTCATGTACCTTGGCATGACCTTGGATAGCACCCTGTCCTTTGCTAGTCACATCGACAATGTAGCCAAATCTGTGAATACCCGCCGCATCGGTCTCATTTATAGGCATGAGCACTGTCTTACTGCTGAAGCCCTTAAGCAAGCAATCCAAAGCTCGATTGTCTCTATAATTGACTATGGGCTTGTTATTTATGGATCTGCCACCAGCACAGCATGGAAACGTATCTATCGCATTGAATAAAGCCTGTAGGCTTCTTACTGGGGCCCCTCCATGGATGCACACTTGTGACCTTTACGAGCATGCAAATTGACTGCAGCTACATGGTAGATTATTCTACCACACCTGCCTTATTGTGAAGAAGGCCTCACTAGGTTCCTTGCCCCAGGGAGCACAGAACCTCCTCGGTCCATCTAGCACCCACCGCCTCACCAGAAGTACCAATTGCTCTACCCTTCAGGTTCCACGCTGTTGACTATGCAAGGTCAGCACTTATTTGCAGTCAGAGCACCAGAGTGGTTTAATTCCCTGCGTAGTGAAATCACAAACTCCACCACTCTGGGATTATTCAAACACAAGCTTAGAGAGTCATTTGTAGCTAGTGCCTCCTGTGATTGCCACACTTAGCTGCTGTCACTCTCAGTCTACTTTCTACACAGCACCCACCTCTCTCCTTCCTCTCCTACCTTGCCAATCCTCTTCCCCCTCCCTCCTGACCTTTGGACCTATCAAATAATTGGTCTCCTGGCATCTCCTGCGCTAATTTAAGCTGACCCATTTTCTTCCTCTACCCCTGCAATCTTCCCACCGCTTCCCCAATCCCCACCCTACCACGCAACATTATGTGACTTGATACGCCTCTTCTTCCCTCCCCATTTAGCCCCTTGCCTGTGAAACTCCCTGTCCCATTTATCTGTCCTCTTAGCCACTCTTTTCTTTGACAAGGCCTAGCGGCTGCACTTCTCATCTGTAATTATATCCATTATAGTACTTCTTTAATCTTCCTGATTTTTCTTAGGTCTATGAACTTTGTCGGATGTAACTAGGTCTTGTCTGTATGTACAGTTGCAATTGATGTGACTAGTTTTACCCATGTAACTATCATTTGTTTTATTTGTATGCAATAATTATTGCCTGGCTTTACCAATGCCTGTTTTCTCTGTATGTATACTATGACATGGAACCTGTGTAAAAGAGCCATTGGCTCAAAGGTTGTAATCCGAAATTTAAATAAACATCAAAACCATAAAGTAAGTAAACCACAGCAAGTCAAACATCTGGTACAGAATAATAAGAAACTAAAATCCATGAATTAAGTGAACTCGCCAAAGGGGACCATTGCAGCCAAAGAAGCAAACACCCTAAAGAGGACTATTGCAGCCAAAGAAACAAACACCCTAAATGGGACCATTGCAGTCAAACACTCACCCTAAAGGGGACAAATGCAGCCAGAGACACATACACCCAAAGGAGACCATTGCAGCCAAAGACATACAGACATCCCAAAGGGGACCATTGCAGCTAAAGAAACAAACACATTAAAGGGGACCACTGAAGCCAAAGAAACAGGCACCCTAAGAGGGGACCATTGAAGCCAAAGAAACAAACACCCCAAAGGGTAAAATTACAGTCAAAGAAACAAACACTCTAAATGGGACCTTTGCAGTCAAAGACACACATACCCTAAAGAGGGTCATTGCAGCCAAAGGAACAAATACTCTGAAGTGGACCTTTGCAATCAAAGAAAAACTCTTTAAAGGGGACCATTGGAGCCAAAGACACACCCTAAAGAAGGCCTTTGGAGCCAGAGACACAGACATCCCACAGGGGTTTATGGTAAATCAATACATAATGGTACATTTGTTTGGCAGGGCTGTGTTTTAGATACTTTATTTATAAAGTGACCCTTCCCGGGTGCTCTGAGTGCTGTACAATTCTTAAAACAAGATCATCAAAAACACTTCAGCCAGCCTGCCGGCGCGGCGGTTGGATTTCCGCTTGCGACGCCAGCGACCCGGGTTTGGGAACGGGCCCAGGTCACTGGAGGGCCGGCCGGGGGGAGAAGGATCGAGCATCCCAGGGACAGCTCTCCTTCTCTGGGGGCAGGGTAGGGGAATGGTCCAACACCTGCTAGCTCCTAGCGGAGGCTGGGAGCACCGCAGGATGCTGCCCACACTAACTGGGGAGGGCGGACATCGGCGTGTGGCATGGCGTCACTCGCTGCCCCAACAGAAAGCCGGAAAAGATGTCACTGGCCCTCCAGATGACGGCTCTCCATTCCTGGGGACCTCCAGTGCCTTCCCAGTGCCTCCTGTTCCCAGCAGCATCCCCGGGCCCTAGAAGGACATGCTGGGGCTGTCTCCCCCAGTGCTTTCCCCCTCGGAGGAGAGGGACCTGCCCGGTGAAGGGATACACTGGGATATTCCGGGGATCAGCTGCGATCTGGGGATGAGAGAGGAGGACTGGGTAAGGACAGAAAGAGGTCGGGAGGAACCTTGCAGAGCCTGAAGGAGGGAGGACCAGCGAGCGCAAGGCGGGAAAAACAGATAATGCAAAAAAAAAAAACACTTCAGCAGTCATTGAAGAGTAAATAAAATAGGTTAACATAATCTATCTATCTTAAGTTAGGACAGTCAATAGGTTATACAGCTTTCTAATTATATAATGTCAAATGCTTGACAGAATAAGAATGTATTTAGCCCTTTCTTAAAGGTTTCCACCGAGGGTGCCTCCCTCAGGTAGCCTGGCAGTGAATTCCACAGGGCTGGTGTGGCAACAGAGAAAGCTCAATCTCCTGACTGCTGCAACCTAGCACTGGGGATGACCAGGAGGCTTCCCTCAAAAGAATGGAGTGAACAAACCGGGCAATGAGGAACCAGAAGGTCTTTTATTTATTTATTTGTTTATTTAAATCTCGCATTACAAAAACCTTTGAGCAAGGGGCAGCTCATTTACAAAGGTTCCATGTCAAAGGAAAGGGTTACAATAAGGTTGGGAGTTATAGACAACATTCGTGGTATCAACTGAGGTACAGACAACATTCATGGAATCATCAGAGCACAGCAAGTCAACTGGTAACTAAGTGGGAACAGTACTACACACTCACGATTACAAGCAAGCATTGAAAACCATAAGGTACATTTGAAGCAACATTGCTAATCAGAGGTGGTGGGGAAGGGGTAGGGGAGATGAGAGGGCAGAGTCCAGACAGAGAAGGAAAAGAAAATATGGCAGCCAGAGGCCTTGTTGTAAGGTGAGAGGGAAGGGAGGCTAAGGTGGGAGAAGGGGTAAAAGAGGGGAAAAGGAGGACAGATGAAGGGGAAGATGATAAGGGAGAGTGGGGACCAGAGGGCCTGGACAGGTCCAAGGAAGAGAGGGGGTCAGTGGGATTAGAGCAAGGAGGGGGTGAGGTAAGAGAGGAGGTGGCAGGGGGGAAAGGGGAAATTGTTCTGTCAGGAGAGGTGAAACAAAACAGGAAGCCAAGTAAGAGCCTCAGAGGGTGAAAAAAGTGGTATAAGGGTGTCTGCAGAAGTGGGAAACTAGGTGTAACAATCACAAGTGATTTCGGTTAGGAGATGCTGACGAAGCATACGTTTAAATTGGGACAGACTAGAAAGACTGCTCAGTTGGTTGCTTAGATTATTAAACCACAGGGGGGCTCTGTATTGAAAGGATCACTGGTATTGAGCAGTCAGACAGTGGGGTACTAGAAGGAGGTCAGAAACTGAGGTATGTGTGTTTTGGGTCTTGGGGGATTTGTTTAGCAAGCAACCAATGCTCGGGGGTAGTAATCCAAGTAGAGCTTTTTTGGACAGGAGACAGGTTTGATATTTGATCCTGTTATTTAGTTGGAGTCAGCTAGATTGAGCATATAACTCACAGGTATGAATGAGGAGTGCAGCACCCATAACTAACCTACAGGCTTTGTTCAGGGCCACCGTGAGTCGTTTAAGAGATATGGAGGTCGCAGCACAGTATATGATTAGTCCATAATCAATTATTGAGATGACCGAGCTGTGAACTGCAACCTTCAGGGCTTCTTGGGTAAGACTTCATCTGTGTCTAAAGAGGAGCCCAATTCTGGTATTAACATCTCTGGCAACATTTTCAATTTGAGGCACAAAAGGTGACTATCCAGGGTTAGACATAGGTATTTGAAAAGCTGAGTTTGTTCAAGAGCGTCTCCGTGGTTGTTGGTGATAGTGAGTTGATGGGCCTTAAACTTATTCCGAGAGGACGAAAACAGCTGGACTTTAGTTTTTTTGTAGTTTTGCACTAGTTTGTGATTGTTAAACCATCTCTCTGCTTCTGTGAAGCCTTGTTGAAGACTGTTTTCAAGAGCGTTGGGATCCAGGTGGCTAGTAAAGATGACCACATCATCTGTGTAGAGGCGAGTACATTGGTTGCAGACAGCTGGAAGGTCATTCAGGAAAATACTGAACAATAAGGGACCCAGGATTGAGCCTTGAGGTACCCTTGATCGGACAGCCCTCTGCTCTGAAACTACATGTGATATCCACACCCTCTGCAGTCTATCACTGAGGTAGCTTCCAAACCATTTCAGGGTGTTTGGGGCAACACCAGTTTTAGAGTTGGCCAAGCAACAGTGTGTGATTCACTGTGTCAGAGGCTTTTGTTAGGTCAACAAAGGCTGCACCTACAATCTTGCCTTGATCAATTGCCTGCTGTATGAAGCTTGTGAATTCTAATAATGCTGTGGTAGTACTGTGCCCCTTTCTAAAGCCATGTTGTTGTGGGCACTGGATGGAGTATGTGTCCAGATAAGCACCAAGATGGTTGGTAACAATTCGCTCGAGCACCTTGGAGAGTGGAGGGAGAATGGATAGAGGCCTATAGTTACCCCGTAAGGAACGATCACCGGTTTTATGCACTGGAGTTACGATGGCCGTTTTCCAGGCATCAGGACATTATCCCAGTGTAAGAGAAAGGTTTAGAATCTTAGTTATAGGTAGGAGAACTTCATCTAGGGTTAGGATGATAAGCTTAAGGTCTAGTCCGTCACTACTGTGTCTTGCGTTTCTTAGGACCTTAGCTAGTAGTTTTCTAACCAGGTTGCATGATACCTTTTTAAAATATAAAGAGGGGTGCTCAGGACTATTTTCATCACCGTGGCTTGTTGAGTGGGCAGCATCATCATTGAAAAAGTCAGATAGGAGGCCACAGCTCAAATTGGTAAAAGCATTGTTAAAGGCATTAGCAATTTCCAGAGGGTCAGCAGTAGGGGTCCCATTTATGTTTAGTATTGTAGGCGATACTTTAGGTTTTTTGCCAGTGGCGTCATTTATAGCAGACCAGAACCTTCTGCTATCACCCCAGGAGTTGGTACTTGTCTTTTGCCTGGTGAGTCTCCCTCGTGCAGTTGTTTCTAGCAGCTTTATAGGCTTGTAGGTCCTGCTGCTTACCAGTGGCTTTTGCATAGTGCCAGAGATGGTCCCCGAAACTTCATGTGGGAAAGGAGCTCAGGAGTGATCCAGGGGTTAACCGTGCCAGAGACCTTAATCTTTTTGAGAGGGGGGTGCGTATCACAAGCAGTGTTAAAAACCCTTATAAAGTGACAGAGGGCTACATTAACATCATTGTGCTGAGTCCAGGATGTTCCAATTTTGGGCACGAAACTGTTGTTTTAGGAGGTCCAGGTGGCCCCTTCTGAGAAACCTGCTGTAGATAGTTTGGGGAGAGGGGATAAGGAATTAGTCCAACTGCATGTGATTGGGGAATGGTCACTGATGGAGTCAGGGTGCAGTTACATTAGAAAGGCAGTTAGGTTGGTTAGAAATTATCCAGTCGATGGTGATGCTAGTCCCCGTTTTATAGTATATTAACAAGTTGAGTTAGGTGAAGAGCTGTTATTGCATCCTTTAGTGAGTTGGTCGCAGATGACAGCCAGTTTATGTTAAAATCTCCCATGATAATTGTCTCTGTGAGGTGATTTTGTGAGCGGAGATGGTCAAGAAGACTGAGGAGACCAGTAGCAGGGTCTTTGGGAGATATGTAGACTGAGAGTACTGATATTGTTTTATGGTGAGCCCCCAACAGCACTTTTATCGCCACTGCCTGGGTATTGCCACTGAGATCAATTGGTGGCAAAGCATACCCCTTTAGGGAATTTTCTAGAAATATGGCGCATCTACCTCCACATTTGGTCAGCCTGTCCAGCCTGAATATAGTGTATGCAGGTAGAGCTACTGCAGAATCCAGTATTTTGGGGGTCGTCCATGTCTCAACGACAGATAGTATGTCAGGGTTGTGATGAGTTGCCCAAACTTTCAGGACATCAGTTTTGCTTAAAAGGCTACAGATGTTAATTGTGGCCAGTTTAATGGTATCTTGTTTAGGGTGCGCATTGTAGGTGGGAGATGCTTCAGGACCTGGATTAGGATGAATGTTTCCAGATAGCAGAAGTAGCATAAGGGCTGTCCTGAGTAGGAGTTCTCGTTGAGCCTTGGAGAAACATTTAACCTTCATGCGAACACAGCAAGGTTTTGTCTTTTCCCTGTATAAAACGAGGATGGTGTGGTCCTTAAGGACACGTTGACAGGGATGTGATCCACCTGGGGGCCAAATATTTATAGAGGGCAGAATCATTGAGGTAGACCAAGGTCCTTTATTAATAGTGAAAACGTTCCCAGATGGCAACCTATGTTGACGTGAAGGTTTTTCATGATTCCGGTATTGGGTGAGTAAACCAAACTATGGCCTGTCTTGCTTGTGGGAGTGGGCAAAGACAGAAATATAAGAATGGGAAAGACACCCAGTAAGAGTTTAAAATTTGGGGCCATGATTACTTAGAGAGTGAGCAGGGAGCGGTAGCTGTGTACCTTTAAGATGAGACAGGAGAGGTACAGGAAAAAAAAATAGTCCATGCTGCTCAGTATGCAGCCGATGGTGCAGGAGGACTTGAGAAATGGGCAGGAAACTATACGTATTTAATAGCGGCTGGGGTTGGTGTGGTGGTTTCTATGGCATAGCAGTAGGGTTACAGACTATGGTTTGTTGGGGCGTAATAATCTGCTTTAGTGAAGAAGGACCCAGGACAAGAATTGCTTAGGGGATAGCAGTGGGAAGAGGAATGCAACTTCCAAGAGTTGTTGCCCTCTAGTGGCTTTGCAGTATACTTTGCAAATGGAAAAACAGACAAAAACTAATCTTGCAGGTAGTCTGGTCCCCGGCCGTGCAGGGCTTTATAGATCAGGATTCCAACCTTGAAGGCAGTCCTCCACCTTATTGGCAGCCAGTGCAGTCCGTGGAGAACAGGCATAATATGATCAGATCTCAATGCACCTGTTAGCCTTGCCACCGCATTCTGCACCAGCTGCAAATGGCGGATATTGACTTCAGACAGTCCCAGGTACAGAGCATTGCAGTAATCCAAACTAGACATGATGAAGGCATGCACTAGGGTGGACAGGTCGTCAGCTGGTATTAGGGCTCAGATCCGGGCAATGTTCCTAAGATGACAAAAGCCACTTTGGACAATGGCTGACATCTGAGCATCACGTGTCAAGCCATCGTTCAAGAACCATGCTAAGATCCCTAACCTGAATAGAGGGGATGAATGGAATGTCTCCCAGTCTCAGACCAGTATCATTCCCTGACCCTCCTCCATTCCGCCGACTATCAGGATCCACCACCAGCACCTCCGTCTTGTCCAGGTTGGTTGATAGCCAGTTTTGAGTCATCCAGCTCTGGATCTTGGCCAGGCAGGTACTAAACACAAAGGCCGCCATCTGGTTTCCAGGCGCACAGGACAAGTATAGCTGGGTATCATCAGCATAGCAATGAAAACCCAGCCCATACCACCTGATAACGTCTCTTAAAGGTGACATATACACTGTGAACAACAGAGGTGACAGGACTGAACCTTGCAGAACTCAACAGTGCAGAGGCATCTGGCTAGAAAAAGATAACCCCATTGTCACCCTCTGCACTCTGCCCATGAAGTAGGACCTGAACCAGCTGATGACATTGCCAGTTAGTCCACACCAGTTCTGCAGTCGATCCAAGAACACCTCATGGTCCACGGTGTCAAATGCCACCAAAAGATACAAAAGAACAAGGATAGTATGTTCTCCCTCATCTCTTGTTATTAGATCATTCAGCACCTTCACTAGGGCAGTCTCCGTGCTATGCCCAGTTCTAAACCCAGACTGGAAGTGCTCAAAAGTGGCTGAGGAAGTGAGACGGGCCTCAAGCTGAATGACCACCACCTTTTCTAAAACCTTCCCTAAGAATGGGAAGTTTGGGACTGGTCTGTAGTTAGTAAGACATTCTGGATCCAATGAGGGTTTCTTCAAAAGGGGTTTCAGCAAGACCTCTTTCAAGGCAACTGGAAAGACTCCACTCCCTCAAGGAACACTGGACAATCTCAGCAACCACAGGTCCAATCAGGTTCACACAACCACCCAAAAGTCCGGTTGAACCTGGTTCTAGATCACAATGGGTTGGTCACAGCCTCAAGACTATCTGTTGAGTACCAGGGGGCAATTTCCCATAGGAAAGCAGAGTTTCTGTCCAGGGAAATTACCGCAGGGAGAAACAGACCATCTCAGCTGTTTCGGGCCAAGGACAGGCTTTTATATCCTGCCTGTCTTCGGGCGAATAAAGCTTTTTCAGTCACTTTATGTGAAGAGTTTGCTCTGTTTTTCTCCAACAGAGTGTCGGCCATCTGGTCAGGGATTTTGCCAGTGAGGTTTTCTTCCTCGCAGTGATTGAGTTGGGAGTTTCAGAGGCACTCAGCCAGCCTGGGAGGAGTTTAGGCCAGTGGAGTTGTCTGAAGTGACTAAGGTGATCTTAGAGCTGAAGCACACGTAGTGTGAACCAGACCTGGCATCAGCATGTTTCGTAATGGGATGTGTCAGTGCCGTTGGCTCTGTGTTTGCCAGGTGCTCGATGGCCAATGGTGGAGGGGGTCTTCCCAACTGCTTTGAGAGAAGCACTGGTGAAGCCCCTCCTAAAGAAATAGTCTCTCGACCCAGATGTCCTGGCAAATTACCATCTGATCTCCAACTTGCCTTTTCTGAGCTAGGTTGTCGAGTAATTGGTGGCACGACAGCATGAGGATCGTTTGGTGCCCTTGGAGATCTATGAGCTTTTCCAGTCAGGTTTTCAGGCCAGACATAGCACTGAAACTGCTCTAGTGAGAGTACATAATGATCTGCTCAGGGCTAGAGATAGAGGAGACAAGTCAGTTCTTGTGCTCCTCGATCTCTCCTCAGCTTTTGACACTGTGGATCACATTGTGCTTCTTTATCAGCTCTGTGAGTTTTGTGGACTCGCCGGTATCGTTATCAAATGGTTCGAGTCCTGTCTCTTGGACAAAGTGCAGTGGGTGGTGATCAGGAATTTCTCCTCCTCCCCAATGCCTCTGTCCTGCGGAGTGCCTCAGAGTTCGATCTTGTCGCCAATGTTGTTCGCAATGTATATGATGCCCATGGGCGAGATCATTTGACAAAACAGTGTGGAGTTTCACTGCTATGCAGATGACACCCAACTGTATTTGTCTTTTGCACCCAGAACATCAGGAGCGGTTGATGTGCTGAACAGCTGTCTGGCTAAAATCAATGCTTGGATATGGCGTCCAGTTGGCTGAGACTCAGTCCAGCTAAGACTGAGGTGCTGGCGATCGAGCCTGGTTGCGGGCGTGATGGGCTGCCACTGGGGGCCGACTCTGGACTTGTTCTGGGGTGTGTGCTGCTAGTGGTTTCTCTAAGGGTGCAAAATCTGGGATCCCTTGACTGCAGATTGACCTTTGAAGATCAGGTGTCATCTATAGTCAGCAGTGGCTTTTACCACTTGCGGAACATTGCTCAGATTAAGCCCCTCATTCTGCCAGAGGACCTGCTGACACTAGTGCATGCCTGTGTGACCTCTAGGCTCGACTACTGTAATGCTCTGTACTTTGGGGTCATGGGAGGGACCCTCCGCAGACTGCAGCTAGTGGAGAATGCAGCGGCCAGGTTGCTGACGGGCTTTTTAAGGTCCAGTCATGTGACTCTGGTCCTGCGTGCCCTGTACTGGCTGCCAGTCAGGTGGAGGGTCCTTTTTATTTTATGTATTTATTTATTTAGAGTCTAGGATTGCAAGTACCTTTGAGCCAAGGCTCTTTTACAGAAGTTCCATGTCAATTGAGGTACAATGCAAACATTACATAGAGTTGAGTAACATTGCAGAAATGGTGTACAGATATTTTGAAGCCGTTTAATACATTACATTTAGGGAAAGTGGGTACCAGGAGGGCAGGGTAGTCAGAGGTGGCTGAGGCTTAGAAGGGACACAAAGAGAGTGGTGTAGCCGTGGGCATTTGTCAGGCCTCAAAAATTGCTTGGGGGGGTAGGGGCAAAACAGGAGGGTAGGGTAGGCTGAGGGAGAGAGGGGGTAGGCGTAGAAGTGCTAGGAGGGAGATGAGATTATGAGGGACAGTCACAGGAGCTAGAGGCAGCTGAGTGGAGACGAAGGTTGGCTTTGAACGGGCCTAGCTTTTGCAGAGGTGGGTTTTCAAGGTGGGTCTTCTCACCTTTTAGGCCCTATATGGGCTGGGTCCTGGACGGGTTGCCTGTCTGAGCTCCTGACACCAGTGTCCTCTGCTCACTCCCTCCGCTGCTCCTCTAGGGGCCTCCTGGACATTCCCAGGGTTCAGCTCAAGACCTCGGGAGATCATGCTTTTAGTGTCTCTGGGCCAGCCCTGTGGAACTCACTTCCATCTGCAGACTGGGAGGCTCCCTTGATTGAGGTGTTTAAGGGGAGGCTAAAGGCCCATCTCCTTCAGTCTGGCTTTTGATTGCTGATGTCATTCTTACAGTATTATGGGCCAGTCCCTTGATGTTTTGCCCTCTGAAAACCCTTTATTGTAGAATATTAATTTTGCTGTGGTTTTAATGAGGTTTTATTGCAGGTTTTATTTTATTGCTGTATATTTTACTCATGTTCGATGCCCAGAGCCTCTGGAATTGGGCGCCTTATAAATAAAATTGCCTTTCCCTTGCCTTGCCTAAACTACCTCAGCCACTCCAACTGGATCAAACTGGAGGAGGCAGTATAGTGCAGTGGTTTAAGGCTCTGATCTGCAAACTGGAGACCTGGGTTGGAATCCCACAGCCCCCAGTTGCATACTGTGTGACCCTGAGCAAGTTACTTAACTTTCTTGTGCTCCCAAGTCGCACCTGTAAATAAGCTTTCAGCTTGGTGTGTCTCTCCTGTTAAACAAAAACCAAAAACCTCACCCCACAAAGGTATCCAGCAATGACAGCGACTGTAAATGAGCGATTGTCAAAACAGCGACTCATTTGCAGCACTATCCTGTTCGGTGACCCTATGCGACTGTGACTGTATGGGGAGGGCTACCAGAAGGGGAGGAATAGAGAGGATAAGGGGAGGGATAGAGAAGAGGGCTTTCAGGGGGTAGTGTGCCTGCTGCAGCCAAGCTAGCTGCGTGGTGTGGTGGTGAGGGTGGCTAGCTCCAGCGCAGCAAGTACTGGGTTCGGGGCTGGGGACCAGGAGAAAACTTTGCTGCTGCCCGCTGCCGTGTTTTTTTTTTAAATGTATTTCAGAGTGTTTCCTCTCGACATGCACCCCTCGGAGTGGTGGTAATTTTAATCATGGGTGTGTAGGGGCAAAGCCCCTGTGAGGGGGCACAGGGGAGGCACAGCCCCCCGCATAAACACATGGTTTACTTGCTGTATGTCTGTTTGCTGGCACGTGTATATCACCAGTTCGCTTTTTGGTGATACACACTCACCATAACAGCAATCGCTGTTATGACATGGAACCCCCCCCCCCCACACAAGAGGGATGCCACTGCATGTCACCGGTCTGATCCTGCAAGCTCATTGAGAAACACTAGAGGAGATCTCAGCCCTAATAGAGGACACTTTGTCAGCAAAGAACAGAGCAAACTTATTGCACCTTGTGCTTGAACAAGCTCCCTCAGTATGGAGACAGGCTGGGTGCAACAACCAGTCTACCATACGGAAAAGATAAGCCGGTCTGTTCCTTGCCTCAGCAATCTCCCTTGACAGGAAATCCACCTTTTTCCAGGAGATTGCCCTTTGATAGTCACCATAATGTGACCTCAAAGCCAATTTGTCCTCAATCAGTCCCAACCTCCTCCAGCGCTGCTCCAACTTCTGGCCCTTTATCTTCTCCATGAGTTCCCCCATCAAACGAGAAGTGAGAGGCCTCCGGCAAGTAGATAAGAGCCAGACACGGACCGGCACAGTAGAGCCTAAAGCTACAGTAACAACCTTATTATAGACTGCCACTGCCTCCTCTGCACCCCTCCCGCACACTGTCTTCACTCTTGATAGGTTCAGTATCGTCTGTAGTCCTATTGGAGATAATCCCTGCAAAGGGCAGTACCGGACCATCTCCACAGAGGATGGGCCCTCAGTTGGGACTCCAAATGTGAACCTATAATCTGACCAAATAACCAGATCAATCAAGAGGTCATCGACCCCAAGACCCAGTGTGAACACCAGGCCCAACTTGTGCCCATGTGAGTGAGTCACAGAGGTAACAACCTGTGACAGGTCCAGAGCTTCCATACTCTGAAAGAGATCATGACCAAATGATAAGAGTTAATCGTCGACCCAGGAGTTGAAATACCCCAGAATTATCCATCTGGGGGATTCCAACACCAGGCTGGCAGTGAACTCCCCGACTTCCTGCAGGAATTCCTTCTCCCTGCCTGGTGGCCAGTATATTAGAAGGTGCGTCAGGCACTCCCCAACATGACAGTACTCTCAAATGACCTTGCAGAACCCACTGGTAGCAACGTAAGGCCCAAGCTGGCTTTAAAGCAAATGGTCACTCTCCAACTTCTGCAATCCTTCCACAAGGTGTGTACCACAGAGTACCCAGACGGAATTTCTGCCTCCAAAATGGGGGTAGCATCATCACCCAACCAGGTCTCTGTGTTTTGCCTCTGCTTCATTTAACATTTTCTTCAGTGCAATTCTTCTTGATCTTACACAGCCTTATTTTCATTCTCCAATAATTCTTGATGTTTCAGTAAATCGTCTACCCTGCAGATAATTTCATTTTGATATCTACTTCATTACTGTGGTTGCAAAGGCAGATGAATAGATTTAGTGATTTATGTAAACACTTTTCACTTCACATTAATGGAGGCAAAACTAACATAGTCATCTTTGGAAATATATGTACCCACTATCTGGCTCTGACAGTCAGAATGCAGACGGCAAGGGAGGTGAGCGGAGGGTTGTGCTGGCCACCAATCTGACCATGGCTGTCCTGGTGAGTGTTAACCAGGGTGATGGGGGGGTGCAAGGCAGAGTGTCCTCAGCATGTGGGCAGGTGAGGTGTCAGTCACTAAGGGGGCGATCAAGTCGCTCGGTGGGGCTAGCCACCGAGGTTACATATACAGTACATGGGACCTGGGGCAGTCGAAGTGAGGGGGTCCACTAGACTGCCAGAGATTATGAATTCAGCTCAGGACAGGGGTGATTGGAGGGAGGTGGAAATACACTAGACTGCCAGGGATTTGCTACCGCTGACGTCCTGCATCGGTGCTTGGGGTCTGCTACACCACATGCAAATGAGCCCATAATGGACATGCAGATGGCCCCTTGGGGCCTTGCATGTCCAGTGAGCTTATTTGCGTGCCTGAGCTGAATTTAGCCCACAGGAGCCCAGGCGCTATCCCATTTCAAGCAGTGCTATTGCCTTTGGGCCACGTTGGTACACCACATACCTACATCACACTGCACCAACATGGACTGATATTCAGCCAATTACCACGCTCCATTAATGCATGCTAACTGGCTAAACATTGCTCAGAGTCATTCGTTCAATATTTTTGTGCAGTGCTACAGGCTGTGCTGTGTTTGCACCTGACTGAATGTGGGCGCCATAATTAATTTTGTCCTCTGTTTCACAGTTTAACAGATAAATGGTAGGGTCCAATACTTCACGACTTATACTGTTATCCTAATGAAGTTATTCAATTCCTTTTTAACTCTCAATATTCCAATGTTTTAGTGATAACTCCATAGCGGTCTGGGTTTATGAGGTAATTTAATCTACTAAAGATTTTGGAAAAGTTAAATAGACTACCGCAGTCTATTTTAGATAACAAAAGGCTAGAGGCAAATCATCTCTGTGAGTCAGGAATATGAAGATGATTAATAAGTTAAATAATTCTAACCTTTTGTGTAAAGCCTTGATTAACTGTGAAATGTGTGTTTCAAAGGAAATGTGACTGTCTAAATGAACACCCAGTTGACAAAAACTGTTGACTTTCTCAATTAGATTCCCCACTAAGTGAAACATTTGGAAATGGGGGGGGCTTACTTGAACCTGAGAAGACCATATACTGTATTTGGTCTGTTTTGAAATAAGTACTAATTTGTGAGTAAGAAACAAATTATGCAAACTATTGAAATCAGATGGAATTACATATTGAAGTGTTGTAATATTTTTCCCAGTACTTAAAATAAGGGTGACATTGGCATAAAGAACTAGCCTGACAGTAGTATAAGCTAAGGAAACTGTGTTTTAAAAAGAGAAATTATAAAGGACCCAGAATTGATCCCTGGGAGACACCACATTTGATCACGTTTTCCTGAACTTTAACCAGCAATAACAGTATGACACATTCCGTCAACCAAGTAACCCTTGAACCAAGAGACAACACCATCTGAAAAGTTAAACCTAGCGATGCCGACAGAGCCTGTAGACACTATATCGGGGGTGGACAGTAAGACCTTTTGCTGCCGGTCCCCTCAGCCTGCACCATAACCAGATCGCCCAGGAGAAAGTTTGCCACAGGAGCTGAATCAGAGGTTGAGGTGAGCTGGTACTGATGGCAATCCGGCAGTCCTCCCCCTACATCACTGGCCGAACTGCTGCAGAGACCTGAAGTGGGACAATTATGGGTGGTGTTTTTCTGTGCTAATCAGCTCTGTGTCTCTCATTGGCGCCCATACTTTGAACTCCAACAAAGGAACTAAGTGCTTGAGCTCAGCTGGCCCCACTTTAAGAAGCCATGCTAAAACCCACTTGCCTCCAGATGCCATCAGAGCCTGCAGCTGCTTCATCGGGGGGTAGAGGGTAAGACCTCTTGCTGCCGGTCCCCTCTTCCTGCTGCAAAACCAGAATGCTAAAGTGAGAGTTTGCCGCAGGAGCTGAACCGGGGTTCATGGTGCGTTGGTACTGATTGCAGTATGGCAGTTCTCCCCCTAAATCGCTGACTGAACTGCCACACCGGAGACCTGAAGTAGGACAATTACAGCTGGTGTTTTTTGGCCCAATCCACCCACCCCATGCTCCTCCCTTTTTTAAATGGTCTTCCTAGCTCCTCCTATTGCTGACTTACCCAATTAGGTGGCAGTATCTTCCCTGCTTATTGAAACTTCTTGTCTTCACCAATATAATAACCAGGTACAGTGGTTTTGGTGCTGCTAGATTAGTTACATCTGACACCAGCCTTAATATCTGCTAGTCTGAAAACACGAGTGCTAACTAGTCTGGAAATTTAAGTTCAAGTTCAGTTCAAGTTCAGGTTTACTGCAGGAAAGACTCCGTTGAGCAAGCTCATTCACAAGGAGGTCCTGAGGCACATACACATACAGTTCTCAATTACATAGACAGGAGATATAAAATGTAGAACAACAAAGAAAAAAATATGTATAATACAGGAGGTATACACAATAGAAGTCCTTATGCTATATATGCAGTACATTCCAGCTTTAACCTTGCCTTAAATTATGCAACACATTTCAGCTTAATAAATAGAGGGCCAGTTGGTACCTAGGAAGTTGACTTGGCGTTAGGGGCCTAGTAGCACCTACATATGCCTTTTAATTTAGAGATAGCTAGTGTTTTGTGGGAGTTAATTGATACGATGCTGGTTAGCTTCAGCATGGCTTGTAGTTGGTTCCAAATGTTTGGGAGTGCGTATGAGACAGCTCTTTGGCCTGCTGTGGTACGTGTCCTGGGAACATCTAGTAGGATAAGGTTGGATTTCCTTAGGGAGTAGGCACTATGCGAGATGTGTATGAGAGACGTTAAATAGACAGGCAGTTTGTGGAGTAGTAATTTGAGGGTCCAAATGTCAGCATGCAGGAGGCGTCTGGTGGCATTCAACGCTAATCAGTGTACTGAGGTGTTTTGTAGACAGGTTTAACACAGCATCACTGAATCTGAAATTAGTGGACCTCAAGAGCTGGGATAAAAAAAAAAATAGCAGTTGCAGATTAGCTGAATACTTAATATCGCAGTGGCTGTATTGCTGCAGGGCATACATACTATTAACTGAATATGGAGATAGAGCAAAGTAGTTGCTGCATTGCCGTAGGATCTATATAGCTGACATATCAGTACCAAGGGCAAATACTGTCCAAGAATGCTAAATCCAGAGTCTGAGACGCCCCAGTGCCCCCCAGCCCCTCTTCGCAGGCATGATAACCCTTAATTTATGCCAATCAGTGGGGTCGCCGTGATTGTTATGTACATTTGTACTATTATGTGGGTAGACAGTCTCATGGGCGCCAACATCCACAGCCTGATACGGGGTCCGTAGGACTGTCATCACCCTACCTGCTTTACCATCCTTCTGTGCCAGAAGTGTACTCAGTGCTAGTGATGCATGGGTTGACTAAAAAGGGAGCCTGCTACATAATGTTCCATGGCTCAAGAGGCTATGGGATAAGGGATGTACTCCTCATAACACCAGAAGTATTAAGCTTAATTTCAGTATTGCTACTTCTTGCAGGAGACATCAAACCCAACCCCGGACCCCTTGTGGCCAGCTTTAACATTGGTTCCCCTCATGACCCAAACTGGACCTCCCCCAAGGACATAAAAATAGCCCACATGAACGTCTGCAGCCTGCACCCCAAAATACATCAGATCCACAGCTGGTGGATCTTTACAATTAGACATACTGGCAGTATCAGAAACTTGGCTAAAGCCACAAATCCTAACCCAAGAGAGTGACCTTATTGGCTACAACATCTTCAGGAAGGACAGGGAGGACAAAAAAGAGGGTAGGGTACTTACTTAAGTCAGAGACTCCCTAGATACATCATTAGCCTCCCTCCCACATGTTGGCTGCACTGGAAGTGAGTCAATATTCATTAGAGTTACCCTTGGCCTTGCCAAGCACCTAACAATAGGCTGCCTATGTAACCCCTTCAAAGGTTGCCCCCCCAGGCTCTGGAGGCATTAACCAAGGCTTTAGCAGAAAATGCTCTCTCCGAACTGTTAATACTGGGGGACTTTAACCTGAACTGGGCATCTGACACTGAGCAGGCTCTAAGGACTACCCTCCTGGACGCCAGCCTGACTCAGGTCATCACTGAAACCACAAGGCACAATGCCAAAACTGGGAACCATTCTATCCTACACTGGGTATTTGCTTCCAATCCTCTAAACATTCAAGTGGCTGGCTTTCTAGCAGATGCCTTGAGTGACCACTCACCAATATTCTATATATGGAAGAATAGGATGCCTGAGGTTCCTCCAAGGCTCCTCACAGCCAAAGATGTTTCCAAATTCTATGCAGAGGCCTTCCAGGAGCACCTAGGCAGTCAGGACTGGAACCCCATCTGGCTTCTCCCAAGCCTAGATTAAGCATTGGAGTTCTTCCAAAACACCTGCATCTCTGCAGCCAACCTGTATGCTCCACTAAGGAGCCTTCGAACTAAAGGTTGCTGCTACAAGTGGATTACTCTCAAACTAAAATTAATGATGATCAACCGGGACAAGGCCTGGAAAAAACAAGAAATCACCCCTCCCAGAGGATCTGGTAACCTACAGGAGCCTAAGGAACCAGTGTAAATAGGCAGCAAAGGCCGCCAAGTGGGAGTATATTAAGAACCTCCAATAGACCAGCCTGACTGACCTAAGGGCCTTCTGGTCACACATCAATGCCTTGATAAAAGGCAGTGGTAATCCAACCCAAGATACGATACACTGCAATGACCAAACACTTAGAGATGGCCAGGAGGCTGCCACAGCCTTCAACAGGTTCTTCACTGACCTTGAAAACTATAAGGCGAGCCTCCCCCTCAGAAACCCAGAGTTACTGAGCCCTGAGACACCGAATCCTCCACACCCACTTTTTCACTTTTTCACTTACAGCTAGTACAGCCAAAAGTAGTACTTCCCCTCCTGAAGTCCAAAGCAAAAGGCTCAGCCGGTCCGGATGGTCTTGACCCAAGACTGCTCAAGGCTGCTGCACCAGCCATAATATTACCTGTTACATGGCTCATTAATAAGTCCCTGCTCGAAGGAGCTGTATGTAACATAGGGAAACAGGCTTAGGCGGTACACATCCACAAGAGAGGCTCTAGGGAGCCAAAAGGTATCTATAGGCCCAACTCCCTCTTATGCATCCTATCCAAAATACAAGAAAGGCTAGTCTTTTGCCAACTTCTAGACTACTTGGAGGCAAACCAGCTGTTGGTGTACACCCAGCACAGATTTAGGTGAAAGCATGGGACTGACACTGCTCTCATCAAATTCTCCACCAATGTCCTTATAGCCTTGGACAAAGGTACTTCAACCAGGGCTGTTTTTATAGACCTGACCAAGGCCTTTGATTTAGTAGATCATAACCTGCTGGTAAACAAACTGAGTAAACCCAGCCTTGATCAGCACGCATTAACCTGGTTCTGTAGCTACCTGACCAACCATTCCCAACAGGTCAAGTGTCTAGGTGCCACATTTGAAGCATTCCCTCTCAAGGAGGGAGTACCACAAGGCTCCATACTGGGCCCCCTCCTGCTTTCGTGTTCATTAATGAACTAAACAGTCATTGCAGAGGCAGCTCTGTGGTTTAGTACGCAGATGACGTGGTTATATACAGAACCTCAACTAGCCCTGCACACCTATGACCTCAACTTCAGTCGGACTTTGCAACCTTAGAAAAATGGCTTTTAGAAAACAGGCTGGTTCTAAATGCCAAAAAAACAAAAGCCATCCTGTTCAGATCAAGAACTCTAGGATAGGACAGAAGCCCCCCACTCCACCTGGTCTCCTCATCAGGCACTCCAATAGAGGTAGTGAAGTCCTTTAAATACCTGGGCCTGATGCTGGACCAAGGCTTCACACTAAAACCCCATGTGGATCAGGTAACCAAATCCATACACCAGAAACTAGGCTTGCTCTGCCACTTGAATCCCAAATCATCCCCGAGACCAGGATTACCACAGTCAAAAGTATCCTCCTCCCAACCTTGACCTATGCTGCTTCAGTAATGCAGGG
Organism: Neoceratodus forsteri; assembly: GCA_016271365.2. Classification (NCBI taxonomy): domain Eukaryota; kingdom Metazoa; phylum Chordata; order Ceratodontiformes; family Ceratodontidae; genus Neoceratodus; species Neoceratodus forsteri. Next base: position 142,074,891 of record CM057449.1, on the reverse strand, counting down.
AATTGCAAAACAGAAGCACAGCAGGATGCAAATGCTCTATAATAAAATCGCTTGCTTTGCCACAATGTCACACCTGAGGTGACATCATTGCAAAGCACTGGCCTCCCTAAACTGCCCATCCTTTAGCCACCAGCTGCAGTACCCCCTATTATACAATGGCAAGGGATTCCCTGCTCTCTGATTGGTCAGTGGATGCCTGGAACAGTGATATTATACAATAACATCACTGTATGAAGGCCAGACACACACATGACCGCATTATCAGATGCAATCATACCTCCTCTTCACAAGTTACCGCCGCTATGGATTGTCATGCTAAACAACTTCAACCCACCCCCCCAAAACAAAGTTATCACCCCACAAATGCCAGCCACAAATACTGGCTACAACAATACTAAACAGAAAGCGCTTTTAAATAAAGCGCACCAAGTATTTTCCTTTAATATGCTGACACACTGAGTGGCTTCTCAACCATGCGCTCAATGGATTCTTCGTGCCCCACCTCTCTCAACTCGCTGCTGCACCTTTGCCATTGTTCTGCAGTGTTCTGGTACAAATGAGAAAAACTAGTGTACCAGGAAAACCTAAATTACAGCTTCTGCTATAAAAAACACGCAATCCGACTTCTTGTCCTGCTTCTCCTGTACTCACCGCCGAAAAGTAAATGAAGCCGTGACACCTCAGTTCCATCAGCGTGATTATGAAATTTGGACATCGGCCATATGTTTCACACCGCCAGCAGGCACTAAAACCAGAAAAATTAGCTAATTAAACCATAAAAATTAAAAGTCAAACAAATGTCAGCTGCATCCCATTCTCACCGGGGGAAGAATGGGGGAGTGAGGGTCAAAATACCATAAGCAAATTAAAGTGTGAGCAGTGTCAGACTGGGCAAAGCACACTGATTCAGCTAAGCGCTCCATCTAGTGGCAGAAACAAATATTGGACTTTTTTTTTTTTTTAAACATGCTCCTCCACCCGGAAAAAATTAAATAAAAAAGCATAAAAATGTTTTTTTTTCCTTATAATTAATAACTGAGCCATTGTATAATAGCAATAAGGCACTCCAGGGTGTGTGTTATTGTGTAATAACATCACTCCTGGGGTGGTGGAAGCACTCTGCTTCACCTCGTGCTTGACCCACCCAGAGTCACGTTATTACACAATAACACACCCATCATGCTTATATTGCTTATTATGCAACACATTCAAACTCATCAAGACCACCCCAGCAAGCCTAGTTGGCTGCTGGCTCCGAAACGCTGAGGTAGACAGCTCCACACCACTAAAAGCAATCTCCTGGAAGAACCTAGGGTAAGGACCATGGCTGGTAGCAAATCCTTTGCCTTTGCAGCATCTGTACTGTGGAATAAGCTCCCTAACCACCTTCAAGACGCTACCTCCCTGGGAACCTTCCGCAAGAGGCTCCGTGAGCACCTGCTAGAACCGAGCACATGTTCTTACACCTAAGCACTACACTACAAAGTTGAATTCTAGCCTACCCTAACCCTAACAGTCCTGTAGAAACTTCATCAACTCTAGAGGGCATGGGATGAAGTTGGAGGGAGGACGATTCAGAGGAAACGTGAGGAAGAATTTCTTCACAGAACGGGTGGTGGACAAGTGGAACACCCTGCCAGAGGAAGTGGTGGGGGCTGAAACAATCACGGGATTTAAGAATGCATGGGATAGACATAAAGGAATTCTGGAGGTCAGGGGTAAGGGGCAACAGACTTCCTGGAAAACATAAACTGAACTTACAAACTTAAATGGGCAGACTGGGTGGGCCATAGGCCCTTATCTGCCGACATTGTCTATGTATCTATGTATCTAGACAATTGGTCTTGTTCTGTACTAACTCCACCCCAGGCTAAAGGTATAGTCCTTATGTGATTGTATCGAACCTGTCTATTGGTGACTGTCTGATCCCCAGCTACAGTATGTACCATCTTGATTGTAATCAATTGTGATCGGCTCACTTATGTACTGAATATACAATATGTATCTCTGTATAATTAATTCCGGGCCGGCCCTGAAAAAAGGGACCTTCAGGGCTCAGTGGGTCTACCTGGTTATCAAAATTGAATAAATAAATAAATAAGCAGCACAAAAGCAGCTCATGATCAAGAAAGTCAAAGGCCTTGGTGAAGTCCACAAAGACTGATGCCACATAGATCCCTTTATCAAGGGCTCCATGGAGATGGTGAACCCCGCTAAGGCGGTCTCCATGTTGTGTTTAGTTGTAAACTCAGGAGGTTATACTTGGAAATATGTTCATTTGTTTGAATAAAACTATCCTTTGAAACAATTTTGAAAGGGGAGGTAATAATGAAATGGGCCAATAATTGGATACACAATTTTTTTTTTTTTTTTTCACTCCTTCTATCCTGGTCAGCCCACATTTGTGCCGTCCTCCCAGCCCCATCCTCCGACTCACATGACTTACCTTCTCTCTTCTTCCCCCACAACTTGCCCCCCATGGCAGGGTGGCAGGGAGTCAAACAACCCACCAAGTGAGGATCCATTTTGGGGAGGTACCTGCTGTCTGGAGCGGAGCCTGCAGAGGATGGCAGTCATTTGACACACCATTTTCTGCCCTTAAGCGGGGGAGGGGCATGCAATGCCAACAATGGCCAAGCTGTGCATGCTTCTGCATGTAGCACCTCAGCTGGCTGCTCTGCCTCCACCCCACATTGTACGGGACTCAGCATGCCAACACCCAGCCACCGCTAGGTGTCAGGCAGGCACCGATCTTGTACTGGGACCCAGCATGCCAACACCCAGCCACTAGGGTGTCAGGCGAGGCACCGATCTTGTCGGGACTCAGCATGCCAACACCCAGCCACTGCTAGGTGTCAGGCAGGCACCGATCTTGTACGGGACCCAGCATGCCAACACCCAGCCACTGCTAGGTGTCAGGCAGGCAGGCACCGATCTTGTACGGGACCCAGCATGCCAACACCCAGCCACTGCTAGGTGTCAGGCAGGCACCAATCTTGTATGGGACTCAGCATGCCAACACCCAGCCACCGCTAGGTGTCAGGCAGGCAGGCACCGATCTTGTACGGGACCCAGCATGCCAACACCCAGCCACCGCTAGGTGTCAGGCAGGCACCGATCTTGTACGGGACCCAGCATGCCAACACCCAGCCACCACTAGGTGTCAGGCAGGCAGGCACTGATCTTGTACGAGACCCAGCATGCCAACACCCAGCCACCGCTAGGTGACAGGCAGGCAATCACCTTGTACGGGACTCAGCATGCCAACACCCAGCCACCGCTAGGTGTCAGGCAGGCAGGCACCGATCTTGTACGGGACCCAGCATGCCAACACCCAGCCACCGATCTCCATTCCCAACCCTCCCCAAGAGAGGAGAGCTGTCCTCCAGATGCTCGATTGTCTCCGTCCGCGGCTGACCCCAGCAACCGGCTTGCAATGTGAACATGGGTTGCCAGTGTGTTAGGAGGTAAGCTGTGATGCCTCAGCCCTCCATGCCACTGGGCCGGCTCATTTGGCTACCAGATAAACAGAGCTAGATTTGTGTATGGGCTTAATAAAAACCAATTTCCAAACCTTGTGTACAATTCCATTACAGAGTGAATGATTCATAATACATGCCTATGAGTAAGAAAGAGACTAGCAGGCCATTTTAAATAAAACCAAAAATGTATTTGGTCTGTATCAATACATGGCTCCAGGTTCATTTTAGAATTATATTTGGTTATCAATCGGGATAAAAAACAAAAATGAAAGTGAGGTTTTTGATCAAAAAACAAATTAGCATCGGATTCATCTGTAACCCCTCAGTGGCACTATCCCAAGGGCTACTACCCCTGCCTGCTTAACTACTAACAGGTTGAGGGGCCTAGGTCCAATGGCGGGTGCCTCCACCCAGAGGTCAGGGTTTGCAGTAGTCAAACTAACTTGGTCACAGCCCTCTGGGACACTGTAACCCCCCTTTCTTCCCACTAGTGGCCCACACAATGCATTAGGAATATCTTCACAATGTACACTTACCCCCAGAACTGGCTCTGTCGACTGGACTCTGGGGAACCCCTGTAAAACAAGATGATACAGTGCAAAAACCACAGTACAATACTTAAACATAAACGAAAACCTCAGTCAGTGTAACTTTGCTGAAAACCAACAAATCTGATTTATTTAAGGAGCTGTAACAAGAAAGGGGGAAATCAGGTTAATTAGGTTAAACACATTAATAATCACAGTACTGAAAGCGTATTCAGAGTCCCAAATTGTCACTTTCACTGGGTACCCAGGATTGGGGGAGCTAGCCAGGATAGGTAGCTGGTTGGGGCAGGGATTGAAAATGCCATTCCCCACAAGCACTACACACATTTATATGTAAAAGGAAAGTACTATACTAGGCAGGCTGCTTCTCGATCCCGATCGCAATTACTGCACAATACCCGGGAGAACACAGCAGATTCAGTTTCTGACAGACCGAGCGCAATTCAGCAATTTCTCCAGTCTTCTACAGGGTGAGCCTGGTTTCTGCTCTTCAGATCTCCTCGATTCTCTTCACAGGTCGGGTTCAGTCTGAACAGGCGCTTGCACAGGCTGCAGACCAAAACTCAGGGCCTTACATGTGCTTACTGTGCTAAAACTATACACCGTAGAAGCACATAGCTCCTTTTCTCTTCACTGTCTCACCTCATCTGATCTTTCCAGTAGACAGAGCTGGGCATTTCCTTTGAATTCCTCCCAGTTCAGTTGACTGGTTTGGCTGTCACTCACAATCAGACTCCCCCTGTTGGTGCAAAAAGGCGCCGAAGTCCAAACTACAATTCCCAGAAGCATTGGCCATGCAGTACATAGGTGGCTGGCTCCACAATGAGAGTCCAAGTTCTGATTTGCCAGCAGCAGGCTCCATTTCAAAGGTCCCCCCAAACTGATTGGTTCAGTTCAGCAGTTCAAAACCAGAATGGAGGGCTAGGCAAACGGTTCTGACCGCAAAGAAAAGCAGGTTAGACAAACTGTATTTTCGTTATTACTCTAAATGATTTCTGGCAAGCAGTTAAATCTTTGAAAAGTGCTCACTCTGCCCACTTAACGACGGCAGAAACGGAGCGATTGGCAGCAGGCTCAGTGGGACTCAAGCAGGAAACACACAGTCCCCCCATAGAAACTAATTATGTCTGCAAGCAGACAGCTCTTAAAGAGACAGTACCAGAGGCTCTAAAAGCACTCACAGATAAACGGCTTAAATGCCAAACACCATTTAGGCTTGGAGCATTCAAGCAAGCTCCTGGAAGACTTTTTGGGAACCCCCATTTGCAGAGGGGTTACACATCAATTTGCAGTTCCTTGAAATTCTCACAATAGGAGTCAAACTCCCCCAAAAATCATTCAATAAACTGGTAACTTCAACAGCAGAATTAACCAACTCACCATTCAGTTCAGTTGTTATCTGAGAATGGTAAGTTTGTTAGATTTGTGATACAGTTTGTAACTGTTTGTACCCTCTCTACCAACTTTATTTACCCTATTTTATTTAGGGCTCATGGTGGAGAGCCATAGTCCAGAAGGCATAACACCTATGCCCTATATAATGGAGCTACCACAGACGTGTTTCTACTTCTGATTGAGCCTTGAATATCACACCATGTCTTGTTGGTCTTTGAGACTGCATAGATCTTACTTCAAGAGGGCTCTTGCAGTAGGTAATAACCTTGATAGCACCCCCTGGCATCACCACCATAGGGAAACTTTAGCAGTGTCTGATGGGGGACCGCCCACTCGATGTCAGGTAACGGACATCAGCATGACCCTATGTAGTGGGGGGTCAACATGCTTGCCTTCCAGTTCTTTCCCGTCATTGACCGGAGCGTGTCAGACCTTGCAGAGATTGTATGCTGCAGTTCGACTGCTTTCTTCAGATGAGTATCTGTTTTTTCTGTATCTTGGAATTTTATTTTGTTTTTGTGCATGTCATCATTGTCTTCCATCGAGTCACATAAAAATAAGTGTGCTTCATGCAGTGCACAGCTACCGCACAAAGACTCACTCCCTCTGCCTCTTCTGCCTAGGCCCGGAGCACAAGGTTGAGGATTGTGAGGCCTGTTCCAGCTTCAACCAGGCCACACAGAAGCATCACTAGCAGGCCCTCGAGGCTCGTTTGTTAAAACAAAAAATGGCCATGATGGAAAAAGAGTTCCAGAAATTTAGAAGTATTTCCTCCTGTCCTACTGACTCCTTCAAGCACAAGAAGAAGAGGGACAAAGAAAAACATTGGGACCATGACAGGTCCCCCTCTCACCCATGGTTGCCCTTGGGCTCCCTCAGGTAAGCGGCTGTCTTCTTCCCCTAGGAAGTCGGCTGCTGTCGCCAAGCCTGCTGTGCCCCAGGAGCAGTTCTTGCCCCCCCCCCACTGCCACTGGTCACAGTGGCTGCGGGTGCCTCGGCTATGTCCAAGGCTTCCGCCGTTCTTAGGCCCCTTTCCACTAGCAGGTCTAAGTTGACTGGCGAGGCCAATAAGCCACTTGTTGGATCTTCCGATGAACATCCAGTCCAGTCTGATGTTGGGCTCCGGGGTCTCTAGTGCCCGCCTGGCCACAGTCGATAGGTCAGGCATCGCTCCTTCTGACGTCAACCCAGCCAACCTGGTCAATAAGTCGGTTGTCGGTTTACCCGATGTCCACCCGACCGATATGGCATCGGGCGAGGGTGAGGGCCGCGATGATACCCAGTTGACCAACCTGCCACAGCTTTCCCTGGTTGGGTCCCCTCACTGGTTAACCCCCTCCTCTCCTTTGGAAAAGTTTCCTCCACCCTCCCCAGACCATCAGGGCATGGAGGATGGGGCTCATCCATCTGGTGACATTCTCCAGTTCACCTCTGGATTTGACATTGGGCATCCCAGGTAACCTTCTGGGACCCCCCCGGTGAATTTTCTGGTGGAGACACTGGCACTGACACCTGGTTGAACTCCTGCCACTCTGGCATCTGACCAAGTTTTCCTGGGTCAGTTGGCGCCGGGTTTCAGGCCCCCTCGGGGTCCTCCTTTGGGCCCTCCAGTGCCGCCGTCGGGTCCCCATCAAGCAACCTTCCACTGAGTTACCCGATGCCACATTTTCCTATGTATGACCCCCTTGGACTACCCGCCATCAGGATACCAGATGCCTGGGTATTGTCTGCTTATCCTCCACTGGGTTACCCAGTCCATGCCAACCATATGTGGGGCTACCCAATGTTAGGGTTTTCTGTGGGATACCTGCTGGCCTACCAGCCTCCTCTGCTCCCTCGACCTCCTACTTAGCCTCAGGTGGACTTCCATGCTATCCTGCAATCATGGTGGTCAGAGACCAAGGCTCAGCTTGTGTCAGAGCTGGATAGCCACCACTCCCCCTAGGGATATTATCCGGGGTTCCGCGGACCAGACTCCCAGGTCTACCCCTACACCAGACAAGCATCAGCAAATGTTGGGCCCCCAGAAAGAGCCTTTGTCAGGGCAGGCGTGAAAAAAAGTTCCCCCTGACACCCGGGAACCTTCTCATCTTGACGTCTGGTCTTCAGGTTCAGATCTGAACTCTGATTCTGACTCCTCTTCCTCCACAGGGTCAGGGTTTGAGACTTCTCCCTCAGAGAAACCTAGGCCTAAGGAATCCCCACCTGAGAACCCTTCTTTCACAGACCTTCTCAAGAAGATTGTGGTGGTCTACAAATGGAAGTCTGATGCTCAAGATCCTAGCGCCAAAAGCTGTCAGAGCATTTAAACATGCAGGAGGCAGCTCCCGTCCTCACACCTCCTTGGTTAGATCCACATGAAGACCTGGCATTTACTATTTGGATGATGCCCTCATCTATGTCAGCAGTAGCCAAAAAGGCTGACCAGACTCATAGGATGCCAGAGAGTAAAGATCACCTTAGCATTCATCCCAAGGCAGACTTGGTAGTCATTGCAGCAGCTCATTATAGGTCATCTAAGCTGAGACATATTAGCACCTCTCCTCCTGATAAGGAGTCGAGACAGCCGATTCAATTTGGGAGAAAGTTTTATTCCTCCTCAATATTAGCCATGTGTGCCTTGAACTATGTAGCACATATGCTGGTTTACCAGAAGTCTCTCTAGTCAGCTGGAACCTGCAATCGATGATCTGCCTGACTCTGAGTCCCAAACTATTCTGGCTGACTCCATCAGGTCCGCCAAGGTTGCCTGTCAGCATTTGCTAAGGGCCACCTACGACACTGTGGACTCCTCAGCCAGGGGCACTGGCGTGGTGGTTAGTCTCAGGAGGCTTTCCTGAATAAGGATTTCTGGACTGGCACTGGACATTCAAGCATCCATCCAGGCTGCTTCCTTTAGGGGCTCTGTCCTCTTCGGAGGTGATGCCCAAGACATCATCACCAGCTTGCAGGATAAGGGCAAGGGCCTAAGGTCAGTGCACATCATGTACTACCCTAGGTTTCAGGCCAAAAAGCCTTTTCAACACCAAGTGAAGTGGCAGATGAAGCAGCAGCAGATGGCCAGACTTCAGACTAAACGTCTGGCACTGTCAGCTACAGCCGCCACTCCCGCAAAAGCCCAAAGAGCCTCCGGTATGGCTGTCCCCACTCCCCTCCCTCACTTGACGCGCAGTCTGCCCTTCCTTATCCCTGCTCCTCAGAGAAGCCAGTGAGCAGAAGGTTCACCAGTCACCTGCTGAGATGGGAGGCAGTCACCACCAACTTGTGGGTCCTTTAGTTGGTCAGACAGGGCCACACTCTGAAGTTTCCAGAGAAACCCCCAGACAGGCCTCCAGGAATGTCCCACTATCCAAAGGCACACATTCTCCTCTTAAGGGGAGAAATCTCAGCTCTTTTACAAAAGGAAGCAATAAATCCAGTTTTGTCTAGCCAGGAGGAAAAGGGGTATTATTCCCACTTCTTTCTGGTCCTGATAAAGATGGGCAACTTGAGTCCCATCTTGGATTTCAGTTCTCTAAACCTGTACATAGAGTACAAGTGATTTTGAGTGCTGACCGTCCCAGGTCTGCTGCTCCTCCTGCATGAGGGTCAGTGGCTCTGTGCCCTGGATATGCAGGATACCTACCTACATATCCCAGTTTTTCAGGCCCATCGCTGCCACCTCAGGTTCGCCTTTCAGGGGTAGCATTACCAGTTCAAGGCCCTCTCCTTTGGTATGTCCTCAGCATCTTGGGTATTTAACAAGTGCCTTGCAGTAGTGGCAGTGGCCCTGAGGCACCAGGGTCAGTATCTATTCCCCTATCTTGACGACTGGCTCCTGTCAGCTCTGTCGAGGGAGCAGCTGGAACTTTCCCTCTCAGCTACCCTGGACCTCTTTACGCAGATTGGGATCACTGTCAGCCTTCCCAAGTCCCAACGTGCCCCTTCCCAGTGCCTTCAATTTATTGGAGTGGTGTTGGATACAGCCCAGGGTATGGTTTTCCTCCCATTGGACAGGGTGGAAATGTTGCAGAAGCAGGCTCGTCTGGTAGCGTCCAGCAGGTGGGTCAAGACCAAATCGGTTCTTCGACTGATTGGCCTTATGGCAATGGCCATCCCCACTGTTTCTCTAGCCAGACTCTACATGGGGATTTCACAGTGGACGCTCAGAGCACAGTGGGATCAGAGGTTAGATGACCTGGACCACATGGTCATGATCTCCAGTTTGATGCAGCAGGATCTTTTTATGGTAGCAGGATCTCAGCAACCTCACCAAGGGGTCCACTTCTAATCACTTCCTCCCACCCAGACCCTGACTACAGATGCATCAGGGATTGGTTGGGGTGCTCACCTTGGGAGCCACAGAACTCAAGGACTGTGGTCTCTGTCAGATATCTCTGCACATAAATGTGTTGGAGATGAGGGCAGTGCTATATGCTCTTCAGGCTTTCCAGCACTTGTTCCTTCAAGACCAACTATTAGTCCAGTCAGACAATGTGTGTGTAATCTGGTACCTAAACAAGCAAGGAGGCACTCAATCGTATCCCCTTTGCAGGGAGGCAGTGCAGTGTGGAACTGGGCAATTCTGCATCGAATTCACCTTACAGCTGTTCATGTTCTGGACATGCAAAACATCCTAGTGGACGGTCTCAGCTGCACCAGAATAAGAGCCCACGGGTGGGAGCTCAAGCAATAGGTCGACCACATTTTTGACCTGTGGGATCATCCGGACCTGGATTTGTTAGTCTCCCCATACAATGCAGAACTACCCAGGTTTTGCTCACTCACTCCTGGGCATGGTGTTTTTTTGGCAAGACGCAGTATCTCTCTGTTGGACAGGGAGGTTTTTATACACCTTCCCTCCCTTTCCAGTTATGCAGAAGGTGCTGCTCAAGCTTCAGGCGGAGGGGGCTCACATGGTATTATTTATCTGTCTTTCTTCCTCATGGAGCTATCTTCTATATTGTTTTCAAGTTTGACCATGCATTGTGTGATCTATCTATGAACATTCTTCCCCCCAGGCTTGAAAATTGTGGGAACCCCCCAGCGTGCATCCTATAGTTGTCAATGATTATTTGGTGCTACCCTCATCCATGTGATTGAAATGGGTGCACCCTTCATCATATGTTGCGCCCTTGCGAAGGCATTCTTTGTAAATATATTTATTGTACATGCTATCTATGCTGTATGTGTTGTATTATATCCTTGTAACTGTACCACTTGTTACCTTGCTTGTGCCATAATATAACCTTTTGCTGTTGATCTTATTATGTTATGCTCTGTATTTTGTTGATTTGTATTTCTTCATGTTGATTTGTACAAGGGACTTCCTTGCAAATAAGCTTGCTCAATGGATGCTATCCCTTTACAATAAACTTGAACTTTGAACTTGATGGTACCGATTGCCCCGTACTGGCCTCGCCAAGCCTGGTTTCTGCTTCTTCAGCAGCTTGCAGTGGAACCTCCAGTTCCCCTGACCCTCTGCCACGATCTCCTGATACAGGAGAGGGGCATGCTGGTCCATCCGGGACTGAAGCCTCTTCACCTTCATATGTGCTGGTAGAGGCTGGAAAGCCTCCTACGAGGACGACATATGCCATGAAGTGGAAGCGTTTCTCCATTTGTGCCACCTCGAAGGGTTGGGACCCTTTTTAGCGCTTGTTCCTCAAGTCATGGTGTATCTCTTACATCTCTATGACCTGGGCCTGAGCTATTCTTCCCTGAAAGTCCACTTGTTGGCTGTTTCTGCCTACCACAACTTGGTGGGAGGCAACACTGTGGCTCAGCTGGAGGTTTCCCAAACTTTCCTGAAATGAATCCTCCACCTAAAACCCCCAGTGCGCAGTCCCGTGCCACCTTGGGACCTGAATTTTATTTTATTTTGAAAAAATTGACCTTGCCTCTGTTCGAACCGGCTGGTTCTTATGATATGTGCTTTTTGTCTTGGAAAGCACTCTTTTTAATTGCAGTCACTTCTGCTCAGAGGATTTCCAAGCTTCACGTCCTGATGTGTAACGAGCCTTATTAAATTTTTCACAGAGAATGAGTGGCTCTGCATACCAGCCCTCAGTTTTTACCGAAGGTAGTTTCTGAATTTACGTTGAACCAGTCGATTCTGCTGCCAATGTACTATCCTTAGCATGCTAATCGGGGGAGGCAATTCTGCATACCTTGGATGTTCACAGAATCCTACGGTTTTACAATAGAACTAAGTCTATCTGGAAAAAGGACCAGCTTTTCATTTCTTTTGCACCCAAGAGAGAAAGTGCCGCAGTTTTCAAACAATGTTTATCCAAATGGTTGGCAAACTGTATTGTTTTCTGTTACCATAAGTATGGTAAAACTCTCCTGGGGGAGGTTAAGGGGCATTCTACCAGAAGCATGGTTGTCTCTACTGCTTGTTTCAGCAATATGTCAGCCGCTGACATCTGTGCTGCAGTTACTTGGAGTTCTGTCCACAGATTCACAAAGCATTGCCTCTAGGTGCAGGGTAGGCTTTGGTCTAGCTGTTCTCCAGGCATTCCTGTCCTAAATGTTCGGCCTTCTTGCAGATCCTTTCCTGCCTCCCGTGTTTCTGTTCTTTCTGATTCACACTGCTTGGGACTCAGTCCTCAAGGTTATTACCTACTGCAAGAGCCCTCTTGAAATAGGATAGTACAGTTACATAAGAACTTACTGTAACAGTAGATCTTCGAGAGAGGCTCTTGCAGTAGGTAACTTTTTCCCTCTCTCCATACCCAGAGTTTCTTTGCTGCTCTTTTTCTATGAGCTCGTTTTGAGCTTCAGGAGCCTCATTTTCCATTCTCTTATTGCTCTTCCTTGGAAGTCTCCAGTGGGAGAACTGTAAGGTGAGCCTGGGGACTGCCCACTTTATAGTGTCACGCTGACATCCGTATGTGACGTCAGGTGGGCAGTCCCCCATCAGACACTGTTAACTAAAGTTTCCAAGTGGCATCAGGGCACAGTCCTCAAGGTTATTACCTACTGCAAGAGTCTCTCTCGAAGATCTACTGTTACGTAAGTTCTTAAGTAACTATACTTTATGCTGGCAATAGCATCCAGTTTGATTTGGGAATACGAATAAACAACAGTTTCACAGTCTATTTTTTAAGTATAGTGCCCTCCAAGTAGTCATTATGTTTTAGATTATTTTTCCCATGGTGTACAACCACACACTTCCCTAGCTTGAATTGTATACCCCATATTGATGTCCAGTTCCTAATTTTAGGTAGGTCCAATTGAATAGACTCTCTGTGTTCTGCTGTATCAGCTACTCCTCCCAATTTTGTCTCATCAGCCTCTTTTTCACACCAGTTTATTATGTCTGAGTCAAGATCCAGTATAAATATGCTGAATAGGAGAGAGCCCAGTACTGATCCCTGAGGTACTCCACTACTGCTAACAGAGGTTTCAAAATGATAAGTGCCCATCGATGTTGGCTCTGAGTGTTCTTTGATGGTTCCATGTCAAATGAGTGAAGTTTAAACAGCAAATTTAAAATGAGCGAGTCTTATACAGCTATTAAAAATAACGCGGCTACAATTGCAGTGTGTTCAAGTATAGTGAATGACAATTACAACTAATGTCATTTGGACGAATGTATAAATGCACTAATGACAATTTGAACAACAGCATAACCCCTACACATTCACTGCATGTAGATGTTGTAGACAATACCACGTATATAATCCAAAAGACTCTGTTCTTCATACTCACAAACGACCTGCATGAGCTGCTCAGTTAGATCACGGTAACGCCTCTGACACAATTTGATTTAATATGGATAATTCTCCTAGCACCAGCATCAGCAGCATTCATGGGATGGTTGTGTCCCCTGGGCTCAGACACAACGTGATTGGCCACAGTGTGTACTCAAGCGGGGCACCTATATCTGTGATATTCCCTACACCTCCAATATACTTTCTCTCGTACTTCCTTATCATGGCGGTACACAGAGCTGCCATAACTAGCTGCCATAAATAAGCAGCGGTATTCCCCGCTGATTCCAGGTAAATTCAGTAGACATTCTGAACCAGCTAGGAGCACCAAGACACACCTACATTTATATCCACTTCAACACAGGTGGTACTACGTTACGCATAGGTGCAACAAACCCAAGCAGGGGGGCTACACCCCCCAGTGCCACCCCCAATTTTATTATTCTCACTCTTAGACACTCCTTGACTTAGGAGAAAGTTACATCAGCGATCGCCCAAATCACTGGGTGCTATAATTACTAGTTGTTATATACTATATGAATTTGCTTAATTAGTACTCGCTAATATTGTCATTTGCTGTTTGGTGCATTCGCTATAATGACGGTTGCTGTAGTTCATTTGCCTTAATTGAATTGCTCATTTTGAATCGCTCAATTGACGTGTTACCTTTTTGGTTAAAGTCATGCTTATACACAGTTGGCTATTTCAGTTGGTGTGCTTGTGTCCCTTAGTTTTCTAATGATGGGCTCGCTTTTCAAATACCTGAGAATGCCGCATGCCCTTGTTGCGCTGATCACATGGTGCATAGGCTTGTGGCATGTTCATGGCCGGCGAGTGGGACTTTCAGTCCTATGCACCAAGTGCTACAAGAGCAGTTTTTTTGCTGGTTTAGCGTGCCGCATTCAGGGGACCCTTTTTATGGGGCTTGCGCAAATATTTGTTGCAAGCGGCAGTAAAGTGAGGAAACGGTCACAGTTTCACCCAGGAATAGAGAATCGAGTGCAGTTGTGACAAATATGTTTGTCGCAGCTCTGCCAAAAAACAGGTTTAAAGCCCTGTGTCACCCTTTGAAAATCTGGCCCAACCAATGTGGTACCAAGTCAAAATCCTTCCCAAAAATCAGAAAGACTATGCCTAATTCCCTGCTCACATTCTTATACAATGTGAGCAGGTTAATAACGCAGCACCTCCCTTGTACAATCCATGTTGGTGAGTGTCATAATTCTGTGTGCCAGGTATTGTGCTTAGTAGATGACCTTTAATGATTCCCTCCAGGATTTTCCCAGGGATGGAGGTCAGACTTATGGTCATGTAGTTACTCATTTCTCCCTTGCATCCTTTTTTTAAGGAGTGGCACAATGTAAACCCCCCTTCAGTCAGATGGAATTTGTCCCTCTTTAATAGAGCTGCACTGTATTAACTTTAAAGGTTCACAATACTTTTTTTGTTATTAAGAGCATATCACTGGTGATGTTGTCAAGTCCTTGTGAGCTGACTTTTTTTAGGCTCGATATTTTCTAAGCTATTTTACTTGTTATAATCCAGTCAAGATTGTACTGATTATTACTAGTGGTAGATCACGTATCATGTGCATTAGGAGTTCCTGTTCATGAGTAGACTGAACTGAAATAACCATTGACGTGTTCCATCATTTCTTTGGTATTCCCAATTGTAATATTAGCCTGTTTTTTATCTATATAGGTTTTTATTGCTCTGTGGCAGACTGGCCTGTATCAGCCCGTCCTGTATCACGCGGTCATCCTGAGTCTCCCATAGACTGAGTGGACCACCAGTGCCAGCATGAGGGCTTTATTAAGCCCATTCTCTATTTTTTCCTATTGATTTTCTTCCTGGGCTTGGCTGGATGTGCAATGAGCATGGTGTGCATGCACCACATCCGCAGATGGGCCCTCAGCATTCCGTACACTGGCCCTTTCTCGAACTGCGAGATTATGCATGCACCACCATCAGGATTCCTCTAGGTGGCAGTCAAGTGGTGAGTCATGGAATCCCCCTCTCCGAGGGGAGACAGCTGCCTTACGGACTAGGGCGACTGACTCAAGTCCATTCCCGAACCCGGTTTGCCGACATTGCAGCAGGGAGTCATGGATGCCTCAATCTGCCATGTCACTTGACCAGCATATTAGCCCGTTTTAATGGACCTAATGAATCATTTGTCTTCCAAAGTGAATGTGTGCATGAATATCCAAAAACTTTTCACTGTTCTCCCTACAGGCGAACTTTACTAACCTATTTTCCATTTTCTCCTTTTTTCCTTTTTAATCAGAGTTCTACATTTCCTAAGAATCAGTTTGTATTTTGTCCAGTTTTCATTCATACCCGAGTCCTTATATTTTTTTGTAAGACCCTTTTTTGTTTATTTTTCTAAGGATTGTTGATGTTAACCATTATGTTTTTTTTACCCTTGTGATTGTATTTTTTGTAGAGCTGTGCAGAATGGGAAAATTCAGACTCCGCGGAATTGTAATGAAATTTGGCAAAATTCTGTGCAATTTCACAGAATTTCATCTGAATTTCACTGAATTTTTAACATTTAGTAATTTAGTTATAACTCAGCTGCCATTAAAGCCAGAACTCTGGTCGGCCCAGTGGCATGGAGGGCTGAGGCATCCATGTCTTACCTCCTGCCACGCTGGCGACCCGTGTTTGCATTGCAAGTGGGCCGCCGGGGGTTGGAAGAGGATCGAGCATCTGGAGGACTTCTCTCATCTCCCGGGGAGGGGTGGGGATGGAGTCCGCTGCTTGAATGGTCCCTGCAGGTGGCTGGGGCTGTTGCAATGAACCCATAATGTAGGGAGCAGATGCGGGGAAGGTGCCCAGTGTACCATGTGTGGAAGCGTGCGTGGCTCGGCCATTGGCATCATTGCATGCCTTCTTTCTGCACTCAGGTTTGAGAAGAATAATACAAGAAAATATCCTGACTGGCAGGATGCTGCTGCCCCCCCCCCAACAGGTGCCACACCCGGCCAGCTGGCACCTTGGGAAGCAGAGGTAGGTCCAGTAGCCGCCAGGGTGACAGGGCTGGGGGGACCAGTGGAACGGGGCTGGTTAGGAAGGAGGGAGAAACAGACTAATGAAAAAAAGCTAGAGCTGTGAACTTTGGCTTACTGTATATACTCTTTGGGTCGATGGCCACTAACTAGCAAAGTATCATGAAATTTGGATAGATCGTTTCAAAGTTATAGGTGCTCAAATGTTGTCATGTTATTGTTTGTGCGAAATTTCAAGAACATTTTTATCTGCATATACAGTACCTTAACCATCTATTGGGTCAGGGATCTTAAATTTGGCATGATTTTTTGATGATAGGTGTTCTAACAGTGTGCGAGATGTCATGACAATATGATACATCATCTCAGAATTATATGTGCTCAAAATCTGTCATTTTATTTTTTTCAGGACATTTTAATGAAAAAAATTTCACCTGCGTATAACGCAGGCACTTTTGGAGCTAGACATGTGTAAAGTAGTATGGATAACCTTTGTGTAATGCTTATAGATTGATCTAAATATTGAGAGAATTACTGTAGATAAGATATTTTTAAGTTACAGGGGTTTAAAGCCTTACTATGTAAATATTTGCAAAACTTTTGTGAAAACTGTCAAAAATGTGGATGTTTGTAACGTCTCTGCTCTTGCATGCATAGAGTTAACATTTGACATGCATATCCATAGTCAGTCAATGTTTGTAATATTTCAATGAATACTACCAAAATTATACTAAAATTACAGAAATCCGAATTTTGGCAACATATTTGGCAACCTGTAACTCGGCTCCCATTGAAACTTGAGACTTAAAACATGGTGCATATACGCATTCTACATGCTTCTCTAAATTCTCATTTTTTGGTAAAATCCGGATAAGAAATTTTAAAATGATCTCAAAATAACTGAAAATTAAATTTTGATTAAATGTGTGGCCACCCATAACTCCACCCCCTTGCAATCTACAACTCTAAAATGGAGCACGCTCTTGGTAAGCCATGGAGTACTGTTTACATGCTAAATCTGGTTTTATTTGGATGCATATGTGTAAAATTATACTGAAATAACTGAAATTTAAAATTGTACAAAATTCTGTGGAATTTTCACGAAACCGCTGCAGAATTCCACCGAATGAGAACAGTCATTCCATGGGTGGAATTTTATACTCCACACAACTCTAATTTTTTGACAACTGGTATGTTAGCTTCTCAGACTGACATTATACATGTTAATGGTGAAATATACAGTAACCAGGTCACTATTAGTCAAAGATTCCTTAATAATACAGTTAGATGAATTTACAGTCTTTGATGCTAATTCCAGGTCAAATATATTTGTACCCCTGTAGGTCCCGTTATATGTTGGATTCAACTGCTACACTATATAGCGTCTAAAAGAATTACTGGCGGGTGCCGAGGAGCACTGTAATGTCTCCCAGTTTATACTGTATCAGGGAAATATAGGTCTCCTGTGAGCACAACCTTCCCTAGCTCACACGTTGTTGTCATTTCTTCAAACGTTGTATCATTTAACTGCTCAGAAGCATTTGGAGGTCTACAACAGATATCAATAATGCAGAATTCATTTTGCCTGGAGATGGCTATTACCCGTAATGTCTCCACTGCAGTATCACCTTGTTCTATTTTACTTGATGGCTGAGTCAGTATACAGTGCAATCCCTCCATCCTTTCTGTACTGTTAGGCTTGTCTGAACAGATTGTGTCTCTTAATTGATGTGTCCCACATAGTGCTTTTATCCCAACATGCCTCTGCTATTCTGATCACTGTAGGTCTCTTAAGTGCTAGTTATTTCCAGCTCTTTTTTTTGGTTTAAATACTAACATACTAAAATGCCAGCAGAATAGGCCTAACGGTCTTTCGTGTCTGCTCGTTTGGTCAGCCCCCACCCTGGGTGCTGACCTTGCTGCCCCCCTCGCCTTCTCTGGCTTCTCCCTTCCCAGTTCCGGATATTCTTGCTGCATTGGATTTTGCTTCCAGAACCCTTCCCCTGTACCTGTCCCACCCCCTCTTGAACCCCTCCACCATCTCTGCCTCCACCAGCCCCCTAGGCAGCGCATTCCATGGCTCCACCACCCTCTCAGTGAAGTAGCACCTCCTCCTTTCTCCCTGAATCTTCCCCCTCCAGCTTCCACCCATGCCCTCTAGTTGCTCCCTCCTCCTTCCTTGAAGCTCCCGACACATCCTCCCCTATTTACCCTCTTCATGTACCTGAAGACCTCTATCATGTCCCCCCGGTCCCTTCTCTCTTCCAATGTGTACATATTTAGCTCTTCGAGCCTCTCCTCATAGGTCCTGTCCCCCAAGCCCCAAATCATTTTGGTTGCCCTCCTCTGGACCCTCTCCAGGAGGGTAATGTCCATCTTTAATAAGTGTGGCCTCCAAAACTGCACGCAGTACTCAAGGTGTGGTCTCACCAAGCAGTTATACAGAGGGAGTATCACTTCCCTCCTTCTGGAGGTGATCCCCCTAGCGATGCATCCCAGCATCCTGTTGGCCTTGGCTGCTGTCCTCCTACAAGTCTCCGAGTTGTTCATCTTGACATCCACCACCACCCCCGGGTCCCTCTCAGCCATCGAGACTTGTAGCATTTCCCCAGGTGTACACTTGGCCGGGTTTCTAGCCCCCAGGTGGAGTACTTGCATTTCCCTGCATTGAACCTCAGCTTCCACTTTCTAGACCATCTTTCCAGAGCCTCCAGGTCCCCTGTAGGGCCACCCTCCCTCCTCCCATCACCACCTCCCCAGTTTTGAGTCATCCATAAGAGACTCATCTCACTCCTGATTCCTGTCCTTATATCAGAGGCGTAGGCATTGAACAGGAGGCCCAAGGGCTGATCCTGTGGGACCCCACTAATGACCCTCCTTGGGGATGAGACTATCCGCCAACTATGACCCTCTGGGTCTAGTCCTGGAGCCAATTGCCTATCCATCAGATCATCTGGTTTCCCCACCCCATTTCTCCCAGCTTATCCAACTGGCCCACATGAGGAACAGAGTCAAATGCCTTGCTGAAGTCTAGAAGAGGGGCGTCACTGGTCTGCAGATCCAAGGCACTCGTCACCCAGTCATAGAACTCACAAGGTTTGTCTGACCACGATTTCCCGGGATGAATCCTTGCTGTCTATCGTCCAGGCACCTGACTTTCCAGGTCCCCCCCCCAGCCTCTCCTTGACAATGCCCTCCATCACCTTGCCCACCACCAATGTCAGGCTGACAGGTCTGTAGTTCCCTGCCACCTCCCTTGATCCCCCTTGTGGATAGGCACTATGTGAGCCACCTTCCAGTCCTGGGGCACCCACCCTGTCCTCAGAGAGATGGTGAAAAGCTCCTGCCAGGGTTTGCCAGGACATCCATAAGCTCCTTCAGCACTCTGGGATGTAATTTATCCGGCCCTGGTGCTTTCTCCGTCTTAAGGAGCTGAGGACTTCCTCACTCTCTGCTGTGATTTCCACTTCTGGTACCTCTTCTCCTGCTTAGCCCTCCCCTCCTGCCAGTGATGCCTCCCCTCTCCCAGACCGCCCAGTCGTAGGGTCCTCCCTCCTCAGTATCTCTGTCTCCTCCATGTATGATGCAGCACCCCATTTTCCTTGGTGAAAACTGAGGTGAAGTACTCATTTAGTACCTCAGCCTGCTCCCGCGGTCTTGTACCCATCTCTCCCCTGATTTAATCCTGCTAATCTGCCCTTCACCCTTCGTTTTCCCCAATGTATCTAAGAACTCCTTGTTCCCTCTCCTAATTTCCCTGGCCAGGTTCTGCTCCTTCCTTGCCTTAGCTGCCCTCACCACCCTAGTGGCCCTTCTAGCCATCAGCTCATACTCCCGTTGATCCCTTTCACTCCTTGAGCACTTGAATTGCCTATAGGCTGCCTTCTTTTCCCGCACCACCTCCTGGACCTCCCTGGTCCACCAGCAGGGTTTCGAGCCCTACCGCATTTTCGTCTTACTCTTGCACAGGTGCTGGTAGCATCCTGCACCCCTCTCCTGATGATTTCCCACCTACTATCAGCGTCCATGTCTGACCCAATCACATCCAAATGCTCCTTAAGATCCTTCCCATTTCCTAAAATCCGTCCCCTGAGTCAGTTACCTCTGTCTTTGTGCAGCCTTCTAGCCCTCCTAGGTCCAGGCAGAACTAGACTGTGGCATGGTCCTCCCACCAGCAGGTCCCTTACCTCCAGGCCCCAATCTGGTCACTGTCTGCCAGGACCACATCCATACCAGCCTCCTGGTCGGTTCCCCCACCTGCTGAGTTAGGAACCGTCTTGAAGACATCCAACAACCTCTGTTCCCTGGTCACAGAGGATGTCATAGTCTCCCAGTCTGTTCCTGGCATGTTTGAGTCCCCAACACCACCACCACTGTTCCTCTGCCCAGTCTGCAGTGTCTCCCAACATCTGCCACCAGACTGTCCTCCAGCTCCTCCGCCAGGGCAGGGGGTCTATACACCACTCCTATTTTTACTCTCTTGCCCCCCCTTGTTATCAAGGTGACCCAAATCGCCTCCACAGTTCCCTCCGCCTCCTCTACTCCGCCTATGCCAATGCAGTTTTTGACTATCATTGCTACCCCTCCTCCCCTTCCCTCCCCTGTCCTTCCTGAACATAGTGTAACCCTCCAGGTTCAGGTCCCAGTCGTGTCCTGCAGTGGCCCAGGTCTCAGTGACCGCTGCCACATCCACTGCTCCCTCAGTTTGCATCGCCTGGAGCTCAGGCATTTTATGCCCAAGCTCCTGGCATTGCTGAGACTACCTTCCACCCTTTCCTATACTTCCATTTCCCTGCCGTGTTCCCATGGGATTCTGTTTTCTCTGGTCAGCACTTTTACCAGTCGGCCTTTTCCCATAATCCTCCAGCTCCCAGGGGGGAGACAGTCCCTCCTTTTCGGCACCCCTTGACAGCCTTTTCTCCCATCCTCCCCCTTCACAAGTTTAAACCCCACTTTTCACCAATGAACCCCTCTATTTTCAACTTAAGGATTCCCCTCCCCTCCAAATTGAGATGGAGTCTATCTCTAGCATACAGCTCCTTATCCTCCCAGGTCTCCCCCCAATCCCCCATCAACCCATACCCTCTGGCCTCACACCACTCCATGGCCACTGGTTTATCTCTCTAATCTTCCTTTTGTGTTCCCCACTAGCCCTTGGCACCGGCAGGATTTCTGAGAAGGAAACTGTGCATCCTATGTCATGACAGACCCTGGCAAGCTCCCTGAATCTTGCCTGTATCTCTAGCTTCGCTATTTCCCTCAATGTCATTTGTACCTAGGTGGACCAGTATGTCCGGGGAACCCCCACAATCTTTGCCAGCTGATATACCTCGTGCTTAGCCCTGTGCACCGTTAGTCCAGGGAAGCATTTTGTTCTAACTGGCCAGGCTTCTCCCTCCCTATCCCATTTGATACCCCTGATCATAGAATCCCCCAACAGGAGCACTCTGACCGCTCCTTTTCCTCCATTTCCCCTTCCATGTCCCTCATCCTTTCTACCGGCCCCTCCACCCAGCGGCTCCTTGTTCCTCCCTATCTGGGTGCCACATGCCACCTCCTTATTACCCTGCTACCCCTCCTCCAATCCTATGCCTCTCCTCCTCCTGAGTATCCTTCTGTACCTTGCTAACTCCCCCTCACTGCTTGCGACTGGTCCTTCTCCCTATCCTGCTAAACTAGCCTGGCTTCCTCCCTTTCTTCCTGTCTCCATTTAGTCCCTCCTTGCTCTTCGTTGCTCCCCTGGCCTAAACCCTCAGCTCCCTTTACTGAATCCTCCTTGTACTTCTGGTCCTTCTCCTTTACCTTTCCTCCCAACTGGTTCTTCTCCTTGCGCTTTCCTCCCTCTTCCCCCGGCCCTTTTGCTCTGATTCACTGATCTCCCCATTTTCCTGCATTCCAGGTTCCCTCCTGTTCTTCCTGCTATCCGGCCCCTGCCTCCTGCCCCCCACTCCCTTTCCGCCTCTAACCACCCCTGTTGTGGCTACATCACCCCCCTCATCCTCGAGCAGCAGAAGAGAATTGAAGCGCTTATTGAGTGTAAGGTCTGATCCACCTCCCCGCCTTGCTTCCTTCTGTCCAGCCCTGGCCATCTGCCTACTTCCCTGAGAATGTTGTCCCTCTGTCCCTCCTTTGTAAGGGTCCCCAGTTACCTGCCTGCTTCCTTGGTAGTTTCCTTTTGGACCCCCTCTGCCAGGGTCCCTATGTGACCCCTGAGTATTCTCCTGCACTCCTTTCCCTATGCCTCCGCCCCCAGTGCTTGGTACAACCCCGTGGGAGATGCCCTGCCCCCTTCCCCAACCATACCTCCCCCCTTCCCCTAGCTGTCTCCTAATCTGTGCAACCTCCTCCCTAAGCTGTGCCAGCTGGTAGCACACTGGGCAACAACCGAACTTCCAAGCCCAGTCCAGTATCATGGCTGCTCCACACCCTGTGCACCCCACCACCCTCCCAAAGATGCCGGCCCTAATGATGTGTGGTTCCATCCCCTTCCAAGTAGGTTTCCTTGGGTGAGCTACCAGGTTCCCCCCTAGTCCAAGATACACCCCTACTACCTAATCAGGTCACCCACTAATCTTAGATACAGTCCCACAGTACACGGTAACCCTGTTACTAGGTGCAGTACAACACAGTAAACTTATAAGGAAATGAACAACTCCCTAAGCTGCTCTCTCCCAGCCTTTAAATCAATCCCCAGTGGCTAGAACTACATGAGGCTGCACCTGCAGCCTTTTCCTCAATTGCAGGGCAGGTGTTCCCCTATAAATGAGCAGAACTCTGGGGAGGAGGGTGGGTCTTGGGCAGACACCCGACTCAAGAGAGTGTATCAGCCCCGTGTCTCCCCTCCAAGCCCAGCAGCCAAAGAACCAGGTGCAAGCAAATCCCACCAAATAGGTTTTAAATCAGAAGAAATAGGCCTCCATCAGCGCAGCCTGTTACACAGTGAAACATTCAACAAATGAGCCCACTTACAGCCACGAAACCAGTTTTCAAACTTCCAACATCCCCCAAAACAATACCCTGCTAGCCCCTTAGAAGGAAGAAAGAAAAGAAATAACCTTCTACCAAGTAAAATCCACAAGAACCCTGTGAAAACAACAAGCAGCAGCTACTGTCCTGGAACATAACTGATCCTGTCCCCTTCCAGTTCTTTCTGAGAAGACAAAGCAGCTAACACCACAAATCTGATTCAGCTTTGCCTCCAGTCAATTAGCTGAGTGAGACCTGGCCAGACCATTAACACCCTTCCCCCACTATGCAGTAATCTTTGCAGCTACTGAAATCAGCAACAAGGAATCAAAATTCAACTCAAAGCCCCCAAAATATGTTTGCTGCCAAAGGAAACAGGTCTCCAATTTAATCAGCTTCACTAACAACACATCAAAATAGGCTTGAAATTAAGAGATATAGGTCTCCAATTCAAATAACCAGGTGCAAGCAAATCCCACCAAATAGGTTTTAAATCTGAAGAAATAGGCCTCCACCAGCGCAGCCTGTTACACAGTGAAACATCCAACAAATGAGCCCACTTACAGCCACCAAACCAGTTTTCAAACTTCCAACAGCCCCCAAAACAATACCCTACTAGCCCCTTAGAAGTAATAAAGAAAATAAATAACCTACCAAGTAAAATCCACAAGAACCCTGTGAAAACAACAAGCAGCAGCTACTGTCCTGGAACACAACTGATCCTGTCCGCTTCCAGTTCTTTTTGTGTATTCTCTAAGATACAGGCCCAGTTTTTATGCCTCCCCTTTTGTCTTTGTCCAGGATATTTGCATTTCCTTGTTTGTTAATATCGGGGCCTAGACCATCATATATCCCCCATCTTAGTAGGTAATGGTTCTTCGTGGACCCTAACTGTTCATTTACGTTCTGGACCCCTTTTTCCCTTGGCGCCTTTCTTACTAATTTAAAATTACATGCTGTACCTCATGAGATCCTGCCCTAGAAGCCTTGCCCCTTTGTTATTCAAATGGAGGCCATTTCTTGCATAGAGGTCTTCTCTCTAAAAAGTTGCCAAAGTTTTTAACAAATATAACATTTTCTTTTTGATGGTATCCTAGTAGCCAATAATTTATTTTCCCAATTTTTTGCTGTTTATATGTGGGTGTTCTAGGAACCAGGATTATTTCTGAGATGATGATACGTCCTGCTACCAGTTTTAGTTTTTCTACATGCTTTTCAAACTTTTATTAGTTCTTTTTCTGGCATCCTCCCAGTGTTCTTTTCTGATGTGCGTTGCAACCATAGTTTTTTTACCCTTGTTTTTAAGTATGTTATCCATCCTTATAGTCAGGTCATCAACTTTAACCCCTAGGAAACATTCTTAAAAGACTGAGCAGATATTTTTTTCCCATACAAGTGTTTCTTTCTCCCCAGCGGGTTGGTGGCTTGTGTTATCCATCTGTACTGGACTCTGCAGTCTTTCGAGGCCCCCTTCCACATCGCTCCAGAATAACCACCAGAGCCAGCCTGGGACATCATCCAGCCGCAACCCCGGCTTGTTGTTCACATTTTCTCCCCTTTAACCCTTGGAGCCCCAGACAAGATTAGAAGATTAGATGTGTGCGTGGAAGCGTGCACACATGCCTCGGACCAGCTAAATCCGCTCTTCCCACCCTGGCCTAGTGCCCATCTCCCTCTGCCTACACCACCATCATGCCTCCACTTGGTGGTGGTCTAAGGCCGAGAGAGCCAACCTCCCTAATCCAGGAGAGCTGCCTAGCGGACACAGTCTTCTTCCAACCCCCCCCACAGACCCCCTGCAACCCATGCTCATTCCCGAACACAGCTTACCGGCACGGTGAGAGGTAAGGCACCCAGTGCCTCAACCTTCTGCATCACCGGGCCAGCAGGGACTGATCAGATATTTAATGGCTTTTCACTTGATGGTAGTTGGAATTTGTATAGGGATTATGCTTCCCTGGGAATTTATTGTAGGTAACTAGACCCTAACCTAGGACTGAGTATCAGGCACTTTACATTTCCTAATACCCTTCATCCAAACTCCAGTTAATTTATAACTATAGCTGACTGTTCCTTTATGCAATATTTTTTTTAGTTTATTTGTTGGTTATAAGTTAATTTTATTGCATTAATATGATTAGGGCAGACTGGATGGGCCTTGAGGTCCTTATCTGCTGTTAACTTCTATATCTGAATGCATCCAATAGAATTGAATTTTTCTCGTATTTATTTAGTACACCTATGTATTTTGTGTACATTTATTGTAATAATCAAATAGCTAAACAAATGAAAACAAATCTGACTAGAATACTTGTATATACAGTTGCTTTCCTTGCCTAAACATATACTGTAAGTTTCGAATCAATATAAAACCCTACATTTTACCATTATTTTAAATTGTGACAAACACTAAATTGAGAATAATGGATGGCGAAGGGTTTGATATGAGAATTTAATGCACACCCGAGTTGTGGGATGCTACATAAACCCCGAGGGCAAAGCCCGAGGGGTTTATCAAACATCCACAACAAGTGCATTAAATTCTCATATGAAACACCCTCTCCATCTTTTATTTTTTATAATAATAGACCAGCAATTTTTCTCCAGCAGTTTGTGAGACTGTTTGGCCCCGCCCACATACAGAATGTTGGCCAATGAGGCAGCAGCACAGTTTGACTGGCATGGCTCATGAATGTCATAACAACCAGCCGGTTGTTATGGAAAATATCAACCTGGTCAGTACATTGAGAGAAATTGCTGACTAGTTATAAATGGATTATGCTGTGCTGGTAAACTATGCATATCAGCTTCCTGAGTCCAGCTGCCATACAACTCATGCCCAGTTTAGAAAGAAACCTCCAGTTTTCAGGTTCATGGTCTCAATCTACATTCAACTTAGTGACAGTATTCAACTGTTGTTCAACTTTCAAAATACTTACAGTAGTTGAGTGCTTAACTTTCTGAATTCACCTGGCCGTGCTCAATTAATGATACTGTTTCAAATGAATGATAATTATCAGTTAATTCACTGACAGTTTATAGCTACTATACATTTTAATTTACCCCCTTTTTTATGTTGATTACACGCATAAGTAAGAAACATATTGCGGCAGCTTTCTCCACAAGCAGGTTGCGGAGGCGTGGCAGTGTTGTGGCCAATGCCCCCACAGCCTGCAAAGGCTAGACTAGTTCAGCCAGCATGCCACCAACTTGTAAAAAAACAGCCGCTGCAATCAGGGGCCGCCTCATCATTGAAGCGCAAGCCATCCACTGCAATGAGGGAGCAACCAGTCATTGCAGGGTGGGATATAGAAAGCCTGATATTGTTTGTGAACATTGAGGCGACTTGCCACCATATTCACAAACAGTATCACCCCCCACCATGTGTATTTGCTGACGGGGTCTCCAATCCCCGTCAGCTTCAGTGGCCCAATGTTGATTTTGCCGACAGGGGAGCTCACTCCTCGTCGGCATGATGTCAAACCCCCGCCCCTCCGCTTTCATTGTCTGCCGACAGGGTGCCCAATCCCCATCGGCACAAGGTGACCCCCTGTGTTGTGTGCCGGTGGGGTGCCCAATCCCCCATCGGCTACAAGCTTCCCCCAAAGGAAAGAGTCCGGTGGCATGCTGGGAGCCCACCCCAGCGTGCCACATGCCCCTGTAAAGTAAAAAATGGTCCCGCGATGTAGTTTTGTTTTTTTTTACCTGTAAAAAAGGAAACTGTCCCTCGGCAATCTCCGTGTCCCCTACCCGCAACCTGCGCCCGCTCACTGCGCACCCTGCCTCCCCACACCCCCCACCCCATACTTACCGCTGGAGCTTGGTGGAATGATCTTCGGTGGACCGGGAACATGCCTGCACTCTTCAAAGCCGGCCGCGAACTGAAGAAATGCCGGTAAGCTGTATAATGGAATGAATAGGGTTTTCCAACTTTAATGCATATCTCAGTCATTTTTAGGAATTTTGGCACCACATTTTCAACATGGGGTCTTTGGGACCCCTCCTCATGAATTCTGGAACTGTCATAGCGTTAATCCGCCCCAAAAGGTGATTTTGGGGTCCTCTGCTGAATCACCTTTCGGGCAGATTAACAAACAACAGTGCCAGTATTCATGAGGTGGGCTCTCAAAAAGCCTATGTTGCAAATTTGTGGAAAAAATCAAAAATGACTTTATGAGCATGCGTTAGCAGTTTCGCTTGCGCTTGTAACCAGCAATTTGCAATATTTTCACGCAGATTTTCAACATTGCCATTTTTTCACACATCCTTGTGAACAGTATAGCTGTCATTGTTCACATCCTGGCGGAAATGTGTTTTCGCACTTCCAGCGCAGAATAGCGTGGGTCACTGTGGGAAATTAATGTTCGGGACAGATTCAGAAAATGACAGTGACATTGTTCATGATTAGAGGTCCTAAAATGCCTATTTTGAAAATCTGGTAGCGATACTCCATAAAATGACTGTGTTACGAGCATGCGTTGCACAGTTTGCATGCACGCTCGTAACTTCGCGAATTTATAATATTTTCACTCCAGATTTTCAACATTGCCATTTTCCCACACCTACTTATGAGCAGTACAGCTGTCATTTTTCCCATCCTGTCCGAAATATGTTTTCACACTTCTGGGGCAGAATAGAGCAGTCGCTGTGGGAAATCACTGTCTGGGACAGATTAAGAAAATGAAAGTGATACTGTTCATGAGTAGAGGTCCTAAAATGCCTATGTTGAAAATTTGGTGATGATAGACCATCAGTTGACTGTGTTACAAGTGTGCATTGCGCACTTTCCACACACTCTTGTAACTTCAGAGATTTGTAATATTGTCATGCCACATTTTCAACAGTCGCATTTTTTCACACCTCCTTATGAGCAGTGCAGCTGTCATTTTCCACATCCTGACCGAAATGTGTTTTCGCAGTTGTGGCGCAAAATAATGCGTCGCTGTAGGAAATCAGTGTTTGGGACAGATTAATACAATGACAGTGGCACTGTTCATGAGCAGAGGTCCTAAAATCCCTGTTGAAAATTTGGTGACGAAACTCCATAACATGACTGTTACAAGTGTGTGTTGAACTGTTTCCATGCACCCTTGTAACTTTGCAAATTTGTAATATTTTCATACCACATTTTCAACAGTGGCATTTTTTCACACTTCCTTATGAAAAGTACAACTGTCATTTTTTACATCCTGGCTAAACTATGTTTTTGCACTCCTGCCAGAGAATAGCATGGTCGCTGTGGGAAATCAGTGTTTGGGACAGATTAAGATCGAACAAGTGAGAGGGGGGGAGTGACTGAGCTCAACTGAGCTCTGTTGGGACTGCTGCAGATTGTTTGTGGGCAGAAAAAGGCCCAAACATAAGAGCCCAGTACAAAAGGGCAGCCTGCAGCACTGGGAGACACAGAACGAGAGTGCGAGTGAGGGAGGGGGAGTGAGCAAACTTACCGGAGTGCTGTCAGGACTGCTGCAGATTTCTTTGTGGGCAGAAAAAGGCGCCAATGCAGGCAGGAGCCCCGTACAAAAGGGCAGCTTGCAGCTCCAGGACAAATAGAATGAGCGTGTGAGAGAGGGAGACTGAGCGACCTCAACAGAGCTCTGTTGGGACAGCTGCAGATTTCTTTGTAGACAAACAAAGGTGCCAATGCAGCCAGGAGCCATGTACAAAAGCGATGCCTGCAGCACCAAGAGAAACAGAATGAGCGAGTGACAGAGCGGTACTGAGCGAGCTCAACGGAGCTGTATTTTGACTGCTGCGGATTTCTTTGTGGGCAGAAAATGTGGCAATGCAGGCAGGAACCCAGTACAAAGGCCAGCTTGCTGTGCGGCAGAAACAGAATGAGCGAGGGGGGTGAGTGAGCTCAATGGAGCTATGTTGGGACTGCTTCAGATTCTTTCTGGCCAGAAAAAGCAGCCAATGCAGGCAGGAGCCCAGTACAAAAGGCCATCCTGCAACGGCGGGAGACAGAATGAGCGAGTGAGGGAGGGGGAGTGAGTGAGCTCAATGGAACTCTGTTGGGACTGCTGCAGATTTGTTTGTGGGCAGAAAAAGGCAGCAATGCACGCAGGGAACCAGTACAAAAGGGCAGCCTGCAATGGCGGGAAAACCAGAATGAGCGAGTGAGAGAGGGGAAGAGAGCGAGCTCAATGAAGCTCTGTTGTAACTGCTGCAGATGTCTTTGTGGCCAGAAGAAGGCGGCAATGCAGGCAGGAGCCAAGTAGAAAATGGCAGCCTGCAGCGCCGGCACAAACGGAACGAGCGAGTGAGAGAAGGGGAGTGAGCGAGCTCAACGGAGCTGTGTCGGGACTGCTGCAGATTTCTTTGTGGGCAGATAAAGGCACCAACAGAGGCAGGAGCCCAGTACAAAAGGGCAGCCTGCAACGCCAGGAGAAACAGAATAAGTAAGTGACATGAGGAGTGAGCGACCTCAACAAAGCTCTGTCGGGACAGCTGTGGATTTCTTTGTGGGCAGAAAAAGGTGCCAACGCAGGCAGGAGCCCAGTACGAAAGGGCAGCCTGCAGCGCCGGGAGAAACACAATGAGCAAGTGAAAGAAGGGGAGTAAGCAAGCTCAATGGAGCTCTATCATGACTGCTGCAGATTTCTTTGTTGGCAGAAAAAGGCAGCAATGCAGGCAAAAGCCCACCAGAAAAGGCCAGCCTGCAGCTTAGGCGGAAATGGAACGAGTGAGTGAGAGAGGGGGAGTCAGCAGGCTCAACAGACCTGTGTCAGGACTGCTGCATATTTCTTTGTTAGCAGAAAAAGCCACCAACAGAGGCAGGAGCTCAGTACAAAAGGGTAGCCTGCAGCACAAGGAGAAACAGAATGAGCGAGTGAGGGGAAGGGGTGAGCCACCTCAACGGAGCTCTGTCAGGACAGCTGTAGATTTCTTAGTGGGCAGAACAAGGTGCCAACGCAGGCAAGAGCCCAGTACAAAAGCGCAGCCTGCAGCACCAGGAGAAACAGACTTAGCGAGTGACAGAGGGGCAGTGAGCAAGCTCAACAGACCAACGCAATCAACATTTGGCATTGACAAATGCTTGTTTATTAGTGCCTCTTGCTTCTATAGATTCATGAAACACAACTTATGCCTTTTGTTGTTAGGAAGGAGCCTGATGTAACAGATTTGTCTGCAGTTACATAGAAACATAGAAGTTGACAGCAGATAAGGACCGCAAGACCCATCCAGTCTGCCATTTTTTCTACCTTATGAATGTGCCATTGGCCTTTGCTCTGTCAATGGCCTATCTAGTCATACTCATCTGTATTGCTCCCTTATGCTTATCCCATGCCTGTTTGAAGCCCTGCACTGTATTCATATCCTCCACTTCCTGAGGTAGGCTATTCCATGCATCCACCACTCTTTATGTGAAAAAAAGTCCTCACATTACCCCTTAATTGACCTCCCTCTAACCTCATGCTGTGTCCTCTTGTCCTTCAATTTTTTTATATTGAAACATGTTGGACTCTTTCACCTTGTTAATGCCCTTAAGATGATTGAATGTTTTGATCATATCACCTCTCTCCCTCCTTTGCTCTAAGGTATACATATTGAGCTCTGTTAATCTGTCCTCATATGTTTTCTAATGCAGTCCCTGCACCATTTTGGTTGCCCTTCTCTGGACTGCCTCTATTTTGTTAATGTCCTTGTGCAGGTGTGGCCTCCAGTACTCCAGATGGGGCCTAACCAGTGTCTGGTAAACAAGGATCATTATCTCCCTTTTACGAGTTGAGATACCCCTACTAATACACACAAGCATCCGTCTAGCCTTACCTACTGCTTTAGTGGTCTGCTTGGATGATTTCAGGTAATCTCTGATGATGATGCCCAAGTCTCTTTCTTCCCTTGTGATTGCCAGCAACTCCTCTCCCAACCTATAGCTAGCTTCAGGGTTTTTCTTCCCTATGGGCATTATCTAACATACATACTAACATAGTATTTGCCAGCAGATTAGGCCTTACAGTCTATCAAGTCTGCTCGAACCTCAGATCCCTAGTTGGGTGCCGAGGCCCTCCCCCACCCTTGTGTTCCAAAAACCCCTATCATCCATCCCCACCCCCCTGGGACAGGCCATCATCTGATATATCCACTTTCTGTGTCTGTCCCACCCTCTCTTGAAGCCCTCCACTGTGGATCTCTGAACCAGCTTGCCAGGCAGTGCATTCCAAGGTCCACCACCCTCTCAGTGAAAAACCTCCTCCTCTTTCCCCTCATCCTTCCACCTTCCAACTTCAAACCATGCCCTCTGGTGATACCTCCCTGCTTTAGTCTAAAGATCCCCTCCATGTTTACCCTATTTGTTCCCTTGAGGTACTTGAAGACCTCAGTCATGTCCCCCCTGTCTCTCCTCTCCTCCAATGAAAACAGGCAGAGCTCCTCAAGTCTGTCCTCATACGTCAAACCCCCTAGCCCTCGTATCTTGCACTTCTTTGTGTTAAACCCCATTTGCCACTCTTCCGACCATTTTGATAGTTTATCCAGAACTCTTCTCATTCTGCCCACCCCATCTGGGTCATCTACTCTGTTGCAGATCTTGGTGTCAGAGGGGGCAGTAGAGCGCAGTGGTTTAAGGCTCTGAGCTGCAAATCTGGTGATATCCAGCAGACCAGACCTGGGTTTGAATCCCACAGCTTCCATTTACATATTGTGTGACCCTGAGCAGGTGACTTAACTTCCCTGTGCTCCCAGGATGAACCTGTAAAAAAGCTTTCAGCTTAGTTTGCTACTCCTGGTTAATCAACCAAAAAACAAACAAACAGACAAACCTTACCTTCCAGTCCATCTGCAATGTCACTGATGAAGATATTGAAGAGGACTGGCCCCAGGACTGATTCCTGAGGTACCTCACTTGTTACTTGCATCTCTTCTGGCTGTATGCCATTTACCACTGCTCTGTTTTCTGCCCATCAACCAGTTTGCCACCCAGTCGACCAATTTCTGATCCACCCGAGCCTACCCAACTTATTAATCAATCTTCTGTGTGGAACAGTATAGAAAGCTTGGCTGAAATCAAGGTATGCGACATCAACTGCACCTCCCCCTAGTCCACCACTCTGGTTACCCAGTCAAAGAAATCTATGAGATTAGTTCGACAGGACCTTCCTGTTGTAAACCCATGCTGTCTTGGATCCTGTGCTCCTATGGATTCCAGGTGTTGCTCTATCCTTTTCTTAAGGAGTGCCTTCATAGTCTTGCCCACTACAGAGGTAAGACTGACTGGTCTGTAATTCCCTACCTCCTCCCTGCTGCCACTCTTATGGAGTGGGATCACATGAGCCCTTCTCCAGTCTTCTGGGATCTCTCCTGTGCTCAGAGACTCAATAAACAGTTCTGCCAATGGTTCTGTTAGTTCCACCCTTAGCTCCTTTAGTACCCTGGGATGTCTCTCATCAGGTCCTACCGCCGTGTCCACCCTGAGCTAAGTGAGCTTGTAGGACCCTTTCTTTTGTGAAGGAACTAGTGCACCCCCCCCCCAGTGTCCATGGTGCTGAGCTGTGGGCCCTGCCCTATCTTCTCAGTAAATACTAAGCAGAAGTATCTATTTAGGACAGATGCTTTTTCTTGGTCCTCCTCTTCCACTCACTCCCCCTTATCCCCTTTGATCTTAGCAATACCCCCTCTGGACTTCCTCCTTTCACTAATGGACTTCCTCCTTTCACTAATGTATCTATAGAAAGTCTTTTCCCCTTCTTTTACTGTTTGTGCTAGTGTTTCCTCGGTGTGGGCCTTTGCCTGCCTTACTGCCTTCCCTGCTTTCCTTAGGGAAGTTTGGTATGCCTCCCTATCTTTGTCCCACTGTGTTTCCTTATATTTCCTGAGGGCCAACCTTTTGACTCTGAACTTTTCTGCTACTGTTTTTGAGAACCAAAGTGGTTTCCTCCTTCTTTTGCTCTTGCTTTTCTCCCTAACACAATGGAATGTTGCTTCAAGTATTGCATCCTTAATGCTTGCCCACTTTGCCTGTACCCCTCACCTGTATTTGTTCTTGATAGGGCTAGCTTAACTCTGTTGGCCATCTTATCAAAGTCAGTTCCTCTGAAGTCCCATATTTTTGCCTTAGAATGGAATTATTTAGTTGTAGTGGCCAAACTGAACCACACCATGTGATGGTCATTGGCCCTCAGGTGACCTTCTACCTGGAGAGCTGTGATCCTTTCCCCGTTAGTCAGTACTAGATCCAGGATAGCCCTGTCTCTTGTGGGTTCTTGTACCAGTTGTTTGAGGCCCTCCCCTGCAGGGAATCCACTATGTGTCTAGTTCTGGCAGATGTTCCTGCTGGTATTGACCAGTCTGTAGCTGGCATGTTGAAGTCTCCCATTATCAGAACCTCCCCTTTATCTGTCATGTTTTGTATATCTTCTAACGGTAATGTGTCTATGTACTCCCTGTGGTCTGCAGGTCTGTAGACAACCCCAGTTCGTACGGCTGTCCCATTTCCTGTTTCCAAGGAAACCCACAGTTCTTCTGGCTCCTTATGTGTATTCTGAATTTCTGTAGCTTTGATAATTTCATTGACATAAAGGTCCATCCCCCCCTCTCCTTTTTGTACCTTGGTCTCTTCTGAACAGTACATAGCCGGGTATTACAGTCTCCCAAGCGTGGTTACTGGTGAACCATGTCTCGCTAATGGCTGCTATGTCTAGTTTAGTCTCTGTCATTGTTGCCTCCAGGTCTGGGATCTTGTTTCCCAGACTGCAGGGGTTTGTGTACATAATTTTCCATTGGCCAGATTTCAGTGCGTTAGTTGTTGGGCGAGTTTTCCCTTGTCTTCATCCACAAAACCTCCACTTGTCTATAAAATGGTATTTTGCACAATCATTATTTTTATTTAACCATTGCACCATATTGTATGGTATTTGTATTGCCTTTTGCACAATTGTTGATTCTGTTTAACCTATTGCAGCTCGTTGTGCGGTAATGTTTATCCCTACCCCACCCGGACACATCCAGAAACAAGATGATACCTGCCAGTATGGCTTTCCTGATAAAAGTTTTAAAATAAATAAATCAGCTGCACAGAGGCACAGTGATAACTGTTGTAGCCCTCAGCAGTGCCATTAATAAATAGTCAGGGTATTAAATAAGCCCCAAAAATTGATTAGCAGTTTCATGTGTGAAACTGCTAATCAGCTGTAAAAATGCATAGCACATGGCACAGATTGGTTAGCAAAATAAAACGTGCTTTATTTGTAATGTGTTTTGAATGTGTAAACTTGAATAAACAATATAACACATATTTAGCCATCTAGTGCTATACTATTCAGAAAATGGTGATAGTAAAGGACCTGGACTCATAATTGAACTTTGGAGGACATTGTTTTGCACTTCTACCTTAATACCACTCCATTTACTGCAAGAACCTGAGATCTTCCTTGCAGACAGGATTCAAACCAATCCAAGCTACCCCCAGAGAAGCCAATGGCATTTAATCTCCTTGGTAGTATTCTGTAGTCCATTTAGATATCTATATGTAGAGTGCCTCAGATACCAGGCCTTTGTCTATAGCCAAGGCTAGGCCAATGCATATTTTATCCTTTGCATTGAGGGTACTGGGCTTTTCTATATAGCCAGACTATCCATTTCAGACACTGTTGATAGTTGTCATAAATACAAATGGCCGAGATGGCTAGCCCTCATCAGCCAATAAGACTGCTGGAATTTGTTTCCAATGGTGAAGTCTCTGGATAGTTAGATACCTTTCATTGTAGATATCGGCTCATTTCCAAATACGTCTGTGGGGGGAGAAGGGGAGTAATGTACAGTACAACATAGATACACAATTACATGGCTGGTAGGAACAACATTAATCTACTAGCAAATAGGCAAATATGAACAATTATACAAATTTAGTGCAAACCTTACAAAGAGGCAGAAGTGAACAAAGAGTGAAAGGTGCAATAAAGAAGGGAAGAAGCAGAAAGACAAACTGTAGTTTACAAGACGGAAAGGAGTCAAGGTGCCAGGGAAGTGGGGAGATGCAGAGAAAGTGAGGACAAAAGAGAGGTCAAAAGAAAAAATTGGGAGAAGGGGTAGCAGGTATGTAGTAAAGGAACATGGGTGCCGTCAGGTGCAACTGCAAGTGTGGGTAGAGAACTCATGGAGCATAGAGGAGAGAGTGCAAGGAAGTAGCAGAGTGGATGTTTAGAGGAGGGATTTCCAAAGTTCCAGTGTTTTAGGAAGCAATAAGAGAAAGCAGCCTGGCCAACTGAAGATTTTCTAGTTATGTCTTGTACAAAGATGGTATAGTACACAAGCTTATGAGGCCCCACAGGTTCCTTCTTCAAGTGAATAGCCATTGCTGTGCAATACATATTTTGGTCCAGTAAAAGGTATGAAACTATCCAGCAGCTCCTGTTTCCCTAGGACCAATGCTGGAGATAGAAAGAATGTGTTGGCAGGAAAGGACTGCCATGCCTACCAAGTCTGACCAAAATTCCCTACCCAAGAGCCTTCTCTTAGGGAGCTAGCCTTTCACACTAAGCCTCCCTAGTAATTCCCTTGTGCCTATCCCATGCTGTTTTAAAGCCCCCCCCACTACCTCCCCCAGGAGTCTGTTCCAGCTGTCCTCCACCCTCTCCATGAATTACAATTTCCTAGTGTTACCTTTGAATCTCCCCATCTGCAACTCATGACCCCTAGTTTTGAGTGTCTCTTCAGCTGGAAAAATGTTGCTCACCGGTACCTTATTTATGCCCCTGAGGTATTTGAAGGTTTCAGTCAAACCCCTTCTCTCCCTCCTTTGATCCAGGGAGTACATGTTAAGGTCTTGCAGCCTGTTTTCATATGACAACTGACTGAGACCCCCCTCCATTTTAGTTGCCCTTGTTTGGACTCTCTCCAACCTCTCCATATCCTTCTTGAGGTGCAGCCTCCAGAACTGGACTCCATACTCTAGGTGTGGTGTCACCAATTGCTTTTAAAGAGGCATTATGACCTCCCGCTTTCTACTAGTGAACCCCCGGCCAATACATCCCAACATTCTACTGGATCTTGCCACTGCCCTCTCATACTGCTTTGCCACCTTCACGTCTTGTAAAATGATTGTGCCCAGGTCCCTTTCTACCTCAACTGCCTCCAGAACCTGCCCCACCCCCCAATCCTGTATTCTGCCCCTTGGTTTCCCCCCTACATGCATGATTTTGCACTTTTTTGCACTGAATGACAATTGCCACTCTCTTGACCACTGCTTCAGTTTATCCATGTCCCTCCTACCTCTTTCTCAGTATCTACCCTGTTGCAGATCTTCGTATAGTCTGCAAACAGACATACCTTCCCCTCTAGCCCTTCTGCTGTGTCTTCTATAAAGATGTTAAACAGCAGCGGCCCTAGTATTGATTCCTGAGGCACCCTACTAGTGACTGAGCCATCCATTTAGGGCATCCCCATTAACTATCCTCTGCCTTGTGTCCCTAAGCCAGTTTCCCACCCACATTACTACTACCGGATTAAGCCCTAAGCATCTAATTTTGTTCAGCAGCTTCCTGTGCTGGACAGAGTCAAACGCTTTGCTAAAGTCAAGGTAAGCAATGTGTACCCCCCAACGATCTAAATTCTCTTTTTCTGATTATGAACAACAGATATAATGCTGACAAGCAGCTTGGGGAGAGTCTTCTATGAACATTAGTGAACTCGTAACATTTCTAATACAGTATCTTGTTTCTGTGTTTTATTAACATGCAGGATATGAAATCCCAGCGGGACACTTGCTCTCACTGATTGAGAGGGATGAGCTTGTCATCATCGTAAAGGAGGAAGAGACTGAACAGCCAATTGGTCAGCCTGAAGGTACCCCCAGCAGTAAGTGGATGACTCAATTACAGGATTACATAAGTTTTTAACTGGCCCACCGGTGCAGTGGTTAGATTTCTGCTTGTGGCGACGGTGACCAGGGTTTGGGAACGGACCCCGGGTGCTGGAGGGCCGGCCTGGGGAGAAGGATGAAACATCCTAGGTACTGCTCTCCTTCTCCAGGAGGAGGGTGGGGACATCGTCCAGCGCTTGATGGACCCCTGGCAGAAGCTGGGGGTACCGCAGCAACCAGCGCTTGCCAGGATTCCAGAGGCGGGGTGGACGCAGGACGTCATTGCACGTCCCCAACCCCTGCGCACAACAAGGGGAAAAAATCCTGCTCCCACTGCCCAAATGATGCCTGCTTCGGCTGCATAGGCTCTAAGGGCAGACTCCCGCCTTTCCCACATTCTCAGGGCCTAAGCCAGGGGGTTCAGGGAGGGCAGCTAAAACGTGAACAGCCGCAGCTGGAGTCTGTGACTGGGCAGATGGTCCCGGCATGGGATGCAGGGGAAAAACACAGAATTAAAAAAAAAAAGGGATTACATGGGCTTTTTTTAGTGTTTTACATAAAAAATATAACTACATTGAAGGCGTATTGTTTTATCCATGGTAGAAAAAAAGGTAATCAACTCACCTCCCATCTTGCTGGTAGCAGAGCATTGTGCAAAAGACATCAGAGTGAGCACAGCCATCACACCTCCCATCACAGGAGAGGTTTGGA
This sequence comes from Neoceratodus forsteri, assembly GCA_016271365.2. Lineage (NCBI taxonomy): Eukaryota > Metazoa > Chordata > Ceratodontiformes > Ceratodontidae > Neoceratodus > Neoceratodus forsteri. The sequence continues at coordinate 142,037,280 of CM057449.1, read as the reverse complement.
GTCTTTACGTATCCAGGCTGGTTACTTTTTTAAAGTTAAAACTGTTGTGTGAAGCCAGCCTGCCAGCTCAGTGGTTGGATTTCCACTTGCGATGCTGGCGACCCGGGTTCAGGAATGAGCCCGGGTTGCTGGAGGGCCGGCGGGGGGGAAAGAATGGAGTGTCCCAAGGACAGCTCTCCGTCTCCAGAGGAGGGTATGTTCCAGTGCCTGCTGGCTCATAGCGGAGGCTGGGAGTATCACAGGACACCGGATCACACACATCAGGGAGGGGCAAACTCGGCATCAGCCATTACGTCACTACGCCACCCTGAAAAGAAAAGAGGAGAAATGGCTGGGTGCTCGCCAGATGACAGCCTCCAGATCCTCTGCGCCTCTGAACCCTCAAGGGAGCTGCTCCCTGCAGGCCTCAGCAGCATCCTACGGCCTATAAGGTAGGTGCTAGTGTCCCCCTCCACTGGTGCATTCCCCCCAAAGGGGGGGGACCCACCCGGCGAAGGGAAATGCTGGGATACCGTGGGAAGGGCTGCAGTATGGGGCTTGCTGGGAGGTCAGGACTTGAGTGAGGTAGTAGGGAAGTATGGCAGAGAAGATCATAGGAGTGCCTGAAGGAGAGGGGGCCATTTGAGCAGGAGTGAGGGGAATAAATACATTACACACAAAAAAAAAACTGTTGTGTGAATGTAACACATTTACCCTGAGCAAAATGTTCCTGAAATGTATCTTCTCCCAAACCATGAGATGTTTTTGATATATTTGGAGAAAGTGTACACTGGTATTATTAAACCTGGGTTTGAATTCACCAGTTGGTTAGTGTAACTCATGAGTTTTCCATAGTGCTTCAGTTTGTTTTTTTTAATACAAACATTATTATGCTACTACAGGAGCACATTCTTTGAAAAGAAAGTCAGGCTCCGATATGGGACAGCACTTTAACACTGACGAAAATGGATTAAATCACATGTGTAAGGCATACAGAGCCATCAGTCTGTAGGCAAGCCTGTAACCTACAGTGCTAGGTTTTGTGTTTTGCATTTAACAGTTTAAAAAAAAAATCCCTATTAACGTGTCCTTTAATTTGTCCACATTCAGCACTCTTAGCCCCTCCAGCACCCTTTCTTCTGTGGTATGAGTGTCAATGGTCTCATTGCTCTGGCTTGACTGCTCAGTCTGGGCAGTGATCTGATCTCCTCCCTAGTGAATATTAAACAAAGATATTGGTTCAGAATATCAACCCCACCCTTATGCCATCCTTCCCTACTCCTCAACCTCACGTTTTTCTCCTTAATTTTGCACTTCTCCTGTATATTTCATTTCATTTACTTGTTTAACAGGTAAGTACACTACTGGAATACATTCAATTTTCAGGCACGACTCGAGATCTTAGTACATAGAGTAATATAGTGACAGGATATGTGACAGATGCAGTCATTCGTTTTCTGTCAACTTAAACAATATTCTGCAGCAGGTTCTGTGGGGTATGGACAAAATGGCTGCCAGATCACGTATACAAGCAACTTGAGGGGCTGAGGTTCTCATGGGAAAGGTAGCAATCATGGCTGATAGGATAAACGAGGAGGAAGCAATCAAGCCATAATCCAAGGGAGGAGTCTGTCTTGGGATATGTTCCCATGTCAGACAGTGGACCCAAGTGCATGTCATAACACCTTACAGATGGCAAGGAAGGGCTAAATGAGATTAGGTCACAAACACACATGCATGCATGCACACGCACATGTACACACACAGACACACACACTCTCAGTCTTGTGGTGGAGAACCATCACTCAAAGGATGAGGTCACTTCCAACAGCTAGAAGGGTATAAATGAGGGACTTGGACTGGATTTTCTCTTTCTCTCTCTCTCTCGGACATTCAACATCTGAAGGCTGGGGCTGTGCCATAGGAAGCTAGCTGAATGGTGAGTGGAGTACAGCTTAGGGAAAGTGTCTCTGTAGCTAGTGGCAGGTAAAAAGACTTTAGGTAAGGACAGTGTAGATTTTTCTAAACATCAACTGTCTGTTTAACTTATTTTTTTTTATGTATCTTTGTGAATGTGTAAACCTTTTTTCTGACTGTAAATATATCCAGTTTGTAAATAACTGTAGTATCTTCTAGTAAAGAATCTATTTTTGATAGAACCGGTGACTGGACTCTTTCACTGCACTCTGTTTGCAGTCCATCTGTAAAGTGCACTCTACCATTAGTTATCGTGTTGACCTTTCTGATCCTGTGCACAGAGGGCAAAAGCCAAGTTTTCTAATTCCTGGTAAAAATCAGGTGGTGGCAGAGAATTAGAAGTCCTCAACCAAAACTGCCCTGTAAGTTGGGATGGCCCAAGAGGCAGTTTTTGCTACAACTTGTGATAGTGTGGTGTGGATCTGGATCAGTGCACAGATTTAAAGCTAGAATTTGTGTGCAGTGCACTTTTCTGTAGAGGCAGGGACTCTGGAAGGTAAAAGTCTTACCTAGTGCACACATGGCGACATAGTGCCAGTAGAAATATACCTTAACAGTTATAAAACAGGATATATATAAAAGATTACATTTTTTATTTTATTTCTAGAAAACGGCTTAGTGCAGCATAGTTAGGAAAAAAGATCTTCTCATTATATGGCAGATTTAATGTGCAGCAGCTTTGAGAACTGTGTGCAGACAGGGGGATTGTCTGAGAGGGCCTGACAAAGAATGGACTCATGGAGGCCCTTCCCATGAATGACTGAATGCAAGAGGGTAGACAGTCTCAGAGGTGTAGGATCAAACACATGTGCAGCAAGTGGTCATTGTGGAAAGTGACCAAGGTAGCGAGACTGAGATCACAGCAGCTGGTTCAGAGGGGCACCTCGAGGCACGAGCTGATGGAGCAGTACAGCACAAACCTGAGCTAAGAGCCAGTGCAGCACAAGCTTAGACTCAGCTGGAGTAAGCTGGCCTGGTGACACTGAAGGCTAAGGCTCTGGCTGCCACAACTCATGGCACACCAGCGATCCGTATTCAGGAACAAGCACAGACCACCGGAGTCGGCCAGGGATGGAGAAGATTGAGCATCCGACGGCAACTGTCCTCTCCCAGGAAGGGATGAGTTGCCACTCCCACCTCATGACTGCCACCAGGTGGAGGCCTGGGGGTAGTCTAGTACTGAGGGTGGCATGTTGGGTGGGCATTGCTAGGCTGAAGTGTACGGGTACCTCCCTGCATGTGCATGCACCAGCAACAAAGGGGATGGGAGAAAAAGTGAAAATGGAGCTGGCAGGCTCCATGAACTGGTGATACAGTTCACGCTCCTTGCCGACTTCTGTATTGTGTTCTTGGGGGGGGGATATCCAGCCCTGCCATTGGGATGAGGAGTCCATGGGGGAATTACCAGGAGGGAGCCAAGTCGTGATGCCACCAGAGTGGTCTGCCTGCCAGCCCTAAAGTAGGAGATAAAAAATTGATAGAAGAAAAAAGAAATCAGCTGGAGTTCCTGAGGATGGAGCTTGCGCCGAAGGAGACTGAACTGCAGAGGGCAGAGCTGGAGGCTGAAAGGGAGAGACAAAGGCTAAAGGCTGAGGAAAAAGAAGGTTTAGCAACATGAAATCCTGATGCAGGAGAAGAGAGTAAGGCTGGAGGTGGAGGAAAGAGAGAAGGCTCACCAACATGAAATCCTGTTGTAGGCAGAACAAAATACAGTGACAACAGTTCAAGATCGAAATGGTGAAACTGTGCCAGCAAACACCACAGTAAACCATAAGTAATGGCGTAGGGGATCCAACCCACAAAGCCACAATTAATTCTAAAATATTTCCTCGATACCGGGAGGGAGATTATCTTTATTTTTTCCTCATCTTCTGTTTTTCCCCCTAGGCAACTGCAGGCAGGACACTCCACCCTACCAGTCACCTGGACTATCAACCGTTTTCACCAGTACCCCCAAGCCCCAAGATCTCACAGATCCCCCCCTCCAATGGGGCAGCAAGGAGGAGGAGGAGGAGGAGGTCAGTCCTCCCCCAATGCAGGACACAATCCAGATCAGAGCAATTACAAGTGGTCTGGTGGCAGAGCAGGACACTGGTTTGGCTGGCAGGGCTTCACAGAACCTGCTGTTGCCCTTTCTTTTCCACTTTTTTCCATCCCTTCCTCCTCACAACCATATGCATGTGGCGGCAAATACGTGCCACAGAGCTACACTCTTGCCTCCCTAACTCTGATGCTGCCACACAGCCTCCACCAGAAGGGAGCCAAGGAGCTGGACAACATCCCCCATCCCCGGCAGAGGACAGCCGCCATCAGATGCTTGATCCTCTCCCTCCCCTGCTGACCCCCAGCAGCCCCAACTCTCTCCTGAGCTTGGGTCGCTGGCGTGGCACAAGGTGTGGCATCCAGCACCTCGGCACCATCGGGCTGGCTATCTTGATTTTTTTTTAATCATTTGAGAGGTTTAGAGGGGTTGTGTGCAGTTTAAATTGGACAGGGCTTCATGGATGACCCGACTTACACCATTGCTTACTGGCTGTTCTTTGCATGCATTTGCTAGGGTGGATGATCAGGATTGCAAAGACTAAGATAAAGTTAAATGGGTGTTACTGAAATGTTTTAAACTGACTCCTGAGGTTTATAGGTGAAAATTTAGAGAGTTAAGAAATGGTCCAGGAGACAGCTATGTTGAATTGCATGTCCAAATGTACGCCTACAGCATCTAGACCACTGGATGGACAGAGTTAAAGTTAGAACTGTAGAGCAAATAAAATATGTGATTGTAAGGTAGCAATTTCTTAAAACTGTACATGAGGACTTGCACATATGGCTACTTAACCGGCATGCAACTCCACAAAGGAGGCAGCAGAGAGTGCTGATTTGTATGTGGCCAGCAGACCACATGTGCAGCACCGGAATGATGGGGATGGGGCAGCACATAGGATCATAGGAAGGCCAGCCTTAAGTAAACCAGCCATCACCTGAGCCCAAAAACAGAACCCACCGGTCCTGAGTAACAAGGAGCCGGGGGGAGCAAAGAAATACTGGATTTGCCAGAAAGTGGGGCATCTCTCCTATGACTGCCCTTAAAACATGAGCAAGGGCAAAAGCCTGGGGGAGGTGGTGATCAAGACAGTACTTAGCAGATAGCATCCTGCGCTCACACTGTACTGCCACCAAACTGCACCATGCATATGCACCCTATCCTAGTTAATGGGACTGTGGGACACTGGTGCCTCCATCTCCATAGTGAGACAGGATCTGATCCAGGCGAAGCAGATTCTGCTGGGGCAGTTTTCCAAGATTTTGGGAGTCACAGGTCCAGTGGTCCAAGTGCTAATGGCTCAGGTCTTCCTGAGCTAAGAAGGTGGCCATGGGGTACAGGAGATGGGATTCATACCTGATTTCGCTGTGTATGTGGTCATGCAGAATTTTCACCACAGGGAAAACCTTGTGTGTGTTACTACCCATAGTCAGGCAAAAGGCAAGCTTCTGAGGGTAAGGAGGTGGCAACACAGCCTATGCTAACCCCTTCCTTAGCAGCTGAGGAAGCAACTAGTGTGGGTGAGGGGCTAACTAGGAGCAGCAGCCCTGAGCCCAAGCTGAAAACAGAGGAGGCATCTGTTGGGGACAGATTTCTTCTGAAGGGGAGTTGGGGAGGGTCATCCAGGCACAGCTGGCTGATCCTACCCTTCAGAAACTGAGAGAAATAGCAGATAGTGTTGAGGACTCTTGGAAACAAAAACTCAGTTTACTGGGAGAATGTGTTGTTGTAGAGGGAGTGTACACCACAGAGGGGGCTAGAGAGAGAGGTACTCTGGCAGCTGGTAGTCCCCTGGGACTACCACAAGCAGCTTTTGGCCCTGGCCCATAGCATTCCTTTTTCAGGCCACCTGGCTATAAACCACACAAAAAGGCAGCTCGCCAGCAACTTCTTTTGGCTAAGCATATATACAGATGTGGCAAATTACTGTTGGACTCGTCCACAGTGCCAGAGGGTGGGAAAGGTAAGGGAAAGACAAGGCTAAGGCGACTCTGGTTCCCCTGCCTATTATTGATAAACCTTTTAAGAGGGCAGCCATGGACATAGTGGGGCCCCTGGGCACCCCGAGTCACATGGGCAAAAAGATACGCACTGGTTGTCATGGACTACACAACTAGGCAACCTGAGGCAGTGACCATGTCCTCCACTGAGGTGAAAAAAGTGGCTGATGAGCTCCTGGGAATCTGTAACCGAGTAGAATTTTCCCAGGAGATTTTGTCGGTCCGTGGGGACGAATTTCATGTCATCGTTAATGATTTGTCTGTTGGGAGAAGTGTGGAATGAAACAGCGCTTTGCCTCACCCTTTCACCCCGAGACAAATGGCCTGGTCAGGCAGTTCAGTGGAACCCTCAAACCTATGATCAGTCCCAGGCCCTGGTGGCGCCGAGGGTTGAGGCACTGGATGCCATACCTCATTCCACGCCAGTGACCCGGGTTCAGAAACAAGCCCAGATTCTTGGGGGTCGGCAGGGACAGGAGAGGATTGAGCAACTAGAGGACTGCTCGCCTCTCCTGGGGGTGGGTGAGTTGGGCTTCCCACTGTTCCGTGACTCCCAGTGGAGACTGGGGGTATTGCCACTTGTGGGAGTCACACGTCGGGGTATGGAGGCACTGGCGGACATCCTGGGAGCGCACCTGTCATGTGCTGGACATCATTGCACATCCACACCTCCAGGACTGGAACAAAGGAAAAAACCCCGGCACCCGGACAGGTGAAGGTGGGTCCAGTGGACGACCCCTATGCCCTCTACCGGGTCCTCCCTGGCTGGTCTCTAGCTTTCCTCCACTCTCTGGTGGCCCTTCTAGTTTCTAGATAGAGTGCTGGAAGGAGTTAATGGTGGCCCCACCCCGAGGGGCTCAGAGTTGGGGGACGGGGTGGCCAGAGGAGTTGGGGGAAAGCATCTCCAGCAGAGAGTCAGTCAGGAGGACATCAGTCTGGGCGGGAAATGGTCATTTTGACTTACCCACTGGAGAGAGGTCTAAGGGACCGGTGATCGGAGGATAAAAAAAAAAAAAAAAAACACTATGCTTAGGGCAAGAGGGAGTGGGACAAGTATTTGCCCCATCTTCTGTTTGCTTACTGGGAAGTCCCACAGCAGTCCACAGGGTTCTCACCCTTCGAGCTCCTGTTTGGTTACAGGGTGAGAGGGCCCCTAGATTTAGGTGGGGGTGAATGGGAAGGTGACCTTGCCTTGCAAGGGGAATCTGTTGTAGATTACGTCCTGAATTTCAGGACCTGACTTAAGGAGTTCATGAGGCTCGCACAGATGCACTTAGTCACTGCAAAACAGTGGCGGAAAACCTGGTATGACCAGGGGCAAGAACCTGGAAGCACTAAGTCAGACAGTGAGTAATGGTACTTATCCCAGTCTGACAAAATAAACTTCACGCAGCATGGGAGGGCCCATTCCCCATAATCAGGAAGGTGAGCGAGGTAGTAGGATTGCCTGACAGAAGGTTCCGGCAGATGGTATATCATGTTAACATGATGAAGCCCTACTATGATAGGGAGGAAATGGTCCTTACTGTATGCAGTGCATCAGAAAAGGAAAAGGAAAATGAAACTGATCCCCTGGTGGACCTCCTTGGGGAGGCACACAAGGGATCCTCAGAGGATAACCAAACCTCTCAGAGCAGCTGACACCAGCCCAGGCAGAGGAGATGAGGGGTGCTGTGAGCATTTGGGACATTTTCATTGGAAAACCTGGGTATGCCATGATGGCTGAATACCACATTGACACTGGGACCCAAGTGCCACTGAGGTAGTCCCATTACAGGTTACAGAGGAGGTTAAGCAGACCATGCAAGAGGAACTCAGAGATGCTGGCCCTTGCAGTGATCCAGGAGTTCAGGAGCCCCTGGGCTTTGCCTCTGTGTCCTGATCCCCAAGAAGGATGGTGCCACATAGTTCTGTGTTAACCACCAGAGGCTCAACAGCTGCACAGAGTCAATTGCCTACCCTATGCCCAAACAGATGATACCTTGGAACAGCTGGTGGGAGCCAGGTTCCTGACCACAACAGACCTGACAATGGGCTACTGGCAGGTGCCCTTAACCCCTGCAGTCAGGGAGCGGTCACTTTTGTTACCCCATTTGGCCTATATGAATTCTGAACAAGGCTCTTTGGGATGAAGAATGCCGTCATGGTATCACATCGCAACAGCGACGGGAATACAGCGAACACCATCGTAGCAACATTTTCGGGAGTTTGCTGTGATGGTCCGCTAGGCTTCCGATGCTGCCGTCTCCGGGGTGTTCTCCCCCTCCCCGAACCAACTCCAACTCAGAGTTGGTAATCCTAAATGCAGGGAGTGCAGGGGCAAAGACCCCCAGAGAAAACACACTTTTCTCCAGCAACAGCATAACACCAGTTTGCGGTGTTGTGACATCGCTGTACTGATGGTCGGCGAATTCTGTGTCGCCGCGGCATGGTGGAACCTGCACCCACAACCTTCCAGTAGTTTTTGGATCACATTCTGTCTGGGGCAGGTGAATAAGTGCTGACATGCATGGAAGATATAACTATTTACAGCTAGACATGGGAGGATCATGTCAGGCATTTGAGGTAGGTGTTCTGCCGACTGAATGCTGCAGGGCTGACATTTAAGGTGAAGAAATGCCAAGTAGGCATGGCTGAAGTTCCCTACCATGGGCACCGCGTGGGCAGCAGATGCATCCATCCAGAGCCGGTGAAGGTTGATGCCATCCAGGTCTGGCCCACCCCTGCCATGAAGAAACAGGTATGGGCATTTCTGGGGATAACGGGTACTACAGGAGGGTTGTGCCTCGCTACAGTGATGTGGCCAAGCCCTTGAAAGACCCGACAAAAAGAAAATGCCAGAGAAAGTTCTCTGGACACAGGACTGTGAATCTGCCTTCTGACAGCTGAAGGAGGCATTATGTGGGTCACCTGTGCCTGCTTGCCGTAATTATGATCTTGGGTTTATAGTGCACATGGATGCCTCGGACCATGGGCTGGGCACTGTCCTGTCAGGTTACATCACAGGGGGAGGAACACCACATAGTGTATCTGAGCTGGAAGCTTCTGTCCAGGGAGGCGGCATATGCCACCGTTTAGAGGGAGTGTCTGGGGATAGTGTGCACCCTTTAGAAGCTGCAGCCATATTTTTACAGGTGGGGGTTCACTGTGGTCACAGATCATAATCCCCTGACATGAGTCCATAGACTACTGGGCAAAATACAAAATTATTGCACTGGAGTTTGAGCCTTCAGTCTTATAATGTGACCATCCAGCACTGGAGTGGTGCTTTGAATGCCAGCGCAGATGGATGTTGAAGCAGGGCTAAGTGCATGGCATGTTCTTTTAGGTGCGCTCCAGTCTCTACATGAATGGAAGTGTTTCTTGGGGGTCACCCAAAAGAGACACGCCTTCACTGTCTGGGAGGGGGGAGATGTGAAAGGATATGTGACCAGATGCATTTATTCTTTTCTGTTAGTTTAAAAACATTCCACTGTTACAGGTTCTGTTGGGAATGGATAATATGGCTGCCAGGTCACATGTACGAGCAGCGTGAGGTGCTGAGGTTCTCCTGGGAAAGGTAGCAGTCACGGCTGATGGGATAAACGAGGAGGAAGCAATCAAGCCATAATCCCAGTGGGGAGTCTGTCCTGGGATATGTTCCCATGTCAGACAGTGGACCCAGGTGCATGTCATAAAACCTTACAGATAGCAAGGAAGGGGTAAATGGGGAACTGTCACTCAAAGGGTGAAGTCACATCCCACAGCTAGAAGTGTATGAATGAGAACTGGACTGGATTTTCTCTCTTTCTCTCGGACATTCAACATCTGAAGGAGGGGGCCCTGCCATAGGAAACTAACTGAATGGTGAGTGGATACAATCTAGGGAAAGTGGCTGTGTAGCTAGTGGCAGGTAAAGAGGTTTTTGGTAAGGAATGTGCAGATTCTCCAGCCCCCGTGTGTCTCACAGTGCACTCTACCAGTAGTTATTGTGTTAACCTTCCTGATCCTGTGTATAGAGGCAAAAGTCAGTTTCCTGATTGCCAGAAAAAAATCAGTTGGTGGCAGAGAGTTAGATGTCCCTGACCAAAACTGCCCTGTAAGCTGGGACAGCCTAAGGGGCAGTTTTTGTCACAAATATACAATACAAATATTTAAAAACTGTAAAAGCTCCACATTAACACACAAGTACAAATATTAAATCACAAACGTTAAAAACACTCACATACAAACAATCCGTTGAGGTAAGATACCAATGTATTTGAAAAAGCACTGTTAGTGGGTAAACACCAAACACCTAATCTGAAATGGTATTTCATTCCATGTAGAGACTGCTAAAAATGTGTTGTCCACTTTGAGTACAAACTTCAGGAACACTAAGGGGAGGGCATTCATTGAGGAACGAGAAGCAAAACTGGATTTATACTCATTTAAATACCTATGTAAACTAGGTGGAATACCTGCCTTTCTGGGCCCTGATTCACAAAAAAACACAAAGACAATGCAAACTTTTATGTTGCGCTTTGACATTGCTCAGGAATCCAAAAGTGTTATTCACAGTCGGATAGTGCACCACGCTATCTGACTGTGAATAGAGCCAGTCAGGAGGCAGTGGTAAACCCAGAACTTCCAGCACTTCCCAGTAGCGGACCCCCCCCCAGACATGCAGCCATGAGCATGGTCCTGCAATGAATAGTGCAGGGGCGTTACTTCCTATTACAAAGGAAGCTGTGCAAACGAGCCCATTGGGCATGCCAGGTAATAGTTCTAAGTTTATTTATTTATTTAGTTAGTTTTTGTTTACCGGGTTCCATTAGCCAAGACATGACTATTTTCAGGTGCAACCGGAGAATTACAATAAGCAGGGTGAACAATGGAATACAATTGATTTGGGGTAGAGACATAATACAGACAGAGCTAAGCGAGGTTATACAAATACATGATAGGTTCTAGCCAAAGTAGAGGCCAATTCAAATCAGCATAGAGTTTGCAATGGTGTTTGTCTAGGGTGGCTGATGTAGCGGCATATGCTGTTGTAGTTTGTGTCCCATTCTCTGAGGAGAGTTTTGGGTGCATTAAGATGTGTGGTTACCCCTGAGGATAGAGATGGGAGCAGAACTCATGGGCAATAACTGAAGTCTTGTTGACTTGTGTAAAGACAGAGCTAGTTTTGTATGCTGCTCCTAGCTTGGCGCTAAAAAGATTTGCAGGTAGATGTTATATGCTGACCAAAATTGAGATTCTTGTCAAGGAGTACACCTAGATACTTAAAGGAACGTACTGGTTCAAGGACAATTCCATCCTGACCAGAGACTGCCAGTTTATCACAGTTTTTGTTTAGTATGATCGCAGAGCTGAACAGCATAGTAAGCATTTTATCAGCATTCAAGATTAGCTTGTGGTGGAGGACCCAGGATTGGGTGGACTTAAACGCAGCAGTAAGGGTTTGGTTTATATTATGGATATCCTTGTCACTGCAGTACAGGACCACGTCATCCGCATAGAGGACAGCCGAGCAGCCGGGGATATTTGGGGAGATATTGTTAATAAAAATAGAGAAGAGAAGAGAAGCGGTCCTAGTATAGATCCCTGGGGAACACCTAGATTGATAGCCCTGGGGCTAGATAGCACCGAGTTGAACCTGACAAGCAGAGTCCTATTTGACAGATAGCTTTTGAACCAGGCCAGTGCATTGTGAGAGAAACCAAGGGCTAGAAGTCTATCGATCAGAATAGGATGATCAGCAAGGTCAAAGGCCTTCATTAGGTCAATAAAACTGCTCCTGTGAGGTGCCCTTTGTCCATTGTGGTTAAGGTGTCATTTGTTAGGTGAAGCAGGGCTGTGGAGGTGCTATGACCCTTTGAAAGCCGTACTGGGTAGGTGAGAGAAGGTCATGTTTAGACAAAAGTCAGTGACTTGTCTTGATACTAGTTTTTCTAGGATTTTACTTAGGACTGAAGTATGGCTGTCAGTCGATAGTTAATCATATCTCTTTTGTCACCCTTCTTGTGGATCGGAGTGACACGTGCCATTTCCATATTTCAGGACTGCACCATGGCAGAGAGAGGGGTAAAGATCCTAGATAGTGGCTGGGCAATAAATGGTGCAGCAATTTTGAGGAGTTAGGTTCAAGCCCATCAGAGCAGACACTGGTAGTATCCGGAATGGTGTCAAGCAGGCCCTGGATGTCAGATTTAGATATTGCCTTGAAATAGAAGCGAGGGTAGGTTCTGTGGTGGGGGTTGGCAGTGGCTGGCTATTCATGAAGACTGATGTGTAGCTTGACAGGTCAGAGAATTTTGTGTTAAAAGCCTCTGCTATGGTTTATGGGTTATTACAGTGACGCCATTAATGAGCATATCCTCTGCCAGTTTAGTTTGTTTTCTTCCTAGGAATGATTTTATAGGAGACCAACATTTTCTGAGTCTCCTGTAGCTTCCATTTGAAGCCCTTCAGTCTGGCGCTTTTAAGCTTGTCAATTCGTTTTGCAGTCATTTCTCTGGGTCCTATGAGGAGTGGGAGTCAGCAGCAAGGCCGGTTTTTGAAATGCTTCCAGCTCTTGTCTCTGGCATGTAGGGTTGCCAGTAGATTTTTGTGCAGCCATTTTGTAGGTGTGCATGTGTATGTGTCGGGTCACTAGGGGTGCATGTTTGTCTTGGAAAGAACAGAAATGTTCTAGGGCAGTCTCTACATCAAGGGACTGGGAAAGTAGGACCAGTTTATGAATGAGATTTCATACAAGAATTTAGCCTGATTCAGATCAGCGTAGTTCCTAAATGTGATATAGCATGGGGGCGAGGACCGGGAGCTGGAGTGTTGCCAAACACAGTAAATGGGGGAGTGATCTGATATAGTGTCAGGTAGGGTGCCAGCATCCACTATTCTGTCTGTCCTGTTTGTTAACACCCAGTCAAGTAATGTACTTGATGTTTTACTAGGGGAGATCCTTGTGAGCTCAGTGATGACTTGATGTAGGCTAAACTTCTGGATTGTAGATTGAATCTGGCTCTGCATTTGACCCAGCCAGTTTAGGTTCATGTCCCCTAAAATAAGCAGTTCATTGCGACCTGCTAGTTTTACAGAGTCCTCTAGTAGATTTAAGAAGGCTGATAGACCTCCCTGGGGCGTGTTATAAGCAACTACTATATGTAGATTTTTTGTACCCATACGGAGGAGAGCATATAGAAGACTACTTGGGCGGAGGATTGGGGTGCAGCAGTATGCGTGATGTTGAGATGAGTTTTATAAAACAGCGCCTCCCCTTTGATGATCGCATGTCATTCCGGATAACGCCATAATTAGATAACGTGCAGAAAGAGTCAGGGATGGAAAACTTGTGCCATGTTTCTGAGAGGCACAAAATATCAGGGTTATGGGTGTAATTGTGATCTAACTGAAATTAATGGTGTTATAAGTAAAACTAAATAGTTATGCCACAATAACATCAGATTTTTTTACCCAATTGTTTTACCACTGGTGTTGTATTTCTGTGTCTTACCACTCTCGAGATAAATGTGTTATTCCACTGCAGTCTGATGGGGCACAGAGTAGTTTAGACGTGTTAGTCATTTTTGCAGTCCGCTATGTATGTATTCACTATATAATACAAATGAGATCTGTGACATTAAAACATATGACAGTACGCTTTAATAGGAAGGAGAGAGAGAGGCTTATACGTTATCTCTAACTGATACTGTTTGTATGTATCTGTATGAGTGAATACCACACTTTGAATGTAGCAGCAGGCATCTGCCTGCAAGCAAGTTAACATGCTAGATAGCATACCATAGCATGATGAAGTTACTTGGAATTGCAAAAACAATTCATGAAATAAACGCATATTGTATGCAAATGATTACTGTATTGTTCGTTTTCCTTTCCTAACATTAAGAAATGTATTTATGTGGATGTAGCGTGGATTACAGTGAGGTATTCAGAAGACCAATGAGTTGACTTCTAAAAGTGTAGGACCTGAAGTATTTTGACTGCCAACATTTGTCAGTTGGCATTATTTTTACTTCCAAAAAACTGACATCTGGGGTATTTTGATTCCAGTAAAACTGAAATGACTTCCACATTTCAAGCCATGAAAGTATTTGACTTCTCCCCCCAAAAAATTATCTGAAGCCCTGTGTCTGTCCCATGCATTCTTGAATTCCCCCACTATTTTTGACCCAACGACCTACTCAGGAAGGCTGTTCCATGTGTCCACCACCCTCTCCATGAAAAAATACTTCCTCATGTTGCCCCTGAGCCATCACTCCTCTATCTTCAAATTGTGCCGTCTTGTTCTTACATATCTCTTTTTCTGAAAGATGATACCCTCTTGGACTCTGCTGATTCCCTTGAGGTACTTGAAAGTTTCTATCATGTCTCCCCCCTTTCCTCAAGGATATACATATTAAGCTCCATTAGTTTCTCTTAGTATGGTGTCTGCTACAAACCATGTACCATTTTAGTTGCCCTCCTCTGGACAGCTTCCATCCCGTCTATGTCTTTGCGGAGATGGGGTCTCCAGAACTGGACGCAGTACTCCAGATGGGGTCTCACCAGCTGTCTGTACAGAGGGATAACAACTTCCTGTTTTCTACTGGTGATGCCTCTCCCTATTCATCCCAGTATCCCTCCAGCTGTCATTACTGCCTTCTCAAATTACTTGCCTGCCTTCAGGTCATCTGATACGACTACCCCCAGGTCCTTTTCCATTTTTGTTGTTGTTAGTACTCCCCCCCTCCCCATTGTGTACTCTTCCCCTGGGTTTTTGTTTACCAGGTGCATTTCTTTGCACTTCTTTGCATTGAATCTAAGCTGCCATATTTTTGACCATTCCTCCATCCTTGCCAAGTCATTTCTCATCCTTCTAACCCTTCCTTGTGTATCAACCATGTTGCAGATCTTTGTGTCATCTGCAAAGAGTCATACTTTTCCTTCAGTCCCTCCACAATGTCCTTATAAAGACATAAAAAGACCAGTCCCAGTACAGAACCCTACGTGACCCCACTAATAACCCCCTTTCTTGGAGTAGACTCAGTTTACTATTACCCTCTATGTCCTGTTGTCCAGTCCATTTTCACCCAGGCTACCACCCTGGGACCAACTCCCAGGCTGGCTAACTTGTTTATTAATCTTTTGTGTGGGACTGTGTCAGATACTTTGCTAAAGTCTAGGTAGGCCATGTCCACAGCTCCTCCTGGTCTATTACTTTGGTCACCCAGTCAAAGAAATCTATAGGATTCATCTTACATGACCTTCCCACTGTGAATCCATGCTGCTTTGGTCCTGTGTCCCACTGGCCACTAGGTACTCAACAGTTCTTTCTTTCAGAAGTGATTCGATCATTTCCCTACCACTGAGGTCAAACTAACAGGTCTGTAGTTTCCTGCCTCTGCCTTGTCTCACTTTTGTGAAGGGGAATCACATCGCCCCTCCTCCAGTCCTCAGGTATCACACCATCCTCTCATGATTTGTTAAAAAGGGTAGTCAGTGGTGTCACTAGCTCTCCCTTTAATTCTTTTAGAATTCTAGGGTGAATCCCATCAGGCCCCACTGCCTTGTCCATTTTCGGTTTTAGGAGTCCTTTCAGGACCTTTTCTTCTGTAAATAGGCTGATATCAACCCCCCTATCCAGAGTGCTTCTATTGATTGGTTTAGGTACCTTCCCCTCTTCTTTTGTGATTACTGAGTAGAAATATTTGTTCAGTATCCCTACTTTTTCACTGTCACTCTCTGCTCCCCCCCCCATTCCCCTTTATTAAGCCTTGCTATCCCTCCTTTGGTCTTTCTTTGCTCCCTAATGTACCTATAAAAGGTTTTATCCCTCTTCTTAACTGAGTTGGCTATCTTTTCCTTGGTTTGGGCCTTTGCTATTCTGACCACCTTCCCACTTCCTTCTGCTTTAACTGGCACAGTTCTCTGTTCTGCTCCTTCTGTGTTTCCTTATACTTCATGAGATGCTATATTTTTCTCCCAAACCTTCTCTGCCACCTCTTTGAGAATCATAGTGGGTTTTCCTTCATTTTGATTTGCTTATCTGCTTTACACAAAAGGCTTGTTGCATCTGTGATGGCAGTTTTGATTTTCCCCATTGTTCTTCCACCCCTCCTTCTTGCCCATTTGCTGGTGTTTTCTAGGCACTCTCCCATTTTGTCAAGTCAGCCTCCTAAAGTCCAGTACCCTTGCTTTTGTGGCAAAACTTGACTCTATGGCTGTGTTTATCGTGAACCATACTGTTTGGTGGTTGCTTGTTCCCAGATGGCTACCCACTTCTAAATTGGATATCCTCCTCCATGCCCATTTGAGAGCACCAGGTCTAAGATTGCTCCCTCCCGAGTGGGTTCCAACACTAGCTGTCTGAGGCATGCCCCTGTAGGGCATCAAGAATGACCCTGCTCTTGGATGTGGCTACAGCAAAGGTGCACCAGTTAACATCTGGCATATTCAGGTCCCCCATCAACAATATCTCCCCCTTTTCTGCCATTCAAAGGATGCATTCTATCATTTCCTTGTCCATTTCCTTCCTCTGAGACGGAGGTCTGTATACAACCCTTGTGTGGATTGTGGTGCCATTTCCTGTCTCCAGGGTGACTCACAGTGCCTCCTCTCCTCCCTGTTTACCCTTTTGTTCCATTGCTTTGACCTCTTCCCTTATGTAGAGAGTTCCTCCTCCTCCTCTTATACCCTCCTTGTTCCTCCTATAGATTGTGTACCCTGTTATGTTGACATCCCAGTCACGGTTCTCTGTGTAACATGTTTCTGTGACTGCCGAGATATCCAGGCATCCCTCTTCCATCAAAGACCCTAATTCAGGGAGCTTGTTACCCAGACTTCAGGCATTGGTACTCATTGCCCTCCATTTTTTGATGGCCTTATCCTATTTAGCCCTCTCCCTGTCCTTACTGGCTTATTCTCCATTTACCCCGTCATGCTCCCTATGGACTGTGTTGCTGTTTAACATGCTGACTACCCTGTTTTTTGGGGGGGGATTTCCCTGCTCCTTTTCAGTGCCTCTCTCCTTAGCTAGTTAAATGCTTGCCAATGAAGCATTTAAACCTATCACCTTGGATCCTGGTTTCTCGCCCAGACAGATGCTGACCGTTAGGCCTGCATCCCTCCAGGTGGACTCCCAGTCCCATTAAAGCCAAAACCTTAGGCTCCACCAGTTTTTCAACCATTCATTGAATCCAATGGTGCGGAATACCCTAGCCTCCCTTCTGGCCATCTGTGCTCCAGTCCAGTGCAGTCGTCATTGGGGGCACCAAAATATCAAATTCACAACCCCCCTGAGGGTCTGCCCTCCTGGAGTTGTCATATTTAGTTAGGGAGGAAAAGAGCCCCGCAGAGGGGGCTGTGGGAGGTGCAGTCCCCATATAAAATGATTGGTGAAATTAATCCGGTGCCCTAATGACAGACACACTCAGAGCGGGCACATTCTGAGGGTGGAACCCCCTAGCCTCACCCATGCCATAGACAGGCAGCATCCCTGAAAAGGTTACCATATGTGCTACTTGTCTAAGGCCCCTCCCCAACTTCACAAACCTCTCCTGCACTGATCTTTTTTGTAATCATAATTTTATTGAAAGATTTTAACTTTAAATGTGCAAAATGTTATGCAGTAAACAGGACAAAAATTCCTAATACAGGAAAGCAAACATCATAACACATAAGTAAAAAGATTGCAAGAAATACTATTCCTAAAACAATTAAATATAAATAGTGAAGGAAAATTGACTCAGCAGGATTAGATAACTAATTCAATCTACTCATAAAGAGCCAATCCATACAAATAACATAACATTCTTTAATTTGCAAAGAATGAAAAAAAAGCTCTCTAGCAGTAACTGCAAGGCCACTTTTGTAAATGAAGTAGAAAAGGTTCCCAGATATCTTGAAATGTATCCACTGTGTTCATGTTAAGGTAAGCTATAAATCCTGCACTGCTCTGATCCCATTTGTAACCAGGTAATTTGTCCTGAGGTGGACAATGACATCCAGTTCCCTCTCCTGTGCAGCTGCTCCCACGATTCTGAGGATTTGCTTCCTGTCCCTCCCTGGTTTGAACTGTTACCTATGGTAGATGGTGCTGGAAAACTGGTTTTGCTTCTTCTTTTTCTTTCTATGTTGTTAAAACTGATCCCTGTGCAGCAGCAATGTAGTGAAGTCCCATTTTGATTAGCTCCCATATTCAGGTCATGGTTCCATGTCGTAATAGTGATCTGGCGAGTGTATATCGCCGAAAAGCAAATTGGCGATATACACTCATAGGCCACCCAACATCAGGAAACAGAAAACAGTATTTTTTGTGGGGGTCTATGCCCCCCCCCCCAAATAATGATTCTCAACTCCAGGGGGGGTTGCATGTCTGGGAGGGGGCAACATTCCTGCACTGGGGAAAAATTAAGTGTTGCAGCCACAAGGAGAGGCAAAAATTTCCCACACCCAGTCCTGAACCCTGTACCTGCTGCACCTGAGCTACCCACACACACCACCACCACACCACATGGCTAGCTCAGCGGCAGCAAGCACACCAGTCCCCCAAAACTCCTTCCCTGTTGCTTCACTTCAACTCGCTATCCTCCCCTTCCTGTCGCCCTGTAGTACCCTCGTGCATCTGTAGAGTTGCTATCCTTCCGGGGTAGCCCAGGAGGAAAAGCACTGACTATGAGTCGCCATTTTGATGGTCGCTCATATTTAGTCACCATACTCACTGAATACCACAGGTCATTGTCTTGCTCTCTTGAATGGTTATCTGTCTGTTATACTTGTACTCTCCTGGGTCATGCCTGAAAATAGTCAATTCTTGGCTAGTGCACTCATCTGGTTAAAAAAACTAAATAAATATAAGTAATGTTAGAATCATAAAACTCTGTCAGCAGAAAAGGACCCCATGGCCCATCCAGTCTGCCCAAGAACTCCAAGATTCATAGAGACAAAACAAGTTATTGATCAACACACGAGTAATATATCCATCACTAAAGGTACTGTGGAAAAAGCCCTAATACAGAAGTACAGAAACTGTTACTATTTTGAAAATGGTTCATTGCTGAACAGATCATTTAGTCCTATATTCCGTGCAGCATCTGGAGTATATACAGTTATTTTATTTGTTTATGTTAATTTTGATAACCAGGTGAGCCCTCTGAGACAGACAAGTCCCTTTTTCAGGGGCGACCTGGGGAACTGAACATTACATACAGAAGAAAACAGTACAAATTACAGATATTATTTACAGTTGTCTTAGACAGGTACATACATTCATTGAAGAACTAAATATCCCATTCACTGGGAGGCAGTGCACTACAGATGTCAAAGGCAACATAAGTGACCAAACTGTACAAATAATTCAAGTGGACAAAATAATCATAATAGAGACATTAGTACACACGTGGGGAGCACAGATGATTGACTGTGTAAAGAATCAATATATTAACATTACCAAACGAACAAGGAGAGCATAGGCAGCAGGCACATATAAAAGACTGTTTCACATATACCGTAATATACTACTTGTGAGTCGATGTGTGTTCCAGTAGGAGATAATGAAGTAGGATGAACGAGTCAGAGAACAAGAGAAGTGTAGCAATGACAAGGGGACAGTGGAAAGTCTTGGTGGTCAGGAGAAGTTTAGGTAGTTACCATTGCAGACAGAAGGCTTGTAGAATATTTACCTGTAGTGTCTTTTGAAAGAAGAAGCAGTCTTACAGGAGAATAGTGAGTATATCTAAAAATTGTCTCTGCAGGTGATCTTATCAAGGTCCCCACCTCTGATCTAGTATCACTTTCTAATCCCATAAATGAGAAACTATGTTCAAGGCCACAATTTTTGACATGCAATGCCAGAACATTACTCCTGTCATCCAAAGTCAGAGCGTTACTTTTTGTCACCCAAAGTCAGAGTGTTACTCTTATCACCCTTATTGACAAAACCAAGATGTTCAGCAACATGTTACTTGAATTATGCTTTCCATCTTCTCCATAAAACTTCTGTCATTTGCAGCCTGCCACAGAGACAGCATGGGCCCCATTTTAGAGCCAAGTGGCTTTGGTGCCATATTCAAACTGATAGTGCAGACTCTGTCTGTCTGAATATGGGGCTATGGCAGCATGGATCATGGCAAGCAGTCACCATATTTTGTGCTTCACAACCAGAGCGCTGGTCTGAAGACTGCCCATAGGGTTAAAGCACAGCACACACTGATTAGCTCCATGGCTCCCATGGGCGATATTCAGCCCAAACATGTAAATGAGCCCACTGGGCAAGAAGGGCGCAAAGGGGCCATTTGCATGCCCATTATGGGCTCATCTCCATGCTAGCATCCTGCCAAGTGCACAGGGCCAGTTTCTCCCCCCCAGCCCCAGTCCCTGTCCATGAAAAAATTAAGGACTCCCTGCTGATCTAGTGGTCCCTCCAAAGTTTTGATCCCTGTAGAATACTGTAAAGTAAAACTCGGTGATCCAGCGGTCCCTCCCATGTCCCCGATCTCTGTACTAGTAAAATAAAACAAATCTTTGGTGGTCTAGTGGTCCTCCCCTCCCGTTCTCCATCCCAACTACAAAATCCATTGCTCTGGAAGTTAAGTGGCCTCCCCACCCCTCACCCTGGCAGTTAGTGACCCACCATCCCACTCATCCTCACCAGACCCGAGCTGGCAAATGGAACAACCCTCCTCATACTGCAACAGCCAGCCACTAACTGAACTGTCACTGAGCATGTACAGTAGACAGTATGTGCCCATTGGATGACCATCAGCCAATCAGCACGTACTTTCTACTGTATACACTCACCCCTCTGTGCACTGTTAAGGGCTGGGTTTCAGAAACATTAAACTGCACTGCTGCTAGCAGCTGTTTAGTGCTTCTGAAAATGTTCAGTACTGTGCCATGCTGCATATGCATGAAGGATCCCTCACTTGCATGGGCGTAGTACGATATTGTGCACAATGGCGCTGTTGGGGTTGCATTGCATGTCTGTGGCCTTTGAATATGGCCACACCCCTGGCAGCCAGAGCTATTTTGGGTTAGCATAACACAAACCCAGTTTGTGCTATGCTAACCTTTTGAAAATGGGGCCCAGTGTCTGTATCCTGGTTTGCTAGGACTTCGTGTGTTTTTTTTTTTTTAACCAGGTAATGCCTGTACTTAGAAGGTCCCTGAGCTGCTTTGCTGCTCATAAATTTTACTTCCACCTTGCCTTTGATTTTTTGTTTTATCTTCTAAGCCTGAGGCATGTTCCCTGTCATAGAAACATACACAATGTCAGTAGAAAAAGACCACTGGTCTATCCAGGGTGCCCAGTTTCACCCTAGTCATCCTGTCGCCTATTATCCAGACATGGTTTTCACCCCTCTCTCCCCAACTCGCTGCCTGCCTCACTGCTATCCCTTAAGTAACTATTAAGCCCTTTGCTCTGTTCTGGCCATGCTTGAACCCATTGCTAACTTTTGCTTCTACCGTGTCTGTTAGTAGGCTGTTCCACAACTCAACCACTCTCTCAGTAAAGTAAAATTGTATTACATCCCTTCTGAATCCCAACCCCAGCTTACATTTGTGTCCTCTTGTTTTTGACCCCTCATTCCTGCTAAATAGTTCCTTGCAATTATGCCCTTCAGCAGCCTGAAGGTCTCTTTCATGTCCCCCCCCCACTTTCTGGCCTTCAGTGAGTACATGTTCAGTTCCCTATGTCAATCCTGAGTCATATGATCTGCCCTGTTCATGAATCATTCTGGCCAGTCTTCAGCCTGTCTGTCTTGCCTCTGGTGAGGACTCCACACCTGGGTATAGTACTTCACATGTGGTCTCAGTAGTGGTCTAAACAGAGGTAGTATTATCTCTTTCTTCTTGCTATTGAAACTACTTCCAATACATCCTGACATTCTGGTTGCCTTGTTACATTGGTTAGTTTGTTTAGGAAGTCATTTATGATGAACCCCAGGTCCCTTTTTTCTGAAGTAGTGGCCATCTTAACCCTCCCATCCAGTATTCCCTCCTGAGGGTCTTGTTTCCTACGTACATCATCTTGCACTTTTTGGTGTTGAATTTCAACAACCAGACCTTGGACCACTTCTAACTTTTGCAGGTCCCTCTGCAACTCCCTTACCTCCTCCTTACTGTCTGCGCTACCACAGAGCTAAGTGTCATCTGCAGATAGACACATCTTGCCCAGTATACCTTCTCACGTGTCACAGATGAACATACTGGAAAGGACTGACCCCAGGACTGCTGCAGTACTCCACTTATGACCTCCCTTTTCCCCCAATATGACCCTCTTTATCACCACCCTCAGCTGTTTCTGCCTAACCAACTTCCCACCGATTCAACTAGGTCCTTTCATGCTTCCAGGACCTCTAATTTCTTCAAAAGCCTTCTGTGTGGCACTGAGCGAGATGCCTCGCTGAAGTTGAAATAGAGTAAATCTACTTCTTTGTCCCTTATCCATTACCCTTGTTACCTAGTCAAAAAATACCATCAGGTTGGTCTCACAAGCCCTCCCTACCACAAACCCATGCTGCGTACTACCCTGGAGCCTATTTATCTTCAGGTAGTTCACTAGGTTCTCTTTAACTAGTGTCTCCATGAGTCTATGGAAGTTAAACTGATGGGCCTATAATTTCCAGGTATCTCCCTGTCCCCTCCTTTGTGGAGTGGCGCCCAGGTTCACTATCCTTCAGTCTTTTGGAACAACCCATGAATGTAGTGACCTGACAGAGACCTAAATGTTCTTAAGGGAAAAAACAGAATGAACAGGAAAGATCTACTGTGTTTATTAGAGAAAGGGATGCAGTCATGAGAGGGGATGATGATCTGTGGTTGGTGGGGGGGGTAAATTCAGAAGGGATGTGAGGAAGCTATTTTTCATTGGGAGGATGGTGGAGTCATGGAGCAAACTGTTGACAGAGTGGTGGGAAGGTACTATAAACAGGTTCAAACTTGACTAGGACAGAGCAGGAGAACTCATAGTTGTGCCTGGGGGAGCCAAGAGGTGGGGATTTGGCAGGATGGTGGAGGTTGGAGAGGAATAAGCCCCAGGGCACTAACCTGGGAAGGGGAGGTAACATTGCCTATGTAGGATGGACCCTTGGTCCTTATCTACGAGCAGTTTTGATGTTATTTGTACCATAAGTAAAACAAAACACCAAATGAAGACTTCATGGGTAGTGGGCTTGCTGGGGGAAGGGGCAGTACCAGAACATAAGGCAGCAGGAAGGAGGTGGGAGGAAATTGGAGAAAATTTGACATGAGTGAAGGGGGTTAGAAGCAGGTTTGACTTTGCAAAATATTTAATTAACCTGTTCTCAGAGGTGTAGATTTAAAATGGTGGGAGAAGAGGAGCAGGAACAGAGAGAGGAAGGGAGGTTTAACCAAATAGGAGGGATCCAAAATGAGAAGCAGCCTACGGACAGGAGTCTTGAGGAGGAGTGGTAGAGAGTATGTGAGTACAGAAAGTTTCTCATACATTCTTCATAGGGAAGAGGAGGAACTGAGAGGGCAATGTAGGAAGAACTGAGGAAACAAGGAAGGAAGCAAGTCAAGATTTGGAATTGAGGAGATACAGGGAGAAAGAGGTCTTCCCTCAATGGAGGGAAAGGCAGAGGGAGGAGGAGAATAGGGACCAGTGATGAGTATAGGGAGGAGACGACCTAGTACAAAACAGCAGAAAATGTGGATAAGGATGCCAAACCTGTCCAGGGGATTTGAATTGGCACTATATAGCGCATTCCCATAAATTAATTCAGGGAGGATCATTTTCACAATAATCTCTTACTGTATTGTGAAGGGGAGACATGATTTGTTCCAATATAGTGCCCAGAGTTTTGACAGCAGATTTCTGTGGGCAGCACTAGTGCAGCTAGAAAAGTCATGGCAGCAGTCCGGCCACATTCCAGCATTCTAAAGTAGGGACTGTCTTCAGGCGGAGCCATCCGGTGTCTTGAAATCAGGAAGGTGGTGCTGAAGTTTGACACAGATACTGCTTGGTACCAAAAGAGATGGTGACTGTATTTATGGCATTTAGGGGACATAACCAGCATTGGATCATGTTGCAAAATCGCTGGAGCTGTTTGGCCAACTCCAGGTCTAAGGACTTGCAGGCACAGAGCAGTGTCCCCTGCCTACATATGAATGCTCAAGAAGACACAGGCTTTGGGGAGGTTATGTAGGAAAACTGAGCATGGGATAAGGATCCATACAGAACTGTGACACATGATGACTGGGAGTGGCAGGGGCAGTTATTTCCCTACAAAACTGCTTGGGATCTGTCCACCACACATGAACCGAGTCACCTGACTGCAAGGTGAGAGTGGCTGTCCTCAGCAAACTTTTTAAGTTGCAGTAGTTGGTAATGCCGCATTGCTGAACACAGCATGTATCTCTAGAATGGTTTAAATGGCAAACTACTGTTTTGCCTTTCATTCAGATGGTAGTTTTGGATTTGCTGAAAGTTGATATAAAGTATAATTTGGATTTTTCTTTTGTTTTCAATTTCTGAAAACCAAATAATGACACATCTATGTATCTTCTTATTCTAGTCTCAAAATCATCTGAGTCTGAGAAAGAACATGAGATGCAACTGCCTGCACACAAACAGAGCCTCGTAGGAGAGAGGAGTATTAAATGTGCCGTTCGTGAAGAGAGTTTCCCAGATCCATTGAAACCTACTAAGCAAAGGATTAGAGAACATCAGTTGGTTCATAAAGGGAAGATACACCAGCGGTCACATAAAACACAGAAACCTTTCCAGTCTACCACAGACGAGAAGTGTTTCACGCTGCAAGGAAATCTCTCAGTGTGTAGGCATAGCTACATGGGACCAAAACCTTTTAAATGTGCGGACTGTGGAAAAAGTTTCAGACTCAAATCATATCTCACAATTCATCAGAAAATTCACACAGGAGAGAAACCTTTTAAATGTACCGCATGTGGGAAAAGTTTTAGACTGAAGCACCATCTCTTACACCATCAGAAGGTACACATGGGAGGAACAACTTTTAAAAGCTCTGATGGTGAAAACTGTCCAAATCTTGAGAAGCACCAGCAGCATTACCAAGGAACAATTTCTTATAAAAGTGCTAATTATGGGAGACGTTTCAGAAAAATGGCACATCTTAAAATTCACCGAAAAAGTCACACAGGAGGGACAGTTTTTCAATGTAGTAATTGTGGGAAGAGTTTCAACAATAAAAAATATTTTACAAAACATCAGATGATTCACATGGGCGAAAAACCCTTTAAATGTACCGAGTGTGGGATGAGTTTCATAACTAATGCATATCTTAATATCCACAAGAGAATTCATACAGGAGAGAAACCTTTTAAGTGTACTGAATGTGGGAAGGCTTATATAGCAAAATCAAGTCTTACTGTACACCAGAGGATTCACACAGGAGAGCAACCTTTTAAATGTACTGAATGTGGGAAAGGTTTTAGAAGATCAACACATCTTACCAGACACCAACGGGTTCACACAGGGGAGAAACCTTTTGAATGTACTGATTGTGGAAAGACTTTTTCACAGAAGGGCCATCTCAAATTGCATCAATGGATACACACAGAAGAAAAAGACAGACCATATAAATGTACTGAATGTGGAAAATGTTTTTCAGGGCAAAGTGGCCTCAGAAAACATCAGCGAATTCATGTTAAAGATAAACCATATAAATGTACAGAATGTGACAAGAGTTATTCACAACAAAGTAACCTCTTAGCACATCAGAAAAGTCACACGGGAGAAAGACCATATAAATGTACTGAATGTGACAAAGGTTTTATGCACCCGAGTCATTTACTAGCACATCAGCGAATTCACACGGGGGTGAAACCATATACATGTACTGAATGTGACAGGAGTTTTTCAGAGAAGAGCAAGCTTGTAAGACATCAGCGACTACACACTGGAATACGACCTTATAAATGCACTGAATGTGACAAGAGTTTTATACAGCACAGTCATTTAATAACACATCAGCTAAGTCACACTGGGGAGAAACCATATATATGTGCGGAATGTGGCAGAGGTTTTGCAGAGAAGTGTAATCTTGTCAAACATGAGAGACTGCACAGTGGAATAAGACCGTATCAGTGTACTGAATGTGACAAGAGTTTTACACGGCGTAATATCCTTTTAAGGCATCAACAGATTCACAGTAGAGATATGGCTTATTACTAATATTGCTCAGAAAAGGAGAAAATCTGGATGAAATTTGCATCTCCTACACTCACCATGGTAAAGTTACCTCCCCCCCGGAAATCTACTGTTGGTCAAGCTACCTTCTCATATTGTCTCTCTAAACTCTGATCTTCTCTCTTCCTCTCCATCCACTCTGCCTCTGCTTCCTTCTCCCTCAAGTCTCTTATTCATGATGTAATTTCTCCCACCTGCAGCTGTCTCTGAGTCTTTATTTAGATGCCCCTTACCCCTCCACTGTTTGCCCCATCCCTGTTTTGCTCTCATTCTCCCCTACTGTTATGCCATGATGGCATCTACCATAAGCACTGTGTTGTACTGATTTTTGCTGCAGTGATTTTAGTTGCACATCTGTAACATACTCTACCTTGCTCCTTTTGTTTACTGTATTGCCTTCATCTACTATTGTTTATGTATTCTGTTGCTATACTGTCAATTATTTCATCATAAAATGGTAAGAAAAAATGTAGAAATTCCATTGCCTGAGACACATCACCTGACCGTGCACTGAATCTCTATAAATGCATAGTCAAGTGCCAAATCTCATTTTTCTACCCCCAAAAACCCTACATAGAGCCATTTTATAAGTGTAATAAGCCCTTCCAGGGTGTCCTGCATAGGATTTTAATGCACTTGCCAGGGGTGTAAGGACACTTAGCCTTTGACCTCATGCTTTACTACACCCTGTGGAGTTACATTGAAATCCTATAATGCACACCCTGCTGTGGCTTATAACTTATTTACTGTTATCTTCCCCCACATTCCTCCCCTCAGGACGGATCAGGAAACAGAACTGTTATCAGCTCAGTATGCCACTCCTGGTAAAAATTTTGAAATAAGTAAACAAATTGTCGACCAGTAAACATGGAACAATCAGCAACAGAATGTGCAAAGCAGCAGAAGAAAGATGTTAAAAAGAATGAACAACAGCGAAGGACAGTCAACTGGAGAGACCATAACTACAATGGAAAATACAGGAATCTGTTGCAGCCACCCCATGTTGACCAAGAACTAACCCACGACGAGTGGTTAGAAAATGGAGAATTCAAGCTGTGAGAGGATAGGTTAATACCGGCCAACAAAGACAGTGGACTAATGCTAGAGTGGTTCTCCAACTGCATTGAAAAAAGGAGGGATGACAAATATAGGCTTAGAAACAGTCTCCCATCTAGTCGCAGGATGTGAGGCACGTACAAGGCTTGAACACTGAGTGACACAATAGCCAGACTAATCCGGGAAAACTATGCATACTCTGCAATATGTAGGCAGTGGGAAAACACTTGACTCACAAACCCAAAAGGATCACAGAGACTGAAGTAGTAATGATCACATGGGACCACTCGATACTGTCAATCAAAGGATGCCAGTAAACCAGATGTTATAATTCAAGAAAATTAATAACAGTAGTTTGGTTAATTGAAGTGCCCATCGCGAACTGACTGCTGTGCCTTGCACATGGAGAAAACAAGCTCATCAAATACCAGCATGTGGAAACAAACAAAACAAGCGAAGAACAAAAACATTGAAATAGTCCCAGTTGTCCTTTGGCGACAGGACTATTTGAAAAGAACTTTCAGGCACACCTAAATATGATACTAATATCTGTCGATCTGTATGAACTACAGTATATGAACTACAGAAAGGAAGCCTCTGAGGAACACTGAGCATATTAAAGCAGTAGTACATTTTGGGAGGCTGTCAGTATAGCCTAGGGGATAGAATAACAAGCTGTGAATGAGCCCGATATACCCTGCAGACCTGGGTTTTGATTCCCACAACTTCCACTTACTGTGCAACCCTATGCAATTCACTTAACCTCCAAGTGCTCCCAGTCACCCCTGAAAACAGGCCTTGTGCCTAGCGGTCCTTACATTGTTACTAAATATTTAAAAAATATATATATGGTAGTCGGCAACAGTTTTCATTGCATTTTTTTGGTGGGGGGGCCAAAATGCATTTCTGACATCCTTGGATTCATGCTCTCTGTATTTGGTTTTTTTTTGCATTTTATTCCTGGCCATGCTATGTTGTGTATATATTCTGGTCCAAGGGGTGTACCCTGAACAGACCAGTGAGACCACTGGTCCCTCCAGGACCCACAGTAGTCCACACTCCATTGCATCCTCCATGGTGGCAGCTCTGGAGGGAGGACCATCCACCCAAAGGCAGCCCACTTGTGTGGACGAGGAGCTGGTGTTGGCCTGCATTAGAACCTAGAAGAAACCCAGGGACCAGGGCCATCATATGGGTGGAGCCTGAGTTTTCTACCCTGGTTTTCTGCCATCCCTCTTCCTCCATGTAGTGTGTGCATATTACCTGTGGGCCTTCGCTGCACACAGCAACATCCCTGCAGAAGGAGGATGCTCTCTTGGCCCACCACAGGATCACTGCAACACTAGTGGTGCAACTGCTTAGCTGCTGCAGTCATACCAGACCCTCAACACAGCATCCCAAACTCACCTCCAAATGCGAGTCACCCACATGGTAGTGTGATACGCGACTGCTGAGTCATCACGGAGAGCCAATCCTTGATGTACTTTTTAATTGTCTTGAATATTTTTAAAAACTCTTTTAATGGTTGATTTTGTATATAATGACTCACGTCATTAAAGATGGCCACCACTTGTCATTTTGAAGACTCTCTTCCATTGAGGTTACCTGTTTAATGTACATACAAGATTCTTACTGTGGATGTATTAGGATGGTGTTACCACATGTTTCTGATGCTAAACAGCACAGCACTGTGCCAAGATAATTAGTTTTATCATGAAAGGCATGTTACTGGAGCGAGAATTTTTAAAATATCAAAATCCTGTATCTTTATCCATTAATGAAAGAAAAAAATAAAAATGGGTATGTTGATGTTCTTGCCTGAAAATTATTACTGCTGAAAAAAAAATTACATGGCGACTAACACTCCTGTTGCCTTTAAGAAGAGTGTATATATATATATATATATATATATATATATATATATGTGTGTGTGTGTGTGTGTGTGTGTATATATATGTGTATATATATATATATATATATATATATATGTGTGTGTATATATATATATATATATATATATATATATATATATATATATATATGTGTGTGTGTATATATATATATATATATATATATATATATGTGTGTGTATATATATATATATATATATATATATATATGTGTGTGTATACATATATATATATATATATATGTGTTGTGTGTGTTATATATATATATATATATATATATATATATATATATATGTGTGTGTGTGTATACATATACAGTATATATATGTATATATATGTATATATATATATAGACACACACTAGGGGTGAGTAGTAAATGAGTGAGATAAAACAGTGTATCATCCACTGCAGTGTGATATTTTGTCCTCTGCCTACTGTTATATCAGCCATTTACACACACAGGTCACAAAGGTCATCCTCTAGGCAGCTTTTCCCCCAGCATGCAAGAAACACCTGTGCTGTTACAATAGACACAAATGCAGAACTACTTCAGAGGTCTCACTGCTGCCCACAGCTAACTCACTGGAGCATTACAAAACACACCTACCCCACCCCCACCAACTTCCAGCTCATTACTGTGACTGCAGCCAGAATTCTAAACAGCACAGCTTTACAGAACAGTTTGAACTACTGCCTGCAACTAACTCAGCTACCACTGGAAACACACTCCTTGCACAGATACATACATGAACAGTGTCGGGAGACAAGGGCCTACGCCCACCCAGTCTGCCCATTTGAGCTTGTAAGTTCAGTTTGTTTTCCTAGAAGTCTGAATCCCTTGCCCCTGACCTCCAGAATTCCTTTATGTCTAACCCATGCATTCTTAAATCCGTGATTGTTTCAGCCCCCACCACTTCCTCTGGCAGGGTGTTCCACTTGTCCACCACCCGTTCTGTGAAGAAATTCTTCCTCACGTTTCCTCTGAATCGTCCTCCCTCCAACTTCATGCCATGCCCTCTAGTCCTGGAACATCTTTTCCGCTTAAAAATAGTGCATTCCTGCACCCTGTTCCTCCCTGTAAGATACTTGTATGTCTCTATCATATCCCCTCTCTCCCTCCTCTCCTCCAGGGAGTACATGTTCAGTGCCTTCAACCTGTCCTCATAGGACTTGTGATGCAATCCATGCACCATCTTTGTTGCCCTCCTCTGAACCTTCTCTACCCTGTCTATGTCCTACGTAGGTAAGGTCTCCAGAACTGCACAGTGTCTCCAGGTGTGGCCTCACTAGTGTCTTGTATAGTGGAATTATGACCTCTCTTTTCCTGCTGGTGATGCCCCTGCCCATGCATCCCAGCATCCCATTTGCTTTACCTGCTGCCTTGTCACACTGTTTCTGCCTTGAGGTCATCAGAGATGATAACTCCAAGATCCTTTCCTGCTTGGTGCATGCTATATCCTCACCCCCAACTGATATATTGTGCCAGGGTTTTGTGCCCCATATGCATTATCTTGCACTTCCTTGCATTGAATTTCAACTGCCAAACCCCTGACCATTCTTCAAGTTTCTGCAGGTCCTTCTCATTCTGTCTACACCCTCTGGTGTGTCTACTCTATTACAGAGCTTTGTGTCATCAGCGAACAGTGAAATTCTGCCTTCTAGGTCCTGTGCAATGTCACTGATGAAGATATTGAATAGTACGGTCCCAGCACTGATCCCTGTGGTACCCACTGGTCACTCTTCCCTCTGTGGAGTGACAGCCATTTACCACCACCCTCTGTGTCCTGCTGCCCAGCCAGTTACCTACCCACCGCATACTGTCCTGCCCACACCCATATTCCCCAGTTTGTGCAATAGTCTTCTATGTGGCACAGTGTCAAAGGCCTTGCTGAAGTCCAGATAGGCCATGTCCACTGCCCTCCTCTGATCCACCTCCCTAATTCCTTGTCATATTCCCTAATCCCTTGTTCCTCAAACTGATTCTCACCCATTACAATTACTGTGATTCTAACAGCTTGACTACAACCAGAATCCTAAAGAGCACAA
Source organism: Neoceratodus forsteri (assembly GCA_016271365.2). NCBI lineage: Eukaryota > Metazoa > Chordata > Ceratodontiformes > Ceratodontidae > Neoceratodus > Neoceratodus forsteri. Next base: position 142,006,118 of record CM057449.1, on the reverse strand, counting down.
TTTCACAGAACACTCTGCACTCTGCCTGCAGCTAACTTAATTACCACTGAAAACAGTATCAGCTGTTCTGACACTCTGCCTCTCAGCTTATTACAATTACTGTGATGCTCTCAGCTTCACTGCAGCCAGACTTCTAAACAATACAGCCACACAAAAGTATGTTTCTCACTCCTACCTAAAACTAACTCATTTAGCATTGCAAAACACACTCATGTGTCTCCCAGAGTTTAAAACACTGCCAGCCCATTCAGAACAGCCCACACACATAATGAACAAACACACAAACAGGAATAGAGCACAAGACAGCATAACAAAACATCTAAAACTCTTGGCCCTATTGTATATATCAAATACATGATGGTCAGATCATGTGCTATGGCAAATATTATCACTCCTGCATTGTGAGCTCTGGATATCTCACTCTGCAGGAGTGACAATATTACCATATCTACTCATGCCCATCATGTATCCCATATATATATATATAGCTGGCAGTATAGCCTAGAGGTTAGAGTAATGAGGTGTTGGTGATCCTGGTACATCCAGCAGACCTGGGTTTGATTCCACAACTTCCACTTGCATATTGTACGTCTCTGAGCAAGTCACTTAACCACCCCAGTGCTCCCAGGTCACCCCTGAAAACAGGCACTTGTGTCTAGTGGGACTTACCTGGTTACCAAAGAATTAAAATAAGAATAAAAAAGCACTTGAGATGCATAGACACAAAACTTCAGATTATCAGAGATTGTATACAGAGGTCTACTGCAATAAAAAGGCAGGGCCAATTAGAAACAGGTACAAGTGTAAGCATTCGATAGCATGTACAAAAGCCCTGGTCCATTGGGGAAAGAAATAATTTGAGGGATGGAATTCCAAAGTCTAAGGGCAGAAATCATAATGAATGCGATATTCCCCAGGTTAGCTCTTACTTTGGGCGTGGACAAGAGTCCCTGATCAGCAGACCTAAGGAGATATTCACCATGAGGGGGGCAGATTTGATGCGAGTGACTTAGGGAACCAATTCTGGATGATGCTGTGAATGACACCACTAAAAGCAAGGTCATGCAAGAATTGGGGGGGGAGGGCAACCAAGTTGTAACATGGCCTTGGCTGTGGGTGAATACACAGGTAGGTATACCAATACTCCAGCACCACTCACCACATAAAAAGCACCACAACCACACAGTAAAGCTAAAAAATGTTACATTTAATTCCTCAGGTAGTGTGTTGACCTCTTACCAATAAACAAGGGAGACACCAGCAGGACCCACCAACTCTTACTGGTTTTCGCTACTGCATCTTCAGCGAATGTCCAACACCAAGTTAACTCCACTTTAAATTACACTCTTAAAGTGATGACACCATCTTGAGCCCACTAATGGATATGTAAACAAAAATGAAACTGTACTTACTTAATACATAAACTGTTTTTAATAAAGGACCAAGTCACAATACATCAGCAATGTGCACAGATAACAATATGAGAAAGAAGGTTATACTGCATCAGTTCCTATAATAATTGTAAATATCCAGATATTTTGGAACATATATTGTAAATGGGAACAGAATCAAATATTATAAATAGCCAAAAAGACATGAACCAGAAAAATAGATCTACAAGAAAATAATAAGAAATAAGATTATAAACAACAATAAAATTAATGTTTTCATACATTTTACAGAATTTCCTGTATAGAAAACATTTCATTCTGTGTAGAAACATAGGCCGTTACCCCAGAAACTGGTCAGAATGGCAACATAGAAGAATTACAGTACAAAAATCAGTTTGTTCAAATGGTACGAGATCTACGTGTATTAAGTTGCACACAAGTATAGGAGTTAAGAGATTTGTTGCCTAAAGAATAAATAATTACGCACCAAAAAGATAATACTCTGAAGGAAATATCTCAAATACAAACCCCAAAATAGCTGAGGCTGTCACTCTGAAACATATCAATATAAAGACATGAGGGTATAAATTATTTCCTGAGGAATGCTAACAATTCAAACCCATTATTTAACCAAGCTGCACGTAGTGTCCCTAGCATGTAGATCCAGAATACTTCTTTTTAGGACCAGAGGTTTCAGCATCCCCTCACTTTGGCCCCCCTGATTCTATCTGTTCCACAGAAAGAGAAGTACTGTTCACCACTACCTGCCATATTTAGGAGTTGTGAGTATAATGCATGGTGTATATCTTGGCTCAGATATTCAAAGGTTGCGCTTGATGCAGTCGAGTTGCACTAGCACAACTCCAGTAATGCACCCTGGGCAATATTCAAAGGGGACTTGGCAGCACAAGTCCTGATGCACTGGGTGCTAACGGTAATGTGAGCGCGATGCATCTGTAGGGGGCTTGCCCATGCATATGCAGCACATCCCGATGTTCAGCCGGGATGTATGGCGCTTCTGCTGGCACAACCCTAGATCGTTGCCTAGGGACACAAGTTGAGCCAGAAAAAAGCTCAAATGCTGGCCACCCACAGGTGGGCTGCTGTTATGCAGGGTGCAACACAGCAACTCACAGCCGTGGTGGCCAACCACCCACCCAGAACACCGTCCACAGGCACTCATATGGTCCCCAATGGTCTAATGGTACCCCCTCCCTCCCTCCCTGTAGCCATGATCGCAGGCCTAAGGAAACTAATGCAATCCCTGGTAGTCTAGTGGTATCTTCCCTCCCTTCCCAACTCCCCAATTGCTGAAAATAAAACACAGTCACATCCCTGGTAGTCCAGTGGTACCTCCCCCACTCGCCCTGTGGCGACGATCACCATGTACAGAAAAATGCCCATGTCCCTGGTAGGCTACTGGACCCCACTCCCCATCCCGACCCTACAGTCGCTGATGCTCTAATGTATGAAGTATCCCTGGCAGTCCAATGGTTCCCCTCTCTCTGCCCGAATCCCTGATCCCCATTGAATTATAATACTATACGTCCCTGGTGGTCCAGTGGTACCCCCCCCATCCTCCCAACCTGCACAGGACCGCCTGTCCACCCAGCTCCCCCCTCATCATTGGCAGGCAGCTGCAACCCATCTGCATACTGCCCGGCTGCCCGCCAAATGACAGCTTACAGTGTGAGCTGTAAGCCCATTGGTCCACACTGTGGACCAATGGGCTTGCAGGGCATACTGTTCTAGACAGTCACAAATGTGAATGGACTTCATTCACATATTTGTGGTTGTCTAGTACAGTATGCCCTGCAAGCCCATTGGTCCACAGTGTGGACCAATGGGCTTACAGCTCATACTGTAAACTGTCATTCAGCGGGCAGCCAGGCAGTATACTGGCAAGTTGCAGCTGGCCACTGAAGATGGAGGGGGCTGGGTAGGCAGTGGGTCCTGTGTGGGTTGGGAAGGTGGGGGATATCACTGGACCATCAGGGACATATAGTATTATATGTCAATGGGGATCAGGGATTCAGGTGGGGGGGCCACTGGACCACCAGGGATGAGTCATACATTGCAGCGCCAGTGATTGGAGGATCAGGATGGAGAGGGGGGGTCCAGTAACCTACCAGGAACCTGGGCGTTTTACTTTACAGTGTGATCGCCGCTACAGGAGGAGTGGGGTGGTACCACTGGACTACCAAGGATGTGACTGTATATTAGTTTCAGTGATCGGGGAGTCGGGAAGGGAGGGGGGGTACCACTAGGCTACCAGGGATTGTATTCATACTTTGCTACCAGCGATCACAGCTATGGGGAGGGGGGGCTGCCCCGGGACACCCTGTGTCCACATCACAGGCTGGACAGGGCACCAGGCGCATTTTGCCAGCCTGCCCTGCTCAACGCATGCAGATGGGGCCATAATGATATACTAATGACCCCATTTGCGCCTTGCATCCATTTTGGCCCTATTTGCATATCCAGGTCTGAATATCTGGGACTTGCGCCTCAGCGCAACTATACAGTTGTACTAGAGCATTCCCAGTCCCACTTGTCTGGTGGATGCACCAGTGCACTGTATATGCTCCATGCACATTCTGTGCTATATTCAGAGGTGATGCGCCATGACACATCTCCTTTGAATATCACCTTACTTGCTATAGCGTACTCGTTGTACTGCGTTTCCACTTGCGCCTAGTGCCCGCACGGTTCTGAATATCTAGCCTCGTGTACAACTGGAACCGTAGATGTTTCCACTCTAACCTTAAACTATCTGCCAGTCTTACCCACATAAATGATCCACATGTAAAGTTACAAGGTATACTGACATTGGGGTACTACAATTAATAAATTATTGAATGGCAAAATCTTTATTATTATTAACAGTTGTAAATGTCTTGGTTTTACTGTTATGACCCTACAGTAATGCAGCTGCCACACTGAAAGAACTCAGCAGGTGCCTTTGGTAGCCAGTCCTGTGTCTGTATTTTATAAGTGGGCAAGTAACTGTGGACTAACCTGTTCCCAAATTGTGACCCCTCCTATACACTATTTTGGGTGGTTCACTTGCAGGGTTCCTAATGGCTGGTTCCACAGGAATTATATGCCCAAACCTGCATAAACTTTCCCTTATCATACCACTATTTGCAAAGTACTGTGTTACAAACATCATACCCAAATCTGGTCCTATCTCTTTGTATTGCAACAGTTCCTGATTGGCATCTCTGACAGATTCCTGTACCTGGTCCAATACCCCTATTGTTCCCTTTGTTGTGAATCTCCGATGCAGTTCCCTACTCTGTATCTCAGACTTTTGTTTGGTACAATTTCTTTTAACCCTCATGAACTGGGATTTTGAAATATTATTGATGATGTGGCGAGACAGTTGCTCCAAAGGAGCAGAGATCATTACAGTCTGTGAGTTTGTGGTACAAATCAGTTGTCATCGTACTATCCTCTTTCCTTATTACATATAAATCCAAAAATGTACCCTATTTAAAGAAGAATGGGTCAGAATCTCAAATTTAAAGTAGATAGTTCCAAATAAGCCACTGATTCAAAAGTTGAAAATGTCTTCGCCATCAATATAGCATTAATAAATCCACGCCAGAGATCAATCATATCATAAGGCCCCGCCAGGACCTCTGCCAACTCCTTTAGTACCCTAGGGTCCCCTTGACTTGTAGGAAGTGCTGGCCTTGAAAGAGAAAAGTTTTTTCTTACGCACAAATTCTGAAAGGGTACATAGAAAGTCAACAAATGCAAACTCATAGGTGGAGGATGTCTCTTGCCAATAACGTAGAGCCCTCAGACCCCTTATATGGAACATTTGAATAAAGAGCTTCGATATCCATTGTCACCAGGAGCCACTCTGGTTCCAACTGAAGATCCTCCAGGATGCCCAATATTTGTGTAGCGTCTCATATGTACGATGGTAAGCCTGGTACTAAACAATTAATGTGTAAATCCACGGAGAGAAGGGTTAGTTAATTCTACTTGCCATGGAGAGAGTTAGCGTGGAGGGTATTTTTGTAAGTTTTGCTATTGTTTTTTTAAACTGCAGGAGAGAAGGATTAGTTAATTCTACTTATTGTGGAGAGAGTTAGTGTGGAGAGGATTTTTGTAAGTTTTACATTTGTTTTATTTATTAATTCTTTTTTTTTAATTTAGCTTAAAGTGGAATTTAGTTTAAAGGTTTCTGTGGCTGGAGGGAATGAACAGGACATGCCCAGATGTGCCCACCCACAAAGCCTTTAAATTCTGACAGAGCCATCAAACTACAGGAGAGAAGGATTAGTTAATTCTACTTGCTGTGGAGAGAATTTTTGTAAGTTTTGCTATTGTTTTATTTATTTATTTTAAATTTAGCTTAAAGTGGAATTTAGCTTAAAGGTTTCTGTGGCTGGAGGGATTGTAAAAGCCCTCCCACCCACTCCTTCTATCAGCCTTTCTTAAATACTGAAATGCCACTGGGGATTGGGTTTGAAGGCTGTGAGGGATGAGCTTGGGGAGCTGCAAACTGACCTGAGCCCTCAGGGCAGGACAGGAGGGAGGAAACAAGGAACAGCCATATGAGTTAATTCTTAAAGAGATATATATATATATATATATATATAAACTTATGAGTAGGACTGTGGTGTACAGTTAGTACTGTACATCTTATGAGTAGGGTTGTGTTTTCCAGTTATTACTGCAGTTGGTTGTCTTAGGCTGCATGCAAGGGCATTTGGTATTATGATTTCCAGTTAGAGGCTGGGCTAGGATTAGTTAATTCACTTGCTGTGGAGAGAGTTAGTGTAGAGAAGATTTTTGTGAGTTTTGCTATTTTTTTAACGTAGCTTAAAGGTTTCTGTGGCTGCTTTTTTTGAATTAAGCTTAAAGGTTTCTGTGGCTGCGTCTTTTGAATTTAGATTAAAGGTTTCTGTGGCTGTGTTTTTTTAAATTAAGCTCAACAGAGGGCACTGTGGAGCTTCTAACATGGTGGACGTCTTTCTATAAGCAGCAGTTCGAGTAGGCAATCAACAGTAATTTTTATTGGTCTGGTGAAAGTAAATCTGTCAAATCTGGTGGTAACTGATTGCTGAAAACTTCCTCAAACTAAGTATGGGTCCTAAAAAAGATAACATTCTGCATGCCATATTGATTCCTACATTTCTTCTGCTCCGGGCTCAAGAGGCGGGCTGCCCACACTCTCAGATTCTAGGGCAGCGGAGACCCTAAATACACAACTCATGGCTCTCCTTGAAAAAATCCAGACAACCGGAGAAGATACAAATTGACAGTTTGTAGCGATGGAGTCTCGCATTACAGAGCTAGAGAATCAGGTACAGGTGAATGCCTCCCACATAACAGAGATCAATACAGAAAGGGATCGCCAGTGAGAGACAAATGCGGCATTTGTAAAGGACTTCTACTTTTTGTGCTCTAAAATGAAGTCACTAGAAAATTCTCAGAGACAGGCAAATGTCCGCATTGTTGGATTTCTGCCTCGTCTGGCAGGGAAAACAGAACTGTTACCGACAGTTCACCGATTGATCTTTAATGACTTGGGTTGGTTACCCAAAGACTTGGGGATTTGTGTCACAAAGGCCTTGCTATTCCAGTCAGGGCCAGGCCATGGAACTCTGTTGGGGAGCGCCCTCTCACAGTCATAGTGACACTCTCGAACCCGGAGGCATGGATCCAGCTGTTACAGGTGGCTCAACAGCGAGCAGATCTTGTTTGGGAGGGTAGTAAGATCACTATGTTTCCTGACATCTCCTCCCAAACCCAAACTAAGAAAAGTGCTGCAGGAGACAAAGAAGCTCCTTTGAGAATGGGATTTCTGCACAACTCCAATTCCTGCACGGCTACAACCAAGATGCAAATAAAACCCACATTCTAACAGATCCTGAAGCTGCTGTGGCTTGGCATCAAAACTCCTAGAAGAATGCCAGGGGAATAAGGAAGGAAGGGAGGCAGAAGATTCGGACTCAGATCCCAATGATTGAACAATATCCTATGAGGGACTTTGCATCTCATATTTAGGGCGTTGTAGCCTGTTTAACAGTTCTTTTTCTGCTGTTGTTACGGTGCCTTTTATTACATTATAACTGCTGTTGATAAGCCAAGATGTTAACAATTAATAGTCCAAGTTGGTAAGCTCTTATGATCTCCTTTGGCATATTATTAGTGATGAGGTCCTGTTCATTATAGGAGCGATTTTGCTCTACTCAATTTGTGAACTGTTTATAAAAGGTCTTGATTCTTAACCTGTATCCCTGCCATCCATCTGGCATGTGCTTTATGGTGGGGAGAAATTCAACATAGTTGAGCCCAGGATATCTGTTAAATTGTATTTTGGCCTCTATCATTAGAAGTGCAGCCTCCCACCTAATATTTCTACCCTACGAGGGCAGGAGAGTGTGGCTGATATCCTGCAAGTCATAGAAATGGTCAGAGTGGCACTTCTACCATTACCTTGCTGAACTTTTACTCCTTTATATATCTGGCAGTCCGAATGCAACCATGGACTTCTATTACCCTCTGAAACGCCTGTTTATGTTTCCCCCATGTATTTTGCTTATCGGGTCTGTATGTACTCTATCCTAATGGTATTATATGAATATAGTGAATGCTGTATTATATTGAATACTATAAAGAAATTAAAGCAAAAAAAAAAGCTCAACGGGGGGCACAACGGCTCCACTTAAAGCCAGGGGGAAGGGCTTAAAGAGGACCTGGGAGAAACCTCTAATTTCTGAACCATATGTGTTTGTGAGACCTGGGAATGCTATTGGTGGGTTTGTAATTGTGTTCGTAAACAACTGTAATCAGTACAGAGAGACTGCTTTTCACTGTCATGTATAGACAGTGTGAACCATGGGTAGGATTGTGGGGTGCAGTGGTTGTGGGGCAGCAGTGTGGATGAAGATACTGTGGAGGCTGGACGGGTGCCCAATATGCCACAGGCTAAGGAGGCTTGAGGAAGAGGTTCAGTGGCTTGGCAGGGAGCGGGGAAGGTTGTGGGGTGAGGGGAGGGTTGCGTTGGTAGAAGGGCTGACATCTGAGAGTATCGGGGGGCACCACAGAGAAGGAACAGTGGGTCAAGGGAGGGATCAGGGGGAAGGGGCAAACTAGACAGGAAGCCAGCTGATTAAGGGTGGACTCTAGTAGGGCCTAGCATAAGAGGAGCAGAAGTAGGCAGGAGGGAGGAGAAAACACATAGTAATGCAAAGAGGGTAGGGAACATGTTTGCAGTGTTAGCTACACATGGGGAGAAGGATGCAGGACGAGACTGCACAAGGGATAGTGCTCACTAACGAAGAGGAAGGAGGAGGGGCATTACTAGTGAGAGATTGAGCACAGTGTGGCAAGGGAGGATAATACTCAGAGAGGTGAGGATGGAGAGGGAGGTTGGCAGTCAAATAGGAGGAGGGGAGGGGTCTCAATTGAGAGGGGTAGGGAAGACACTGAGGCAATGGTAAAAGCACCACCTTGAGTGGTCCTGGGAATGAGAACCTGGGTGGGGGGGTGTGGGGCACAAGGAAAGAGGAGGGGTGTACTGGTGTTGGGGAGTCCATACTCAAGGGGATCAGATAGGGCAGCAAGGGTAAGAGGCACAGACCTGGATATGGGTGGAGTCCATAAGGGATTAAAGGCAGACAAGGCAGGACAGGCTATCCTAAGGTGTGCAAGGAGGGATAGAAGGAAACCGCACATTGTGGTACATGTGGGACAAATGACCTAGAGGAAATGGTGGAGTAAGAAGGAGAGGTTTGGGGAAGTGGTAGGGTTGTCTGAGGAGACTGGGGAGTCTGTGGCCTTCTCAGAGGTGCTCCCAGTACCCTGTGCAAGCACAGTGAGAAAGGAGAGGATTAGAGAGTTGAATGCAGGGTTGGTAGAATGGTGTCAAACTAAGGGATACAGGGTTTTGGGCAGCTGGGGCAGTACCTGGGATAATAATCTGTTTGCAAGGGATAGAGATAGGCTGCACCTGAGCGGGGAGGGGAAGGAGGTATTAAAGCAAAGACTGGGGAGGTACATTGCCACAAGAGTGATTTAAACTAGATGGGGTGGCAAGTGGACAGCAGGTAGGCAGGGATCTGATAGAGTGGAGTCGCAGCCTACTCCCCAGGCTAGCAGGGAAGGAATTGGGGTTGCCAAAAGGGAGGGAGAAGAAGGTAGGAGATGGAGAGCGAGAAGAGAAGGGGCAGGATGGAGGGTGGTCTCGCTGAATGCAGAAGCTTAGGCAACAAATCAGCTGAGCTACAGCCACTCTTGGCAGTGTGGAGGTGGATATTGCAGCTGTCATGGCAACGTGGGCAACCGGAACACGGACTGGAATCTGGCAATCCCAAGGTACAAATTATACAGGAAGGACTGTAAGGAGGGGAGGAGGGATGGGGTGGTAGTCTATGTGAGGGACGGATAAAATTCACAAGAGACAAGGGAGGAAAGGAGAACAGAGGCAATCTGGCTGCAGCTGCTATATTCAAGGGGTAGGAAACTAAGGTTTGGGTGGTATACAGGCCACCGTCCCAGTCTGAGAAGCCTGACAGGAATTAGTGAGGTCAAATCAGAAAGGTATGTGAAAAGGGAAGGTGGTCATCGTGGGGATTCAACTTGCTGGGGGTTGACTGGAGCATTCCGTCACCTCCAGTGCTAGGGGAACAAGTGCTCCTGTATCGATCCAGGAGGGTCTCCTGATGCAGTTGTCAGTGTACCTACTAGGCTGAAGAACACTTTAAATCTGGTATTGTCAAATGGGGAGGCATAAGGGAAATAAGGGTGGAGGTCCCAGTAGCTGACAGTGATCACCAAATAGTGTGGTTTAATATCATGATGTGTGGGGAGCCAGAGAAATCAGTAACCTGGGTGGTAAACTTCAGGGGGGTGGACTTTGGGAGGATGTGGGAAGTACTGAAAGGGAAACTGGAGGGCATAAGGCAGGAGATGGATGCGGAGCAGAAATGGGATATTAAACGGGGGAATACAGAGGCAGCGGAAGTCTGCACCAAGACACAGAGTAAGAGAAGCAGAGCAAGGAAACCACGCTGGTCATGAGGGCAAAACGAGAGGTGCATCAGAGGTGTAGGAGGACAGGGAATGAAGGGGACAGGGAGGAGTATGCAAGATGATCCAGGGAGGTGAACAGAAAAGTGAGAGAAGACAAGGTCCAGAGGGAGCTGAGATTAGTGCAGGGAATTAATGGGGGGAGAAAGACTTTTTCAGATACATCAGGGAGAAAAGGAAATGCAAGGAGAAAATAGTGAAGATAAAAAAGGGTGGGGAGTGGATGGAAAAGGGTGAAGAACAGGCAGAAGCACTGAATGAATACTTTTGCTCAGTGTTCATGGAAGAAAAGGGGGGACCGCCACCACCATGGACTGGGAGAGTGAGGATGGGAGAGAAGAGGCGACAAGATGGAAGAACTGAGGGAGGTAGAGTCCTAGAGGATTGGGGATGACAAGGCACCAGGGCAGATGGCATCCACCCCAGGGTGTTGAGGGGATGGTGGAGGTGTTAGGCGGCCGCTGGGTGGATCTGTACAGCACCTCACTGGAGTCGGGATGTGTGCTACTGGACTGGAGGATGGCACATGTGGTGCTGTTACACAAGAGCAGACCACCAGGACAGAGCTGGGTGATTATCCAGTAAGTCTCTTACTCGTGGTGTGGAAACTCATGGAAATGATATTAAAGGAAAGACTGGTGTCGTATCTGGAGAACAACAGCCTCCAGGATGCGGCAGCATGGGTTCACTTTGGGAAGTCTTGACAAACCAACCTGATAATATTATGACTGGGTGACAGGTGAGCTGGATAAGGGTCATGCGGTGGATATTCTTTACTTGGACTTCAGCAAGGCCTTTGATTCGGTGCCTCATAGGTGTCTTGGGAAGAAGCTAACTGGTGTAGGGGTGGGGCAAAAATGACAAATTGGATTACAAGCTGGCTGGTGGGAAGCTGCAACAGGTGGTGGTGGGAGGGAGCTCTCAACTCCGAAGTTGGTGACAAGCGGAGTTGCCACATGGCTCTGTGCTGGGACCAGTTATTTGGCCTCTTCATATCAGACATTGCGATGGGGTGGTGAGCAAGGTAAGTCTGTTCAGCAGATGACACCAAAATGGGAGCAGTGGTGGATGGAGGGGAGGGATGGATTGGAAGCAGCTGCTGGGGGACCTAAGCAAGCTAGATGAGTGGTCGAGAGGTGGCAGCTGGGGTTCAATGCAAAGAAGTGTGTTGGGGTAAAGATACCAATGTATTTGAAAAAGCACTGTTAGATAGGTAAACACCAAACACCTAATCTGAAATAGTATTTCATTCCATGTGAGAGACTGCACTAAAAATGTATTTGTCCACTTTGAGTACAAACTTCAGGAACACTAAGGGAGGCATTCATTGAGGAGCGAGAAGCAAAACTGGATTTATACTCATTTAAATACCTATGTAAACTAGGTGGAATACCTGCCTTTCTGGGCCCTGATTCACAAAAAACACAAAGACAATGCAAACTTTTATGTTGCTTTGACATTGCTCAGGAATCCAAAAGTGTTATTCACAGTCGGATAGTGCACCAGCTATCTGACTGTAGATAAACTCAATCAGGAGGCAGTGATAGTAAACCCAGAACTTCAGCACTTCCAGTAGCGGACCCCCCAGACATGCAGCCATGAGCATGGTCCTGCAATGAATAGTGCAGGGGCGCTACTTCCTATTACAAAGGAAGCTGTGCAAACGAGCCCATTGGGCATGCCAGGTAATAGTTCTAAGTTTATTTATTTATTTAGTTAGTTTTTGTTTACCGGGTTCCATTAGCCAAGACATGACTATTTTCAGGTGCAACCCGGGAGAATTACAATAAGCAGGGTGAACAATGGAATACAATTGATTTGGGGTAGAGACATAATACAGACAGAGCTAAACGAGGTTATACAAATACATGATAGGTTCTAGCCAAAGTAGGGGGGAGCCAATTCAAATCAGCATAGAGTTTGCAATGGTGTTTTGTCTAGGGAGTGGCTGATGTGCAACGGCATATGCTGTTGTAGTTTGTGTCCCATTCTCTGAGGAGAGTTTTGGGTGCATTAAGATGTGTGGTTACCCCGTAGGATAGAGATGGGAGCAGAATCCCATGGGCTACTGAGAGTCTTGTTGACTGTGTAAAGACAGAGCTAGTTTTGTATGCTGCTCCTAGCTTGGCGTTAAAAGATTTGCAGGTAGATGTTATATGCTGACCAAAATTGAGATTCTTGTCAAGGAGTACACCTAGATACTTAAAGGAACGTACTGGTTCAAGGACAATTCCATCCTGACCAGAGACTGCCAGTTTATCACAGTTTTTGTTTAGTATGATCGCAGAGCTGAACAGCATAGTAAGCATTTTATCAGCATTCAAGATTAGCTTGTGGTGGAGGACCCAGGATTGGGTGGACTTAAACGCAGCAGTAAGGGTTTGGTTTATATTATGGATATCCTTGTCACTGCAGTACAGGACCACGTCATCATAGAGGACAACCGAAAGCAGCCGAGGATATTTGGGGAGATATTGTTAATAAAAATAGAGAAGAGAAGAGAAGCGGTCCTAGTATAGATCCCTGGGGAACACCTAGATTGATAGCCCTGGGGCTAGATAGCACCGAGTTGAACCTGACAAGCAGAGTCCTATTTGACAGATAGCTTTTGAACCAGGCCAGTGCATTGTGAGAGAAACCAAGGGCTAGAAGTCTATCGATCAGAATAGGATGATCAGCAAGGTCAAAGGCCTTCATTAGGTCAATAAAAACTGCTCCTGTGAGGTGCCCTTTGTCCATTGTGGTTAAGGTGTCATTTGTTAGGTGAAGCAGGGCTGTGGAGGTGCTATGACCCTTTCGAAAGCCGTACTGGGTAGGTGAGAGAAGGTCATGTTTAGACAAAAAGTCAGTGACTTGTCTTGATACTAGTTTTTCTAGGATTTTACTTAGGACTGAGAGTATGGCTGTCAGTCGATAGTTGGTCATATCTCTTTTGTCACCCTTCTTGTGGATCGGGGTGACACGTGCCATTTTCCATATTTCAGGGACTGCACCATGGCAGAGAGAGAGGGTAAAGATCCTAGATAGTGGCTGGGCAATAAATGGTGCAGCAATTTTGAGGAGTTGGGTTCAAGCCCATCAGAGCAGACACTGGTAGTATCCGGAATGGTGTCAAGCAGGCCCTGGATGTCAGATTTAGATATTGCCTTGAAATAGAAACGAGGGGTAGGTTCTGTGGTGGGGGGGGGGTTGGCAGTGGCTGGCTATTCATGAAGACTGATGTGTAGCTTGACAGGTCAGAGAATTTTGTGTTAAAAGCCTCTGCTATGGTTTATGGGTTATTACAGTGACCGCCATTAATGAGCATATCCTCTGCCAGTTTAGTTTGTTTTCTTCCTAGGAATGATTTTATAGGAGACCAACATTTTCTGGAGTCTCCTGTAGCTTCCATTTGAAGCCCCTTGCAAGACGCGCTTTTAGCTTGTCCAATTCGTTTTTTGCAGTCATTTCTCTGGGTCCTGTAGGAGTGGGAGTCAGCAGCAAGGCCGGTTTTTTGAAATGCTTCCAGCTCTTGTCTCTGGCATGTAGGGTTGCCAGTAGATTTTTGTGCAGCCATTTTGTAGGTGTGGCACGTATGTGTCGGGTCACTAGGGGTGCATGTTTGTCTTGGAAAGAACAGAAATGTTCTAGGGCAGTCTCTACATCAAGGGACTGGGAAAGGTAGGACCAGTTTATGAATGAGATTTCATACAAGAATTTAGCCTGATTCAGATCAGCGTAGTTCCTAAATGTGATATAGCATGGGGGCGAGGACCGGGAGCTGGAGTGTTGCCAAACACAGTAAATGGGGGAGTGATCTGATATAGTGTCAGGTAGGGTGCCAGCATCCACTATTCTGTCTGTCCTGTTTGTTAACACCCAGTCAAGTAATGTACTTGATGTTTTACTGAGGAGATCCTTGTAGAGCTCAGTGATGACTTGATGTAGGCTAAACTTCTGGATTGTAGATTGAATCTGGCTCTGCATTTGACCAGCCAGTTTAGGTTCATGTCCCCTAAAATAAGCAGTTCATTGCGACCTGCTAGTTTTACAGAGTCCTCTAGTAGATTTAAGAAGGCTGATAGACCTCCCTGGGGCGTGTTATAAGCAACTACTATATGTAGATTTTTTGCACCCATACGGAGGAGAGCATATAGAGACTCGCAGGCGGAGGATTGGGGTGCAGCAGTATGCGTGATGTTGAGATGAGTTTTATAAAACAGCACCTCGCCTTTGATGATCGCATGTCATTCGGATAGCACTCCATAATTAGATAGCGTGCAGAAAGAGTCAGGATGGAAAACTTGTGCCATGTTTCTGAGAGGCACAAAATATCAGGGTTATGGTGTAATTGTGATCTAACTAAATTAATGGTGTTATAAGTAAAACTAAATAGTTATGCCACAATAACATCAGATTTTTACCCAATTGTTTTACCACTGGTGTTGTATTTCTGTGTCTTACCACTCTCGAGATAAATGTGTTATTCCACTGCAGTCTGATGGGGCACAGAGTAGTTTAGACGTGTTAGTCATTTTTGCAGTCCGCTATGTATGTATTCACTATATAATACAAATGAGATCTGTGACATTAAAACATATGACAGTACGCTTTAATAGGAAGGAGAGAGAGAGGCTTATACGTTATCTCTAACTGATACTGTTTGTATGTATCTGTATGAGTGAATACCACACTTTGAATGTAGCAGCAGGCATCTGCCTGCAAGCAAGTTAACATGCTAGATAGCATACCATAGCATGATGAAGTTACTTGGAATTGCAAAAACAATTCATGAAATAAACGCATATTGTATGCAAATGATTACTGTATTGTTCGTTTTCCTTTCCTAACATTAAGAAATGTATTTATGTGGATGTAGCGTGGATTACAGTGAGGTATTCAGAAGACCAATGAGTTGACTTCTAAAAGTGTAGGACCTGAAGTATTTTGACTGCCAACATTTGTCAGTTGGCATTATTTTACTTCAAAAACTGACATCTGGGGTATTTGATTCCAGTAAAACTGAAATGACTTCCACATTTCAAGCCATGAAAGTGTTGACTTCTCCCAAAAAATTATCTGAAGCCCTGTGTCTGTCCATTCTTGAATTCCCCACTATTTTGACCCAACGACCTACTCAGGAAGGCTGTTCCATGTGTCCACCACCCTCTCCATGAAAAAATACTTCCCATGTTGCCCCTGAGGCCACTCCTCTATCTTCAAATTGTGCCGCCTTGTTCTTACATATCTCTTTTCTGAAAGATGATACCCTCTTGGACTCTGCTGATTCCTTGAGGTACTTGAAAGTTTCTATCATGTCTCCCCCCTTTCCTCAAGGATATACATATTAAGCTCCATTAGTTTCTCTTAGTATGGTGTCTGCTACAAACCATGTACCATTTTAGTTGCCCTCCTCTGGACAGCTTCCATCCCGTCTATGTCTTTGCGGAGATGGGGTCTCCAGAACTGGACGCAGTACTCCAGATGGGGTCTCACCAGCTGTCTGTACAGAGGGATAACAACTTCCTGTTTTCTACTGGTGATGCCTCTCCCTATTCATCCCAGTATCCTCCAGCTGTCATTACTGCCTTCTCAAATTACTTGCTGCCTTCAGGTCATCTGATCGACTACCCCAGGTCCTTTTCCATTTTGTTGTTGTTAGTACTCCCCCCTCCCATTGTGTACTCTTCCCTGGGTTTTGTTTACCAGGTGCATTTCTTTGCACTCTTGCATTGAATCTAAGCTGCCATATTTTGACCATTCCTCCATCCTTGCCAAGTCATTTCTCATCCTTCTAACCCTTCCTTGTGTATCAACCATGTTGCAGATCTTTGTGTCATCTGCAAAGAGTCATACTTTTCCTTCCAGTCCCTCCACAATGTCACTTATAAAGACATAAAAGAAGACCAGTCCCAGTACAGAACCCTGCGGTACCCCACTAATAACCCCCCTTTCTTCGGAGTAGACTCAGTTTACTATTACCCTCTATGTCCTGTTGTCCAGTCCATTTTCACCCAGGCTACCACCCTGGGACCAACTCCCAGGCTGGCTAACTTGTTTATTAATCTTTTGTGTGGGACTGTGTCAGATACTTTGCTAAAGTCTAGGTAGGCCATGTCCACAGCTCCTCCCTGGTCTATTACTTTGGTCACCCAGTCAAAGAAATCTATGGGATTCATCTTACATGACCTTCCCACTGTGAATCCATGCTGCCTTTGGTCCCGTGTCCCACTGGCCACTAGGTACTCAACAGTTCTTTCTTTCAGAAGTGATTCGATCATTTTCCCTACCACTGAGGTCAAACTAACAGGTCTGTAGTTTCCTGCCTCTGCCTTGTCTCACTTTTGTGAAGGGGAATCACATCGCCCCTCCTCCAGTCCTCAGGTATCACACCATCCTCTCATGATTTGTTAAAAAGGGTAGTCAGTGGTGTCACTAGCTCTCCCTTTAATTCTTTTAGAATTCTAGGGTGAATCCCATCAGGCCCCACTGCCTTGTCCATTTTCGGTTTTAGGAGTCCTTTCAGGACCTTTTCTTCTGTAAATAGGCTGATATCAACCCCCCTATCCAGAGTGCTTCTATTGATTGGTTTAGGTACCTTCCCCTCTTCTTTTGTGATTACTGAGTAGAAATATTTGTTCAGTATCCCTACTTTTTCACTGTCACTCTCTGCTCCCCCCCCCATTCCCCTTTATTAAAGCCTTGCTATCCCTCCTTTGGTCTTTCTTTGCTCCCTAATGTACCTATAAAGGTTTATCCTCTTCTTAACTGAGTTGGCTATCTTTTCCTTGGTTTGGGCCTTTGCTATTCTGACCACCTTCCCCACTTCCTTCTGCTTTAACTGGCACAGTTCTCTGTTCTGCTCCTTCTGTGTTTCCTTATACTTCATGAATGCTATATTTTTCTCCCAAACCTTCTCTGCCACCTCTTTTGAGAATCATAGTGGGTTTTTCCTTCATTTTGATTTGCTTATCTGCTTTACACAAAGGCTTGTTGCATCTGTGATGGCAGTTTTGATTTTCCCCATTGTTCTTCCACCCCTCCTTCTTGCCCATTTGCTGGTGTTTTTCTGAGGCACTCTCCCATTTTGTCAGAGTCAGCCCTCCTAAAGTCCAGTACCCTTGCTTTGTATGGCTTGACTCTATGGCTGTGTTTATCGTGAACCATACTGTTTGGTGGTTGCTTGTTCCCAGATGGCTACCCACTTCTAAATTGGATATCCTCCTCCATGCCCATTTGAGAGCACCAGGTCTAAGATTGCTCCCTCCCGAGTGGGTTCCAACACTAGCTGTCTGAGGCATGCCCTGTAGGCATCAAGAATGACCCTGCTCTTGGATGTGGCTACAGCAAAGGTGCACCAGTTAACATCTGGCATATTCAGGTCCCCATCAACAATATCTCCCCTTTTCTGCCATTCAAAGGATGCATTCTATCATTTCCTTGTCCATTTCTTCCTCTGAGACGGAGGTCTGTATACAACCCTTGTGTGGATTGTGGTGCCATTTCCTGTCTCCAGGGTGACTCACAGTGCCTCCTCTCCTCCCTGTTTACCCTTTTGTTCCATTGCTTTGACCTCTTCCCTTATGTAGAGTTCCTCCTCCTCTTATACCCTCCTTGTTCCTCCTATAGATTGTGTACCCTGTTATGTTGACATCCCAGTCACGGTTCTCTGTGTAACATGTTTCTGTGACTGCTGAGATATCCAGGCATCCCTCTTCCATCAAAGACCCTAATTCAGGGAGCTTGTTACCCAGACTTCAGGCATTGGTACTCATTGCCTCCATTTTTGATGGCCTTATCCTATTTAGCCCTCTCCTGTCCTTACTGGCTTATTCTCCATTTACCCGTCATGCCCCTATGGACTGTGTTGCTGTTTAACATGCTGACTACCCTGTTTTTTGGGGGGGGATTTCCCTGCTCCTTTTCAGTGCCTCTCTCCTTAGCTAGTTAAATGCTTGCCAATGAAGCATTTAAACCTATCACCTTGGATCCTGGTTTCTCGCCCAGACAGATGCTGACCGTTAGGCCTGCATCCCTCCAGGTGGACTCCCAGTCCCCATTAAAGCCAAAACCTTGAGCTCCACACCAGTTTTTCAACCATTCATTGAATCCAATGGTGCGGAATACCCTAGCCTCCCTTCTGGCCATCTGTGCTCCAGTCCGAGTGCAGTCGTCATTAGGGGGCACCAAAATATCAAATTCACAACCCCCTCCCTGAGGTCTGCCCTCCTGGAGTTGTCATATTTAGTTAGGGGAGGAAAGAGCCCCCACGGGGGGGGGGGCTGTGGGAGGTGCAGTCCCCCGCATATAAAATGATTGGTGAAATTAAATCCCGGTGCCCTAATGACAGACACACTCAGACGGGCACATTCTGAGGGTGGAACCCCCTAGCCTCACCCATGCCATAGACAGGCAGCATCCCTGAAAAGGTTACCATATGTGCTACTTGTCTAAGGCCCCTCCCCAACTTCACAAACCTCTCCTGCACTGATCTTTTTGTAATCATAATTTTATTGAAAGATTTTAACTTTAAATGTGCAAAATGTTATGCAGTAAACAGGACAAAATTCCTAATACAGGAAAGCAAACATCATAACACATAAGTAAAAGATTGCAAGAAATACTATTCCTAAAACAATTAAATATAAATAGTGAAGGAAAATTGACTCAGCAGGATTAGATAACTAATTCAATCTACTCATAAAGAGCCAATCCATACAAATAACATAACATTCTTTAATTTGCAAAGAATGAAAAAAAAGCTCTCTAGCAGTAACTGCAAGGCCACTTTTGTAAATGAAGTAGAAAAGGTTCCCAGATATCTTGAAATGTATCCACTGTGTTCATGTTAAGGTAAGCTATAAATCCTGCACTGCTCTGATCCCATTTGTAACCAGGTAATTTGTCCTGAGGTGGACAATGACATCCAGTTCCCTCTCCTGTGCAGCTGCTCCCACGATTCTGAGGATTTGCTTCCTGTCCCTCCCTGGTTTGAACTGTTACCTATGGTAGATGGTGCTGGAAAACTGGTTTTGCTTCTTCTTTCTTTCTATGTTGTTAAAACTGGATCCCTGTGCAGCAGCAATGTAGTGAAGTCCCATTTTGATTAGCTCCCATATTCAGGTCATGGTTCCATGTCGTAATAGTGATCTGGCGAGTGTATATGGCGAAAAGCAAATTGGCGATATACACTCATAGGCCACCCAACATCAGGAAACAGAAAACAGTATTTTGTGGGGGTCTATGCCCCCAAATAATGATTCTCAACCCAGGGGGTTGCATGTCTGAGGGGCAACATTCCTGCACTGGGGAAAAAATTAAGTGTTGCAGCCACAAGGAGAGGCAAAATTTCCACACCCAGTCCTGAACCCTGTACCTGCTGCACCTGAGCTACCCACACACACCACCACCACACCACATGGCTAGCTCAGCGGCAGCAAGCATGACCAGTCCCCAAAACCCTTCCTGTTGCTTCACTTCAACCGCTATCTCCCTTCCTGTCGCCCTGTAGTACCTCGTGTTTCTGTAGAGTTGCTATCCTTCCGGGTAGCCCAGGAGGAAACTGACTATGAGTCGCCATTTTGATGGTCGCTCATATTTAGTCACCATACTCACTGAATACCACAGGTCATTGTCTTGCTCTCTTGAATGGTTATCTGTCTGTTATACTTGTACTCTCCTGGGTCATGCCTGAAAATAGTCAATTCTTGGCTAGTGCACTCATCTGGTTAAAAAAAAAATAAATATAAGTAATGTTAGAATCATAAAACTCTGTCAGCAGAAAAGGACCCTATGGCCCATCCAGTCTGCCCAAGAACTCCAAGATTCATAGAGACAAAACAAGTTATTGATCAACACACGAGTAATATATCCATCACTAAAGGTACTGTGGAAAAAGCCCTAATACAGAAGTACAGAAACTGTTACTATTTTGAAAATGGTTCATTGCTGAACAGATCATTTAGTCCTATATTCCGTGCAGCATCTGGAGTATATACAGTTATTTTATTTGTTTATGTTAATTTTGATAACCAGGTGAGCCCTCTGAGACAGACAAGTCCCTTTTTCAGGGGCGACCTGGGGAACTGAACATTACATACAGAAGAAAACAGTACAAATTACAGATATTATTTACAGTTGTCTTAGACAGGTACATACATTCATTGAAGAACTAAATATCCATTCACTGGGAGGCAGTGCACTACAGATGTCAAAGGCAACATAAGTGACCAAACTGTACAAATAATTCAAGTGGACAAAATAATCATAATAGAGACATTAGTACACACGTGGGAGCACAGATGATTGACTGTGTAAAGAATCAATATATTAACATTACCAAACGAACAAGGAGAGCATAGGCAGCAGGCACATATAAAAGACTGTTTCACATATGCCGTAATATAACTACTTGTGAGTCGATGTGTTTCCAGTAGGAGATAATGAAGTAGGATGAACGAGTCAGAGAACAAGAGAAGTGTAGCAATGACAAGGGACAGTGGAAAGTCTTGGTGGTCAGGAGAAGTTTAGGTAGTTACCATTGCAGACAGAAGGCTTGTAGAATATTTACCTGTAGTGTCTTTTGAAAAGAAGAAGCAGTCTTACAGGAGAATAGTGAGTATATCTAAAAATTGTCTCTGCAGGTGATCTTATCAAGGTCCCCACCTCTCTGATCTAGTATCACTTTCTAATCCCATAAATGAGAAACTATGTTCAAGGCCACAATTTTTGACATGCAATGCCAGAACATTACTCCTGTCATCCAAAGTCAGAGCGTTACTTTTGTCACCCAAAGTCAGAGTGTTACTCTTATCACCCTTATTGACAAAACCAAGATGTTCAGCAACATGTTACTTGAATTATGCTTTCCATCTTCTCCACATAAAACTTCTGTCATTTGCAGCCTGCCACAGAGACAGCATTGGGCCCCATTTTTAGAGCCAAGTGGCTTTGGTGCCATATTCAAACTGATAGTGCAGACTCTGTCTGTCTGAATATGGGGCTATGGCAGCATGGATCATGGCAAGCAGTCACCATATTTTGTGCTTCACAACCAGAGCGCTGGTCTGAAGACTGCCCATAGGGTTAAAGCACAGCACACACTGATTAGCTCCATGGCTCCCATGGGCGATATTCAGCCCAAACATGTAAATGAGCCCACTGGGCAAGAAGGGCGCAAAGGGGCCATTTGCATGCCCATTATGGGCTCATCTCCATGCTAGCATCCTGCCAAGTGCACAGGGCCAGTTTCTCCCCCCCAGCCCCAGTCCCTGTCCATGAAAAAATAAAGGACTCCCTGCTGATCTAGTGGTCCCTCCAAAGTTTTGATCCCCTGTAGAATACTGTAAAGTAAAATCCCGGTGATCCAGCGGTCCCTCCCATGTCCCCCGATCTCTGTACTAGTAAAATAAAACAAATCTTTGGTGGTCTAGTGGTCCCTCCCCCCTCCCCGTTCTCCATCCCAACTACAAAATCCATTGCTCTGGAAGTTAAGTGCTTCCCACCCCTCACCCTGGCAGTTAGTGACCCACCATCCACTCATCCTCACCAGACCCGAGCTGGCAAATGGAACAACCCTCCTCATACTGCAACAGCCAGCCACTAACTGAACTGTCACTGAGCATGTACAGTAGACAGTATGTGCCCATTGGATGACCATCAGCCAATCAACCGCGTACTCTACTGTATACACTCACCCTCTGTGCACTGTTAAGGGCTGGGTTTCAGAAACATTAAACTGCACTGCTGCTAGCAGCTGTTTAGTGCTTCTGAAAATGTTCAAGTACTGTGCCATGCTGCATATGCATGAAGGATCCCTACTTGCTGTGGCGTAGACGATATTGTGCACAATATCGCTGTTGGGGTTGCATTGCATGTCTGTGGTCTTTGAATATGGCCACACCCCTGGCAGCCAGAGCTTTTCTGGGTTAGCATAACACAAACCCAGTTTGTGCTATGCTAACCTTTTGAAAATGGGGCCCAGTGTCTGTATCCTGGTTTGCTAGGACTTCGTGTGTTTTTTTCTTTTTTTAACCAGGGTAATGCCTGTACTTGTAGCTGTCCCTGAGCTGCTTTGCTGCTCATAAATTTTACTTCCACCTTGCCTTTGATTTTTTTTGTTTATCTTCTAAGCCTGAGGCATGTTCCCTGTCATAGAAACATACACAATGTCAGTAGAAAAAGACCACTGGTCTATCCAGGGTGCCCAGTTTCACCCTAGTCATCCTGTCGCCTATTATCCAGACATGGTTTTCACCCCTCTCTCCCCAACTCGCTGCCTGCCTCACTGCTATCCCTTAAGTAACTATTAAGCCCTTTGCTGTTCTGGCCATGCTTGAACCCATTGCTAACTTTTGCTTCTACCGTGTCTGTTAGTAGGCTGTTCCACAACTCAACCACTCTCTCAGTAAAGTAAAATTGTATTACATCCCTTCTGAATCCAACCCCCAGCTTACATTTGTGTCCTCTTGTTTTTGACCCCTCATTCCTGCTAAATAGTTCCTTGCAATTATGCCCTTCAGCAGCCTGAAGGTCTCTTTCATGTCCCCCCCCCACTTTCTGGCCTTCAGTGAGTACATGTTCAGTTCCCTATGTCAATCCTGAGTCATATGATCTGCCCTGTTCATGAATCATTCTGGCCAGTCTCCAGCCTGTCTGTCTTGCCTCTGGTGAGGACTCCACACCTGGGTATAGTACTTCACATGTGGTCTCAGTAGTGGTCTAAACAGAGGTAGTATTATCTCTTTCTTCTTGCTATTGAAACTACTTCCAATACATCCTGACATTCTGGTTGCCTTGTTACATTGGTTAGTTTGTTTAGGAAGTCATTTATGATGAACCCCAGGTCCCTCTGAAGTAGTGGCCATCTTAACCTCCCATCCAGTATTCCCTCCTGAGGGTCTTGTTTCCTACGTACATCATCTTGCACTTTTTGGTGTTGAATTTCAACAACCAGACCTTGGACCACTTCTAACTTTTGCAGGTCCCTCTGCAACTCCCTTACCTCCTCCTTACTGTCTGCGCTACCACAGAGCTAAGTGTCATCTGCAGATAGACACATCTTGCCCAGTATACCTTCTCACGTGTCACAGATGAACATACTGGAAAGGACTGACCCCAGGACTGCTGCAGTACTCCACTTATGACCTCCTTTCCCAATATGACCTCTTTATCACCACCCTCAGCTGTTTCTGCCTAACCAACTTCCCACCGATTCAACTAGGTCCTTTCATGCTTCCAGGACCTCTAATTTCTTCAAAAGCCTTCTGTGTGGCACTGAGCGAGATGCCCCGCTGAAGTTGAAATAGAGTAAATCTACTTCTTTGTCCCTTATCCATTACCCTTGTTACCTAGTCAAAAATACCATCAGGTTGGTCTCACAAGCCTCCCTACCACAAACCCATGCTGCGTATCACCCTGGAGCCTATTTATCTTCAGGTAGTTCACTAGGTTCTCTTAACTAGTGTCTCCATGAGTCTATGGAAGTTAAACTGATGGGCCTATATTTCCAGGTATCTCCCTGTCCCTCCTTTGTGGAGTGGTGCCCAGGTTCACTATCCTTCAGTCTTTGGAACAACCCATGAATGTAGTGACCTGACAGAGACCTAAATGTTCTTAAGGGAAAAACAGAATGAACAGGAAAGATCTACTGTGTTTATTAGAGAAAGGGATGCAGTCATGAGAGGGGATGATGATCTGTGGTTGGTGGGGGGGGTAAATTCAGAAGGGATGTGAGGAAGCTATTTTTCATTGGGAGGATGGTGGAGTCATGGAGCAAACTGTTGACAGAGTGGTGGGGAAGGTACTATAAACAGGTTCAAACTTGACTAGGACAGAGCAGGAGAACTCATAGTTGTGCCTGGGGGAGCCAGAGAGGTAGGGGATTTGGCAGGATGGTGGAGGTTGGAGAGGAATAAGCCCCAGGGCACTAACCTGGGAAGGGGAGGTAACATTGCCTATGTAGGATGGACCCTTGGTCCTTATCTACGAGCAGTTTTGATGTTATTTGTACCATAAGTAAAACAAAACACCAAATGAAGACTTCATGGGTAGTGGGCTTGCTGGGGAAGGGGGCAGTACCAGAACATAAGGCAGCAGGAAGGAGGTGGAGGAAATTGGAGAAAATTTGACATGAGTGAAGGGGGTTAGAAGCAGGTTTGACTTTGCAAAATATTTAATTAACCTGTTCTCAGAGGTGTAGATTTAAAATGGTGGGAGAAGAGGAGCAGGAACAGAGAGAGGAAGGGAGGTTTAACCAAATAGGAGGGATCCAAAATGAGAAAGCAGCCTACCGGACAGGAGTCTTGAGGGAGGAGTGGTAGAGAGTATGTGAGTACAGAAAGTTTCTCATACATTCTTCATAGGGAAGAGGAGGAACTGAGAGGGCAATGTAGGAAGAACTGAGGAAACAAGGAAGGAAGCAAGTCAAGATTTGGAATTGAGGAGATACAGGGAGAAAGAGGTCTTCCCTCAATGGAGGGAAAGGCAGAGGGAGGAGGAGAATAGGGACCAGTGATGAGTATAGGGAGGAGACGACCTAGTACAAAACAGCAGAAAATGTGGATAAGGATGCCAAACCTGTCCAGGGGATTTGAATTGGCACTATATAGCGCATTCCTCATAAATTAATTCAGGGAGGATCATTTACAATAATCTCTTACTGTATTGTGAAGGGAGACATGATTTGTTCCAATATAGTGCCCAGAGTTTTGACAGCAGATTTCTGTGGGCAGCACTAGTGCAGCTAGAAAAGTCATGGCAGCAGTCCGGCCACATTCCAGCATTCTAAAGTAGGGACTGTCTTCAGTGGAGCCATCCGTGTCTTGAAATCAGGAAGGTGGTGCTGAAGTTTGACACAGATACTGCTTGGTACCAAAAGAGATGGTGACTGTATTTATGGCATTTAGGGACATAACCAGCATTGGATCATGTTGCAAAATCGCTGGAGCTGTTTGGCCAACTCCAGGTCTAAGGACTTGCAGGCACAGAGCAGTGTCCCTGCCTACATATGAATGCTCAAGAAGACACAGGCTTTGGGAGGTTATGTAGGAAAACTGAGCATGGGATAAGGATCCATACAGAACTGTGACACATGATGACTGGAGTGGGGCAATTATTTCCTACAAACTGCTTGGGATCTGTCCACCACACATGAACCGAGTCACCTGACTGCAAGGTGAGAGTGGCTGTCCTCAGCAAACTTTTTAAGTTGCAGTAGTTGGTAATGCCGCATTGCTGAACACAGCATGTATCTCTAGAATGGTTTAAATGGCAAACTACTGTTTTGCCTTTCATTCAGATGGTAGTTTTGGATTTGCTGAAAGTTGATATAAAGTATAATTTGGATTTTTCTTTTGTTTTCAATTTCTGAAAACCAAATAATGACACATCTATGTATCTTCTTATTCTAGTCTCAAAATCATCTGAGTCTGAGAAAGAACATGAGATGCAACTGCCTGCACACAAACAGAGCCTCGTAGGAGAGGAGTATTAAATGTGCCGTTAGATGAAGAGAGTTTCCCAGATCCATTGAAACCTACTAAGCAAAGGATTAGAGAACATCAGTTGGTTCATAAAGGAAGATACACCAGCGGTCACATAAAACACAGAAACCTTTCCAGTCTACCACAGAACGAAGTGTTTCCACGCTGCAAGGAATCTCTCAGTGTGTAGGCATAGCTACATGGGACCAAACCTTTAAATGTGCGGACTGTGGAAAAGTTTCAGACTCAAATCATATCTCACAATTCATCAGAAAATTCACACAGGAGAGAAACCTTTAAATGTACCGCATGTGGGAAAAGTTTTAGACTGAAGCACCATCTCTTACACCATCAGAAGGTACACATGGGAGGAACAACTTTAAAAGCTCTGATGGTGAAAACTGTCCAAATCTTGAGAAGCACCAGCAGCATTACCAAGGAACAATTTCTTATAAAAGTGCTAATTATGGGAGCGTTTCAGAAAATGGCACATCTTAAAATTCACCTAAAAAGTCACACAGGAGGGACAGTTTTTCAATGTAGTAATTGTGGGAAGAGTTTCAACAATAAAAAATATTTTACAAAACATCAGATGATTCACATGGGCGAAAAACCCTTTAAATGTACCGAGTGTGGGATGAGTTTCATAACTAATGCATATCTTAATATCCACAAGAGAATTCATACAGGAGAGAAACCTTTTAAGTGTACTGAATGTGGGAAGGCTTATATAGCAAAATCAAGTCTTACTGTACACCAGAGGATTCACACAGGAGAGCAACCTTTTAAATGTACTGAATGTGGGAAAGGTTTTAGAAGATCAACACATCTTACCAGACACCAACGGGTTCACACAGGGGAGAAACCTTTTGAATGTACTGATTGTGGAAAGACTTTTTCACAGAAGGGCCATCTCAAATTGCATCAATGGATACACACAGAAGAAAAAGACAGACCATATAAATGTACTGAATGTGGAAAATGTTTTTCAGGGCAAAGTGGCCTCAGAAAACATCAGCGAATTCATGTTAAAGATAAACCATATAAATGTACAGAATGTGACAAGAGTTATTCACAACAAAGTAACCTCTTAGCACATCAGAAAAGTCACACGGGAGAAAGACCATATAAATGTACTGAATGTGACAAAGGTTTTATGCACCCGAGTCATTTACTAGCACATCAGCGAATTCACACGGGGGTGAAACCATATACATGTACTGAATGTGACAGGAGTTTTTCAGAGAAGAGCAAGCTTGTAAGACATCAGCGACTACACACTGGAATACGACCTTATAAATGCACTGAATGTGACAAGAGTTTTATACAGCACAGTCATTTAATAACACATCAGCTAAGTCACACTGGGAGAAACCATATATAGTGCGGAATGTGGCAGAGGTTTTGCAGAGAAGTGTAATCTTGTCAAACATGAGAGACTGCACAGTGGAATAAGACCGTATCAGTGTACTGAATGTGACAAGAGTTTTACACGGCGTAATATCCTTTTAAGGCATCAACAGATTCACAGTAGAGATATGGCTTATTACTAATATTGCTCAGAAAAGGAGAAAATCTGGATGAAATTTGCATCTCCTACACTCACCATGGTAAAGTTACCTCCCCCCCGGAAATCTACTGTTGGTCAAGCTACCTTCTCATATTGTCTCTCTAAACTCTGATCTTCTCTCTTCCTCTCCATCCACTCTGCCTCTGCTTCCTTCTCCCTCAAGTCTCTTATTCATGATGTAATTTCTCCCACCTGCAGCTGTCTCTGAGTCTTTATTTAGATGCCCCTTACCCCTCCACTGTTTGCCCCATCCCTGTTTTGCTCTCATTCTCCCCTACTGTTATGCCATGATGGCATCTACCATAAGCACTGTGTTGTACTGATTTTTGCTGCAGTGATTTTAGTTGCACATCTGTAACATACTCTACCTTGCTCCTTTTGTTTACTGTATTGCCTTCATCTACTATTGTTTATGTATTCTGTTGCTATACTGTCAATTATTTCATCATAAAATGGTAAGAAAAAATGTAGAAATTCCATTGCCTGAGACACATCACCTGACCGTGCACTGAATCTCTATAAATGCATAGTCAAGTGCCAAATCTCATTTTTCTACCCCCAAAAACCCTACATAGAGCCATTTTATAAGTGTAATAAGCCCTTCCAGGGTGTCTGCATAGGATTTTAATGCACTTGCCAGGGGTGTAAGGACACTTAGCCTTTGACCTCATGCTTTACTACACCCTGTGGAGTTACATTGAAATCCTATAATGCACACCCTGCTGTGGCTTATAACTTATTTACTGTTATCTTCCCCCACATTCCTCCCCTCAGGACGGATCAGGAAACAGAACTGTTATCAGCTCAGTATGCCACTCCTGGTAAAAATTTTGAAATAAGTAAACAAATTGTCGACCAGTAAACATGGAACAATCAGCAACAGAATGTGCAAAGCAGCAGAAGAAAGATGTTAAAAAGAATGAACAACAGCGAAGGACAGTCAACTGGAGAGACCATAACTACAATGGAAAATACAGGAATCTGTTGCAGCCACCCCATGTTGACCAAGAACTAACCCACGACGAGTGGTTAGAAAATGGAGAATTCAAGCTGTGAGAGGATAGGTTAATACCGGCCAACAAAGACAGTGGACTAATCGCAGAGTGGTTCTCCAACTGCATTGAAAAAAAGGAGGGGGATGA